>CM052806.1:91546179-91569703 GCA_028533885.1 Nasua narica | reverse complement strand
CCCCCCCAGTGGAGCGGACCTGGGGGCGGGGCTGACCGAGAACCCGGGGGTGGGGCTGACCCCCCCCCCAGTGGAGCAGACCTGGGGCGGAGCTGACCTAGAACCCCGGGGGCGGGGCTGACCTCCCCCCCAGTGGAGCGGGCCTGGGGGCGGGGCTGACCAAGAACCCGGGGGCGGAGTTGACCCCCTGCCCCAGTGGAGCAGACCTGGGGGCGGGGCTGACCAAGAACCCGGGGGCGGGGCTGACCCCCCCCCCCCAGTGGAGCAGACCTGGGGGCGGGGCTGACCTAGAACCCCGGGGGCGGGGCTGACCCCCCCAGTGGAGCGGACCTGGGGGCGGGGCTGACCCGGAGTGTAGCGGGCCTGGGGACAGGGCTGATGGGGAAGCTGGTTGACCCAGGGCCAGGCTCACTTGGGGAAGGGGCCCTCACACCCCAGCCTCCTTGGGCCTGGTCCTTTTCTGCTGTAGAATGCTGGGCTGCCTGTGCAAGGTGCTGTGGTCTCCAGCCTGGAAGCCTTAGGGGTAGAATTGTAGAAATTAAGGCTCCAGCCAGCAAGTGAAAGGACTCTCAGGGAGGAGACAGGTGGCCCAGGGCTTTGCACAGAAGAAAGGAGGTCAATGGCTGACAGGGGTTCAGGAGGGAGGTTGCAGGCCACTACTCCGTGGCGACACCCCTAAGGACACTAGCCACTCCTTCCTGGGCACCCATCATGGGGAAGAAGCTGAGCCCGTGTGCCCAAGGGAAGGGACTAATGCCCTGGTCAAGGGGTTTGGGGTGAGTGGACAGCCGGCCGTGAGTCAGGGGAGCACATGTTGACCGAGGCCTAGAGACACCACGGGGTCGAGACACGAGAGGAGAGGCCGGGGCAGGGAACCAAAAGGAATTCTCTGGCCCCTCCCAGGAGCTGGTCTTCCTTCACAGACCCCAGGCCTCAGAGCCACCCTGCTGGGCACCGGAGTCCACTCGAGAACCGGGTCCCGGGAGGCCGGGCTGGTGGACCCACCGTTCGGCGAGCGGCGGGAGGGGGCAGTGGATCTGGGTTGGACGTGGTCGTGGAGCCATGGGGAGCGCAGGGCCGGGTGGGGAGTGGGGACACTGGGTGTTTGCAGGAGGCAGGGACAGCTGGGAGCAGGGCCATGAGGCAGGAAGGCCCCTGGCAGGTTTCTTTTTTTTTTTTTTAAGATTGTATTTATTTATTTATTTGTTTGTTTATTTATTAGAGAGAGAGAGACTGAGAATGAGAGGGGAGAAGGTCAGAGGGAGAAGCGGACTCCTCACAGAGCTAGGAGCCCAATATGGGACTCGATCCCGGGACTCCGGGATCATGACCTGAGCCGAAGGCAGTCGCTTAACCAACTGAGCCACCCAGGCGCCCTCCTGGCAGGTTTCTGAAGACACGTCTGCAAGGGAGCTTGGCAGCGTTGAGTCAGGGCTGAGCGCAGAGCTCTGGAAAACATGGGACCCCGTGAAGCGGACCTTATGAAACTGTTACAAACTTCGTCACGTCTTGAGTACGTGCGGGGGAATGCCACAGGGAAGGTCGAGGATCACCTTTGAATTTAATTTTTAAGGAGGTCTGTTCCATATCACTCTTGTCCTCCGAAGTTGAACACGGCTACTTTGTAGATGCCGAGAGCAGGTCACAGTTCTGAGCGTCACCGAGGGCCAGGAGCCTGCCGTGAAGCAGGCGTGCGAGCGCGTGCACACGGAGGAGCCGTGAACAGCCGTGAGGGAGCGTCTTCCCATCCGCAGCACTCTCCCTCACTTCTCTCCTGAGTCCGGGGAGCAGGCGTACTGGGAAAAAGTTGGCTTAGTGCTGTCTCCATTATGACGTAAGGAATAGAGATTCAGGAAAACAGTGCTGACCCACTGAAGGTAAGGACTGTGACCTTTGCACCCCCTTTGCTCTTGGAGATGACGAGGCAGGAATGAGCTTCACTGGCCATTTGCGTAAGAGCCGCTGTCCAGAAGCCATGCGGAGGGAGCTGACGCACGCCCGTTTCACAGACGAAGACCACAGGACCGTGTGCGGATACGTGAAAATGAACCTCCCAACACTGGGAAGAAGGACGAAAGGCCTCCCGTCAAGAACGGTGGGAACGAGCTGTCGCAGGAGGTTTGGTGACCGAGGGCTGCGGACGGCCTACGAGGGGCGCAGAACGTCGTGTCCGCGGTAGGGGTGGCCCAGGTGCTGGCAGAGCTCCTCTGCGCCTACCTCACCACCGGCACCCCTGTCCCGTGTGCCCTGCATATGTCCGGAGCCTTGACTGCCCGTGTCTGCACCTTGAGTGGTAGCTCCTCTGATCGTCCCTGTCCCACCGGCCTCCGCGGCCCCCCGCTCCTTGCTGTTCTGGATGGCACAAGTCATTGCTACCCGGGAAGGCCGGCGGGAGGCACTGGGCCGGCGGGGCGGAGCGGGAGCCCATGGGCATGCTGGCATGGCCTGGGGCACCTGCGTCCGTAAAACCAGTACGGGATAGTCTTTGTAAAAGGACGCGGTTCTGTGGCGCCCCTTCCCTGGCCCTGCTCTCTGAGGCCGGAGCGAGTGCCCGCGGCACGCTGGTGGCCGTCCTCGCGCTGAGGGGCAGGCCCCTCCCCCAAAGCCAACGCTACTGTAGGTCTTTTGTGACAGATAAGTAGTAGCTACTCAGAACCGAACACCGTCCTTCGCATGACATGGTGTCTGGGAGATGGTTCCGCGGGAGGGTCGGTGACTCGACCCTGCTCGTCCTCGCGGACCCGTGTTTTCCTGTTATTTCACGTACAATGACTTACTTAGTTCATACCGCTAAGGTGATTTAGGCGCCTTTCAGATTTTGCCACTTTGAACAAACACCACAGTGAAAATCATTGCAGGCTACGTTTCTAGAAGGCCCAGGTCACGGAAGATGCTTTTCATTTATTTTGAGAGGAATCGGCAGACTTCCTGCCAAAACGTTTGATTTCCTGACGCTCCCACCAACGGTGTAGAAAATGGTGCCTGCGTCCCCAGACCCTGCCCAGCCTTGGGTATGGGCCACCCTTCATTTTTGCCGCAGGGACGTGGAAAAGGCTATTATCGTAAAGGCAGTTTTAATGTACACTTCTCTCATTGTGCGTAAGATAGAGCAGCGTTTCCTACGTTTGGGAGCTCTTTGTTGTTCCTTGCACGGGTGACCTTGGAAGTGTCCCGCAGGGGCTGCAGGGCCGCCGGCTTCTGAAGCCCACTGAGGGCACGTTCTGCACACTTACGAGCATGAGCCATGGACGCCAACAGGCTTGTCCCCCCCTCAACGCCCTAGGGAAGCCAAGTTACTCCTGTGTCTTCTCTGTGTGGCCGATGTGTCCCCCTGTGAGAGAGGCACCACTGTCGACCGACCTGGACAGAAAGTTTTCAGGGAGAACAACAAAGAAGAACCCTCTGCAGGGTCACCCCGGGACCAAGATTGGTGCCAGAAGTTGGAAGGCAAGCAGGCCCCGTGCCTCAGGACGTGTATTTCCTGTGCGGGGCCCGGGCACCGGGGTTGTGAGCCAGGCAAGGTGCGTCGTTCATTCCAGCTTCTAAAAATAACTTGTCCAGCAGCAGCACTGGCCAAGGCACGGGGCACGAATGCCTGGCTGCTGCGGCTCTTTGCCCCTGGGGGGACCTGTCCTGGGGGCTAAAAGAGCAGACAGGCCTCCTCACGTCCTGGAGGCTGGAGGTCTAAGATCCAGGCACTGGTGGGCCGCTTCTGCCCAGGGCCGCTGCCCCCGCGTGCGGACGGCTGTCTTCTCCCCGTGTCCCCCCACACTCATCCCTCTCTGTGTGTCCTGACCTCCTCCGCTTCCCGGGACACCTGTCATATCAGGTCAGGGCCCGTGCTAGTGACCTCACTTTACCTTCACTACCTTCTTGAGACTCCTCTGCGAATACAGCTATGCCCTAAGGCCTGGGGAATGGGCTTCTACACCAGAAGGCAGGCGACACAATGAGCCCACGACAAGTGCAGGTGCTTGAGCTACCCTGTGTGTTCTGCAGTTTGAAGCAGGTGACAGGCCCCAGTCTTTCCCGTCACCATCGTGTCCCCCATGCACTGCGGGGGCTCAGCAATCAAGAATATGCTTGTGCCAGGCGCTGCCCCCCAAAAGCTGTGCCAGGACCAGAAGGAGAGACTGCAAAACCATTCACGGTTCCTCCTCCTTCCGGGCATGGCTCACATTTCTCTTTCCGAGCTGAGCCTCTGGCTCATTGCTCTTCCTCCGGGAGAAGGCCGCTCGGCAAGCAGCCAGAGGCCCTTACACAGCTGGGACGTTGGCGACTCTCATTAGCTAGGTTTTGACACAAGGCAAAGAGTGTCGTTTCTCTTGTTCAGTCTTTATTGGGGGAAGGGGCATGAATTTACTGTATTTTTGATGGGGAGGTGTGATTTGCTGTGTTATTTTTAAAATCTGCTTTACTGTTCAAAATGCTGGGATGATGCTAGAACGTTTTCTGCTGCTTGTTAGACCTTCTTGTAGTGAGTAAATTGGGGAAAGCGGAGTGAGTCGAGTCAGATGCCCAGTTATATTTGTTGAATTCAATTAAGAATCAGACACTAAGTTTGGTAGTTAGTAGGTCTATGAGTTAACATTTATGAGGGGAAGAAACTGAAACCCCAAACAGGGCTCAGCGTGTTCATTCATATATATGTGAACAGGAAGTCCTTTCTGAGTGCCCAGCAACCTCAAGTCCACCTGACGGGAGGACCGAGAGGGGCTGCACGTCCATCCGGCCTCTCCAGACGGATGGGTCACCCCAGACCTCCCAGGTGTGCAGGCGGTGCAAGGAGGCGGGGATGGCAGCAGCACCGTTCCACGCCCAGGAGCGACGGGATCGTGTTCGTACGAGTTACTGTGGGAAATTAACGCTCTCTAAAAAGTAGTTCTGGGAATGGCATCGAGCTTGTGGTTTCGCAAATAATCCACACAGACAAGCATGTTTGCTCATCTCTGGTCCTCAGCATTGAGCGCAGCTCGTGGACGTCACAGGTGTTGGATGAAAATCGTCTGAGTGCCCAAGTGAAGCAGAGGATTGTGTTTTACCCCAGAGAAGTTGACGAACTCTCTGAAGAGGATACGGCCAAAAGCCAGATCGGGCTCTTTTGCAGGAAGACTTCATCCTTTGCGAAGGTGCGGGGGAGACTGAGGAGGGGAGTCGCCCTGAGGGTCCCGGGCACAGCGTTAGCCAAGGAGGAGCAGCTGTTTGAGGCGGGAGACAGACGGGCACCAGCGCAGCCCCTCGGAGCCCTCCGTCCGTCCGTCCGTCCGTCCCTGGGACTGGAGTCTGTGGCAGACAGAAGAGGAAGTCGGTGTGTAAACCGGGACCGCAGCCCAGCCAGACTGAGCCCCCACATCCGGGCTTGTGCTTGATCCTTACACAACTGCTGTGGTTTCTTGAAAACAGGAAAAGCGACATTCACTTGTTCACTTAATGTGTGTTCCTTCGCTAGAAGGTGAGAGTGTCTATGAGAAGCCGGGGAATGTTCTTTATTAATCCTCACGCTTGCATAACAGCGTAGCCAGCCGTCAAAGTCTAGTTTATGCTTCCTCATTCCTTTAAAAGTCCTTTTGCCTTTGATGCCGTAGCTGCTGAGAAGATTGTGACCAACCCAGCGGCTGCCTTTGTGGGTCTTCCCACATTCTTCCTGAATCCTATGCCTTTGTTGTTCCAGAATCTTCCTGGGCCCCGCCTGGGTGCAGACCTAGTTTATTTTTGCTTTGGCCCCAGCTTTACCGTATCTGCCGTCAGAGAATCCCTGCTGTACGTGGGTCCCCAGGAACGACAGACCACTCACAACCGATGCGTGACCGTCTGCGCTCTCTGCGCTTGTGGAAGCATCCCAGACATGTGCTCCCGTGGCCCTCCCGTCTCTTCCACATGTCTGCCACCTGTCCTCTTGTCGCCCCTCCGCCCTGCGTCCCAGGGGACTCCCTCAGGTCTGTTGTCTGGTTTGCACTGCTTCTCTTCCGCAGCGTCTAATCGATACGCGACCACCCATCACACTGGTAATTCCAAGGAGCATCATTTTTATTGGTGGTTGATCTTTATTCTTTCTTGAATTGGCCTTTCATATTGTTCTCCTGCCTTTGGTCCCCACTGCAGTATCTTCAGTCGTTGTAAATGCATCATTTGATGGTTTCTGTCTAATGCTTTCCGGCATCTAGGTTCTTCTAAAGCCGATCCTGCTCTTGATGGGTTTGCTGAGTTGCTTAGGGGATTTTGTTGTCTGTTGGGTTCTGTGATGTCCATCTTTCAGGATTTTGTGGGACCACATTGAGATCCTTGGGTCACTTGGCCAGACTCTAGGCTCCCGTTAAACCAGGTCTGTCTTTGTGTCAGCTCCTCACCTGGAGGTTTCAGACCAGCCACATTGGAAACTTGAGCCTTGATCGAGTCGAGGCCTGTGCTCCTAAAGCCTTCCCATTCTGGATCCACGGGGAAAGAGCCATGCTTTCCTATGGTGTGAGCAAGCCCTTTCCCCATGAATGGGTTCTTCCCAGGGTCTGGGGGGGGCTCCCACATCCACCTCCTTCCCTTCTGCCTGGTAGGGTTTCCCCAAGACCCCACGTGGACAGCAAAAGCCAAGACTCTGGGTTTGAGGTGCAGGAAATTGTATGCTCTCCTCTCTCAAGGGCTCCAGTGCCTTCAGGTCACGAGCTAACCACGCCACTGTCCTCTTCGTCCTGGAGTTCTGGGGATTCCCTTTCATCTTGTGAAGAACTAACTGTGCGGCGTTTCTACGTGTGTCGTAGGGAAGGCCCTTCAGGTCACCTCATTCCTCATGCCTCTGGGAACAGAAGACCTAAAGCGAGTCAAACATGGGGAACACGGGGAAAGGGTGCCTCCCCGTTTGCTTTCACACGGCCGTGACAATCGTGTGAGAGCCGACTTCATGTTCTGCCTTATGAGGGAAACGTGGACAGCCCCAAGCTCTCGTCAAAGAAAGCCTGACGGTGACGTCGTTCGGACCGGTTCCCACACTTCCCCTCTGTCCACAGGCGAAGGGGTCATGTGCTCCAGGAAGCGCTCCCACAGCCGTGCGTCCCGACTTCGCCTCTGCAGGTGTGCACTGCCCGGAGCCTTGGGGCCTCGGCGCTGACGGCTGGCGGCCCTGGGGGCGTTCCAGACGCTGCCGTGTCGCGGGGACGGTAAAGGCGGCTGTCGGCAGGGGGCTGCTGTGCTCGCGGGGCCGGAGCGCCGGCGGTGTGACGTCTGACAGCGCACTCACTTCGCCCGTCAAACCCCGGAACTCATGGGCACGGGACGCGGGCAGTCCACCGTCGGATTGGCAGCTGAGCTGGAAGGAGATTAAAATTACGTTTGATAGTCTTATCTCTGACTTTTCACCCTAAAAGGGAAGATAGTTTCTGATAGATCAACTCACTTCTCTCTTCTACTTTGAACTCCTCATTTCAAAGGCATCGACTGAAGACTGAAGCCCGCGGGCTCCCGGCTGCGGTGGCCGACTGATGCCTGCTCTTGCGCGGTCCTCGCCGCGCGTCACCTGTCCCGCTGCCACCAGGACGCTGTGGGAAAGTCGAAGAGGCTCGGCCTCTTCCAGGGGAAGACAAACGCGGGGTCTTCTGTGAGCTCTGCTGGCGCCTGCGCCGTGGGCTGGTCCCCACTCCCGTTTATGGCCCGCAGCATGGAGCCTGTCGGTTCTGGGAAAGCAAAACTCCAAAACGCTCTGGATCCAAGGAGCACTCGGAGCTTCTGCAAGGACGTCCTAGTGCTGCGACAGGATCCGGCGCTTCCCACCCGGACCTGGAGGGACGTCCCGTGTCCGCGTGGCTAGCCGACATCACCCCGCTGCCTCACTGGGACCCTCTGTTCTCCCTGAGCGCCTCCTCAGGAGGTCACGGCGAGGACGTCGCTGTCGGTACCCGGCGCCCAGTGCTGCCCATCGGGGACCTGCCACCTTGTGACGGCCGGGCCCTCCCCCCGCTCCAGGGCCCTCCCTCGGGCCGCTGTCCTCCTCTCCGGCCGTGCTCGAGTCACGCTGCCGAGGGCAGGGCTGCGGGTCTTGTAGAGAAGCGGCTCTGGTAATCATGGCTGGGAATAGCCCGTGTGAATTTTGTAGCAGACCCTCCATTCGGGGATGGGGGTGGACGGCCATTCAGTGCGTGAATGTGCAGGCCCTCCGCACGGAGACGCAGCTCTTCAAAACCTGCTTCTGAAGGGCTCTAAGAACCAGCACCGCCTGAGTCACGGATGTCCGTGTAGACGCGCAACCCGATCCTTCCGTCTCACCGTCATCTCTGCAAAGTTCCTTCTGACTCCCAGCACGTCGTCGGTGGAAGTCAGACCCCTTAGTCATAGGTTCTTCTTAGAAAACAGTTGTCTCAAGAATTCAAAATGCCGAGGGTGGGCATTTTAAACTCTTACAAAGCAGAAATCAGCAGAAGTATCATAAAGCCGAACTATTTTTTCGTTAGGCTTGTGATAATTGACGGACTGCCGACGAGCAGACGGATATTTAAAATCGCCACATTGTCAGTTGTGGGGATGCGGGACTCTGGTCGTCATTATTGTGTGTGCACCACCATTACAAAAAGAAGAGAAGCACACAAAAGATATTTGGTAAAGGCAGGTGGTCTGGATGAATAATGTTCCTTTCATTAACATAGTTCCCTTATTAACTGTATAATTAATTGTGCATAGCCCAGGGAGGCTGTGGAAATTGCATTTTGAGATGTATCAAAGCGGACTTACGCTTCAAACTTGCATGCAATTTACCATTAATGAAGCCGGAGACGGAAGCCTCAAATCTATAATTATTACTTACTATTTGAATGACAAGCAAAGAATTTTATCAGCAGAGTTTTAAATGAAAGGGGATTAGCAGCTAATGTTGAAATTGTTAATCTTTCTTATGAAAATAATTTCGAAGAAAATGTTTTAGGGGACAGAAAGGTTTGAAGAAGCGTGTGCCGTTAAAACAGCCACTTTCTGCGACTCCGTGTGCGTTTGCCCCCGTTGACAGCGGGGTGCAAATATTTCTGAAAGCGAATGAATATTTTATAGGGCCCAGAGCTGCTCACGCATTCCAGGAATGGATTATGCAATATTCCCAAATATCCCAGCAAAGGTGAGAGAGTCTGGGAGCTAGCCAGAGAAAGGAGCCAGAGCTGAAAAAATTAAAACATATGAGAATATTTTTAAAGAGGTGGAAATTTTTTAGTAGGCTAGAAATCTGCCTTTCCCCACTTCCCCCTCACAGGATGCTCCTGCGAGTTGAGATCATAAATAGTAGATATTGTTAAAAGAAAACTGTTAAATGGTGCACGGGGATCCATTTGTCCAGGAAGATTTCATCGGCGACACTGCCAAGGCTCTTACCCTCTACGCAGGTGTCCCCCACGCAGCCCTGCTTCCGGCAGCCAGGACCCTGAGTTAGCGACGCGGGCTGTCGCACATTCTCTGGGGGGATTCCTACAACAAATATTTGTTGATCGCCGAGGCTGTGCCAGGCTCCCTGCCGGCAGTGGAGAGACTGTTGGGAGCACCTAAAATGTAGCTCACGTTTGTTTCTTTGTCCTGCTTTTTCCCACTGAGTTGAAGGCGTGGACTAAAATCCTAAATGTATAGCACCATCGGGTGAGAGCCCAGTGTCGCCACCGACAGGCGAAAGGCCGCGTTTCTGGGTTTCTAGAAGCCTGGGAAGCTTGGTGTGGGAGGGTCGGTCCCTTGTAGGGTCCATGCAAACCTCACGTGTGTTCTGGGCTTCAGGCCACACTAGAGCCACCCGTGGAGGACGTGGGACGTGGGGCTCTGGGGCGGATCTTCGGAAACTCCGGGCTGTCCCCCCACGTGGCGCCCAAGGAGCGCGGGCGGGTGGCGTCCTGGCGGGGGCTCGTGGGTCAGCGGGAGCCACGCGACGTGGCCCCCCACCCAGGGCGTGGCCCCCAGCTCCCGGCCCGGCCGTGTGTCTGCCTGGGGAGCTGCCTCGCACGCGCACACACGTCAGAGCGTGGGGGGTGATCTAGTTGTTTGTACGTTTTGAACTGCGGCTGACCAGTCGGCTGCCGTGGCTCCTCGGGCGCGCCGCGGCGACGACGACAGCCGCGGGGGCCGGCCTCTACCCCAGCATTTTGTCCGTGCAACAAAAGCATGAAGGATGTTGGAAGTACCGGGAATGTTGATGGCATTGTTCGGATTTTACCCCGACCTTTGACTTGGGGTGGGTGAAGGCTGGGACCTTGCTTCCCCGACCAGCTCGGCAGGACCCGGCCCCACCGTGGCCGCGTGACAGGTGAAGGGTGAACCACGTACGGAGTATTGCGCAGACATTTGGGAGGGCGAGGCAGAGCAGCCTGCCTAATCGAACGAACAGCGTCTGTCAGATGAACTCAAATCCTCTGATTTGCTCAGCGAGTGAATCCCAGTGGTTCGGCTTCCAGAACACAGGACGCGTCCGCCCCTTTCTCTGTGCCCTCCGCCCCCGCTGTTGTCCCCAAATGTCAGCCCCTGTGCTCTCGTGCGCGGATGGCCCCTTGTGCAGTTGGTCCCCGCCTGGAGCGAGAGTGACCTTTTAAAAGCATCTTTCCCATTATGTGCCTCTTTTGCTTAAAACACTGCAGCGGGTTCCCGCTGCTCTTGCTGCAGACCTCAGACTCCCCCCGCAGCCTGCGGGCTCCCTCGGGGTCGGGGCGCAGGCCGCCCGCCTCGCTCCCTTCGCTCCCGCCGGCTGGCCTCCTCTCTGTTTCTGGACCACGCCGGGCCCGTTCCCACCCCGGGCTCTCACTCTGGCTGCTCTCTCTCCCTGTGATATTCCTCATTTTTTGGACGATGAGCCCTTCCCCTCTGGCAGGCACCCTCAGGAATCTGCTCATCAGAGGGGCCTCCCCTCCCGGGGTCCGAACCCCTGCCTCCCGCACCTGTCGCCTAATCTCGGTCGTGTGTTCTTACCACTCGACTGTACCTGAAGTTATCGTTCTAACCACATTTGTTTATTTGTACGTGGTCTGTCCCAGCCGCACGAGGACTGAGTCTTTGCTGGGTCCTCGGAACACACACACACACACACACACACACACCCGGCTCGTCCGATACGCTCACGACAATGTGAATAATGAACGAACAAGTCACTAAACCCCCAACACCAGGCCGGAGTCTGAAACAGGAATGTGGCTCTGGTCTCTCTCTCCCCAGTCAGAGGAGAAGTTCAGCTTTCACTCATCATGTCGAGGAAACTCTTTCCCCGAAATTTACACATTAACACCTGTACATGGTTGGAAAATACAGTGTAATTCTCTTAATTATTTTCCATCACTCATAAGTATTCATCTTTGTATTTTAACCTCTGTTCATATAACCTTAATTTTTAAGATGCTAAATAAGATAATAAGATTCACAAAATTGTTTATTCAAGCTCGTCCAGCTCCTCGAGGAGTGAGAGCCTGAAACACTGGGCAGCGTGACCCCCTCCAGCACGTGGGCCCCCTTCTTCGCCTCCCGGCGGAGCCTGTGTCGCTCCCACTGCCCCCGTGCGCACACGGAGCCCACGTCACGTTGGAGGACAGACCTTCCCCCTTCCTCCTGTTTAGTAAGAGGAGCTGGTGAGGACAGAACTGCTCCTAAGTAGAAGCTTTCCGGGACAGAAGGGACATTATTAACCATTTCCATAGAGGTTTTAATTGTAAGTTCTCATCAAGCTGTGATTTTCTTCCCCTACAAACCTGTGGGGTAAAGGTTAGTGGACGGCACACACTCCCTCGAGGAACGTGTGTCTTTCCTGTAGGCAGATGGCCTTCGGCGCGTCCCTGATCTGTGTCCAGCCCCCTAGAGACCACCCTGTGGCCGGGTTAATTATTGATGGATTCCAGGAAATACCCCACAGGCTTCTCCACGGCGGGTCAAGGCCTCTCTTGGTCAGTATGATCTCTCGCCGTTCTGCACCTTGTTCTAGACGCAGAAACCAAGACCCAAACTTGTAATAAAGCTCCCAATTAGTTAAGTTCTACATAATCAAGGCTTAATGACTTTTCAAGTCCCCTTCCCTGGCTGCTCTGCCGAGAGGCACCGTGCATTCTCCCCGGGCCTCCGAGAGCACAGCGGACGCGGACCCCGTGCCAACGCCTGCCTTGGACACTCCTGCCCGGGGGGCTTCCCAGACGTCCTTTGAAAAACACGATGTTTTCTTTAGAGCTTTTGTTTCTTTTCCTAGTTCTTGAATGTGTTTTATTTTTTGGTTACAAAAGGGACTTTAAATGAAACCGAGAGCTCCGTGTTCACAGGCTCCAGGCCAGCACGTTCCTTCTGGACTTGGCCGTGCGTCCGGGCTCGCCCACCTCGGTGCCTGAGGTGCGTGTGAGCTGGGGACTTTCTCTCGCAGGCTTTCCGCCCGCAGCCTCTGAGCTCTGCTCCACGGTTGGAACCGTTTCACGCGTCGGTCACTCCCGCCGGCCGGTGACGATAAAAAGCGTGAGTGTGCATTCCTAAGTCGTACAGACAGCCCGGAGACCCGTTTTCAGGCATTTCTGGGCTGCAGGGATTCCCTGGACCTCCAGAGCTCCCAGAGGGAGGATTTGGGGGGAGCGAGGAGGGGGCATGCTCGCTGTGAGGCCGGTCCTGCCGCTCTCGGGGCGCTCCTGCGGTCGGCCTCGCCGGGCTAAGCCGGCTCCCTGCACAGAGGGTGAGAGTGGTCCCTCCTCTGGATGAACTTCCGTGGAAGCGATTTTTGAAATGTAATCGAAAGGAGGAGAAGCCCAGGTCTTTCCTCTATTCCTCACACGTACGTCTGTAGGCTTTTTGTACACACGACCCAGAGGCTGAAGGCCAGACTGTGTTTGCTTTTCCCAAGTAAACTCCGCTTTCACAACACGGGAGCGTTCTTTGAGTTGGCCTTTTCCGGGCCTTTGGCTTCTTTTGCCATTTTTAAGAATAACATGTGTATATCTGCCAGAGGAACGCATGTCTGCACCCCCAGGGCGATCGGCGGTCCCGTGGCACGTGAGAGGGCGCAGAGTTTGGGCACACAGTAGGGACAGGCTGGGCCGGCAGGCGGCAGCCTCTGTGCAGGGCCCCGCTCTGTGGCTTCGTTGTATCAGAGGCAGGTGGCGATTTAAATACGATCCCATGGTTCCCGATTCCTGTTTCCAGCAAATCTTTTCTAAGCTGAGAAATAACAAGGCTAACCCTCTGATCATTTAGCTAGGTCTGTCCTTCTTGGAGTTTGAATGTACTATTTCAGATTTCTAATTTTGAATCTCAAATGTTTCTGCATGCCTGCTCATGATACTAATGAATGACGTGGACAGCGTGTCTGGCGTGGGCCCCAGCGGGCGGGCGGCACTGCTCTCCTCGCCGAGCCGCCGGCGGTCACCGTCCGCCTCGTGAGGCAGGAGGCTGGACCCCATCGAAGTTCTCCTTACATCTTGTCATACGTTGCTCGGATTTCAGACCTCTTACTGTGGGAATTCAAACATTTAACATCAACATTTCCCGTTCGTGTATTAATGAAGACAGGTGGCAATGTTGATTTTTAAAGGGGAAAAAGGTCCTCCCTTTGCCCAAACGGCAGCGGAAGCAGCTTACTCCTTGCTTTTAAAGACATTCATCTCCCGCTAGCTGATGTCACAGCACAGACTTACGGTGTTCTCGCGAGGAAGGGAAACGTAAACAGGTTGTGTTCTTCACCCGGACGAAAGGTCTGATTGTCACACAGTCGAGTAATGTGGTAATAGGCACCAAGGTGAAGAAAGGAATGGAAACAAAGCTTCCTCCCTAAAAACCGGGTCTTCCAGAAGCCCAGCTTTCTGCCGCACGCCTTGGCCGCCGTGGCAGGTGTTGGCTCCGGCGCCGTTGCTGGGAAATGACGCTCCGCCGGGACCTTCTCTCCCTGTTTCGTGTCTGAGGACCACGGAGCCGGGGTTGGACACCCACGAGGGCAGTTTGGGGCCGACGGTGACGGTCTCTGTATACACTGGCAGGGGGGACCGGAGGCGGGAGTGGAGGCCATTCGCCTCGTCGTCCGTGGGCCTCCATCCCCGTGAGCGCTGGTGTTCCGGGAGAGGGTCGTGTGTCTACTGTCCCTGCTGGTGGTCATGAAGCCACTTGCCCGGCGTTGCACCCCTTCGTCGCCGGCGGCAGGAGATGCCGAAGCGACACGTGGTCTCTCCGACGTCTTGTGGAGCTCAACTTTGCTGCCCTACGCTGGGTCCAGACGGCCCTGGACGAGTGTGGGCCCCCGGGGTCCCCGCGTTCAGAGGCAGGCAGCAGCACCGAGCCTGGCGTCCGAGCATGGACGTGTGCCCGTCACATGTGGGAAACAGCGTCATTCTGCTCAGTGGCATTATTTCCTTTGTGACCCTGGGTCCTGACGTCAACACTAAACATAAGATGATGCCTGGGAAACGGCCTCCGAGCTGGACGCAGGCTGAGGGCGCTGAGTCCGAAGTGCCCCAGGGCATTAGCACCTGCTCCCCGCACTGGAAAACAGCTCCCAGTTAGCAGCTTGAGTTCACACCTTCTCACCGACGGCGTCTCCCAGGGACTTGTGGAGACCTCCGTCCGTCCCGAGGCCGCGAGCAGCAGAGGGGAGGAGAGGATGAGTCCGGGAACCGTCCTCGACTGCGCGGTCGGGCAGCTGTGAACGCACCACAGCCATCCGAGCGCGTGTTGGCTCCGTCCGCACGAGGAGGAGACCGTGTTTGAGGAGGACCGCCGTCCCGACTCGGAAGCTACGGACTGCGTGCTTACTGGCGCTGCTTCTCCCCGCTCCGGCGGCATTTACGGTGCTGTCGCTGCGCCCGCGGCAATGGCACGCCCCCCCCAGCGGTGTCCCCGCAGCCGGCCCTGGGGTTCTGCCCTCGGTGGCTGCGGTTTCTGGAGACTCGCGTGTCGTATTTCACTGGCTCGGGGACAACGTCCCCAGGACGCACAGTGAGGTCACAGAATACAGACTCGAGCTCAAGAGAGCTCCTGTTTCCGGTGAAAAGCTGAGACCCGCCGTGATCACTGTCCTCTCCGCGTGTGCACACTTCGTGGTTCCCAAAGCGACTTCACAGAGTGACCGGTCGGCCCTCGGAATCGCCTTCAGAAACGCGTGCTCTGGCTCCCGTTGCGCGTCGCAGCGCGTTAAGGGCCAGTGAGAGGGAAGTATAACCAGAAAGTAGCTTGAGGGGAGCGAGCCTTTCCGCGCATTGCACGGTTAAGAAGCGTTTCGACAGTGCCTGCTCCGCTCCACGGCGCCCCAACCCGGCGGAAGCTCCGGAGTTTTCCGGAGGCCTTGTGGGCGGAGGCCGCACTCAGCTCCCGGGGCCACAAAGGGCCCTGCGACTGTTAGTAAAGCCCCGTGACGTGCCGCAGCGTCCCACATGCTCCATATTTCTAGAAATGACTTTCTCAGCCTCACGGTGTTGACAGTTCGACCAGAAAACTTACTGCAGAAAACATTTACGCTATCTTGACCAAATGTGCATTGTCTCCAGGCAATAAGGTTTTTGTCCCCCAGGTTTGGGATTCTGTGTAAAATGATCCCATCAATGTGGAGGCAGGTCAGTTTGTGTGACACACGGACGCTGAGTCATCTTGTGGCCCAGAAAGGGCCTGTGGTCTTCCTAGCGGTGGTCTAATGGCGTGAGCTCGAAAAGGAGACCCGAGATGGGGACCTGGACTCCACGAGGAGGATTAAACAGGAGAACCTCTGCTTGCGTTAATACCTCATAAAGTAGGGCTCAGAAAAGTTGGTGTTGTTCTCACTGCGCAAAAAACTCAAGAGAAATGCTGGCCCATCTCCCACCTGCCCTAATTACAAGTGGCACCGAGCCCGAGGCCGGTGTCAGCCAGAGCACGCGGTGACAAACTTGGAAAACCCACGTTCTGGAACCTGTGGGCTTTTCCCACAAACACCTTATCTGGGGATTAACTTTTCGGCAAGCCCATTAAGTCGGGGTCCCAGGAAAGTATCTGAATTCAAGAAGGTTTAGACAGCTCCCCACTCAGGACTCCTCTAAAACCTCTGTCACCCCCAAATATTAAGGGCTTCGTGAGCAACTCTAAAAGATCAAAGTCGTGCTTCCCAGCATTCCTCAAGAACCAGCAATAACTATCAAAATTAAATTACCTGCGCTCTTCGGACTGAACCAACTTACTGAGCACCAACTGTCCACTTCATTGACATTTTCAGAGCGCACGTCGTGGTGAGATCCCACCAGCACATGGCCGGTTTCCTCCTAGTACTGTTAACTAGTACTGTTAACTAGTACTGTTAACTAGTACTTTGCATATGCCAGGGCTTCTCTCTTAGAGCTTGAGGTCGGAGGTACTCGCCAGAGTCTGGAACCGGGACTGTGTAAAGCCATGTGGTGCAGTGGTTACCTGGCCAGTAGATGCTCACAGCTCCTGGGACGACCCTTCCGGAAACACCCCTCGTCACATCAGTTACGGCACGTACCACGTCCTGAACAGGAGGCACCGGCCAGGCGCACGGAGTTCACAGTGACAGAGAAGAACGGGAGACAACACGGGGCCTGGACGCAGAGGGACAAGGAGGAGGGTCGGCGGGGAGAGCTTTTTGGACTGTTGCGGCGAGTCCTGGGTCCTGAGGCTACCGTCACGCCGGGGTCACCACGGCACCGTGAGGATGTGGCAGCACCTGCTCGGCGGGGATGGCAAAGAGGCTGGAAACCCCAGAAAGGAAGAAGGAGGTGAGGAGGGCGCCTGGGTGGCTCAGTTGGTTGAGCAACTGCCTTCGGCTCAGGTCATGATCCCGGAGTGCCGGGATCGAGTCCCGTATCGGACTCCCGGCTCTGCGGGAAGTCTGCTTCTCTCTCTGACCTTCTCCCCTCTCATTCTCCGTCTCTCTCTCTAATAAATAAATAAATAAATCTTTAAAAAAAAAAAAAAAAAGGAGGTGAGGAAATATGTCGTGAAACACACCAAAGTCCTTACGTTACTTTTTGGGGCAATTCCTCCAACTTCAGAAGATTCTAAGGCAATCTGTTTGGACGCCATCATTGACATAAACTATCTGTAGAACGAATTACTTGTAGAACTTTCCAGGTTGTGAGCAGTCATCCAACGCATACCGACTGTGTGCCCAAAGCACGTGCCGGGTGAATGAGACCGCGGCCCCGTTCTCAAAACCCTTGATCTCATGAGGGGACGGATATCCGGACACCCTCCCCCGAAGCTGTAGCACAAAGCAGAATGTGACGATTGTCACAAAGACGTAGTTTTTAAAATAGTGAGTGTCCGACGAAGGGGGTGGGGTTGTAGGAAGTGAGAGTCCAACAGGCTCGCTGTCGGCACGTCCCAGACTCACCAAGTGCCAGTGTTCGCACGGACCTTGAAGTCGGGATTCATCCCAGGAGAATGGGCGTGAACAAAGTGTAGAGACTGATGGCGATGTGGGGTGGGGGGTGGTCAAAACCTCGGGAAATAGTCTTACTGAGGTAGAAAGGAGCGGGTTAGTAAGACGAAGTTTGGACAAAGGCTAGTGCCGGCCTTAGGCTCCATCGGTGGTTTGCGAAACCGGGGTGTCTGGGACCAGGAGCGGCGATCCGGCTGCTCTGTGAATGAACCAGGAAGTGGTGTGAAGGTAGGGGTGTGGGGGGAGGCTCCAGAGGGAGCCAAGAGCGAACAGCAGCGCCCCCGGTGGCAGAGACCAAGCTCCGGTGCTGCATCTGGCCGCTGGGGGCTTTGGGCTAAGGGTTTAAGGAGCCTAGGCCTTGGCTTCTCCAAATGTATAAGACGAAATATATATATATTTATATTTATACAAGACGAAAGTTTCGTCTCAGCTTCCTTTCAAGTCAGACGAGAAAGTCCTATAATGTGGACGTTGTCCCAAGCCGAAGCAAGGGTGACGAGCACTGAAGAAAGAGAACAGCAGCCCACGCGTGTGCTAAGAAGAGCAGGGTTTATCGAAGCCTGATGGTTAGCTCTGCGCGCTGGAGTTATTAAGCGGCTTTTGTTTTCATCCCGCTTACCTTTATTTTCTGTTCTTTTCTAAGCATGCTACATGTGTAATAAAAATGTGCCGTTTATTTAAAAACCGCGCCCTCCCACCATTGCCGCCATACTCACTGTCACGCACACACACACATAAAACAAAAGTGTCACCATGTCCGTTTTTAAAACACCTCCAGCGACGTGCTCACTCGGGGGGAAAGGACATGAGTAGTGTTTCATTACGTGTTCACTTACCTGGTTTTTCCAGAAAGTGACCCTGTCTGAGGAGCGTTGTTCTAATTCACGCTTCTCACACCCTGGAGAGACAGGACCTCCCAGAACTAAGTTATTGTGCCAGGTTGGTTCTGGTTTTGTTTAAAACACATTATTTTATGACTAAGGCCTAGCTTCCCCACAGACTACATGAAAATATACCCCCGTGTCTCAGATGAAAAGCAAGAATCTTGAGACACTTGGGTGGCTTGGTCGGTTAAGTGTCGGCCTTCGGCTCAGGTCTTGATCCCAGGGTGCTGGGATCGAGCCCCGCATCGGGCTCTCTGCCCGGCGGGGAGCCTGCTTCTCCCTCTGCCTGCCGCTCCCCCTGCTTGTGTTCGCTCTCTCTCTCTCTCTCTGTCTCTGACAAATAAACAAATAAAATCTTTTTTAAAAAAATAAATGAAAGAAAAGAAAAGCAAGAATCTTATCCACAAGCATGAAAGAGGAAAGTCTCCACAACCATGAACAGGGAAATTACGTCATTGTGGTATCATAAATGGTGTTTCATAAAAATAGTCACAGGAGAGATGACACTGAGATGGCCAGAGCCCGAGAGACACAGGTTTCTGGAGAGAGTGAGAGAGTCGCCTCAACTTTAATACAATCAAGTGTATCTTTGTGTGACTTTGTCCTCAATGAAAGAGTCCGTACCTGCTCTCTCGTCCTCCGTCCGTCCTCCCCCCAGCCCTGCTCACGACAGTCCCGCTTTGCACTCCTTGCTGTAAATTCACACTCAAGTGAGCTCGCGGCGTGGCTTCACTTCCCGTCGAGGTGAAAGCATAAACCCCTGCAGCTTGCAGGGGTCCGGGTGACACTGGTGACATTGGGTGACATTGGGTGACGTCGGGTGACACCCGGTGCCCCTCCTGCAGACAGCTTCTGAGAGAAGTGACCACAGAAACCCTGAGGCCACGCGCTTCACCAGAACGATCCCTCCCCCAGCTCCCTCGCACACCGTATTTTAGCGAGTAAGTAGGTCACAAAACTTACACGTTACAGCTTGCAAAAATGTCCCATCAGGATGACTTTGTATTCAGTATTCCACAAGGATTGTCAAAAAACAAAAAACAAGCAGTTTGTAGTTGATGTTTTCTGGCTTGGGCCACTTAGCTTCACTTAAATTCCCTCCCTCCCCTTTCGAGGAACCTGGAGGGGCCGTCTGGGTCAGGGTGCAGGGCCCTGGTGAGGAGGGCGGGACAGGCGTGACGCCCTCGGCTCCCGTCCTCGGGAGGCTGTGCCTCGGAGGGTCGATGGATGCCACCGTGTGGCTCGTGTGGTTCCGTGTCGCCTGTACAAAAGGCCATCTGCCCATTCCCCAAGTGACAGTGACAACCCAGGAGCTGGTCACAGCCATCGCTGGCCCTCCCGCTGGGCCAGGCAGCCCCCGAGGGCGGTACCTTCTCTCCCCCGGCGCTCTCCGTGGTTTGCGGACCTACATGGATAGAGCTGGTGTTAGTTGAGTGAATAACAAACCAACCCAAGTCAGCTCTGGTCCAGCAAGACTGATGCGAGTCACTCTGGGCCCCGGAGCCCGGAGCGGCCGGCCGGGAGGAGACGCGGGGCGGGCCTGGCCTGGCCTTTGCGGAGGCCTGAGACGGGTACTCCCCTGGAGCGAGAGGACGGCAGGGCGGGCGGGGGGTCAGGGGCCAACCCTGCCTGGACGTGGGGGTGCCTGACCACGAGGGACGCGGACTCGTGTGCGCGTGTCTTATTTTGTTGGTGGATATGGTGAAGACCTGTGTCCACACCCAACACCCTGAAGACCCACAAACGCGGCGCCCAGGCCGGGACCAGTATTTCCGGTGGGCACAATAAAGCCGCTGGGGTTTGGTCGTTTGAGACGCTTTTCCTTGAAGCCGCGGTCATTTCTCAGCTACCCAATCGGAGGGAATGCACCGACAGGGCTGGCCGGCGTGGCTGCCGTTGTGCCAGGGAAAGTTCTGGAAGCGTTTCCTCATCCGCTTCCGGCCACCACTGCTGACAGACAAGCGCCAGAAAAATGAAGATCCGAGCCGCCGAGGATCAGGATGTCCTGTTCCATCCTTCTGGGTTGGGGTTTTGTTTGTTTCTCACCGCCGCGAGCTGGGTCGCGTTTTGCCCCGTGTCTTACCCGCACCGCACCCGCCTGATTTAGGAAAGTAGGTCAGTTAGAAGAAAACCGGCGGCTGTGCGGATACGTTGTCTACACTGGCTTCTGGTCAGCTGAGCGGGCCTGGTCTACGGCGTGTCCGTCTTTTTCCCGTTGGTCGGTAACAGCCGTCGAGGCCCCGTCTTCCCCGGATGATCCCGACGCCCGGGCTCTGTCCCGGGACACACGTGCCATGAGCACCCGGGAACCAACCAGCAAAACACGCGAAGAGCCTTCCTGCACTGTGTGCGTCCGGCTGGCCTCTGCATTTACCCCTTCCTCACTCGTTCGCGCAGGGGCCGCGTGGGCTGCGCCCCGGGTCCCGCGTCACGCCCAGGACCCGGGCCGTGTGGGCGGCAGTCCCTGAGTCTGTGCTTTCCACTCCAGGCCTACATGGAGGACCACCTGAAGAACAAGAACCGGCTGGAGAAGGAGTGGGAGGCGCTCTGCGTCTACCAGGCCGAGCCCAACAGCTCGCTCGTGGCCCAGAGGGAGGAGAACGTGCCGAAGAACCGCTCGCCGGCGGTGCTGACCTGTACGTACCCGGCGGCGCGCTCCCGGGCCCGGGGAGGGGGCCGGGGGGCCGGGCGGGGCCCGCTGCCCCTTCCTTCGTGCGCCTTTTCTGCACGGTGCTCGTGGCTGGGCGGCCACCCCCAGCCGAGGGAGGGAGTCGGGGGACGTCCACAGCCCCGCGAGCACTTGCTCCGTGTGCCTCGTGGAGCCTCTCCGCCGTCTGTAGTTGGGGTCCTCCTGTCCCAGCCCCTCTGGGAAGGTTCGTTCTGCCCCCCTTTCCTCCTCCTCTGGGAGCCAGGCCGCAGGCTCGTGAGGCCCCGGGTGGCCTGGCTGCCTCCGCTCCCCATGCTCACCGCCCGCGGCAGCGAACAGGCCGACCACGGGGGTGCGAGGTCTGGGGCCGCGACGCCAGCGGCCCAGGCCACCCTGCCCGGACAAGCTCCGGCTCCCTTGCCCAGAGGGGCCAGGATGGGGGCGTGCCTCCTCCCTCACCCGGCCTCACCCCTGTGCCGGACGCACACCACAGACCCCAAGGCCGGCGCGTCTCCTCTGTCGCCCGGATGCGCGCGTCCGCGCCCGTCCTCACCAAAATGCTGCAGAGACGCTTTGCCCCCAGCTCCGCCCGCGGGTCCCCGCTCAGTCAGCAAGAGCTCGGCTCCTGGTTCCGCACTGTGCTCCCGCCATCGGTTCTCTCCCTCTGCACGCTGGACACGCGTGATTTACGTGCCTTCGTCCAGAACAACACACCTGACGGGCTCGGTACGGGGGGCTGCCCTACCCAGGCCCCAACGCGGACACAGGTCTGGGAAGGGACATCCGGTGACCAGTGGAGAGCGAGGGCTTTGCCTCCAGCCCTGCTGGGGGGCCCTGGGGACGTCAAGATGCTCACCAAGCGCTTGCGCGCAGACACGGGGGAAATGCCGCGGACGTGAGCCCCAGGAGGCTCGAGTCCTGTGTCCCCCGTTGTCCATAGAAGGGCAAGCAGATGGTCCCGGGCCACCAGCAGCGAAATCTGACCGGGAGGGATTCCCGTGCGGGCCGGCCCAGGAGCCCTGGCAAAGAAATGTCACCAGGAGCGTGGCTTCCCTCCACATACGTTACTGCAGAACCTTTACAACACTCGGACGGTGGGCTGCGTCCCCACTGCCCAGACTCCCAGCTGCCGGTCAGCACTGGGCCGGCTTCGCTCCACGTGCGCGTGCTTTACTGATGCCGGCTGAACTCTCAAAGGGAGTTTCAGGCATTGTGACCTCTACGTAAATACTTTAGCCTGTGCCTCCTGAAAATCAGGACGTTACGTTCTCCTACGTTATGACCTGTCCTTCCAAGCAGAAGCCGAGCCTCTCGCCCCGGCCCATCATCCGCGCTCTGGGCACCTCCGGACGGCGCTGTGCTGGCCGTGATCTCATCAGGGCGCATCACCGCACGTTGGAGCTTCCGTCTCGGTGGTCTTTTGGAAACAACCCCCTTTGTTTTCTGACGTGACTCGTCCCTGATGAAGCTGCTCTCCTACCGACCACGTTCCCATTCCGGGGTCATGGATGGTCCAGTTGGGAGTCTGACTGCCCCCTCCCCATTCTGGCCTCACAGCCGAGGCCCGGGGGCCCAGGGGCGCCGTGGGACAGCGAGCGGCCATGCCCATCTCCGCGTCTCCACGTGGCTGCCATGAGCGTGAGCTGCGAGTGTGCTTTTGGGGCCTCCCCGGAGGACTCGTAAACGCCGGAGGCCGAGCACGGGGCTGGCAGTGACGGGCGTCCGCCGACCATCCCTTAGCCCCCGTCTCTGCTCTTCCCTGTTTGGAAAGAGATGGTCCGGGCAGAGCCGTAATCAAATACCTTGTCTCTAAACCGCCTGTTAAGACGCTTCCCCTGCACCAGACAGAGGCTTCGGACCCGTGGGGTCTTTAGGGTTGAACAAACGCAGCTCGAAAGGCTCTCAGTCATCGTCCTGTTTTCCACCATCATCAGCCCACTGAGGGAGTCAGCCTTCCCGACACTTCCTGTGAGGTCTGCGCCCTCGCCTGACCCGTCGTGGAGGGGCGACCGCACATGGCCTTCGACGTCCCGCATGCCCTGCTGCTCGGGGCACCTGTCTGTCCTTTCCTTCCCGGGACATTTGCAGCCGTGCCCTCGGGGTCCCGGCGCTGAGCGTTCCTTCTCTCTGGGGCTGGGCTCCCTCCTAGAGTCTCTGGAACTAACTTCTCTCCTCTGCTTACGTGCTGGCCGACCAGGCTTCTCTCTCTCGGCAAACTAATGCTTCAGGCCGAGTTGGCCGCTCTCCTCACTCAGCCGTGTTTCCCTCGGTCGACAGCAGCACTCAGCCGTGGACGCCCGCGCCCTCAGGAAATCGGGATCCGAAGCTGCGCTTCCCGTCCCTCCCCCCCTCCCCCTGCTTCTTCCCACCTGGTCTCCTCGCCCACCTCGTTCCGGCTCCCTGGAGAGCGCTTGCAGCGCTGGGAGACGTCCAGAAGACGCCCGGTGGACGGCGGCCTTCCCTCCGCAGGAACGGGGACCTCGCCCGCGTGGCGCCCTCTGAACCGCGTTAGGAGAGCGTCACCCACCTGGCCACATGGTCCGGAGCGGTGGTGGGAACGGGGGAGCCCAGAGCTCCTTTTCCAGAGAGGCCTTGGGTCCCCAGCGGCTTACCCTCCGTCACCGTGCTGAGTGTGGGAGCAGACCAGCGGCCCCCCCGACGCCCACCTCCCAGCCCCCG
>CM052806.1:91485834-91545679 GCA_028533885.1 Nasua narica | reverse complement strand
CACCTCGCGGGAGAGCGTCACCAGCGGTCTCCCGACGCCCACCTCCCAGCCCCCGCCCCTGACTGGTCACCTCGCGGGAGGGCGTCACCAGCGGTCCCCCGACGCCCACCTCCCAGCCCCCGCCCCCGACGGGTCACCTCACGGGAGAGCGTCACCAGCGGTCCCCCGACGCCCACCTCCCAGCCCCCGCCCCCGACGGGTCACCTACCTCGAGGGAGGGCGTCACCAGCGGCCCCCCGACGCCCACCTCCCAGCCCCCGCCCTGACTGGTCACCTCGCGGGAGGGCATTGCCATGGCAGATGGAATGAGGGTTTACTCGTCCGCGGACACTGACGCAGGGCGGTTCTGCACAACTGTGGGAGCAGGGGCGCGTGGAGGAGGGAGGCAGGGGGAGGGGCTGCGAGCCGGGAACGTCTCAGAGGAAGGAGGCAAGGAGCGCGTTCTCCCTGGACCCTCAGAACCAGCCTGCCTGCGCTGTGATGAAGACGCGCTTCGGACTCCCCGGACGGGCGAGCGTGGGGGACCCGTCCAGTCCACGCCTCTGCCCGCCCCCGGCCACGGCGGCCGCGGCTCTCACAAGGGGGCCGTGGAGCCGCAGGTCTGTGCGGGGCTCGTGGCGGAGACGAGCGGCCACACCGTCCGCATGACCGTCTGCTGGCCCCGATGGCCTGGCCTCCCGGGGGTCTCCGGCCTGGCCACCCCGGGGTCTCCGGGGCTTACGTCCGTGCCTGAGGGAGAGGCCATCCGCTGTGGTGTTGGCCGAGTGCAGGCCCACAGGAGCTCCTGGGCCGGTCCCTCGGGGTATGGAAGGCACCCCACGTCCCCCGCGGGCGGCGCCCATGTGTCCTTCGTCCACCCAGACACCCGGGTCCACGGGTCTCGAGGTCTCGCCCCAACGACCACCGGCCACCCAGAAGCTCACCCGCTCCCCCCCTGGCAGTGCTGGGCCCGCCGCAGCCGCTGTGCTCCTGGGGCCGGGCCGGGGGAGGTGCTGGCCGCCCAGGCCCCGTTGCAGGGACGGGAACCCCGAAGCTTCTCCCACGGCGGTTCCGTGGCCCTCTGTGCCCGGGGCACACCCCGTCTCCCGCGGAGAGGGCTAGTTCTGTGGGGCACTTGGGAGTTGGTCCCCACCTCTGCTAGTTAACCAGCAAGTCTCTGGCCGAGCTTTCTTCTGGCACTTTTCCAGAAGCACCCTCGTGTGCAAGGCCTGGGTGTGATTATGTCTCAGCCCCGCAAAGGGTCAGAGTCCCTCTGTCCGCCTGGGTCTCCCTCAGGGGTCAGGACTGTCCCTCGAAGACGACAGCTTGTGCCCACCGTCCACCTCCCGGGGGCTCTCGTCCCCCCGGTCGGCACAGATGCAGGCGGGACATCCATCCACGTGCCGTGCGTGTCCTCGCCCCGGCCGCGTGTGTGCCGTGGTCCCTCGCACGGGTGGGCAGAGGTGAGACCCGTGCGCCTGGACACAGGGCTCAGCAGCATCAGGCCCACTGCGGGGCTGGGCCCTCGCACGGCGCCCGCTTTCGTCACTGGCGTGCGTGTGGCCCCGTTCCCGCCCGGCGAGGGGGACGCCGGAGCAGGATGGAGACCCAGGCGTGCGGCCGGGCGCCCCGAGAGCACAGGCCGCAGCGGCAGCAGCAGGAGGCCATCTCAGCCCTGGGGCCGGACGTCGGAGGCTCTGAGGGGGCACCTGCTCCTGGCTCTGCTCGGGGTCGCACACGTCATCTTCCTTCCACGTCCGCCTCCACGTGGGGCCTGGGATGCCAGCCGACAAGGGTTACACAGGTCAACGCTTGACCCCACGGGGCTGGAGGGCAGGGCCAGGCCCGTCACCGGCAACCCCTGGAGCAGTTCCTGCTTGTGCCGGGCCCCCCACACGGGCCGTGCGCACGGGTACCTCGTCCCCAGGGCCACGCGGCGGGTGAGGCCGGCGTGCGGCTGTCCCAGGGTCCGGCCCTCGTCCTCCCCTGCGCTGTCGTCCCCAGCAGAGCGGCTGCCGGTTCCGTGTGGGGGTTTGTTCCTGAGACACCCGCAGCGATGTGCCTGGAACGCTTGAAGCCACGAAAGGGACAGGCCGTCGGGGCTCCGGGACCTCCTGCGGCCGCGGCCGGGGTGGGCGAGGGCAGGGTGAAGAACGGGTCGCGTCCCCTCACCAGCTCTGGGCGGGCGCAGGAGGGTGCCGTGACCCTGGGACCACCACCCCGGCCCCTGGGCGCAGCGTCGTGGGCTGCCCCGGGGGGTGCTGAGCGGGATCCTGATGCTTTTTCTCCTGGGAGGTTTGGAGATCTTCCGGGGGTGAGCTGCGGGTCTCCAGCGCGCTCACCTCAGAGCAGAGCGCCCGCTTACCTGCGGAGGAAGGGAAGCTCGAGCCGGCCTTTCTCGGGGGAGCCTCGGAGCAGCATGTCTGACCTCGGCTTCCCCGGGTCTGCAGAGAAGCCGTCTGTGGAGCTGCTCGGTCTTGATAAGCTTCTACAGAAACTTATCGCTTTGCTCAACGGCGCTGAGTCCAAACCAGGAAGAACATTGCCGCGTGACCCGCCAGGGCGGCTTTCACCGCCGGGAGCCGCGAGCGGCAGAGAGCTGCAGGCCGAGCGCACAGAACACTGGACCGTCCACGGACGCCGCTGAGCTTCTCCGTTGCACACTCGGAGCCCGGCGCACAGCGCCGGCACCCCAGCATTTCCGCCGGCCACACCACCCAAGTAGAGGAAACGGCGGCGGCCAGCAGGAGGGAAAGCCACGACCGCTGGGAGGCCCCACAGGGACGCAGGCAGAGCGCTTGGCAAAGACTTCCCTCGCGCTCGCGCCGTGCCGGGTCCACCAGGGAGCCCCACGCACCTGATCCGAGGGCACTGAACGTCCAGGAATTCATCTGCTCGTGCTGGGAAAGTCATCGACCCCCATTTACCAGTTCACTTGGCACGAATGACGCAAGCAGGCTGCCTGAAGAAAGGGGACCCTGAGTGCCGCAGGGTAGTCAAGGAACCCTCCACGCACCGTCCCTGAGCGGCCCGTGTGGACGCGTTCTAGACGACGGCAAGGGCGGCACGTGCCCGCTCGCGGTTCGGCCGCAGCCCTCCAGACGTACCCTGGGCTGTCTTCACGTGCTCTTTGTCCCCCTAAGAATCAAGAAGAAATTCTAGAACTTGTTTTTTCTGTTGGCATTTGTGGAAATCAGCTCGATCTAAAACGGGGACACAGGCCCCGTGCTGTCTATGGCCGCGCTCTCCCGGAAGAGCAAAGGTGGTCGGCGGGGAAGTCCGCGAGCGGGCTCTTCAAGCTGGAGGAGCTTGAACCACGAGCCGAGAAGAGGAACGGCCCCGCACAGCGGTGTCCTCAACAGGGTTCGTCCGGCAGGTGTTCCCCTCCCTCCCTGACAGAGCTCACCCCGTGGGCCTCCCGAGGGGAAACGGCTCCGTCTTAGGGCCAGACACAAACAGGAGGACGCGGAGGTCCCCCTCCCTGGCTCCCAAGCAAGGTCTCCAAGACCCGAGAGAACACACGCCCTTCTCAACGGAAGGAGGGGCCCCCAGGCGGCCTCACGTCCTTGCTCCGCGTTCGGGGCCCCCGTCTGCTCCCGCTGCCGCCGGCGTGCTCACACGGGCCGCGCTCCGTCGGGGGAGCACCCGTGAGGGCAAGGACCGTGTACTCGCGAGCCCCGCCCCCGCCTCACCTCCGGCTTGCCAAGTGACCTCGAGGGGTCTGCCATCCCGCCGGGCCACATGAACACCAGAGGCAGCCACGCTCAACCTGATGGCAGCTCACTGGCTCCCCCGTCCGCTGGTTTAAAAAGACGGACAGGGAACCCCAAGATAGTTGAGATTTCCCGACCAATCGAAGTATGCCAGGCCATCCCCACGTCCCTCCGCTGGGTGCTGACCCTTCTGGAGCGGCTCTGGCTGCTTCAGAGGGGGGGTCAGGTGGCCCAATGTCATTTTAAAGATTTTATTGTTAATTTATTTGAGAGTCACAGCGAGAGAAAGAGTATGAGCGGGATGGGGAGCAGAGGGGGAAGCTGAGCAGGCTCCCCGCTGAGCAGGGAGCCCAACACGGGCTCGATCCCGGGACCCCGAGATCATGACCTGAGCCGAAGGCAGACGTTCAACCTAAGGAGCCCCCAGGAGCCCCAATATTCAAACAGAACAAGTTCCCTGTTAACTTTGAAACGAGCATGTTGCCACAAAAGTCAGGTGTGTGGTGGGAAGGCCGCAGAACTGAGCCGCTGGAGGCCTTCACGCCGGACCGGACGGCGGCTGTAAAGGCGCAGACAGCGCTTCGCGGGGCGCGGGGCAGAGCACAGGCCGGCCGCAGCGCCGGGCTGGCTTGTCCCCTCAGCCGCCACAGGGCAGGGCTCTGAGCGCCGAGCAAAATGCCGGGTTGCGTCTTTACCCCACCGAGACTCCCCCGTTTGCGAAGCGTTCGTGTTGTGACTAGAAAATGCAGCTGGTGCGCGTTCACGGGGCTGGCTGCTCGCGGACAGAGCAGGGCGTGCCCTTGCACGTGAGGGGCGCCCCGCAGCTCCCGAGCCTGCACCCGTCCAGCGGGGGGACATCTGGGGCCTTCTCAGCGTGCCGTCTGAGCCCAGAGATCGGGGGCTGCCGTTGCTCCTCCCTAGACCCCTCCCGTCCCCTCGCCCCTGACCCCGCTCTTTATAAAATGCTCTCTGACCGTCAGGAGGGGTCCCACTGCCGCGATCAACAGTGCCTGAAGTTGGCGGCGGCGAGCGTATTTCTAACAGGGCGGGGCCCCCAGGAGGCCCTCTGGAACCCTCTAGAAGCAGCCAGAAGCTCTGCTTTTTATTCCGGAATTCTGTGCAGGCTGCAGCGCTAGACCCAGTGCGTCCTTCAGAAGCCACGGCTGCCTCTGACATCACGGGCTCCAGCTTGACGGTCCGTGAGGCGCTGCGCCGTGGGGCCGGGCCTCTCGAGCTTCACTGGGGTAGTGTGACCGGGTTCCCGCTCAGTCCGCTCGCTGCACAACAGGCCAGTAAGCCAAGAGGCCAAAGAAAGCGACTTTATCCAGAAAGCCAACAGACCAAGATGGCAGCCCATCGTCCTGAAGAACCAGCCGGCCTCGCACAAATGCAGGCTTCTCTTATGTTGGGAGAGAGGGTGCCGGCGGGTGCAGCCACTCTGGAAAACAGCGTGCAGGTTCCTCAAAAAGTTAAAAATAGAGCTACCCTATGGCCGAGCAATTGCTCTACTGGGTACTTACCCCCAAAACACAGATGTATTGAACAGAAGGGGCATATGCACCCCAACGTTCACAGCAGCAACGTCCACAATCGCCAGACTATGGAAGGAGCTGAGATGCTCTTCACCGGACCAACGGATGAAGATATGGTCCATATAGACAATGGAATCACTCCGCCATCAGAAAAGATGAACACCCACCATTTGCATCGACGTGGTTGGAACTGGAGGGGATTATGCTGAGTGAAGTAAGCCAATCAGAGAAAGACGATTATCGTACGGTTTCGCTCAGATGAGGAACATAAGGAATAGTGTGGAGGACCGTAGGGGAAGGGAGGGAAAACCGAACGGGAAGAAATCGGAGAGGGCGACAAACCATGAGAGACTCTTACCTCCAGGACACGCACGGAGGGCTGCCGGAGGGGAGGGGGACGGGGGGACGGGGGGACGGGCAGCATGAAGGAGGGCACAGGGTGTGACGAGCACTGGGGTAACACAGAACTGATGAAATAATCGAACACTACACCTGCAACTAACGATGTGCTGTGTGTTGGCTTATTGAATTTCGAGAGAGAGAGAGAGAGAAGAGAAGGGGAGGGGCTGGAGTCCAGAGGTGACTGATGAGTGTAGACATCCGGGAGCCAGAAAGGGTCCGGGGGTGACGGTGAGACCTCTTCGTCCTTGGTTGCTTCATCTGTGTGGGCAGGAGCCTGGCCACGAATGTCCTGTAAATCTGGGACAGGGCACCTGCTGTCCGTGCTCCGTATCTCCTTGGGGGAATGCGGCTTTCAGGGGGGCGGTTTGCCCGAGTCTCAGCTGTCCACGGACTTCCTTCAGTGACCAGCGCGCCTACGTGCAGGGCTGGGCAGGGGTGTCCGAGCTGCAGGCCGCAGCTGCGGGAGACGTGGGGGCAACAAGGAGGCCGGTGCCCTGAGTTTCTCCCGCACGTGTTAGGATGTCAGAGTTAACCCATTTTTCTGGTAAATTTTATTTCGATTTCCCGCCACTGCCCGTTTTCGCTGTCTCAGGAACAAATGTGTGCAGGAACCCACGACCACTGAGCACGTGGGACTTTTGTGTCACTATTCACGCCGCAGGGGGTGCCTCCTCCTCCGCAGCTACCGTCGTAACTGCCTCCCGAGCATTTCCACCACCCCTGGGCACAGAGAGCTTACACGTATGTAAGCGCGTCACGCAACACGCGTGCTCTTCCTCATCTCTCGGCGTTTCTCAGCGATCTCACCTCTACTGGAAAAAAGCCAGCACTGGTATCTCAGTAAGACCGGTGGGGTGATGTCCAGTCCAGGACTCACCAAGTTTCCGAGCCCCAGAGTTGTTGACCAAAGAAAAGAAAATTACGTAAGCTCTTCTAGAGAAATGAAAGAGATACAAACCGTGGCACGGTCTCCAGGCTTTCCCGCCCCCGCGGCCCGAGCGGCTTTCCAGGTTGGGAGCCTGGAACCGAGGCTCTGCTGGGATGCGGGGCTGAGGTCACACACAGCCCCCCAGTCCCTGGCTTCCAAGGCGCCAGCCAGCTTGTCTTTAGTTTCTCGGAAGAGAAAGACAGGTGTTGCGTGTGGCTCCCAGAGGCGTCGACTGCAGCAAAGAACGGTGTTGAGCACGCGCTGCCCCGTTGGTGGCGTCGGTTCCCAGCTGCGCCTCGCGGAGGCCAGAGAAGGTGGCCGCACACCCAGGAAGGCGGGGGGAAGGAGGGAGTGTCGTGGGCGGCCGTCCCCTGAGCCTGTCACCAGTCGGAACGGCCACCGCCCTGCTCCCCGAGCCCCCTCCTCCGCGTCCCTCCAAGGGTGCAGCTCGGGAAGTTCCCAGAAGTAGGCAGAGAGGGACGTCACCGTACCCAGGAGGGTGGCTGTTCCAGAGTCGGAACTGGGAATCACTCAGGACCAAACACACTAAGCGTGGCCATCCTGTGGCGCTAATCCCCACGGAATCTCTGGCTGCCACGTCCATCGTGTCCCGGGGCTAGTTTGAGGCCTCCCCCTGCTCAATCCCCCTTCCTTCTTCAGCCATGTTTTCTCGTTGTCCCGTTCTCTCCTTAAAGAAAACTTCTGTACTCTCCAGAATGGAACTTTTTCCAGACCACGAAATTGTATACAGAGAACAGTTGCCTGATATCTCGATACTCACGTGGCTAACGAATCTGCTGTGTGCGGCCACGTATGTCCACTGGCTGGAGGGAATCCCCAGAGAAAATCCTGCAGAGGGACCCCTGGTCCTGGCATCTGGACTCGAAGGAAAACCCGAGCATATCTCAGTTCTGCCGGTGAAACCCAGTGTCATTTGCCCACACTCCCTGCTTCTCCGCTGCGAGGCCGAAGGAGTACAGAGGACACGGGGGTGTGACAGGAAGTGGCCTCCTCAGAGCCCCAAGGAGGGACACCAGCAGGGTAGTCGGCAGCCCTCGGCGGGCACTCGGCACCTGCTGTCCCCTTGTGTAGCTCCTGGGGACACCAGCCTGTGTGCTCCTCTAACTTCATGCTTTTGCTCGCAGATGATCACTCCAGGATCCTGCTGAAACCCGAGAACAGCCACAGCAACTCGGACTACATCAACGCCAGCCCCATCGTGAGTACCTCCGGCGGGACCCCCACCTGTCCTCGGGTCGGGTCATGAGCCCGCGTGCTCAACGGGGTGACTGGTCTCAGCCGGTGACCAGCGAGCTAGGTGGTCAGTCTTAACCAGGGGACTGGTCTCAGCCGGTGACCAGCGAGCTAGGTGGTCAGTCTTAAGCAGGGGACTGGTCTCAGCCGGTGACCAGCGAGCTAGGTGGTCAGTCTTAAGCAGGGGACTGGTCTCAGCCGGTGACCAGCGAGCTAGGTGGTCAGTCTTAACCAGGGGACTGGTCTCAATCAAATGACTGGTGAGCCAGGTAATTAGTATTTGCCAGGAGACCAGTCTCAGCCAGGTCATTAATCTTAAGCAGGTGACTCATCCCGACCAGCTGGCCTGGGCTGGGTCCTCCCCAGGCGAGAGTGGTCCTGGGTCCGCTGGCTTGAGGGGCCCAGCAAGAGCATCCGCTGGTTTTCTGACTGGAGCCCGTGGCTTTCAGAAGAATCTGGGGTTCCTCCTTCCTAGACCCACTTATTCCGTATTTGTTCAGGGGAAATGGAAACCGTGAGACCCCCACCCTCCCCTTGTCCGACAGACGGAGGGCACCGAGGCAGATGTGCGTGCAGGCTGGTCCCCGGGGCGTTTCCAGGGCGGACCTTCCCCTCGAGTCGGGCAGCGAGCCGTGCGCGGGGCTGTGCCTCCCGGGCCGGGCTTTCTGAGAACAGAACCCCTGGGGGAACCCCCGTGACCCGCAGCACTCCGGCTCCCGGAGAATCCCCTGCAGCCCCCGGCCGGCGAGAACCCCGGGAGAGCGGCGGGAGGGGAGGTCGGAGCCGCCGGAGGGGACGAGTCAGAGGTCAGACTCCGCAGTGCTCGCCTGGCTTTTCAAAGTGAAGTCCGAGTGACCGTGAGCGGGAAGCGCGTGAAATGAGTGTCCACAGAATGAGCGTCAGGCGGCGTGGCTGATGGAGGAGAGTTTGGGATCGGGTGGGGGGTTTACGCGGGAGCTTGGGTGTGTCCCCGTCCCTCCCCCTCCCCCTCCCCCGGAAACCGCGGGCGTCAGCGGTGGTCATGGGAGAGGCATCAGGACGTCTCACTAAAGGCTCAGATTTGCGTTCAGGGGCGCAGCATGTGTGGCATTCCAGCTCGGGGAGCTCGCCGGAGGTCTGTGGATGGCCAAGCGAGGCGGTGAGTCTCTGCATTCGGGACCCACCCCGCCACGTCCTGACGACCCCTGGCGTTCCCACAGTAGCAGGCTGTCCTTGAGAACGTTCACCCTGATTTTGGGCCCCAGCCCCTGCTGGTAGAATATTCTAGTAGCTGCTGGTTCCATGTGTTTCTGGGGCGCCTGGCGTATCAAGCTTATCCCTGGGGGCCCCGGGGGCCATGGGTCAGCGCCGGTCCCCGGTCCTCGCGGTGCACGGCGGGAGCGCTGTGTAGCGTCCTCACTGCGAGAAAGCAGGTTAGAAGCGCGTCTGCTGTCCCGTCTACACCCCCGGGGCCCAGACCCCGGCTCCCGCAGTTACTGGTGGGGAGGGGCTCCGTTTCCACCGGCACAGGGAGCCGGCGAGGACTGGCCCATGCGTGTTCTCTGGGTTCTCATCCTGAGCCAGTCTGTCTTTCTCCATAAATGTAGTTTCTGTCAGTTCGGATTCAGAATCAAGCCAGCGCCTCATGGGTGCACAGCCTTCCTTCAGTGGGTGGAGCGGGGCTTCTGGGGGGCAGCGGTGAGGGCCTGGACACGGTCCCCCGCGGCGGGCCACAGTGCCAGCAGCTTAGATCTGCCTGGAGAGCCGCATGCTCCTGCTGGGCTCCTTTCCCGGGCGTGAACCACGGGACTGGGCCAGGAAGAGAAGCCAGGCCCTTATATTTAAGCCTAAAAAGTGAGCGTTCAGAATTGGGGCGTGCCCAACAATGCCCCCCTGATGGGTCCCACCGTCCCACTGTCTGGTGATCTCCGGCTGGAGGGAAACGTCAGCGCAGAAGCCGTGTCCTCCTGGGAGGCCTGGCGCTCCCACTGCCCGAGCTGCTCCCGAAACCCCGCCCACCTAGCGGTGCCTCCATTGGGGAAACCGCGGGGACGGCACCTCCCACCCCGACCCCACGGGGCTGGGGCTCGGGCAGGGAGGCGATGCCAGGAGACACAGTTCCCTTTTCTCTCATCCGGGTTGTAAGAAGGAACCGTGGCACCTCTTCTTTCTGAAACCACTGAAGGGAGGTGGGGATGAGCTTCCCGGCAGCGCTTGAGTAGGGGGCTCACAGTTATAGCCCGAGAAGACCCCGGCCGTGCGGAATGAAACTACGATAATTACATCTGTCATATTTGTACCCGGTCCTCGTTAAATTCCGGGGAAGTCATCCAGTGGTAAGGAACGTGCCGTGTTGGCTCTGTGAGCAGAGGTCGTGGAAGTAAATGGGAATTCTGAGCTCCCGCCAGGCGCGCACGGGGGGCACCCGGGGGCCCCACCCCGCTCTTCCCGAGGCCGCGGAGTGAGGCCGGTCGGTAACACGCTGCAGCCGCCGTGTGCTCAGACCCACGCACAGGCGGTGACCGGGGAACAGGTCTGAAACTGCCAGCCCTCGAAAATAGACTGACCCTTCGTTCCACTGTTTACTGAGGGAGAGAAAATTGTGGAACGTTTTAATTCAGAACACGTTTAACTAACGTGAGGGGCGCACCTGGACCCTCAGGAAAGGGTGACCGGTCAGGTGTCCAGAGTATCGTAGAAATGGGCCAAATATGGGAGCCACCGGTCTGGTTCTCAGAAAATACAAGCAAGCAGCTATGTCTGTCTATTATATTTTGTAATTTACTCGAATCTCAACTCAGAAGAAAAAATATGAAAACAGCTTCAGTTCCTTAAGTCAGCTTTTCTCACGTCAATTACGGAAGCTGCCGTTTCTCAGTAAATTCCCATATGAAGACTCGGTGTCTAGAAAATTGACTTGAAAACTCTGGCTTGATAGTCACTTGTTTTGAAAAAAACAGTCTGTGAAATTTGCTCTGAAAATTAGAGAAGAGAGACGCAGGGGCAGGCGGATAGGAATAGAGCCGGAAACCGAGCGTGGTGGTGCGCAGCGGTCTCGGAGTCAGAGGCCCGGCCTGCGCCCCCCCAGGCCCTGTCCACACGGGGGTCGGGCTGGGGACTGCCCTCCCGCAGGCCACCGCAGCGGGCAGCCGGCCGCCGGCTTCTCCCCCGAGCTCCTCGCGGCTTCAGCACGTGGCTCCCTCGTCTTGACACGCTGAGTGCTTGAGCTGAAAGATCTGTTTTGTTGGTGCTGCTGGGGAAATTTTGCTGAGTTTTTAACGCAGGCTGGAGTCTCTGAAAGCCACTCACACCCATTTCGTGGCTGGCGGTGCACAGCCGAGAGCAGATGGCCAGGTTCGCCTTGTGGAGCGAGCGCATTTAGCAACTCGTGGGCACGCACCTTCCCGCACCCTGCCGGCCGCGAGGATGGCGGAGTCAACACAGTTTGTGAAGCAAAACGGTAGGGCTAGCTGTGCTTGGGACACGGAGCCCCGTGGCCCCCGCTTGCTCTGCAGTCACTGGGAGTGAGTCCTGTCTGATCTGGGGGCCTTCTGTCTCCCGCAGTCCGCGAGGGACAAGGCCACCTGAGGGCTTTGACCGAGAGCCTCAGGGTTACCGGCAACGCACTCCCAGGGGCGCGCACGGAGGGTCTGCACACAGACGCGCGGGGCATCCCGGAGCCGACAGGCCCGCGGGGGGCGTGCGTGCAGCCTCCCCGCCCCGCCCCGAGTCACGGACCCTGACCGAGGGGCCCAGACGAGGCGACGCCGCCCCTGGCCCCGGAGCTGACGCGTGTGAACATAACGTGCGTACAAGAGCCCTGTGCAGAGAACAGGAGAGCTGGGCTCGCGGGGGCGGCCGACCCGGAGACACGCCCCCATGCCCTCCAGGGGCCCGGGCGGCTCCTGCTGGGAAAGCGCTGTGAGAGAAGCTTACTGATCGCCTCTGATGACACTTCTCCAGCCTTGGAAATCTCAAATATAAAGCTTCTGTTCATTTAGTTAAACGTTTGCTTTACTCTTTTTCGGTGGAAGGTTACACAAAACTGGGATATTGGGCCTGATATTTGCTACACATACAAAGCACCTCTGCCCAGAATTATTTTCTGTTCAACAGAATATGCACGAAATGAAACAATTCTAATTGTCTTTGAATTACTGTTAAACGGGTGACACGTTTCGCTCCTCTGGGATCGTTATGCCATCTACTGTCTCCCAAGTGGCAGCCGCGTGGCCGTGGCCGTGGGGGCTGGGAGACTGGTGGGCCTTGTCCACGCCCTCCCCTGCCACTTGGGAGACAGGACCACCGACGCCAACCACAGTGGGTCCCCGTGTGGACCCCGCTGAAGCCTTTCTCGGGTTTTTACTCTTCATCACTGATTTCTCGGTTGGAAAGCAGCCAAGTGTGCTAGTGTGAGCACACGAGTCGTCTTTAAACGTGGTGCTCTCTAAATTGCTTTGGGCCAAAACCGACATTTGAAAAGGAGGTGGGGTTTTACTTTTTATGCAGAATTGTTTGCTGGAAAGAGATGGGGTTTTTGTAAATAGCTGTCACCCCCAACAAATGCATATTTTGAAAAATCAAGACTCCTTATTTCTGCTCAGCTTCTCTACTGAAACATTTTAATTGGGGCTTTCGGCGAGCAGAGCGTAATTCTACCTGTATTGTGTGTGTCGTGGTGAATTTGAAAACAAGGTCCCGTCTTAATTGGGCGTCACCGAGTGGGAGGCAGAAAAAGCATTTTCTTGCTCTTCCGCGGGGCTTGGAATCGAAGGGGCCACGTCCCCTTTCATGCTGACACCGTCATCTCTGCAAGGACCGCCCCCCCCCCCCCGATCCAGAGACGGTGCCTCCCAAGGGCTGTCCTTCACCGCAGCGCGGGGCTGTGCCTCACGGCGGCTCTGGGGTGACAGCGGACACCCCCGGGGGTTGCCACAGAGCCATGTGGGGTTGAAACCCCCTTTTTTCACTGTACTGGGAAGTGTCTTCTTAACAACCATCTTTAAACACAGAGAATTCTAAGTCTTTCCTCAAACCCTGGTGTCAGGAGAGTAAATTTTAGCTCCAGATGGGAGAGAATCAGGGATTGAGCATGTGTGACAGTCGCGGCAGTGGCTGCCTGGCGCCACAGTGACCCCATCGCAAGGCCCTGCCCATCCCGTCCCCCTAGGGTGGCCCCCATGGTCCCGACCGGCTGGGGTGCACGGTGGACTGGGAAGTCCCGGGAGGGGAAAGGGCCGTGCATTCGACCACCCTCAGACTGCATTGCCACCCGATTTCCTTCTCCAGGCTTCGTCCCCTGGGTCCCTTTCTCCCTGCATTTTCCTGCTTAGACGTCTTTGAAATAAATGTTCTAACGAAGGTGTTAGAGGCCAGACCCCCTCTGCCGAGACCAGCAGGCTGCGCTTGGACGAGCCAACTGGCCGGCAAGCGTGCCGCAGCACATGTCCTGCTGTCGGTCTGTCTCCAGCCCCTCGCGAGGCCCGTGGGACTAGAATCGGGAACGAGCTGCTGGAAGGCGGGGCCCGTCTCCCGGGAAGGGCGTGCCCGCCCGCGCCCGCAGACCCCGGCCTGACCCGGGGTGCCGGCCCCCTCTCTCCGGGTAACGGGAACCAGCCCCCGTGGGAGAGGAGCCAACTCTGTGGGAGGCACGTGCACTCGTTCGCTCATTCTTCCGGGAGCCTGCAGGGCGGCTCGTGGGCCTGGGCCCCTGGCGTCACCTTCCCGGCCCCACGCGTGCAGTTCTCACAAGGGGCGTGTGGACTGGCCCCCTGCGCATGGCCTGTGGCGTGGCGGCAGCTCACGCGGCAGGCGGCCGGGGTCGGGGCTCCCGGCTGGGGTGGAGGCCACGCGTGCCGGCCCGTGGCCGAGCTGGTGCCGCAGGCGTCCGTGGGGACAGCAGCACGCCGGCGCCCCACCTGGGTCCGCCCAGGGCCGCGGGGGCTCCGCGGAGATCCGAGCACTGTCGCGCTCGGGAGGGTAGGAGGGTCAGCAAGGAGGACTCACCTGCCCTCGCACTCTGCGACCCCGGGGGTCCGTGCGGCCGGCGTTCGGCCCCGGATGGGCCGCCTTCAGCTCCTCGTTAGCCACGTTCTCTTCCCCAGTTGTTTCCTAGCTTCCGGCTCACCCTTGTCCCTCTACTCTTGTCTCCGCAGATGGACCACGACCCTAGGAACCCCGCCTACATCGCCACCCAGGGACCGCTGCCCGCCACCGTGGCCGACTTCTGGCAGGTCAGTCAGAACTTTTTCTGAAAACAGGGTCTCGATGAATTGATCACGAGTAATGCCTTGGATTCGAGTCAGTGAACGTAAACTTGTTTATAAGTGGCGTTCATCCAATGTTACTTGGTTTCAGAATTTATGCGGGTCCTGTGATGGTTTTTAGTATCAATCTTTTGTTTTTCAAAACTCGAGAAATTGAATGCTTTAAAGATCTTAACTTTTTGGAGTACTTTACAATTTTATTTTATGAAATACAAAACCATGAAATACATGTGTTCAATTATTGTGTTCCGTCCACATGTGTCCGTGTCTGTCGCTCTCTCCCTCTGAAGGTAAGCAGCAGTGCTCAGATCGTAGTTTCTCTTCCTCTTAGATCCTCTGTTGTGCCTTTTAAGGGCCGGGCTAGTCTCTTCCATCCAGCAGGGTCCTAGACGCCCAGACCGGGGCTCGGCCGCTGAGAGCCAGCGTGAGCCTGAGCCCCGGAGGGCAGACGGGAGAGCGAGGGGCCGCCCCTCCGTCCCCCGCGTCCTGCTCCGGCCTCCGCTGTGCCACAGACCTAAGAGGGAAGGAGCTTCGCAAGGGGCTGCGCACGGTGTTACGGTCGCACTCGCTCCCCCGTGTGTCAGGCCACCGTCTCCAGCCCTGGCGGGGCCTTCTGACCGACCGGCCGAGCCCATGGAGGACAGAGGTGAGAGGGCACCGGCGCCGGGGCTCGCGGGCGGACGCAGCGCCCGGGAGGACGGCAGGTCCCCCACCGCCGGCAGCACGGCCGTGCCTACAGAAGGGTTACCTGGGACCCCTGCTGGGGACACCGGCGTCTGACGTAGCCATTCTAAGAGTGAGTGCCTCCCGGGCTGACGGGCCTCACACATCTGTCCCTCGGAGTCCCTCGCTGCGCCCCCTGACGCGCCCGTCGGCCCTCTGCGGCCTCTCCACCTGCAGCAGGGCCCATCCTGGGCAGGGGTCTGGAGAACTCGGGAGGGGGTCCAGGACGCGCCCCCTGCTTCTCGGCGTGCTGGTCCTGGGGACCATAGCGCACCGCCGCCTCGCGGAAACCAAGATCGGAGCATGTCTGCACAGCCCGGGCTCTGCCTCGCAGCCTTCACGCTGCTCAAGAAATAAAACCCACTGAGCCTCAGGGTCCTGCCGTCCAAACTTGTAACCGTGGCCCAGAGCCACTGAACTCGCGTTAGGTCAGTGGGAGGACAGGCGGGTCCCCAGCCACGGGGCAACAACGTTCTTCCACATCACACGCAGAGCCGCCGTGCAGCCCGAGTGGGGTGCCCCACTGCTCGGGAGCTCAGCACGCATGGGCCGCCAGGTCCTGGGACCCCTGCTCCTCTGGGACCTTCATGCAGAGGCTCCACGGAGGCTCACAGGAGCCCACGGATCGTGGCTCTGCTCTGAGATCCTCCCAGTTGAATCTGCTCTACTTTTCCCGGCTTCTGACGCTCAGGAGGAAGACACAGAGAAAATTCCAAGTTGCATGGTGGGATGAAGGACTCCTCGACCTTGACCCATCATCTGTTTCTACCAACCGGTCGGTGCCGGCCGCGGCTTCCCACGGGCAAGGCTTCTGGAAGGTGCGGTGGACTCTTGGCAGCGGTAACAGCTGCTCACGTCCGCGGCCGGTCCCGTGTCGAGGGCTGCGTGTGTGCGGACACGATCTTTGCCGTCGTAAGACGCAGAGGTTCCCGCTTTGCCCAGGTGGCTTGTGAGTGCGAGCGCTGCAACGTTTTTCTTGCCGCCTGGTCCCGACGGACGTAGTTGTGGGCGTGGCCGATGTCGCCCGCGTCTGCCGGGCCTGGGCCGCGCCCCAGAGCGTCTGGAAGTCTGACGTTCACAGAACAGAAGAAGCCATCTTAAATGAAGCAATGTTGGAAAAATGACCAAGGGCAGGATCGCAGCCCTGGGGACGCTGCTCAGGACACATCGTGTCCCTCCGAACGGTGGCAGGAGTCGCAGGACAAGAAGGCTTTGCGGGCCACGGGCTCGCGCTCCGGGCTCATCGTATGCGACGGCTCACTGAAGCCGCTGAGAAGTCTGTCAGAAGGAAACTGGTCCGACTCTGTGTCCTTCAGACGCCCTTGCGCTGGACACCATGCCCTGGAGGGCGGCTGGGGCCCAGCTTCTCCGCGGGAGGACCCAGAGAGGAGCACGGAGACACCGCGGGCTGATGACAGGAGACCAGGCTCCGCGGGAGGACCTGCTCGTGCCTCTGTCTCCAGCTTCCCGTCATGGGCGGCACGGCTGGGGGTCCCCTAACTCGGGGACACATCTCTCCCCTCTGCCTCCAGCCACGTGGTGACTCCCCACAACGTGTCTGTGTTTCTGAGTTCGAATTCCACTCCTCTTCTAAGGTCACTGGTCATTAGACTAAGGGTCCACCTTGGCCAGTGGGCCTCATCCTGAACGCGCCTGCAGAGGCCCTGTCTCCAAAGGTCACGGCACAGGTTCCAGGTGTGCGTGACTTTTGGGGACCCTGTTCCGCCCATTACTAAGAAAAGAGCAGTGACGGAGACCGAATGCTTTGCTGCTGAGACAGACGCAAGGCCGCCGCGGGAATCCGGAGAGAAGCCGCTGGGCGGTGGGGGCAGGGAGGTTGTCCGCAAGGGGGCAGGGCCTGGCCCAGCATGTCCAGAACGCGGAAGTCCCCCGGACTTCTCAGGTCCCTTGCAGGAGGGAGCTAACAGTCCCGCAGCCTGTGACAGCCCACAGGCCCGAAAAGCTCTGGTTGTCAATGAGCCGCGTGGGACGGGGAATGTCGGGGCTGGAGGACGCATTCTAATCCGCCTCTGTGGGGGGCTCGCGTGGCTCCTTTGAGAGAAAGACACGCATGCACGTGTGCGAAGGGGGCTTTGGGGTCCGAGGGAACAGAAGGCGAGGCAGGAAGAGAGGGGGTCCCGCCAAGCACTTGCTGTGCACCGGCCCCTGGGCGGGCGCTGCGGTGGCTGCAGGCGGCCCGCTTCCCCGAGCTCGGCTCTGAGAGGACGACCTACAGAAGGGAGCAGTAGGGTGGGCACAGCAGCCCCTCCGCCCCGGGACCTGGGGGTTCTCCAGGGATGAAGACCGGTCGGCTCAGCCAAGGGGACGTCGGCCTATCCCGCGGGACGGATGAGCTCTTTCAGGTGGACCCAGCGGCCGGCGAGCGGGGACAGCGCGCAGAGCCCGCGGCCCAGGCCCCCACGGGCGGGGAGCAGAGGGACGGCGGTGGCCCCCGGCTCTGCAGTCGGCTCCACCCACGCGGCCCGTCAGAGGCCCCGCCATCGAAGCCGCAGGAGCCAGGCCAGCGTCCAGAGCGGCCCCGGCCTGGCCTGGTCCTGGGGGGCTCCCCGGGGCCAGCCCCAGCCTCCCAAGCTCCAGGGCCCCCCCGGACGCCTCGTCCCTCTCCCTCAGGGGACCACACACACCAGGGCCCCGGTCAGAAGTCAGAGTCCTGGCCATCCCGAGAGGCCCAAGCCCACGAGCCCGACTTTGTCCCAGCAGCCCGGTCCTGTGATGCTCGTGACGCGTCGGGCTTGGTCCTCACCCCGGGACGCCCTCCGGGTCTTGCAGGAAGGGGTCTCCTGCTTCCGGGGCAGCGAGGAATTGGGGAAGGGGGACGTTTACTCCGGAGCCCTGTTGGTTTTCGAGCACATTGTTGGATTAAACTGAAGGAAATACAAGACTTGAGGCGAGTTAATTGCTCGGAGAAACTCCTTCAGCCTCACGCCCGGGTGTCCCAGGACATTTTACTTCAGATGTTTTGTCTCGCTGGACTCGCTACACGCGAGCCCGTGAGCGCTGAAGGAGAGAAGAAAGCCCGTCACACCAGCTCCCCTCCACGTGGGGCCCGAAAGCCCTGCCCCACCGGGTGCCGACCGCACGGGGAGCCGACAGCGTGAGCCCCGCAGCCTCCTGGCGGCCTTCGCACGGGGCCTCGGTGAGGGATGTGCATCGTGTCTTTTTCTCTCCTTTTTTTAAAAGGATTTGTTTATTTATTTAAGAGAGAGAGAGAATGAGAGAGAGCAGGAGCGGGGGAAGCAGCAGAGGGGAAAACAGGCTCCCCGCTGAGCAGGGAGCCCGACGCGGGCTCCATCCCAGGACCCTGGGGTCCCGACCGGAGCTAAAGGCAGACGCTTTGCAGACGGAGCCCCCCAGGGCCACCCGAGTTTCTTTTTCAGCTGGTTTTCTGGATCACAGCTGAAACCGTCTGGGCTGGTTCCCTATCCCTTCCCTCCCTCTTCTCTCTCTCTCTTCCTCCTTCCCACCGCCCTCCTTCCTCCTCCCTCCCTCCCACCTCCCTCCTCCCTCCACCCTCCCTCCCACCTAACTCCTCCCTCCCTCCCACCTCCCTCCCTCCCTCCTCCCTTCCTCTCCCCCCCTCCCTCCCTCCTGTCCTCCTCCTCCTGGCCCACCTCCCCCCCCTTCTCTTCCTCGTCCTTCCCGGACCCGCGGCTGGACTGAGGCACGGACACCGGGTTCTCATCTCAAAGAGAGCAGCGGCCTGAGCCAGCACTTCCGTCGAAGCAGACGACAGGCATCTCTCCCCGGAAGGTGAACGAGGCTGAGGGACAGCGAATGGCTCCAAGCAGCGACACTCCCTCGGGTCCAGGAGACGTCCTAGACGCCCAAACACCCGCGATGCGCAGCCCGTCGGACTGCACAGGCTGGATGAAGCAGTCGCGTCCAGAAGCGTGTGGCGTGGCTCCGGGAACCCCAGCGTGACCAGTGCCCGCGCCCAGCCCCCCCAGCTAGGCGAGCCGCGCCGTCTTCCCGAGAGAACGCGTACGGGCTCCAGGGACTCGGCGAGGATTCCTTACTGAGATGCCTTCTCCTTTACGCCTGCTGGGACGGCTTTCAGAGGTCGAGGTTGCTGTTCACAGGTTGTGGGATGGCGGCGTGGGACTGGTCTGGGCGTAGGGTGTGCACGCCCGACAGCCCCCGGCCGGCGTGGACGCGGCTTCGTCACCGAGGGAGGCCCGGGCTGACACGCTTGTGCGCTGGACGGCAGGTCGGGGGTGCGTTCTGAGCTGTGTGCAGAAGACGTAACAGAGGTTTCCTCACCTGTCCCCAGAGCGGCTAGACCCAGAGCCCGTGACCGCGGGAGGCCTGCCACACGCGCCGACGTGGTGCTCGGGGAAGCCAAGGGCGGGCTGGGGGTCTCGACTGCAGAAGCTGTCACCGACGCTTGTTTACCTTGTGGATCTATTTCTGACCACGTAAGAGCCGATGAAGGTCATGAGCTCATAAGGAGGAAAACGCAAGCGTTACTAAACCTCATTAATTGGCTCCTTATTATTTTAAAATGTGAGTCAACCTCCTCATGGCCACACTTCAGAATATCTCTGTTCAACCTGTAAAAATAAGTCTAAGCATGCAAATGAGCTGCACAGTCCGGCCTGCGAGGGCCGCGGAGCCCATGGAGAAGAGTGGTCTGCCTCTTGGTTCCCCGCCGCTCCAACACCCGTGCCAACAGTTCCTGTGCTAAGAAAATGGAAAACAAAAAAGCTTTTCTAGACGTTAAGCAGGTCCCAGGAGAACTTCTTCCAGGCACGCCTTTGACAGGATTTTCTTTATCTCCTTTTACAGAAACGTTCAAAGGGTCTCTTCTAAACACATGCATTGTTTTCAGCGAGCGTCCGCTAGAGTCAGCCATGGTTCTGGCTGCCTCGGAGGGTGGAAACAGCACCCAGACCAGCCTCTGGTCCTCTTGGAGATGCCGGTCTGGTGGCAGAAAGACGTGAGCACAGGATAAGGATGATGCAAGGTAGAAAGGGACACATCACAAGAGATCTAAGTACGGGAAGCCGTTTTATGCCTGGAGGAACCGGGTGCCTGGCAGAGAACACGACCCGGGCATCCTGTGGTTTTGGATGGGTCAGCTTTCCTTTAATCAGGTTTCCATGGGGCTTTCAAAGAGTTTAGTTTGCCAAATAGTTTTCGAGACAGACTTTGGGTGAAGAAACACTGTGGTTTCTTTCCATCTGCTTTAATTAGGCACATCTATGCCCCGGAGCTGCGGGCACGCTCGTCCCCGAGGAGGCCACTGGCAGCGGGTGCGCAGCTGAGCCTTGAGCCTGAGTCTGAGCTGCCCGGGGCCACGGGACACGGGTCCTGTGACTGTAGTTTCTCTTCCTTCCCTCCAGCTTCCCTCACTGTAAGAATATAGCGAGTTATATATGTTACGTAACACGTAACCGGGCACTAGTCGGCTGCTTGCGTTATCCGTGGGCTTCCAGTCAGCCGTAGGCTCGCAGTTAAGCCTTTAGGGAGTCACGAGTTAAGCGTGGATTTTCAGGTGCGCAGGGGTCGGCGCCCCTCACCCCGGCGTCGTCCAGGGGTCAGCTGCGTCGCTTTCCTGGGGCTGCCCAAACAAACGACCACACGCTGGGGGGCTTCTCTGAGAGTCCTGGAGGCCGGAGGCCTGGAATCGGGATGGCAGAGGGGCTTCCTTCTTTGTGCGTCCGGGCGCCCCCCGTGGTCCCCCCGTGGCCCCCCCGTGGCCCCCCCGTGGTCCGGCGCCTGCGGCCGTGTCACCCCCACTCCGCCTCCTTCGTCCCCAGGCTTCCCGCTGGTGCCTGTCTTCACACGGGGTTTCCCTCTCCCTAGAAGGCCCGCCCTAATTCCGTGCGACCCCCTCGGTAACTCAGTGACATCAACACAGACCCTATTTCCAAGTAAGGTCGCACTCGCGGGTCCCAGCGGTGAGGACTTGAGCCTCTCTTCTGCGGGGGACAGAACTCAACCCGGAACGAAGAGCAGTCTGGCTTCTCCTATCAGCGGTCCTCGACTCACTCAGCCGGGGCACACAACCGCCCACGTGTGTACTTCCTGTCACTAGAGCCACCGTCGAACCACGGGACGTCCCGTTCCCCGTCTGCTTGCAGCCGAAGACCAGGCCCGGGTCCCCGTCGCGTCATCGGGGAGACACAGCCCGGGGCGGCCTCCCAGGGACCCTGGGACCGCTCCCACCCCCGCAGCGCGCCATCGCCAAAGAAGAGGTGGGCGGGGACCAGACACACGTCGCTGCCGCCGGGCGCGGGAAGCCACAGCGCGGAGGCTCCCAGGCCTTCGGGGTGCCTCCTGAGCGGCGCGCTGGAGCGTCGGAGAAGAGGCTCTCCAGCGGGCGGGCCTGGTCTCCCAGCACAGCCCGGTTTACCCTCAGGACCCAGCCCTGCAGGCTCGAGTTCCATCCGTGTTGGTGGCCTCCTCTGGACACGGGACGCAAGCAGCTGCTTCCCGTTTGGGAAAAGTCACCCACGGGACACCAGATGAAGGGGGCTGCGGGCGGGCCGGCAGAGCCCCGGGGGACGTGCCCCAGGGCGCTGCGCCCACCCTGCTTTCAGCGGCGACTTCAGTTACCTCGAGTCCCCTGATGTGCTGGGCGCCCGGCGAAGGTGCCCGGTAAACCAGGAGGTGACCCGGCATGCTGCGTTCTCTGATACGGAACCGGAAAGTGCTAGAAATCACCATTTCTGGCTTTGGCCCATTTAGCGCCCTCCGCGGAGAACCTCTGGGTCGACCGCCGCTTCCCAGGAGAGATCAGGATTCCCAGGGACCGGCCGCAGACAGCCCTTCCCGAGCTGGGTACTGCCGAGGGCCGGGGAAGCGGAGAAACAGGTGCCTGGGTCTGGTCCCCCCGGCGTCCCGGAGCCCGCGGTGACCGTGATGGTCAGCGGCTGGTGCGCGGCTGCGGGCGGGAAGCGAGGCGAGAACAGGGCCGTCCGTCCGCGCACCGACTCCCGCCAGGCGCAGGCACACAGAGCCCGGCCGCCTGTTTGCGTGATTTACTCAATTCTCCTCTCTGCTCTTAGGCACGGTGACCTAGAAAGAAATATGATGCCCACGAGTGCCTTTCGGATTGTTTGTTCCAATTAAGTTTCATTTGGATTTCATCCTAAGCAAGCCTTCAGAGAGCCGTCGGGCTGGCGCGGGCCCGTGAGCGGGGCTGCCCGGCCGGGAGGACCCCTCTTTAAATGAGGGGCTTCGTAATGTCACACACGGGGGGTACAAGCAGTGTTCGATGAGTAGTTTATGGCCTAGATCATTGTATTTTTATTACACTCATAAAATCTGTGTTTCTGCTCATTTTCCTAATGGCTTCAATGAGCTTCTCCACCTTCTAAAGACACATTAAATGGTTATGTGCGGGAAGGACCAGTGTCGTGGGGCCGGCTGCAAACCCTGAAAGCTGCAAGGAGGCGCATGCTTGGAATTCTCGCCCCACGGCGGGCTGTGCGCTGAAGAAAAGGAGGCACAGAGGTTCGGGCGTAATTCATATTTATTGGTGGGCTTTTTCATAAACACCAGCAGCTTCCATGAAGTTCCAGGATTAATGAGACACAGTGCCGTGCGGGAAAGGCATCGACCATCCCCATCACGCGGGAATATAAATCAATATTAAAGGAGGAAAATATTGTGGGCACATCCCTTTTTAAGGTATAACTTAAAGGGGGTTAACTTAGTGACATGAACTAGGAAGGAAATGCATTTTATATCTGAGCTACGTGGATCTTTTTTTAAATGACAAGACTCTAATTGGATTGTTCTGCCTGTATTTAAAAGAAATAGAAGCTCTCTTAAATACTGAATTTACACCTGCATGCAGTTGCGTATAAATATCTGTGGAGTCACCATAACCCACCGTGGGCAAAGCAGAGTCCTCTTCGCTCTGTAATTTAATATGTAATAGGCGCCGGCGTTGTTAACAGGTTTGGTGATCGTGCCGCAGTGTCGGCCCCCAGGTGGGGGCTGGGACGGAGAGGAAGTCCGTGGAGGGCCGGGGCGTCCGCTTGGGTGTGCGTCCAACCCTCCGCTGGGTCTCGTGCGTGGCCACTGCGAACCGTTCGCTGGGGTTGGTTTCCGCGGCCCAGCGTGGCCGCATTCTGCGGAGGTAGAGGAACCCCATCCGTGGCTCTCGGTGAGCAGAGCCTGCTTCCCACAGGACGGCAGCTCCACAAAGCAGAGCAGTTTTCCAGCCGTGCAGAACAATGGCAACGCCCGAGAAACGGTCGTGCCCCCGTTTGGGTCCACACCGCGTGGAGGGGCGGACGTGCCCAGGACGACGATGGCGCTGCTGGGGACAGCGTCAGAGGCCACGCTGCCTGTCCATGCCGCATGGTAGACATCTCCCTCACGGGCCCTAAGCTGGGAAGCCAGGCGGCTGGACCTGGGTCTCGGGAGGCTCTACGGGGCGTGAACAGGTCACTGGTGGTGGCGTTCCTCAGACCTCGTGGAGCGGGGGGCGTATTCAGAGCCGGGAAACCAGCCACGGAGGAGGCGTGGCCAAGGGAAACCAGCCACGGAGGAGGCGTGGCCAAGGAGAGGGCGATGCTGATGCGCGAGCCCCCGCGGCCCGGGTCGCGGAGCGTGGGGACGGCCCATGCCGCGCGGGACCCGGCAGTCACGCGGTGGCTGCGGCCTCTCTCTCTGCAGATGGTGTGGGAGAGTGGCTGTGTGGTGATCGTCATGTTAGCACCCCTCTCGGAGAGCGGCGTCCGGCAGTGCTACCACTACTGGCCCGACGAAGGCTCCAACCTCTACCACGTCTACGAGGTACTCCCGCAGAGGACGGGTTGTCGCCGCCGGGAGCAGGGCCCCTCCCCGGGGAGGCACGCAGGCAGGCCAGCCGGACCCCCAGCCCCTCCGGACAGCCGTGCTATGGCGTAAATCGTGGGGCGGGGGGTCTGCATTTCTGAAGCTTTAGGGTGTTCCAAATTCAGACGGAGGGAACCAGAAAACATTAACGTCCCGGGGAGGCCCGTGGAGCCAGGCCCCGAGGAATAGACCCTTTCCTGGGCCCGGTGTGGGAAGAGCTCTGCCTGCACCGTGGCCACCCGCGGCCTCCAGGGCTGTGGGTGCGTAGACTTGAGCTTTCTTGCGGGGCGCCTGTGGGCAAGCCTCTCCCCCTTGCCGGACCCTCTGCCCACATCCACAGTGAGCTGCCCCGACTTGGGCAGCTCAGCACGTACCAGCGTGCGCCCGGTGTTCGGCATTAAACGTCAGTCAGAATGCAGAGCCCCTGAGTGGGGGAGGTGCAAAGACGAGCCCTGGCCCGGAGTCCTGGCTTTTAGGCCGCTGAGCACAGCCCTGACCCCGAGCAGCCCGAGAAGCACCGGGTCGCGCCGTCCGCGTGAACCCCTTGGTCTCTCCACCTCGAGGTCATAACCACCTGCAGTGAAATTTTAAGTTACGGTGGAACCCACTGGTGTTTTTCTTCCAAAGTGTAGTTTTTCTTGAAGATTTAGATGGTGTAGGAATACAAAAGAGGAAAGCTGGGATCGTTGTGGATTGCGACACAGTTTTCTAATAACTCGACTAATGCACCGAGGTGATATTAGAAACCCACAGTTCCCGTTTGCATAGACCCTGTTAAAGCGGAGAAGGTGGGAGGGGCCGTCCAGCCGGCTGTCAAACCGCGTGCAGTCCCCGTAGTGTTCGCCCCTCGTGGCTCAGGGTGGCTCGGTGCTCAGACGACGCTTTACGTTCCCGATGCCCCTCTGTCCAGGTAAACCTAGTCTCCGAGCACATCTGGTGCGAGGATTTCCTCGTGAGGAGCTTCTACCTGAAGAATCTTCAGACCAACGAGACGCGCACCGTGACGCAGTTCCACTTCCTGAGCTGGTATGACCAGGGAGTGCCTTCCTCCGCGAGGTCCCTCCTGGATTTCCGCAGGTAGGACGAACAGCGCTCTAAGCAGGGTAACGCAGTTAGCGCGCGGGTGTCAGAGGGAGCGCGGTCGGACGCCAGGTCTCCGTGTCTGAGAGGCCGTTTGCTCTAGGGCCGTCCGTCTGTCCTATATTTATAGGTTATAAATATATAGTTGATCCTTGAACAAACACGGGGTTGGGCACCAACCCCCCCACACACAGTCGAAAATACACGTTTAGCTTTTGACCCCCCGAAACTTAACTACGAATGAGCTCCTGTTGAGTGGAAGCCTGACCAGTAACCTGAGAAGTCAGTTACCACAAAGTTGGTATGTTCCGCGTGTTAGGCGCTGCGGTCCGACAATACCGGACGCTGGAGGAAAGAAAACATTGTGAAGAGAATCACCAGGAAGAGAAAATACATTTTCAGTGCCGTCCTGTATTTATCGGAAAAGATGCAGGTGTAAGCGGGCTCAGAACCGAGCTGTTCCAGGTTCAGCTGTGTCTGTGTGAAGTAAAGCGGGGGGGGGACCGTGTGGACGGTACGCGGTACCTGCAAGGTGTTTTCTGGTTTTTAGAGGACTTAAAGGGGGGACATAGACACCTTAGGATTGTGGAAATGTGGTCACTGTTTCTGATAAGATGCTCCAAGTGGCAGAGCCCTGAAGTCCCTGCTTCCCAGGCGACCGGTGAGCGGAGGGCGGGCTTTTAGTTTGGATACTCTCTGCTTGGGCAGGATAATGAGACGTAACGAGCGAGGGCCTGGATTGTGGCCTGGGTGACCCGAGCCCTCGGGCCAGAGCCCGGGCGGAGTGCGCGCACGGCTGTGTGTTCTAGGGCGGTCTGCAAGCTTCGAGTCTCTCTCACGCTCCTGTCAGCCGGCCGCCCAGGGGGCTGTCTGGCTTCGGGGGTGTTTATTGAACTGTTGAGATGGACACGGGACCCCATCTTTCAGGAAGATCCTGATAAGGCAGAAAAGGGGGGATTTCCGGCAGAAGCTCCGCTTGTCCGTTGGGTTCGGTGTGACGGGGCTCAGCCCTCTGATGCCGTGGCGGTCAAGGATGCGCCCCCGCGGCAGGTGCTGAGAGCGCGGTAACCGAGCTCGACGCTGCGTGGAGCCCCTCATACGGTTACCCAGTTGGAAACCTGCCTGATCGCAAAAGCAGACAGATATCCAGAACAACGAACTAGGAAGTGAAATGCCCCTTAATCCAGCGTGGTTCCCTGTCCCGGCGGGCTTCACGTCCAAGCAGTTCCCATCCTCGAGTCTCGGGCTGCGTCACGCGGGACAGCGGGGTTTTGGGCTGACCTCTGCATTTCTCGAATGTGTGTTAGACGTTCTCAAGGTTATTGTGATACTCTTTCTTTTGCCTTTTAGTCTACTCTGAAAAGCAAAACAAAATTTTTACTTGAGTAGTTCTTTGGGTCAAATAGCGTGCCCAAGAGCTCCCAGGGAGAGGGCGTGGCGTCCCATCGGGGCGCACGTCTGGTGACCTCGCCTGGAGAGGCCGAGCGTGCACACTACATCGAGTCCTGAACGCACCCCAAAGCACTGACTGCACACGGTCCCCTCGTGGTCCATCCCCGCGTCCTGGCTGTCCGATACCTTTCCTTAACGCACTTTTATTTCTAAAGACAGGCCCTCTAAAAACCTGACCTAGGGTGCATTTCCTGAGACAGAGTCTTGGGGGAACGGTCGTGACGGGCACAGTGGATGTGGCTACGAGGGGGCAGATCCCTTAGTCTTTACGCCCATCCAGGGTGTCTGCGCATATATGCATATGGGCAGACGTGGGAACCCATATCCATATATGGGGCGGGACAATACACAACCAACCCTGTGTGCACACAACCCGTCCCGAGAAACCGGACTCCCCAAGTTCCCTCTCCCCGGAGGCTTAGAAGATAAGCTTGGGAGCGCTTTTGTTCCGTTGAAGTTTGCAAGTCTATTAGAATCCCAAGCTTTGCGGGCTTGCCGGCCTCAGCACCGCCCGGAGTTCCAGGCCTGCCCACCTGGCGCGGACCCCTGGACGGCAGGCGCAAGCCAGCACGTCCTCGGGAGCTCCGCGCTCGGGCACGGATGGCCGCTTGGGGGTTTTCTGGGTTGAAGAGCCTCCCCAAACTCAGCAATCGGAAAGGCGCATCGGCTTCCGAAGACACTGGTCACCTTCTGGGTGGGTTCCCCCGCTCTGGCCAGGGTGCATCAGGCACCAAGACGTGTAATTACATACTTGTGGAGCCCAGAGGGAGCACATTTCCACTTTAAAGAGGAGCTGCTAAAGCCAAGAGATAATTAGCATCACATGTGAGGGCTTTGCTTTTAAAAATTCTCTCTCTCTCTCCGTCTGTGTCTCTGAGCCTCTCCCTTCTTGCTGTGTGCAACGGCATTCACAACGCTAACCCCTGTAGAAATGGACAGACCCTTACTTTGCCGGCTCGTGAGCGGTGGCCAGTGTCATTTTTGTGATGTTGCAGCTAGTAATATGAGCCCAGTTGCATAGTCACAAAAGTGATCATTGGAGGCTGTGACTCTGCTACAGGGCAGTGTGGGAAGCCCCTTTTCTGAGCCTCTAACGACCTCTGACCTTGGCTTGCTGTCGGTTGCATGATGCTTCCTTCTCACTCAGTGACCCACGGGTTGGTTTGTATTACTAATCGTTCTTTCTCAGGGAATTCCTCCTGCTGAAATATACATAATATCCATTTTTCTGAATGTTTGCAACCTTTCGCTGACCGCTGATTTGTCCTAATCGAGTCAAACAAGACAGCTGTGTGTTGCTTATCTCCATGAACGCCCTGCATCTCTATCTTGGGTCAATCAGGTGAACCCTTTTGTTGACTGTGTGATGCTGTTACTTTTCTATTTGTGATGTTTTACATTGTAACAATGCAAGCTCCTGATTCTTTGCAAATAAAGTTCTCCACCGGGCAGCACGTTGTGTTCACTCCGGGCTGGGGGCTATTTGTAAATAGGTTCGGCCTGGGGCGGGGGCCAGCGTGGAGGTCTGTAAACGCAGCGAGCCCGCCCTGGCTCCAGCCGAGGCCGCCGGTCGCAGTGCGCTGGAGAGAGCAATGCTCCATTCTGTCGCGTAAGAGCAGGGACCGCAGAAGCACTCGCTAGAGCATTTAGTCTTCTCTAAGGGCAGTTATTCTTAATACACTTTGCCAAAAGTGGGGCTGACGAGCTATAAACGGACACTCCTTTTCTCCTGGCCCTTTACGATTAAGGTTTTCTGAAACCGGTACAGTCTAAACCAGGGAATTTCTTTTTTTTTTTTTTTTAACGTACTACTTCTATGCTTGGCCCCATCAGAAAAAAAATGCCCCAAACGTGGTGACTGAGTGGTGTGCGAGCGGGCAAGCGTTGGGGACAGCCGTTACAAACACAGCCTGGACCACCAAGTAGGAAACGACCACAGACTGTTGGAGGCTCACATCCGAAAGAGTCAGCGACCAAGAGATTTCTAGCAAAATCTTCTATTTGAAAGTAAAAGACCTCTAGGAATAAAGCCTCCCCAGATCAAGTCTGACCCTGAGCTTGCTTGATTCGCACACGCACGCAGTGTGCATACACACGCAGCATGCACACACACGCAGGCACAAGCTGGGCGAGTGCGCGCGCACACAGCCTGGGTGGCACGGGCGGGCCTCACGTGGCTCACGTCCGAGGTTCGTCCTGTGGGTCTGGCATCCATTATGTCAGACCCAAAGCTCATGTTGCCTTTTACAACCTGGATGGGAGTTTTGAGATTTTTTTTTCTTAATTTTTAAGTAATATGTACACCCAACCTGTGGCTCGAACTCACTACCCCGAGGTTAAGAATTGCACACTCCACCAGCTGATCCAGCCAGGCGACCCAAAGAATGGGAGGCTTTAGAAGGAGAAATTAGTAGATTTATTTTCCAATCCATTTTATTCTCAAAGGTCCAAGAACCTTTCGGGCATCCTGGCCCACCGTTGATTTTAATGAGTTCGCTCGTACCTCCCTCACCTTCCCGCTAAACCCTCGCACTGCGGGGGACCTCGGAAGGAAGAGGACACTCCAGCAGAGATAGCGGCAAGGCCATCGGGACCCTGAGCGCCTGCTCCACCTGCTTCTGGGTCTTCTCATTTTTTAAGACATTTTGGGTGGTCTACAAGTTCCACACGGTGCGGGAGGCAGCCACTGATCACGGGCTGTCCTGGCGGGCTCGGGTGTGGCCTGTCTTCGGGGCGCACCGTCCCCGGGCCCCCCTGTTGTTTGGGGGCCGTGTGGACCTCACTCTGTTCAGCCCGTACCGGAACTAGGAGCAGCAGGCTCTGCTCTGGGGGCAGACATGGAAATACCCGCCGGGCCGCCGGCTCCCGTCTGCAACCCCCGCACCTCCCGACCCTCGGCTCTGGGGTTCCAAGGCAAGGCCACCAAATGACAGAGTATGAGCTTCCAGCTGACTCCGTGCTGGGCAGGCAAGCCTTCGCCAAGAAATGTGACATTTTCCCACGTCTGGTGCGAGGAAAGATTTTTTTTTTTCCTGCACTGTCATTCATTTTAAATTTTGCTTCGTGTCATACATACACTGTAGAATTCATGGGGAGCATTTTAGAACAGAGCCCCTCACACAATCTTCCGCTGACTTCCGCTGACTCTTCTCTATGAAGGAATATTTTATTGAGAATTCCGATGTACTTTGTAAACACGTTTAGTTTCATGTTTCACTGACTTCCAACAAATTTGGACCTGATACAATGGATTTGAAATCAGTGCTTTGTTTTGATTTAGGGCTTGGTTACAAAATAATCTATGCTTACTGTTAATTCTCCTAAACTCAGGTCTAAAATCCGCACAACGGAGTTGTTTGTAAACATACATGTATTCGTGCAAAGGAAGGACTTGTCTCCACGGCGGTTTCTCCGCAATGTAGAGCTCCAAAAGACGGAGCCGAGAGGCCCCGTGAGACGCTGTTTGGAGACGATAGCCATATTGCATTCCAGTATGATGTCTAGAATGTAAGAAATTTGGGGCACAAATGGCAGAACTCAAACATCTTAGCGAGGAATCTAGATGCTTGCGTCACCACCAAGCGGCCCGGGTGACTGGAGCCTTAGACGGGGCGGTGGGACGGGCTGGTGATGAGGCCGCGGGTTCTTGCTGGGAAAGGGGAAGAGTGAAAATGTAAGAACTGTTTTTAAAGCTCTGTTTAATCCCTTGATATTGAAAAGAAAAATAAATCTTTGAAAACATATGTGTAATTTTGCTTCTCTTTGTCCAAGCAGGCTGCTTTTGCAAAATGATGTCACAGATACGGTCTGTTTGCTCGGGCTTAGGAGTTAGTCTGTGAAACTAAAGACAAGAGTCGTAGTGCATAACCATGATTTCTGTCTCTTTTTATTTCAGAAAAGTAAACAAGTGCTACAGGGGCCGTTCTTGTCCAATAATTGTTCACTGCAGGCAAGTACAACTTTCTGTGGATTAACCCGTGCTCGCTACCTGAGAAGAAAGCCACAGTTAAATACACGTGTCGAACTTTCTCGTCGCCTCATAAATGCACCTAACTGGCGCTTCTGAAGGAAACCCAAGCTACAGACGGAAGGTTCTAGGCTGCGCAGCTGAGTGTGCGCGCCCCGCTGGGCTGTACCACCAGCCTAGGTCGCTGCCGCACACGCATGGGTCCTCACACCCTGTGTGTTCTCAGGCCCACGTGCTCCCCGCACACAAACACTGTGAGACGGTGTTTTCCATCCGTGGCCTTGTCTCAGCCGCCAGCTCACTTAGCTGAGGTTTGGAACCGAGAGGCTGGGAGATGCGCGGGGCCCGTTAGGAGCCGGGGCAGAACCGGGAATGAGCGCAGGGGAGGCCTCGCCCGGCTTAGGATGCGAGTCTGGCCAAGGAGTAAAATCCAGGGGGTCCTCCGGCACGTTGCACCCACACAGATAAGCGGAGAAACTCAGTGTCACGGTGCCATCTCCCCTGGGCTTCACAGCACCTCGTTTGGGTAAAGAACTGTGCTTTCATGTGAACAAGTGTCTTCCAGAAGGTTCCTTCCTGCTGGGATAGAGCAGAGCTCCCCAAGGATCAGACACCTAGTCTGTCCGTGTGGCCAAGAAGTGCACGTGTGTGTGCACGTGTGTGTGTATCTGTTAGTGTGTGCGTGTCGGGTGTGTGCCTGTGTGTGCCTATGACTGTGTGTGTGACTGTGTGTCGGGTATGTGCCTGTGTGTCGGGTGTGTGCCTGAGTGTGTCAGGTGTGTCTGTGTGTGTCGGGTGTGTGCCTGTGTGTGTCAGGTGTGTCTATAACTGTGTGTATGAGTGTGTCTGTGAGTGTGTGTGTGTCAGGTGTGTGTGTGCGTGTCTGTCAGGTGTGTGCCTGTGTGTGTCAGGTGTGTGTCTGTGAGTGTGTGCGTGTCGGGTGTGTGCCTATGACTGTGTGTGTGAGTGTGTCTGTGAGTGTGTGTGTCAGGTGTGTCTGTGTGTGTTGGGCGCGTGTCTGTGTGTGTCCGTGCCAGCGCGTGTGGCGTGTCCCTGCGTGTGTCCGTGCGCGTCCACGTGGGTCTGTGACGAGGACACGAGCCACCCGCGGTCTGGGGCGAGCAGAGGAAAGAGGCTGGAGGCGCGGGCACCCCTCGGGCCGCAGCGGTGGCCGGCGTGTGCAGGTGTCCGAGCCGCCACGGGAGGGAGGGAGCCCCGTCCGCACCAGACAGACAGCTAGGGGTCCCCTGTGGCGCTGCAGGGACAGGGTGGTGAGCGAGCTCCCCCCACGCGCGGACCGTGTGGGTCCCCGCGGACTTTGCAGCCACCGACCGAGGGCCTGGGAAAGCCAGAGCCCGTGAGCCTTGCCCACAAAGGCCGCCGAGGCCCCGCCAGGTCTCCTGGGAGCGCGGCCGGCACTCGGGCCACAGCGGAGCGTTTGGTCCCGTAATTCCCGGTCCTGAAGCGGACACAACTGACCGTGCCAGGAGTGCACACGTGACAGTCCCCATCCAGCAGCTGCCCCTGGGGGGACTCGCGGCCTCTCAGACGAGGGGAGACGCACTCTCGCGCCTCACGAAGCAGCCGCCCTCCCCAGAGGGGGGCCTCCCTGCCCTCCCGGGCTGCTGCCCTCCCCCGGGGACCCCGCAGTCACCGCTGGGGTGACCTCGCTCGCCACCAGTGCAAACGCTCTCGAGGCGGCCACAGCCAGACTGTTAATCTCACAAAACTGACCACATCTTTGGCCAAAGAGGGAGGAAAAGGGAGCCAGGAGCAAATCTACACAGGCACGGAGCTAATCCACTCTGCCGTCCATGCTGAGGCTCTCCACTCGCCTTCCTCCCCTTCCTCCTCCCCTTCCCCCTCCTTCCCTTCCTCCTCGTCACCTTCCTCTTCTTTCCCCTCCTCCCTCTCCCTGCTCCTCTTCCTCTCCCCCTGGTCCTTTTCCCTTTCCTCCTCCACACCCACTCCTCCTCATCCTCTCTCCCCTCCTCCCCCTTCCTCCGCCCATTCCCCCCCTCCTCCCCTCCCCTTCCCTCTCTCCCTCCTCCCCTCCCCTTCCCGTCCACCCTCCTCTCCTCCTGATCCTTCGCCCCCTCCCATCCCGTGATTCTTCCTCACCCCACTTTCTTCCTCTTTCTCTCAAACTCAAGCCTTCCTCTCCCCTCGTGAGCCCCCCTTACACACGGAGGGCAGTACGCCGTCGCTGGCTTTGGTGGGCGTGGGGCTCCCGGGGCCGGCGGGGTTCTCACGTCTCCCCTTCCGTTGGCAGTGACGGCGCGGGCAGGAGCGGCACCTACGTCCTGATCGACATGGTTCTCAACAAGATAGCCAAAGGTGAGGCCAGTGGTGAGGCGGGCGCGGGGCTGCTCTGTGGCGGCAGAGCCGGGACCGCGTTGCCGTGGCGACCTGGGGGGACTCCTCTCCTGGGCCTCGGTCCCTTCCCTGGGTCCCGCGAAGGCCGTCTGCACAAGCAGGGTGCGCAGCACATGGTGGGGGGGGAAGCAGCCGCCGCCTGGGTCCCGGGCGGCCTCCCCGCGGAGGCCAAGACCGCCGTGGGCTCAGCGCTGGAGCGGCCCCGCGTGACCTGCACGCGCTCTGTGCGGGCCTCCCTGCTGCCGCAGCTGGGTGAGCAGTGTGCGGCGGCCTTCTCCCTGCCGGCCCGCACACCTCGCCCAGCACACTTCCCCCCTGCAGCCCCCGCGCGCCCGCACACGGCCTGCGCAGGGCTTTGCCCCGGAGCACCCGACCCCGGAGGAGGGGCACGGCCGGCAGCAGGGGCGGCCCCCCCAGGCGCCCCTGGAGGTATGGACGCTGACGTGCTCTCTGGACCAAAGCCAGGGGGCGGGGGCGCCTCTTCGGGGACCAGGGAGCCCCCCCGAAGCACTTTCAGGGAAGGACGCACATCCTCGCCTCTTGGAGAGCCCCCACGAGTTACCGCAGCGACTGGGGAATCCAGCCCCTTTCCTGCGCCTCTCTGAGGAGGCAGCGCTCTCCCGTCCCGGCCTTCCCGTCGTGTCCCCTCCCCCAGACCCAGAAGGAGGGCCCCCCAAGGTGGAGACCCCTGCCGTCTCTCACCAAGAACGGAACACTCGGTTTACACACGCACGTGCACACGTCTGTGCACACCCTGCGCGTTCCCGACAGGCCCCCGCCTTCCCGAATAGCCGTCCTTCACCGTCGGCCCGGAAGCAGGAGCAGGTGCTGATCACAGAGGCGATTTCCGGTGCATTTCCACGCAGATGCTGGTGAGCCCCAACTAAGCACTCTCCTTACCCTGCTTTCTTCTGGTGAAAACAGAGAAGAATGGACCTCACCTCCGGACCAAGGATGTGGGAGCGTGGTCTGTCTTACACACAGGGACCAGCACGCCTGAGTGACGGACGCGGTAGAACCGGCGACCGAGAGCCCGCAGCAGACCTGGGCTGGGCCCCCCACGCCCCCCGGGCCGGCGGCCGCAGAGAGCAGCAGATGGGCTTGCCCCGTCGAACCTTACTTCAAGCGCCCTAAATGAGCCGAGAGCTGTGCAAAAAAGGAACCGAAGCAAAAAGACAAATGATCTGATACTGTTTTTAATGACATATTTTGGTTTTCGGTCCTAACACAATCCTAACTTCTTTAGTTAAAAGTTCCCTGACCATTGACGGCACTGTGTCCTAAAAAGTACATCTTTCCATTTGCAAATTTCCAATTATAGGGCACTGAGAGCTCTCAAGAGCATTAATCTTTCTTCCCCTACACCTGCCCTCCTTCTCTGCCTGGTGCACACGTAATACTTCCCTTCGCTTAGACCAGAATTCCTTCTGAAGGCTGCAGACGGTCGTTGGTGTTTGAGATCACGCCCACGTTGGCGAAGCGAAGGGTAAAGCACAGGGCCCACTTGTATCAGACTGGAGCTCGGCTCATCCACAGGCAGCGGACGGATGCCCCCGCTTTCTCACTGCCGCGAGGTCACGTGCGTGTCCCGGGTTTTCAGAGGTGCAGGCCCGCTTCACCAGGAGCAGCGCTAAAGAATATCGCAGCCCACGGAGCCGGCCGGGGGCGGGGCGACTTATTGTCCGAGCGCCGGCCTGCCCCCCAGGGCCTCCGCTGCTGCATGGACCCGCGGCTCCCCCTTCGAGTGTGGCCAGCTTCAACAATGGAGCCCAGCCGTGTGGAACTGGCCGAGGAGGGCCGTCTCCAGGCCGCATCCGCGATGGGGCACCCCATTCTGTTCCTGACCTGCCCGGGGGTGGGGGGGACGTGCGGTCTGAAATCCTCTGACCCGGGGCCCTGGCCTGGGTCTCAGGAGAGATCAAAGGGCAGGGCGGCCCCACGCCCGCGGAGGTGGGTCTTTCCCAGGCCGGCACACTGCGCGGCCGCCCGGGGTTTTGGTCTGGGCTCGCTGCCGCTCACAGGGCGGCGCGGCCTGGGCCGCCTTTGTTTGGCCTGAGAAGCTGGAGGCCGCGCCGCCGACCCTGTTCATCAGAGGATCAAAGGCCCCAAAAGCCTGGACACGACACCTTTCTTCCAATTTCCTTTTCTTAGAAGCAACGAGTCGCATGAGGACTAAATAATGCCTTTCCGAAGCTCTCCCCGCGGCCGCCAGAGCCTCCAGGCCTGCGCGGGGCGCCCACACCCGTGTGCTCCCTCCCTCGGGCTCCGGGGATGGAGGCCTGCGTCCTAGTCTGGGGCCACCGAGAATGTGCGGGCCTAAGTCCCGCCCTCTCTCCGCTGTCTGGTTGATTAGCCTGCAGACGACAGTGCAGCTTGAAGTCAAAGCTCTCCGCCCCGTGGTTAAACCCGTCTGCACGGTCCCTCCGTGGCCACCACCCGTGCGTTTCTCACTCCTCGTTAGTAGTTTCCTTGGAGCTCATTTGCCGGAGCGCGCTCCTCTCATCGGAGAACGAGGCTCAAGTGCGACCGGAACACGTTTGCAGCCAAGGTGTTCTCCGAAGTTGCGCCTTTTACATTTGTGTCCATGACCTCTCCTCGGCCAGGTTTGTGTTTTCTTCGTTGCAACTTTTTAAAGGAAGTGGGCGCCAGGCGGAGGGGTGGAGGGTCGCCCTGAGGCGGCGGCTGCTAGCTGGTCACGTCACTCGCGGGGAGCCCCCACTGACCCCCACCCGCAGGGCTGCCCCAAGCGGGCGCCACTGACCACCCCCCGGCCTCCCCGCCGCGGCCGGTATTCAGAAAGCCCCCTGTTCCTCTGCCAAGGGCCTCAGGACCGGGGACCTCACTGTACGTGCACATCACGTGCCTCGCAGGCGTACAGGTGTGCGGACGTGCCTCTGAAGGGACCGAGCCGCGGGGACGTGTCTCCACGCCCACGCGGCCGTGGGTCTGGCACCTCCTTCCATCTCGGCGGCCTGACCGGCTCCCGGTTTTCTGTCGCACGGTGCCCCCAGTCGGCCACCCATAGGAGGAGCATGTCATCTCCATCCTGCTCGCTGTCCCTAAAACCCACGGTGCCACAGGCCTCTTGCCTGGGACCCCTCAGCATGTGTCCCTCTGTGACGGGACCCGCTCACTCCGCGTCCGCCGGGCTCACCTGTGGCGCAGGCGGCTGGGTCCCAATTGCTCGTGTGGACAGACCACGCTTCGTTGACCATCACCCCCGATGGATGGACATTTGGGGTGCGTCCAGCCTGCAGCCCCTGAGCGCCAGGCCGCGAACGTGGGCCTGCAAACACCTCTCTGAGCCTCGGCACCGCCCTCTTCTGGGTACAGACCCAGGGTGCAATGGTTGAACCCCACGCTCGTGCTGGGGTCTAATTTCCCAGGACACACCATTTTACTCTCCCGCCAACAGGGTCTAATCCCACCATGTCTTTTCCAGCATTTGCGCTTGCCTGTGGTTTTGGAAGTCGCCATCCTAGTGCGTGCGAAGTGGTCTTGTGGTTTTGGTTTGCGTTTTCCTAATGAGTGTGACGTTGAGCGTCTTTTCATGTTTGTTGGCTCTTTGGATATTTTCTTTGGAGAAATGTCTATTCGAGTCTTTTGCCCAATGTTTAATTGGCCTATTTTGTTTTTGTTCTTTTTGAGTTATAGAGGTTCTTTATATATTCTGAATATTAATCCCCTATCAGATGCATGATTTGCAAATATTTCCTCCCACAGAATGGGGAAATTCCATGGGAGAAAATATTTTCATTCTCCCAGTGGTGTACTTGGTGCATAAAAGCATTTCATTTTTATTCTTTTATTTTTATGACATCCCATTTTTCTGCTTTTCCTCTTGTTGTCTGTGCATTTAGTGTCCTATCCAGGAAATCTTTTGCCAAAGACAAAGGCATGAAGATTTTCCCCACAGGAATCACTATATTGTACTCCTGAAAGTAATATAACACTGTGTGTTAACTACACTAGAATTAAAATCTAAAACTCAATAATAACTAAAAAACAAAAATAAATAAAAGCAATAACATATACATGTTTTGTCAGAATATTAGAAAACATATAAAGCAAAAAAGGGCAAGTTTTCTTACCTCTTTGTCTTCATCTGCAGATGTGATGATTCTTAACCCTTTAGTGGCCATCATTTCAGGCCTTTGTCTATGAACACACACAACTTTTATTTATTTAGCTGATTACAACTGTGTTTTCCCTAGAGCAATACGTAATCAATATGGAAAATACACAGAAGAGTTTTTTTAAACCTGTCCCCAACTTTGTTTCTCATGTACGTACATCTCACTGATGGCGTTTGAGGGCTCTGGGGCGGTAGCGCGTTTATCGCCATTTCTCAAGTAAGGCGTTTGGACTAACCTCTCCCAGGGTCGCACAGCCGTCAGGTGGCCTGGCTGGGATGTGACTTCACAGCCGTGTCCTCAATAGCGATGCCCTACCACTGCCTCTTCCAAGCCCACAAACAGAACCCCGTTTCTAAAGTCCGCAGCGAATTCTCTGGTATAAGAAACGCACAGCAAACCCACTGTCGATTGTCACCTTACACTCATTACGATGCCTGTTATTTAAAAAAAAAGAAAAGAAAAGAAAAGAAAAAGACTTCCCCCTCTGTTTTCTTGTAAGAGATGTGAACTTTGAAAAGCAGGTCAAATTCAGGGCTGCTGGGGGGCTCAGTCGGTGAAGCGTCCGGCTCTCGATTGCGGCTCAGGTCATGATCTCTGGGTCATGGGACCGACCTCCACCCTCGGTGGGGAACCTGCTTCGGGGTCTCTCTCTCCCTAGACCCCTCCCCCTGCTCCCTCGCACTTGCTAAAATAAATTTAAAAATCTTCTTTAAAAAACAGCGGGTCATAGTAGAAGATGGGATACGAGCTTTGGGAACCAAGAGAGGTTCCGGGCTAGTCGAGTGACCCTGGCTGCTGGGAGCCTTCACGCCAGGACCCCCAGCTTTACGGAGACGTCGTTGCGACAAAACGTGTGTCAGTTTAAGGTATACAACGTGCCGAATCGGTAACGGGGTGACTTATGAAACGATCGCCAAAACAGGGTCAGTTAGCACTCCGTCACCTCCCGTGGTCACTGACTCTTTCTTGTGGTGAGAACATTTAAGATCTACTCTTCCGGCAACTTTCAAGTGTATAATAGCGTTGTTTATTATCAAAATATCTCTCTTACATGATACTTCACAGCTCCTTGAACCCCGTCGCTCCGCCTGAGAGGCGCCGATCCCTACGCCGCCATCAGCCACACGTGCCGACACAAGTGGGTTAGAACGTGAACATCTGGGTCTCGGTCGCGCCGGCCACACGTCACGCCCAAGGCACCCGTGGCTCGTGACCGCCGTGGGGGACACAGCACCTCCGTCGTCACGGGGAGTCTCACGGGGCCACGCGGCTCTAGGGAGTAGCGCTGACGGTGGGCACCCCGTTTCTCCCCGCCCTGCCGCGGCAGCCTCTGGACGGATCTGCCCGCTGCACACGGCGTCCGATGGCGTCTGAAAGACCAAGCCCTCCCATCCCCCCACCACACCCCTCGGGCCCGCCGCCTCTCTGACCTCGGGGCTCGGGGCCTTCCGCGAACTGCTTCACGGCTCCCCAGCTCCCTTCTCCTCTCAGGGGTCCTACCGGGCCTCGTGGCCACTGTCACCGTACCGCGATGTCCTTCTTTCTGGTGCCGAAGCCGTACAAGTGTCATTTCAACCTGGCGTCCGCAGAACACTGTGTCAGACTCGCCGTCGGGGGAGGCACGGCGAACAGGCCGGAAAACGAGGTCACCCTCCCAGGGCTTATCTCCGGGGAGAGAAACGGACGGAGTCGCGGCTCGTAGGGGTGGGATGCACCGTGATGCCCTCACTTGGGGTGCAGAGCCCTGGGGTCCTCGCTCCCCGCCTGGGGCAACGCGGGGACCAGTCCCCACCTATGGACTGTCGCCCTCGGACAGAAGGGGGCCTGGGGCTCATTCCCTCGGACACTTTGTAAACTGAGGCAGCAGGTCTCAGAGGTTTGACGACCTGCCCGAAGGCCTCTGCCGGCGGTCAGCACAGAGCGCAGGAGGATGAGATGGAGGAGGGCGGCAGGGGAGCTGGGGAGGAGGGCCCACTCACCGGGGTCGGCCCGGAGCCACGGGGGAGGTGACAGGGCAGGCGGGGGCTGGCGGGATTGGCGGGCCAGGGGAGCCCGCAAGAGGCCCGAGCCCGCCCTGGCTGTGGGGCCGACCGGCCGGGCACGCGGCTCTGCCACACACGACACTGGCTGGGAGAGCGGCGGCGAGGGAGGACGAGTGTCAAGGGGCAGCATCGCTCTGTGTGCCTGAAGCATAAAGACCAGAAGAAGCAGCACAAAATGGATTTCCCAGGCACTCGGGCTTCAGCACGGTTTCTGAGCCGGAGCGCCACCTCCCCAGCTTCACGGAGTCTCCGGTGACAAAGTTTCAGGACACTGGGGGCCTCGTGAGCGCCCCAGGCAAGGGTGTGCGAACTCCCTCCCCCGCCCGGCTGATTCCGCACTTCCCTGCGGCGCGGGGTCGGGGTCGGGGTCGGGGTCGGGGTCGGACTGGGGGCGGGTTGTGCGGGATCAGGGGCGGGGTCGGTCCGCGGGGTCCGGGTCGGACTGGGGGGCGGGTTGTGCAGGATCAGGGGCGGGGTCGGACTGGGGCGGGGGGTGGCAGCGGAGGGCTCCCGGGGTTGGACGGGGCGGCTGCAGCCAGGACCCAAGGGGGCGGGGGAGTGTCCGGGAGCCGCGTCCCTGCGCCGGGACCCCGGCCAGGCCACACCGTAGGCCAGCTGGTTAAGGGAGAGAACAAGACATGTCGGGCCCGCTTACTCCACGGAAGCGCCATGAGCAGGACGTATCTGGGTAATTTTGTGAACCGCGATCCTACGGTGCGTCTCCTAAACGGTCCCCGCCCCGCGAGCGAGCCTTTACGAGAAGCAGCGCAGGGCGGGGCCCACGGGTCTGGGCGCTCAGACCAGCCGGCGGTGAACGCGGTTCTGGTGAGGCCCGGCCACGGAGCAAGTGGCCCCCCGCCCACACGTGGGTCGGATCGGCTCCCGCGGCCTCCTGGGGTCGCCCACGGGGCTCCTCCGAGGTCCGACTACTCGTGAGCAGCCCAGCCGAGACTCCACGGAGCCCGGGCCAGCCCGCCTGACTCGGCTGGTGTCGGCCGTCCCTCCTGTGAGTTTGCTTCCTTCTGCCGGACCACGGCCGCCAGCCTGTCCACGCACTCGTCCCCCTTCCTCGTGAGCAGCGTCGCCATCCGTCCTGCCGTCCCGGACAGGCCCGGTCACCGGGTGGCTTTGCGGCCAGCGCTCTCCAGCAGAGCTCCGCCCGCCGCCGGCTGCGGAGGCCACTCCCCTCGCGGCCGTGACCCTCTCCCTGGAGACCCAGGTGTAGTTCCCGCCTCGTGCTCATTTGCTCCCGGCACAGCGAGGGCATGTCCCCGCTCCTGCCGAGACCCCCGTCTGTTCCGGTGGCAGGAAGTCCCCACACACAGCCGCCCTGGTCACTTGGCGGGGACAGCTCGAAGGCTGTGTCAGGTAGGATTCTGAGGCTTTAGTGAGAAGGGTGCTGTCAGGCCGGGGCAGTGGTACAGGGACTGTGTCTCTGCCCCCGAGTGAGGGACTCCTTCATAAGCGCCCCGTAGTCGCATGAACTGCCACGGGACAACCCCCGGAGCTAAGTGTTAACAGTCCGTGCTGCCCTTCCGACCGCCGGGCTCCCTCCCGATGGCTCCTCAGGCGTCTGCTCCTCCTTCCGCGAGGCCAGGAGGAGTCCACGGGGCAGGGGCCCAGTGCTTCACCGGTGGTGCCCACAGAGCCTGGGGTCACAGTGGTGCCGGGCACCATCCCCAGCCGTGTGATCCCCGAACGCTGGGTGTCTCCCCTCATCTGTCCCTTTTCACACCCAGCGGCCAGCAAGCTCACTTCCCCGCGGGCGCCGGGCCCATGTGCTCCGCGACCGTGCATGCCCCCGTGGGGCGCAGGTGCCCGGCTGGAGGACAGGCCGTCAGGACCCTGAGCAGCCCCTGTCTTCCTGGTGGGGGTGCGAAGTGAGCGTGCACGCCGGCAGAGCCCTACTTCTCTCTGACCTCACATCGTCTATAAAAACTTGGAAGCATCTCAGTTTCTCCTGAAAAGTGATTCAGAATTCGTTTTTTAAAAAAAAACATGGAAAATATTTGGGGTTTGGGTCCTGGCACACTTGATTTTCAAGGGAAGAGGATGCACATTTGTCTCCTTTGATCCTGTGAGACAAAAGAAGATTTTAATTCATCCCGGAGGTCAGCAGAAACCCTCGCGGCTGATTTCTACAGCCTCCAGCTGCTCCCGGGCATCAGAAGTGCTGGCACGGAAGGTGCAGGACGTCAGTGTGTGTGTGCAAGGGTGTGTCAGCGTGCAAGCATGCATCAGGCGTGTGCGCTCGTGCATCAGGCGTGTGCGAGCGCAGGCCAGGCGTGTGCGTGCGTGCACCTGCGGGGTGGCCCCACAGCCCCTGGATCTCGTGCTGCGGATGGACCAGGCGGAGCTCTGGCCGCGGGCAGGGGGGCTCCGCTCTCCTCGGGCAGCGGCCGGCCACTTGGCGCCTTGGGAGGCCTTCAGCCAGAGCGCAGCCATCGCTGGCGCCTCCCAACAGCAGAAGCGAGACCTCCTGCTCTTGCAAAGTGAAGGCTTTTCCCTCTTGCAACTTGACACACCTTCTCTTTTTACCTGGAAGAAAAGAGCACATGGGAACCCTACAGTTTGCAAACCTTGTGGGTGGAAACTAACGGAACCGGTTTATGCGTGTCCGGCCTCACAGCGGAGGGTGCGCAGGCACGGGCCGGGCCCCTTGCCGGTGCGCACCCGCTGAGGCCGCGCTGGCCAACGTGGGCCAACTGCCCACGAGCCCTCCGCCAGCGAGCGAACTCCTGGGGAGCTTGAAGCCAACCCCACCAGGAGCTTGGTTTCCCAAAACTTCAAATCCATCCTTTCGCTGTTAAAAAAAAAAGTTTTAATATTTTAATCATACTAATGTTCTCTATAGAAGTTCATTGTTTAACAATTAATACTTTTAATCTAGGGCTCAAAAACCTCTCCAGGCTTAAAAATGTATTTAGCCGGTGCGTAAACTTGGAAACCAATGGAGCCTGGGCGAGGGAGAGACCCCGCCCTGGATGCGGCCCCCGTGTGCACGCTAGTCGACCCCGTGGGGCCACGGGGAGACCTCGAGGTGGACAGGGGCGGCCGTCCAGGGGCCGTGGTGCTGGGTCCCACGCTGTGCAGCCGACTCTGGGGAGCACCCTGTGCCCTGAGCCGCAGAGCGCGGTCCCCTAAGCACTCTGCCCTTGGAACAGTCGTGGCGCTTCTCAGGCCGGCAACACCAGGCGGCCCCCCTGTGTCTTGCTCCCTTCTGGTCTTCCGGACGGGTTCTTTCTGTATGTTCTGCTTCTTTATCTACACGCTTTTCCACTCGAGCGCCACGCCCAGGAGGTCTGTCCGCCTACAATTTCACGTGTTGTCAGCAAGACAGAATTCTTTTTATAAAGGTTTTATTTATTTGACAGAGGAGAGAGAGAGATCACAAGCAGGCAAAGAGGCAGGCAGAGAGAGAGGGGGAAGCAGGCTCCCCGCTGAGCAGAGAGCCCGATGCGGGGCTCGATCCCAGGAACCTGAGATCACGATCCGAGCCGAAGGCAGAGACTTTAACCCACTGAGCCGCCCAGGTGCCCCAAGACAGAATTTTTAAAGAGAGGATTCCATTTTAAATGCACTAGAGGGAGCTTCCTAGATCCAGGGGGATTTAAATAAATCCCTTCATAAAGTAAGGAGGGACACACCCACCACCCCGCCCCCGGCCCCCCGGCCCACAGGGATCTGCTTTATAAATACGGATTCTGTGTCCGAGAACCCCCGCCCCCCGCTCCACACTCCGGGGCCGACGAGCGCCGTGCAGCGCCTTCTCCGACCGCCCTCCTCATGTGTCCCCAGCGTTCACGACAGAACACGGACTGAGTTCTGTGAACTTCTCTCTGCACTCACTGCAAGTCACTTTTTTAAGATTTTTATTGATTTGAGAGAGAGCATGAGCAGAGGGAGGTCCAGAGGGAGAAGCAGGCTCCCCAGGAGCAGGGAGCCCAACATAGGACTCGATCCCAGGACCCCAGGATCATGACCCTAGCCAAAGGCAGATGCTTAACTGACTGAGCCACCCAGGCGTCCCTGCAAATAACTTATCATAATCCTGACAAGCGAGGGGACATCAGCCATCCACATCTCACAACAGACTACTTCGTAAATCCATCACTTCCCCGAATTCAGTCCTGGACGTTTTTGAGCGTCGGTTGGACCTCCTCAGGTGTCCGACTGGCTCCAGGCGAAGCGGGATTCTGAGCTATAACTCCCGCAGGTGCTTTAAACTCCTTGTCCAGGGGCCACCCGATCGCGTGTCCCCTCCTATCCCTCCCTTTCCCCCACAGACAGTGGTCCAGAGGGCGTCATCCCGTAATAGAACAAGACAGGTTCCGTGTAGGACTTTATCCAAGGATCCGGCCGGCTCGGGACAGCGGCCAGCGGCCATGGTCCACAGGGACAGCCGGCCAGGAGGGAGGGCTGCACGTGTCCCCAGCCCGCGCCGTGGCCTCTAGCAGGGACGGCCTCCATCCGGTCCCAGCACACAGAGCAGCACCGTCGCGGCTGCCCACGCCCGCTGGAGAACGGCGGTGCCACGCGTGGGGGGAGCAAGCCCGTCTCCCCGTCGCTCCCTCTGCGAGTGGCGTTTAACCTTCCTGAGGCAAGCCTGTGTCTTAAAGAGGCCCGTTTCTGGGCGGGTTATCCCGTAACTCGCGCGTGGGCCCCGAGGGCGAGGCAGCGGATCCTCAGGCCGTGGCCGCCATGGGGGGCCCCACGCGCCGTGGCCTCCGGACCCGGCGCTCGGCTCCTGTCTTCTCCGTCTCCCCATTTAGTAGCGAGGCAAACTCCTCTTTGTTTCAGACTAAGGTTTAACGGTTCCCTTTATTTCTATTTATTGTTTTTGATCCACTGGTGAACTTTATTTTTCCTAGTTAAGTTTTAGTGAACATCCAGTGCACTGTTGGTTTCTGGAGAATTCAGTGATGCATCACTTACACACGACACCCAGTGCTCATCCCAACAAGAGCCCTCCTTAATCCCCCCCACGCGGCCCACCCCCCACCCCTCTCCCACCCCCCTCAGTATGGCCTCTGCCTTTACGAGTCTCTTACGGTTCAGTTCCCTCTCTTCCCCCCTCCCCTGTGCTCATCTGGGTTTGACAAAAATTGTTAAAATGTCTTTACTACCCAAAGCAATCTACACATTCAATGTAATCCCTATCGAAATACCACCAGCATTTGTCACAGAACTAGAAAACCCTTACGTGTGTGCAAAATCACAACAGGCCCCCAACACCCAAAGTAACCTTGAAAAAGAAAGCCAAGGGCGCCGGGGTGGCTCAGTCAGTTCATTATCTGCCTTCAGCTCAGGTCCTGGGATCGATTTGGGGGGGGTGGTCCCTGCTCAGCAGGGGGCCTGCTTCTCCCCCTGCTTCTCCCCCTGCTTGTGCGGGCGCACCTGCGCGCTCTCTCTCTCTCTCTCTGTGTCAAACAAATAAAATACTTTTTTAAAACGAAGGAAAAAAGGAAAAAGAAAACCAAAACGGGTGGCCTCACGATCCCGGACGTCGAGCCCTGTTACAAAGCCGTGACCATCAGGCCAGTCCGGTACCAGCACGAACACGGACACATGGATCCACGGCACAGAACAGAGGATCGTGGGTTCCCTCTAAAACAAGTTGCGTTTATTGTGGCCTCATCAAAGCCCGAGGAGGAGCACGACCGGAACCTGACCCCTGTCTTTTCCTTGGATGAGCCGCGGAGCTCCCTGGGGGACCCTCTGGCCGTTCCAAGAGGGGGATTTCTTCTCCATCCTACGTAACACTTGGGGAAACTCGTGGTGTCCCCATTCCCGGGAGGTTGGTGTCCGTGTCTGGAAGGACGGCCAGCCGAGTTCCCACGAGGCCGCCGCATTCGCTGCAAGCCCGCGGCGTGCGGAGCGCCGTCCCCATGGTGTGTGCACTAGGGCGGGAGCGGAGAGTGAGGGCGCGGGGCGGCCGGCTGCGGTGCCCACCTCGCTCCCTCTCGGCCCGGCCCAGCCTGCTGTGCTCGGGCTGCGCAGGCGCCAGCCGAATGAGCCCCGAGCCCTAGGACTTGAAGACTTAGAACCACCTTAGAAATTCCTGAGTTCGTGGACCCGGTGCTGTGCCCGAGGGGAGCGACGTGCTCACGTGGGCTGTGCAGACAGGGAAGGGCCCGTCCGGGCCTCTCGCGCCTCTGCCTGGTGCGGGCCGGCGGCCCCCTGTGACCAGGGACAGGCTGTTCCAGCCTTGGTCTCCCCCACGGTGGGGGTGGCAGCCCCCACTCGGCTGTGCTCTGGCGCCGAGCCGAGATGACCCTCGGAACACGGCCCCTCGTCCGGCCGTGGGTCCCAGTCCGCCTGGGCGGCGACCGCCGCTCCCAGCTCCCACAGTGGGCGTTTTCGTATTGGCGGCCATGTCTCAGCGCGTCCGCTGGTGGGCTTGGGACCCACGCCACTCCTCTTCTGGCTACTGGAAATAGAAGAACAAGAACACACGCTGAATTAATGCCAAGGTCAAGTCTCAAAGCCAGGTAGTATGACTTCGGTGAAGCCCGGGTCACCTGCCGTGAGGCGGATTCTGTCTGTGGGGAGGGGTCCCTCGGTGAGACTCCGCAGTGAGCACACAAGGGCATCCCCACCTTTTCTTAACGTTTGAGACCCTCCCTGGGAGCTCCACCTTTCAAAGCCAATATAAGATGGAGAAGATTTATTAGTCTAATTTCTTGAAATTAAAAAAAAACCTACACAACTGAAATTAAAGCTTATATGCTTGTATTTCTGAAACATTCTTTTAAATGCCGCACACACACACACACGCGCGTCATCAGGTCGTCGTCTCTGACCGCAATGACGGGGTAAGGACCTAGATGGGCATCCGGCAGCAAAGGCCCAGCCCTGTGTTCCTGAATGAATGCCCGCCAGGCTGCCAAGGGAGGAGTGTAACAGGGCCTCTGAGCCCCAAGGGAGCCCAGTGCGGGCGAGGGACAGCGAACGCCGGTGTCTTGTCTGAGCCCAGCTGACCGTGTGTGTTGTTCGTTGCAGGCGCTAAGGAGATAGATATCGCCGCGACCCTGGAGCACTTGAGGGACCAGAGACCGGGCATGGTCCAGACGAAGGTACTGTCAGCCGGTCCTCGGGGACGGTGGGGGCGACGGGGGGGGGGGGGTCTTTCTGCAGGTGTTTCCGAGCGAGGAGAGAGGAGAGCGTCTCCCACGCAGTCCCAGGTAGGACTCAGAGGCCCCTCCCCGGGGACTGGCCTGTGGTTCCGGCAACCCCCGGCATTTCAACATAAACAGACATAGTGGGATCTCCAGCCTTTGGGGCCCGCCCCCCACCCAATTTGGGGAGGGGGAGAGCATTACACTTCTATAAAAAGAGCTCCGTGACAGGGACGCCTGGGTGGCTCAGGCGGCTGAGCATCTGACTCCAGGTTTGCACTCGGGTCATGATCTCGGGGTCATGGGATCGAGCTACAGTGGGCTCCACGCTTAGTGGGGAGTCTACCTGAGACCCCCCTCCCTCTGCCTGTCCCTGCTGCCTGCTCTCTCTCTCTCTCTCTAAAATCTTAAAAAACAAAAACGAGGTCAGTTTTAACCCTCAGCACCCTTGCAGGGGAATGTTCTAGAGTCACGGAACATTCTGCCCTATTCCCGGCCCTCAGAACCACAGCTCTGCTGTGTGGTCATCCAGCGGCCCCGGGGCGGACGCGGGTCCCCAGGCACCTCCCGGCGGCTGAGTTGCCTACTCACTGAAACGGCCACATTCGCAGCAAGAGCAAACACAAGATGGCTGGCTGGCGTCGGCTCACCCAGAGCTAGAAATGGGCCTAATATGACGTCCCTTTAGCGTTCGGAGTTATCTCCTACACGTCGGTTCCATAAAGGTCCTGAGATCATAAAATACAGAATCTCCCCTTTCCCGAGGTAGGCCCGCCCCCCGGTGCTGTTAGCACCTACACCACAGGCCACAAGCACGAAGGGTGCCCTTGCGGAATGACTTCCTTACGCCCTCGGGGACCCTAAGTCGCAAACAGCACGGCTGTGAAGGGGGCTGACCCAAGCCCCGGGGACTGTGCTGGGTCCCTGGTGGTGACCGTTCTGGGTCCCCGGGGAGCCTCCCCCGCCTCCCGGGGTCTCACCGCTCCCCCCGGAAGTGCCAGCCGCCCCAAGCCCCCTTCCTGTGTGAGGGTGACCGCCGGAGGCACACGGGCCCGGAGCTGCGTGGGAGAGACGAGGCTCCAGCCCGAGCACCCCGTTGAGAACGAAGCCGCGCGGCCCGGGAGGCTAAGCGGGGCACGTCTGAGCCGGAAGCCCGTTTCCCGGAATCCGTCGACAGTCACCGGCCGGTTCCTCGCGGCCGCAGCCAGCCCGAGCGCTGAGGCGAGCCGACCCTCAGTGTCTCCCACAACTGGAGCCCATGCTGAGCAGACTCACAAGGAGCCTCGTGGAGTCGGGCTCTGCTGCACCCGAGCCCGCCGCCCGCCAGCCCGTGACGTCCACCTGGGGCTGCGAGCAGGAGCTGGGGCCGCCGCACCGAGCACGCTCGGCCCCGAGGGGCTGTCCCGGCGTGACCCCGCCCCTGCTGGGACAGCTTGTGGCCCTGAGAGGTCCTCCAAGGGGAACGGGCAGGGGTGACTCAGTGTATCTGACGTCCGCGGACGGATTCCGGTCGTGCACCTCGGGCAGGGCCGTCCCCGGAGGCCCATGACCCCGGGGACCCCCTCACCGGGGCGGAGAGCTTCGGTCCCTCGGCTCGGGGGCGTCGCCAAGCTGCTCTTGGTGCTGAGCAGAGTCCTGGGGCAGACTCGGCGTTGTTCACGTCTCCTCACTGTCGTGCTTCGTCACAGTGGCAGCAGTGACGAGTCACCTGCAGGTTTTTTGTCCAGGGAAGGTCCTTCCCACTAGCCCACCCGCGCCACTTGGCGGTGGCCTCCTGGCGGCCAGCTCGGCAGGGTCAGTGCACCGCCCCTGGATGGTCCGGCCCCACGGGGCTGCCGGCCACCACGGAGGAGGCTCGGGGGGCTGAGAACTGGGGCCTGGTGAGCAAAGCCACTTCAAGACCAGGAACGAGGACCGATTCTGTCACCTGAATCTCTGCTGCGGGGACTCGTCACTTCGAGCCTCCCTTCCTCGCTCCCTGCACCTGGGCACCGCCCGGCCGGCCTCCTCCGCCCCAGCCGGTCCAAGGACGCCCCAAACGCAGGCTCCCGGGTGGAACTGGGCGGAACCGCGGGGAACGTGCCTAACACACCGCAAACCCCACTCGGGCCTCTTGTCTGCATCCTGGTTGCCAACACGGGCCTCGTGGCACGAGGTCCTGAGGCCCGGGGGGCGGGCCCTGCGGGAAAGGGAGACGAACGCCCAGGCAGCGGAGAATTGGCCTCATGTAGCTTCCCGACAAGACTGGACCCTCTTCCTTCGGGTGGGGGTTCAAGACTTGTCCTGAAGCGTGTCTGTGAATGCAGTTCCTGGAATTTCAAGGTGTAAGAAATCAGCGCAACGAAGCCAGCGTTCTGTCCTAATTCAGGACAGCTTTGCCCAACATTCCTCCATGAGACGGGGCTTCCCCTCAAGGTCAATTTAACAAAAGGGAAATTTCTGTGGGGAAAAAAATAGTGCCATACAATGTGAATTCTCTCCCGTAGAAGCCAAGAGAGGGTTGCCTGTGGGCTGTTCACACAAGCGCCTGTGGCCAGATCGAGCCACGTGTGCGGAAGGCAGGGACCAGGAGCTGGCGGCCCCTTGCCCCCAGGACCAGGGACGGAGCCCCCGCGCCCAGCGCCCAGCCTGACCGCACAACTCCATCTTTACATTCAAATAACCCACCGATAGCCGCTTTTCCACCTGGAAGCAAAGCCCGGTCCAACAAGGCACAGGCCTGCCGGGGACGGGAACTAGCCACGGAGCTGGCGTCGGCCGCGGGCACGGCCTGTGCAGCGAGCGGCCGCGCGGGGTTTCTGCCCGTGAGACTCGAGCAGAAGGAGAGGCCCCGGGCCCCTCACCGCACGTCTGTCAGCGCGCTAGGACCCTCACCCCCAGGAAGGGAGACGAGTCACAGACAGGGTGAAAACAGCACACCTCACGGGGGGAGCGATGTCTCGCCCTCTCCGCCCGTCGTGGGACAGACTCCCCCGTCTCGTGAAGGTGCCGCCTTAACCGAAGGCCCGAACACTCTCCCTAACGACGCTTTCTCTTCAACGTTCACTTTCGAAATGAAACGGCGACTGAGCCGTGTGTCCCGGGAAGGAGTGACGTCGGTCAGCCCGCGTGGGTGCGGTCAGCCCGGGGAACACGTGTGCCGCCCACACCTCCCGCCTGCCCCTCCCTGGCTCGTCTCTGCCCTCGGGTTTCGCCCAGTCCGTGTTCTGCTCCACGAGCCCATCCCCTACCTCGCTCGGGGTCGGGAGCCACAGGCACTGATTGAATTGAGATCCAGCCCTGGGCCTCCCGACCCACGTCCTGCTGCGGGAGAGCCCTCCTTGGGACCTGGAGATTGTTCCCCTCGGTCTCTGTGTCTCTGTTGCCCTCTGCGCACATGCACGTGTGTGTGCACGTGTGTGTGTGTGCGTGCACGTGTAAGAATGTGCAGGTATACATTCATGCACGTGCGCAGGCCTGTACATGTATGTGAACATGCACATGTGCACACATACGCATGCACACCTTGTTCACTTGTGCATACACCTGTGCACTCCTACATACACACTTGTGCATGCACATGTGAGCTCGTGCACACGTGCACGTGTGCATACTCGTGTGCGTGTGTGCACGCATGCTCACTCATGTACACATGTGTGCACATGTGCTCGTGTGTGCACATGTATGCCCATGTGCATACAGGTGTGTATGCACGCACGCTCATACATATGCTCTCGCCGGCACACGCACATACTCGTACATACACGTGTGTACATGTATACACTCATACACATGCTCACGCAGGCGTGCACACACATTACACTCATGCATACACATGTGCACGCATGCACACTCATACACATGCTCTGGCAGGCGTGCACATACACACTCGTGCATACACGTGGGTGCGTTTACACTCATACACGTGCTCACGCAGGCGTGCACACACATTACACTCATGCACACTCATACACATGCTCTGGCAGGCGCGCACATACACACTCGTGCATACACGTGGGTGCGTTTACACACATGCTCACATGCTCACGCAGGCGTGCACACACATTGCACTCATGCATACACATGTGCACGCATGCACGCTCATACACGCATGTGCACACGCACGCTCATACATATGCTCTCGCCGGCACACGCACATACTCGTACATACACGTGTGTACATGTATACACTCATACACATGCTCACGCAGGCGTGCACACACATTACGCTCATGCATACACATGTGCGCGCATGCACGCTCATACATGCATGTGCACACGCACGCACATACACACTCATGCATGCTCCCGGTCCCTCGCCTGCTCTGCTGTCGGCGGCAAGGGTGGAGCCACGGCTGGGCTCTGGAGAACGGCTGAGCAGGGCACAGAGAGCGTTCTGTGCCGCCCCCACCTTGAGGGAGACTCCGGGAAGTGCTGCCCGGGAGGGGAGGGGTCTTCGGCACCGCGTGGAGGGGGCCAGCTCCCGGGACAGCCGCTCGCTGTGACTCCCTTCGAAATCAGGAACAATGAAAGTACCGTGGCAGTGTCGTGTCCACCAAGCCCTTTGTACAAGCCACAGGGTTTGCAAACCCAAATCCGAGTGTGACTATAAATGCAAACACACACACACACACGCAGCCGCGCCTCCCCGAGCACCTCCGCTGACCCTCGAAGCCCCCACAGTAAAAGCGCGGCAGAGGCCGCGTGTGCCCAGCTTGTCGGCCAGGCTCCCCGGACTTTCGAGGGGCCGATTCAGGCCTCTCAGGGGAGGCGACACCACTGAAATGTGGGTGCGCACCCCGTGTCCCCCGGCGGCCGGAGACCAGAGCGGGAGTTGGCACAGCCCCACGCGGCTACTCCTCCACAAGGAGCAGGGCGGCGACAAGCCCCGTGTGCTCACCGACCGGCCCCGAGGGGCACAGCACGCCTCTGCCAAGGGTCCCAGGAAGCCCCCCTCTCCTGCCCCCCGTGTGCCCAGAGCCGCTCCCGTGGCGGGGCCACCTGAGCCACGCAGTCAGGGTCTAAGCCACACCTCCTGTCGACGCGTCACGCATGCTGTGAACTTGGAGTGTCTGATGAGGATAGTCAAGGCGCAGAGTCCATTCTGCCGTCTGCTTTTGTCCCGGACCCTGGAGCCTGCGTTACCCCCACCGGATCCTCGTGCCAGCCGTGGAGGCGTCCAAGGCTGTGACCCCTGCCCGTTGGCCTTACGCCCTGCGACCGACCTGCAGCGTGTCGGAAGCTGTAAGCAGCACGTGACCCGGGACCTGAGCGTTCTAGTGTCCGTTCTTCTCTGCACGTTTCAAGCCGTCACAAAACCCCGGTGTCCCCGTCGGCAAGCCAGCGTTCGAGGAAGAAACGGTCTGGGGGCCTGTGCGTGTGCCCTAACCCTGGGTCCTCCCGAAGACACATCCCCGGGGCAGGCTGTCAGCTGGAGAGACGGTGACAGCACACAGCTTCCTGTCCCAGGTGACAGCCAGAAGCCACTCCGGGATCTTCGAGCGCAAGGAGGGGCGCCGGGCGCACGGGGCCTGCCTCCGCGGCCGCGGCTGAGCACCGGCACACCCGTGACGGCGGAATATGCATCGGGAGGCCGCGTGCCCACTAGCAAGATCGCCATGTGGGTCCACACGGGTCCTTCCCTCAGCGCCAGCGCCAAGGGAACACCGGGCGACTGTCTGCGGTCCCAGCGCGAGCGTCGGATTCCCCACCGTGCTGTTGTTTCCGCTACTTACCGGGCACTCACAGCCGATAGTAACTGTGATGTTTGGATCTGAGGCTGCCCTCCCCCAGAGTTATCAGGCACTAGAGCCATCCAGAGGGCTTCCCTTAATGGAAAATTCTCCGTAGGCGATCGTGTGCATCACTTATTATCCCAGTGACCTCTGGGATGACCGGCAGGGGCCCAAAGCTCACTCTGGAGTTTCCTGAGCGGCGGCGGGCGCAGCGGGCAGCGGGCGGCGTGTGCAGGGGGAGGCCCATGAGCCGCGGGGAAGGGTGGGCTTTGCTCCCGTCTGCCGAGCCCTCCGCTTCCAGAGAACAGCGCGGATGCTACCCTCGGTTCTACCGCCTGGTCTTGGCAGGTGTACCCCCCCCAGCGTGTGTCTGTGAGCGGGAGCACGTGTGTGCGCTCACACGCCTACGGCCGGACACGCTGCGGGTGAGGCGGGTTTCCCGGCAGGTGCGACAGGGTGGGGCCCGGCTGGACGCTGGGTCAGCGGCCGTGACAGCGATGACCCTACCCTCCGCCTTCCCGACGGGGGGCCACGTGCTGGCCCCATGGCAGCCGTCGTGGGGCCTGGAGTTTGGAGCGGCCAGGGTCTGGGTCGGCCCTGGTCCCCGGCGGCCGCGCACCCTGCCGTCCCCGTGCAATCAGAAGGGACCCGGCAGGGGCTCCTCCGCGACGGACGACGAGCGTTTCCCACGGGAGAAACCCTAGTCACCGTCAACACGGGGTCTCATCTTGCAAACCGTCCGTCCTCTCCTTTCTGCGGGGACAGGTGCCCTTTCTTTCCCATCCCGAACCATGTCCTTCTGCAGGATAGCGCCGCCGAGCTAAAGGCCGCAGCCGAGAGGGACGCGCTCCCGCTCACCCTCTCCCTCTCTCGTCCCTCCAGGAGCAGTTTGAGTTCGCGCTGACGGCCGTGGCGGAGGAGGTGAACGCCGTCCTCAGGGCCCTCCCGCAGTGACCCTCCGAGGCTGGGCGCGGCCCGCCATCATGGCTGCGAGTCGCGGTGCCGCTTAGCTGTGTCCTCAGCGTCCCCGCCTCGTCAGAGCGGCCCCGGTGCAGTGTGCATTCGTGTTCACCCAGATCGTCGTAACGGGAGATGGGTGGGATCATCCGATCACGGGGACGATCGCCGGGTCCGTTTTCCCTCCCTTAGAGCACACATCCGCATTCTCAGTCGCCATCAGTGTCGCAGCAGTGACGCGGGGCTGTGCTCCGCACCCCTCCCCCGAGAGAGCCGGCTCGTGGGCTGTGACCGTGAGGGAGGCCAGCTCCGCGGAGGGACCCAGGGAAAGCCGCCGAGCATAGCACAGACATTAGGCGTCTGTCTTTAAGAGGGCGGTCACCGGAGAAACCCCCAGCTCGATCAGGAGTTAGAGCAACAAACTGTCACCATCTTGCAGCCCTGGGGAAACAGGAGCAACGTGGTCCCTGCATCTCCCGCGTGCCCCACAGCCGCCCCCGCGCTGCCGGCGCCCGTCTCCACCCTCCACCCCCACAAGTGCAGGGCGTCCGGGCACTCGCCGCCCCAGGGAGGCCTCACATCGCCCACCAGCCTAGACACGCAGTTTTCACTCTAAAATACGGATTTACATGTAGCCGAGGCAGATGCAGCTCATCAACTCCGTCCTTGGGGGACAACCAGAACTGGGGGAACCAGCCTGGCGGGTACCAAGCCCCGGGGCTCCCGGGGTCCCCAGGGATGTGCTGGGCCCTGCTGCCGGCGTCCAGAGCAGACCCTGGCCGCCCCTGCCCGGGAGGAGATCCAGGGTGACGTACGTTCTCGGCTTCACTGGGTGTGAGGTCCTAGCCGCAGGGACAGGCGTGGAAACGGCAGTATTTCCTGGGCCTCCCCTGGGTCCCCTGGGTCAGACCCCGGTGGGACTCACAGACACACATGTCTTGAGGTGACTCGGACCTGCCGCCACCCCCCGCCCCCGAGACAGAGGAACTCATCTCGCTGGACTCAGCACGACAGTTTCTAAGAAGGCAGGCGGCTGCAGCTTCCGTCAGGATTCGGTGTGCGTAGCCCCCCCGCCCGTGCCCTTCCCGTCCCGCTTACCGCACACGTTCTCCCCGCCCTGAGCGGGCTCTCCTCCCAGAACCCGGCAGCACCCGGGCCTGTGGCTGGGGACCAAGGGGCCAGAACACCGTCTGCGTCTTTAGGCGACACTCTCATGCCATCTGCTCTGATAGATCTATGATTTTTTGCCAGAGTTGTCTCTCCCTATCCGGAATCGAAATAATGAATAGAAACAAATCTATCTGAATATAGGAAGCATATACCTACTCGTAATTTCTAACTTCTTATGTTTCGAAAGAAATCCTCCAGTGTGAGATATATGAATATATTTAATTGTGTCAGATTAAACTTTTGATTTCACATTCGAATGGTCTTTATTTGGGGAGGACAGAGCACTTTCCCCGCCGTCCTTTGCTGCTGGAGGTGGGGGAGCCTTTCGGAGAATTCTGCCTCTGCGGGGTCAGCCAGGCCGAGGGGCCGGAGGGTTCCGGAGACGGCGCAGGATCCCGTGAGCAGCCAGGGCCGCGCCCCGTGTGGAGTGTCCCCGCGCCCCCTTCCGTGCCCATCTGTACGGCGTGAGTGCCGGTGCAGCCGCCGGTGACCCTTCCTTCCCGGGCCTCGGGGTCACCGCCCCCACGCCCATCCCCGCGCATCGAGGTGGCCGCCCCGAGGGGACCCGCACTCGCTGGGGACGTCTCACCCTGACAGAGGGGCTGGCGGCACAGGGTGGGGCAGCGACCGCGGCCACGCGGGCTGCATGTGGAGTCAGCTGGTCACGGACTTCGGTCCGGTCAGCTCGAGGGGCTCGGGGCCCACGCACGCGCCGCCGGTGTGCGCTTCTCAGGAGGTCAGCCCACCTGGTCTCGCCGGCCGGACACCAGCTACGTCTGTGTCCCAGACCCCGACCCAGAGTCTGCCTCACGGTCAATCCTGCCCGGCGTCCGCGGACTGCGCCCCCCGCCCCCCGCCCCGTGTCGTGAGTCACTGACGCCGCGGTCGCCCGTCCCACACGCGGCTGCACGCGTCACACAGGGGAGGCTTCTCAGGATAAGCCCGCGTCCGAATGTGCCCCCGGCAGACCCCCAAACCCGCGGGAAGGGTCCCCTCCCGCCATGAATACTTCGGGACGCCAGACAAGATGTACTGGGAACACGGAGTGCACACCAGCTCTCAGCAAAGGACAAGAAGGACCCCACGGTCGGCGTGGGCGAGTGTGGACACCGGGCCGCACGAGGGCTGGGGGCCGGCTCTGACCCCACACAGGTGGCCCCGGGGGACACTGCTAGAGGAAGGCCAGAGTCAGCCCTCTGGAACCTGCACACGCAGGGATGCGCTGAGCCTCTCCTGGGACTCCTGGGGTGCACACGCGGCCGGTCCACGGTCGGGACAGTCCTCGTCACCGTCCGGGCCACGGGGCCAACGGCTTCCTGCGGAATGCCCGGCGCAGCCTCCCCGCCCGCCCGCCTTCCACATTCACCAGCATCATCGTCTCTCCGTCTCTTGTCTCATCTCATCTCATCGTCTCTCATCTCTTCTCCGTCTCTGCCCCACTGATGCCCGCGATGCAAATGCCCCCACGAGGAGTGACTTCAACAAGGGGCAGGCGGTGAGTGGCCGGGAGGGACCACAAGAAGGAGCTGCTGGCGGGGCCAGAGGGAGTCAGAGGAACTTGCCAGTGGCCACCTGGGTGTCAATATAAAGTTTCGGTCCTCACAGGGCACTTTCGAACAGCGGCTGTGTTTGACCACCAGTTGGTAAAACCCGTGCTGCCCGCGACGCAGCCCCGCTCGGAACCGGGCCGCACTGGGAGGAGACTGGAGCCCGGCCGGCCAGCGGTCCTGCTGGAGAAGACGGGCGTCAGGAGGGGCCAGCCCGCCCTCCCCGCGCGGCACAGGAATCCCGAACCAAACAAGCAGGTTCGAAGGTGACGTGAGCCCAGCGGACCCTCGGCTGCCGAGCCTCAGTGAAGAAAAACCAGTCGGGTGGACCAGCAGTGTCCCCAGAAGGACGCGCCCGGGGGGGCTGGACGAGCTCCCCATGCACAGCCACAAGCTCAGGAGGGAGAGCTCCGCGGCGGGCGGAGACCTCTGGCGCGGGGAGACACGCGCACAACCTGGTGCCGAAAGGCTGGTGAGAACGGTGGGGGGAAGCAGATTTGAAAAAGAACCCAACGCAACTGTCTTTTTTTTAAGATTTATTTGTTTATTTGGGGGTGGGGAGGGCCGGAGGGAGAGAGAGAGAATCCTCAACCAGACCCCCCCCAGCTCAGAGCCCCACGCGGGGCCCAGTCTCACCACCCGGACGTCAGGACCCGAGCAGAAACCAGGAGCGGAACGCTGAACTACTGAGCCCCCAGACCCCCCAACACAGCGTCGGGGAGTGAAATCCGAAGGGAACGAGGACCTAGACCCCAGGGAGGGCGTGCGCTCGTGGGACACGCTGCGGTAAGAACTCGGTCCAGCCGCGGGCCGGGAGCCGCTGCGGCACCAGCCGTGGACCCGACGGCAGGACTGAGGACCCGTGAAAGCATGCGCACCGCATTCTGAGACAGCGGAGCCGGCCTTCGGGGAGGAAACAGAACCGGTGCCAGGCCCCCTGCGGAGCCCTTGCCCCACAGCTCGGGGCGCTCCGCCCCCGGGACCCTGCAGGGCCTGCCCTGACCCCGGCTGCCCCCCACCGCAGCAGCCTGACCTAGGATGTACGTCTCCCAGTCACCAGGAGGGTACTTCCCCAGACAATACCCAGCACGCAGTGTGCACCGAGTGTTTACTCCGACAGAGGGGCTGCAGCCGCGGGCCCTGACGGACTTCAAGATCACGTGGAAGACAAGGCAGCTGGGGGGCTAACGGGAACAACAGGTGCGCCCCCCTGGACCCTCACCAGGGGGCAGCGAGCTCCGCGGGGAAGCAAGCAGGGCGCCCTGAGGGGTCGGGATTCAGGAGGCTCTGGATTCCTTGGGACTCGGCCCTCCCCCCGTCGCCCCCAGAGACCGAGTCTGCCGTGGCTCTAACTGTCCCCCTTCCAACACCATGGGCTTCACCGGCAAGCGATTCAGGGATGCATTTTTAGGGAATCGTTGCTCGAGGCTGTTCCGTTAGTTAACAAAAACTGTTAGGTGCAGTCGCACACGGAAGAACACGGAAGAGCTGTGCGCTGCAATCCCATAGCCGACTGACTCAAGAGTCACACGTGCCTCTCTTCACAGCGAGCCCCCAAATCCGCGTCCAGGGTTGTGCAACCGGGGTCACCGCAAATCCTTGGGAATACACATGCGTGTGCGCATATGCACACACATGTGCTCATATGCACACCTGCTGGTGACAAAGTCTGGGAGCGTGAAGGTGTTGGGGCCGCCACCTGGCCCCCTAGTCCTGCGGTCAGCTGTGCTCCACCTCGGCCCTCACCCCTACCTCCCGCAGTCAGCTCTGCTCCACCTCGGCCCTCACCCCTACCTCCCGCGGTCAGCTCTGCTCCACCTCGGCCCTCACCCCTACCTCCCGCAGTCAGCTCTGCTCCACCTCGGCCCTCACCCCTACCTCCCGCGGTCAGCTCTGCTCCATCTCGGCCCTCACCCCTACCTCCCGCGGTCAGCTCTGCTCCACCACGGCCCTCACCCCTACCTCCCGTGGTCAGCTGGAACCCGTCCTTCCTGGCCAGACTTGCTCAGCACCTTCTCATGGCGGCCCGGGTGGGTCGGTGTCGCAGTTTCCCACCCTCTGCTGAAGGCCCGCGGTCGTGGGGGCTGGCACAGCCCTTCCGCTGACACCGAGTCCACTTGTCATCGCACCCGCTGCCAGGGCTCGGGGCGCCCTCACTCGCAGTGTCCGCACCGTGTCCCTCGCCGCCGTCCCCGTGGCTGGCGGGAGCATCTACTTCTCAAGTGCCTCCAGTGAAGGTCACCATGCTCCTCCCACGCCGGCCCCCCCTGCACCAGGGGCGGGCTCAGGGTCTCCCCCCGCTGGGGCCCCTTGGTTGTAGGAGGCTGTACATTTCTTCGAAAATCACCTTCGGACTTGGAACCGGCCGGTGTGCGTGCCCTCTGCTCTGTCAGCTGTCTTTCTCACTATCGCTCTCCGCTCCCTCCGTGGGGAAATGAGTCTTATTTCATGAAATCTGTGTTGTGTGCTCTATTGATCAAGGAGAACACTAATAAAACCTTCATAATTAGTGGAATAGGCATTAATTCAAAGATGTTTATTGGGATAGAAAATTAGAATTTGATTACACCTTTGTTCCTACCCAGTGGCTGGTTTTCCTTTTATTCAGGGCATTTGTTTAGGAGCCGGACTTAGCTGTTTATCAGACGCTTTCCGATGGGCGTAGCTGTCTCTCTGGACAGGGGCAGCGGCTTGCCGCTCCCAGCGCTCCTCCCTGGGCCGGGAGTGGCTGAGGGGCGTGGGACGCGCTGCCCCAGGCCGGGCGGCTGGAGAAGGACACGCTGGACCCGCAGGCACCGGCCAGCCCGGGAACCTGCTCCGCCCCGCAGCTGCACGTTTGGAGAATGATGGGGCACAGCTGGTGGACACAGCTGTGGACGCTGCAGGGCTCAGAGTGTCTGTGGACACCACGGCCGTGGAAGCTTCCAGAGTCCATCCTGCGCCTTCGGCGGGGACGCCGAGGGCTCAGAAAGCAGCCGAGTTTTCATGCAGGAGGGTGGGCCCTCGGGGTAAAGGAAACAGGCGGGCTTCCCGAGCGCCGCGGGGCTGCCCTCCCTGTCGCGCTCCCCTAACCTGCGGCACGCCTGCCCCGGGCACCCCAACAGTCTGACCCGTGCGGGCGGCACCCGCGGTCACGTGCGCGCACCCCGCACACTCGGGTGCACGTGCGTCAGGACTCCCCGAATACCCAGTCTGCACACAGGCCAACCCCTTTAAAGTCCACCTGCGGCGGCTCACACGGCGCTCGGCCGGGACGTCCCCTCCAGGGGCTCGGGGCCCAGGCCCCGTCCTGCCCGCGCGACCCGGGGGTCTTCCTTAGACGGGACCCCGGCCCCGGGGCCCACGCCCCCACCGCAGGTGGAGGCCTGCGCCCCTGCTCCCGCCGGCGCCCACCCCGCAGCAGCCCTGCTTCTCAGCCTTCGCCCCCCCCACCCCGCACTCGCCCGCACCGGCTTCTTGGTCTATGCGGCCACCACTCCGCCGCTTGCTTTCTTCCCACTGCGCATTCCTGCGGGGACCGCACGTGCGGGCGGCTGCCGGGCCAGGCCAAGGTCTCCTCTCGCTCCCGCAGCCACCGCCGTCCCTCCGGGCCCTTCCCCGACCTCGTCCCTCGCCCCTCCCCGCGACCGGGCACCTGCGGGAACCGAACAAGCGCGGACGCTCCCGGTCCCGCCCACCGCGCCCAGGCCCCGCCCCCATGCCGTCCGCTTCCTCCTGGGCACCTGGTCCTCCTCGACCCTCTGCCCACCTGGAGAAAGACTACACGGTGTGCGCTCCTCCTGCCTCTAATGGGCCTCACACGTTCTCGTTTTCTCTCCCTTGCCCTTTTTCAACCAGCGAAGTCAGGCCATGAGCAATTGGCCCACCGGGCCCGCAGTTACAACCTTGAGCGGAGCTCCTGCAAGGCTCCCCAGGCTGCGGGGGCTGCTGGGGCACCTGCTGGGACCGCCCCCGGGTCAGGCTCCCCACGCTGGGGGGGCGCCCTGCTGGGGCACCTGCTGGGGCCGCCCAAAGGACACAGGGCTACAGGGCCCTGCACTGCCGCTGGGGCTGAAGCCTGGGGGGGGAGAGGCTGTGGGGGCTGCCTCCTCTCCAGGGCTGGACAGGGTCTTCCCAGACACGAGGGTCATTTTAAGGAGGGATCTGAGAAGATGGCTGTTTCTCCCAGCGGAAGAGTCTGCCCTGCGGGACGGGGGTCGGGGGGAGAACCTCCCCTTCCGGTCGCTCAAAGCTGCACAACACAGGGAAAGGCCTCAGCGGGAAATGTTGACTGTAAGCTGCTAGCTGCTAGCCGGCCACTAGCGCTGGGGACGGCTCGGGCTGGGGGCCAGGGGCTCCCCCTGCATTCGGTGCCGCCACCGTCCCCCCCAGGCCATCCACCGCCCCCCCCAGGCCATCCACCGCAGGGCAGTGCCCAGCAGATCCGGCGCCGGCCCTTTCGGGTCTCCGAGGGCCTGGGCATCTGGGGCCCGGCGGCCCCGCTTGCCTTCACACAGCCTCAGCACCACGGCCAGCGCCTTGCTTGCCGGTGTGTCTCCTGGGTTCAAGTGTGCGTTATTACCAGAAAACAGTATCGCTGAGAAACAAAATTTCGGGATTCCTGCGTGAGAAACAAGGCCGTTTTGATAAACTCCCAGATTCCCAGATCAAGATTTATGGGTGATTCCCAGATTCTCATATCAAATAGGACACAGTC
>CM052806.1:91474023-91485334 GCA_028533885.1 Nasua narica | reverse complement strand
CCTCCTGCAGCCCTGCATGCCCCCCCCCGTAGCCCTGCACCCTCCTGCAGCCCTGCACACCCCCCAGCCAGCCTTGCAGGCCACCCACAGCCCTGCACATCCCCTCCCCCGCAGCCCTGCACCCCCCAACCCTGCCCCTGCTGTGGAGTGGTGGCAGGTTGGGAGCCTGGGTCTGCAGGGCAGGGGAGGCAGATAGACGTGAGCCGGAAACGGAATCGCCCCGCACCACCCTCCTCCATTCCCTGGGGTTTGCCCGCTTCCCCCAGCAAACTGTCCACACCTCACGCCACCCCCAAGGGACAGACGCGGGAAGCCCAGTCCTCCGGGCTTTTCTCTCCTGCCCTGCTGCCTTCAAATTGCAAGACAGTCGCTGTTACCAATTATCGTCTCTGGGCAGGGCCCTGAGCAGAACAGGCGACACTTTCATTTTCACGCAAACAAGTGCCCGAAGGGAGCCCCATTGAGCCCCGTGTCCGGGCTCCCCGCTCAGCGGGGAGTCTGCTGCCCCCGCTGCCCCTCCCCCTGCCTGTGTGCGAGCTCGTTCTCTCGAATGGATAAAATCTTTAAAATACATACACACAGGGGCGCCTGGGTGGCTCAGTGGGTTAAAGCCTCTGCCTTCGGCTCGGGTCATGATCTCAGGGTCCTGGGATCGAGCCCCACATTGGGCTCTCTGCTCAGCGGGGAGCCTGCTTCCCCCTCTCTCTGCCTGCCTCTCTGACTACTTGTGATCTCTCTCTCTCTGTCAAATAAATAAATAAAATCTTTAAAAAAAAAAAATACATACACACATACATACAGTAGTGCCCGAGATTCTGGGAACACCACATCGGACGTTCCCTCAAGAGAAAGAAAGGGCGGCTGGAGCATCACGCGTGCAGGGAGGCCTGGAAGGACTCTGGGTGATTAGCCCGTTAACCCGTCCTCCCGCGTCTTTGAGATCCCGGGGGCTGACCAGCCACTGCTCGGTACACGTTAGTATTGGGGCGGCAAATGTAATTTTCACCTGAACTGCTTTTTCGTCATTCTGGAATAAACACGTTGCCTCTTTGAAGGGAAGGTCTTTCTCTCCCCTGCATCTCTCAGTGCCCGCGGGCCTCCGGGCGCCCGTGCGGCCGAGGCGGGAAGTAACAGGTATTTTCAGCCGGGCTGATGCCGGGGCTCAGGGCTTCTCCACAACAAGGGCTCCGTGCTCAGGGGTGTTCGGGCCCCCAGACCGGGCCATCCCGCCTCCTCCCCTGGCGAAGGCAGAGTCGCCGTGCTTCTCACTCCCGGCTCTGAGGCCAAGCCGGGACGGGTGGGACGGCGTCCTCCCACACCCGGGGCCGGTTCCCCCGCTGAGGCTGTGGGACGGCCCCTCGGACCGGCCCGCACCCTCCGGCGTGGAGAGGCCGCCTCTGTGCCAAGGGGGAGGCAAACGGACCCCCTCAGGCCCCAGCTGCGCTTCAGGCCGGCAGGGGACTCAGCCCCCGAGGACTGGGTGGCCGGGCGACGGAGACAAGGAGCGTGAAGCCCCCTCCAGCTGGAGCCCCTGGAGGGTCCCGCAGGGAGCACTCCACAGCCCAGGGGCCCAGGGCGTTCTCAGGCAAGCTGTTCTTTGCCCCTGGGGATGCAGGTGGGGTAGAGAGGGGGCCAGGGATGCAGAGAGAGGGTCCTATGGGCCCCCCCAGGCCCTGGCACCGCAAGCCCAGAGGAAAGGTGCCCAATATTCGGAAAATGCCACTTCCAGTGTTCTATTCCGTTTTGTCTCTGATCACACACAAACAAGAATGCCCCCGAAGGGTCACAGAGTTCAGTGAAAATCCTACAAGCTTTTCCAGAACAAATAACAGACACTGACCTCTGGCCCTTCTTTGCATGAGAATTAACATCAGCAGCAACTGGGGCTCCGTAAATGCCGGCTTCTGATTTAAAACTCTGATTTTTTTTCTTCTTAAGAAGCCAGAAGAAAAGGGAGAACTTGGAGCTCATCTGCATTACAGATCAGGCCTCTCGGAGAAAATCAGCCATCCATAATTCATGACGTGCTCCCGCAGGGGCTGCAGAGGGCCCAGAGCCTAGCAACAGAGTCCTGGCAACGCGGCCGCAGCCAATCGGGGCCGGCCCCCTCCCGCTCCGCCGCGGGGGGCTGGGGGGCACCCACACATCTGCCTCCCGCTCCGCCGGCGGGGGCGGGGCGCCCGGCTCCCACACATCTGCACGGGGCTCCTTGTGAACGGTTCCCCTGCTGGGCGCGGGGCCGCGAGGCAGGAGCCACGGGCTCGGCCAGGGGAGGGAATCCAGGCCTGTGGGGCAGGAGCCCCAGTCCGGGGCGGGTCCCTCTGGTCCTGGAGGCCCCCCCCCGCCCCCGCAGCCGAGGCTCCTGGCCAAGAGGGGCGGCAGGTGAAGCCAGCGCCTCCCCCTGCACGGCGCGGGCGCTTGGAGGGCTCTGCCCAGAACCTCCGGATGCGCCTTAACCGCTCCCCGCCCCCCAGCCCCGGGAGCCGTCCCTTCTGTCGCCCTGTCGAGGGGGCGCGAAGCAACACGAGGAGAGCGTGCCCTCTCCCCCGGCTGCGGAGGACGCGCAGGCAGGAGCCCGCGAGCCCCCGGAAGCCTCGGCGGCTCCTACACAGACAAGGAGTCGCGCTCTCGGCATCGGGCTTTCCGGTCTGGTGGAGACTCCTTCGCGCCAAGTGTCCCATCTCCAGCTTCCTCTGAGCGTCACAGTAGCTAAACGTGCACCGTGGGGGCCACACGGCCTGGAGGAAGCAGAAGGCCTTCCAGCCACTCCTGGGCCGCGGCCGCAGCCCGCGCGCACCGACAGGCCAAGCCGCCGGGCGCCCCGCAGGTCCTGCCGGCCACACCCGGGAACACGCGCGCAGCCCCCTTCGCTCGAGAGCACCGGGATGACCTCTGCCTCCTGTGGCTGCAGCACTTCGTGCGCCCGGAGGATTTTCTCGCCCCACAAGGGGCAGCTCGCCTTCGCGCTTCCCCGACGTGCGCGGGGCCTCCGGCACAGGCCCGCCACGGCCGCGTCCCTCTCCTGGAGGAGTGAGGAGCTCACCGCGCCGCCTCGGCCGGAAGCCCTCCGGGTCCATCCCGGGCTCCGGCCGTGAGAGCCAAGATAACAACAGGCCTTATGGACGCTTCAAGCTATAGTTTGGGACCCGTTGCCCTATTTTGAACTGTAGTGAATTTAAATTAGCAAGAGCCTGGGCAAGCCGCCAGGAATGAGAAGGAAAATGCAATATCCTTAGGGGTCCACCTCCCGCCCCAAACACCCTCCCGGAGGCGGTGGGACTTGCCTCGGGAACCTTCCTGAAAGTAGATTTCATGGGAGATTATTCCCTCACTCAGACTCAGACCGATGGGTCTTCTAATCCTCCCGGAAAAAATCATCTCATCTCTGAAAAAACAGTGCTTTTTTTTCTTTGTTTGAAATGGGTGCTTTTCCCTCAAGTCACATGAAAGTGTCACCTGCAGCGATGATTTAGATCTAAACCCACTCTTAGATTTCCGCAGAGTTCAAACGGACCCCACGAAGCTCACGGCGCCTTCGAGCAGAGACGCACAAACACCAACACAGCCCACGGCCGGCCGCCGGCGGGCCGGGACGAGCTGCGGGGCTGTCAGGGAGGCAAGGAGGGGACCGTTGCGCCCCGCAGCACGTCCCAAAAGGAAGAAGATTTTGCACAGCAGCTCTGACTTTGTACCAGAATAATCCCTCCGGTTTGTGGGGCGAACCAGCACGTGGCCTGGGGGGCGGGGTCAGGGCCCCCCCAGCTTCCCGTCACCTGTGGCCTCCAGGATCCCGACAGGCCACGCTTTTCTTTCCCACTCGTATTGATAAAAAGTTATAGCAGGAACCCAAGAATATCTGCTTTGTAATTAATTTATTTATTCGAGAGAGCGAGAAAGAGAGAGGGAACACAAGCAGGGGGAGTGGGAGAGGGGGAAGCAGGCTTCCCGCCGAGCACGGAGTCCTCTCAGCCGGGCAGCCCCAAGCTCCAGCCTTCCTGAGAAGCCCATCAAGGACTTCCGGGACTCCACCGCACGCCCGTGTGTGATCTCATGCACACGCGTGCACACGAGGGCTCGTCTCTCTGTCGGCTGGCTTTGCCCTGCACAGAGTCTCATTCCCCCGGGCTTGTGGGGGGACAAGCAGGGCACGTGTGCCCCAGCTCACACCCCACAGGGAGACCTCCGAAGAGCAGGACCTCCATGGCAACTGAAGACGGAAAATGTCTGCTATGTGCACTTCCAAGTGGGAAGCCGGCCTCCAGTCTGTGTGCAGGGCTCCTCCTCGTGTGTCTTGAACTTGTACACCTGCAAAATACACTAGCTCGTCGGAGGGCGGGAAGAGAACATTCCGGTGCATTCGCCACGATGCTCTCTGGCTGCAAGGTCACCAACCGACCTCACAACTTCTTTCAACTTCCCTGTGCTTCCCAGTTTTTCTTAAACTGCATTATTCCCAGTTTTTCTTAAACCGGGAGCATCTGCATTATCGGGGAAAGTGCCATTAACAAGAGTAGGACACGCGCCTTCCTTCATAAAGTTCTAGAATGAGCACCTAAGGCAGAGGCCCACAGAAGTTTCCAGAAGAACAGGGAACCTCGCACACGGTCCACAAGGCCTGCGGCAAAAGAGTCCCCAGTCCCCCGCGGCAGGTGCCCCGCGGGCCGGGCAGACCCCCAGGCTTGCTCCGCCGTCCCGTCTCAGGTCGCCTGTTCTACGGAAGAGCCCGTTGGAGGAAGGCGGGGCATGCGGCGCCTGTCTGCGCGTCCTCCCAGAACCAGAGGGAGGAGGGGGGTCTGACCACAGCGCCCCCTCCCACACGGGAGGGCCGCCCGCCGTGGGGGCCCCGCACACGGTCTGCACTAAAGAAGTGGCCGTGCCGACTCCGTCCCCACAGGCGACCACGGGGCCACGGTTCCAGACACCGATTTCGCTTCCTCCCAAGGCCAGGGCGGGATGTGCTGACCCCGAGCCCCCCTGCCTCTCCTTCCTCCCGCCCTCGTTCTTCCCTGTGCCCGTCGTCCTCCCGTCTCTCCCGGCAGAGCGGACGCTGGGAGCCTACCTGCCCTGCGGCCCGGCAGGAGCCCCGGGAAGCTTTCGCCCGGAAGACAGGCAGACGCGAGACCTCTGGAAATGGCCTCAGAGGCGGGGCCCGCCTCCGCACTCGGCTCTGTCTGTAGTTCTTCCCAGCAGAGGGACGCTGAGAAAATGACCCTTGGCCCCTGGCTCGGCGGGAGGCGGAGGGTCAGGAGAGGTCAGGAAGAACGGCCCTGTGCCGGCACCTTCCCCCTGGGCCTCGGGAGCCCCCTCAAGAGGGATTTTAGTCCCACTGCGTGCCGGCCCCCCGGGGAAAGCTCGCAGCAGACAACAGCCCAGCCCCCGTGTAGCAACACGAGTCTCAACTCTCTGACCCAGAAATCAGAAAGGAAAGTGGAGAAATTAAATTAAATCAGGACGAGGCACCGAATCGGGTCACCCGCCGAGGTGGGGGGGGGCGTAATCGAGACCCCGAGCCACGGATCGGGAAGGTTTGGGTTAAAGACCAAATTGCCAAAGTTAAGTTTAGGTAGCTTCTGGGCGCCCTCCTTTCTCAAGCACCGCGATTCCTCCCGGCAGCTCGGGGCACCCAGCAAACAAGGGTGACAGGTGCAGAGCAAAGCCAAGGGGCAGCAGCTGCCGCTGCCCCCCTCCCTGGGGGCAAACACAGAGCTGCGTGAACCCCCACGGGCCCGGTGGGCTCAGGCCCCAGGATGGCCGGCTGCCCGTGGGGCGGGTCAGAGCCTCGCAAGCCGCCCCCGTTCGGGCAGGTTGTACGTGAGCGCGACCAAGCAAGGGGGCGAGGTACCGCATGGTCAGCGTCCCGGCCAGGGACACACAGGATGTCTCCTGCACAAACTCGGACGATCAGGGCGAGAGTGGAGAGAGAAGCTGGGCCAGCAGCTTCAGGAGAGCCATGGGTCCCGGGGAGGCTGAGGCCCAGGGTGGAGAGGCCGCAGGGGGACACACAGAGCTGGATCGGGTGACCTTCAAGATGCTTCCACAGCACAAAACCCAGCAGAGGCCCCGTGTGCCCGCAGGCCTTGGGGACTCCTGCCCTGTCCAGATACTGAAACACATGGTGCAGAGAAGGCCCCTGACCCCACGGAGCTAAACCCACCGCGGCCGTGCCTCCCGCACAAGGGCAGCCCGGGCCGCCAGATGGAGGGAGCAGGCCGCCCACGCAAATGAGGTGGGACAACATCCACGGCACAAGGACCACAGCGCGTGGACAGGAGGGCATGCAGCATGTGGGGGGGGCACTCCACGAGTGCAGGGAGCGGGTCCGCAGGGGGAGCACGTCTGCAGGGGGAGCAGGTCCGTGGGGGAGCACTCTCCAGATGGAGCACGACCATGCAGGGAGCACTCTGCAGGAGGAGCACATATGCAGGGGGAGCAGATCCACCGGGGAGCACTCTGCAGGTAGAGCACGACCATGCAGGGAGCACTCTGCAGGGGGAGCACGTATGAAGGGGGAGCAGATCCATGGGGGAGCACTCTCCAGATGGAGCACGACCATGCAGGGAGCACTCTGCAGGAGGAGCACGTATGCAGGGGGAGCAGATCCACGGGGGAGCACTCTGCAGGTAGAGCACGACCATGCAGGGAGCACTCTGCAGGGGGAGCACTCTGCAGAGGGAGCAGATCCATGGGGGAGCACGACCATGCAGGGAGCACTCTGCAGGGGAGCACGTCTGCAGGGGGAGCAGATCCATGGGGGAGCACTCTGCAGGGGAGCAGGTCCATGGGGGAAGCACTCTGCAGGAGAGCACAACCATGCGGGGAGCATCTCCATAGAAGGGCACCTCCTCCGGGAGCCATGGGTCTGTTACCCCGAAGCCAGTGAGAGCCGCTGAAGAAGTCCCAGCCGGGGCATGAGGGGATCCCTTTGACCCCATGGACCAAGACCAGGAGGCCGGGCAACAGGAAATGCCTGGTGCCCCAGGTGGGAGCAGGGTCCGCCCTAGTGGGCGCTTGCAACTCTGAAACCCTGTCCACAGGTGAGGAGAGTCACCTGCCTGGCCCAGATACACAACATGGGGAGACGCTCCCAAGGTCCCCGGGAGCCCCGCTCGCTCCCCACCCAGCCCTGCCTTCGCTGGGGCTGGAGACACAGCAGGTCACGTGCAGAGTTCCGGCCGGATCCCCCCCTCGGTGACCTCAGTGGGACTTAAAGACTGGACTGACCCCATAGCAGGAGGTCAGATTAGAGTGGACGGTGCATAAAAAACATAAATATATTCATTACACCAAATGCCGTGATACCGTAGGGTGAGGGAGGGAGAGTTTACCTTCCAAGGAGAGGCCCTTTGAGAGGAAGGATCTGGGCTTCATAACCGGTTGGACGGGACACAAGCTGAGCCCCCCTGGCATGTGACAGAGCTTAGACACCCCTCAGCTGCGTCCCACAGCCACCACTGATGGCCCGGGCTCCAGCAGGGAGGGCAAGCACGGCCTCCTGCTCCCTGGCAGACTGTGCGCCCTCCGCTAGATGGGGGACAGGGCGGGCTGGGCCTGCGTGCGCCCCTCAGCCCCTGCCACCTGGGGCAGCAGCCCGGCCCATGGGGCCACCAAGGACTCAGCGGGGTCCCCACTCTGAAGTCCCTGGGGACTCAGGGCCGGGAAGGCCTGCTGGATTTCTCCGGCGCCGGAGGACGGGCGGCTGCAGCTGCTTCGGGTGACATTGGGCACCGTCTGTAAAAAGCGGCCGCCCCAGGCCGACGCCCGACTTCGGGGTGGAGTTGGAGGCTCCGCCAAACACCACGTCCTGGAACCTCGGAGGCAGCATGTTTGTGCAGCCCCGCCCGGGAAAGCGCTGTGGAGACCGGACAGCGGCCCTGGAGGTACCCACGCCCTGCCCCCTGGGACCCGGGGACAGGTGAGACTCCGGGAAAAGGCGGTGTCACCACTGGGAGCACGGTCCAGACCACCAGATGGGGGGGGACGCTCTCCCGGACTGTCTGGAAGGACCTGATCCCATCGGGTCACATCCCGGAGCCCTTGAAAGTCTGGACCAGTCCCCGGCTTCGGGGGCAGAGATGCGGCCGAAGGAGGAGGCGGGGCATCCGAGCCACCACGGCTGGAGAGGCTGCTGGGAAAGCACAGAACCAGGCGGCCCTCACCCCCACCCCAGCCCCTGCCCCAACCAGCCAGGCCCTAGAGGATCAGACTCTGCCCACAGCCCTGGGACCTGCAGAGCCTGGGAGGCAGGAGGCCGAAGAAAGCTCAGCACCTGGGGACGGTCAGGGGGGGCCGGGGATGGTCAGTGGGGGCCGGGGACGGTCGGTGGGGCCCAGGGATAGTCAGTGAGGCCCGAGCCCTGCTCCCTGAGCCCTGCACCCTGAGCCCTGCTCCCTGAGCCCTGCACCCTAAGACCTGCACCTTAAGCCCTGCTCCCTGAGCCCTGATCCCTGCACCCAGAGCCCTGATCCCTGATCCCTGCACCTTAAGCCCTGCTCCCTGAGCCCTACTCCCTGAGCCCTGATCTCTGAGCCCTGCTCCCTGAGCCTTGATCTCTGAGCCTTGCTCCCTGAGCCCCACTCCCTGTACCCTGTGCCCTGATCCCTGCTCCCTGAGCCCTGCACCTGGAGCCCTGCTCCCTGAGCCCTGATCCCAGCACCCTGAGCCCCACTCCCTGAGCCCTGCACCCTGATCCCTGAGCCCTGCTCCCTGAGCCCTGTACCCTGAGCCCCGATCTCTGAGCCCTGATCCCTGATCTCTGAGCTCTGCACCCTCAGCCCTAAGCCCAGTCTCCACACCTGTCATGGGCTCACCCCACATGACCTGTCACGTCAGAACACCAGGGAGAGCGGCCATGTATCTGTGTTGCAGCCCCACACTGGCCCCATATGGGCCACCATAGCCCAGCACCACGGCGGGCCGTGGAAACAGCAGCAGAAATGTCGTACTTGGTCTGGAGGCTGGAAGTCTGCGCCGCTCGGAGGCTCCAGGAAAGGGCCCTTCCTGCCTCCCAGGTTCTGGCGGGGCTGGCAGTCCTCGGCTTCCGGCCTCTGCCTCCAGGGTGGTATGACTTCTTTCCAAGAACACCAGCCGCGGGACTTGGGGCCTCGCCAGCCCAGCGAGACCTCTCGGACCTCAGCACCCTCGTTTGTCACAGCTCACGTTCACAGACGCTGGGGTTAGGACTTCACCCAGTCTTTCTGGAGGACATGACACAGCCCCAACGATCCCCCTCCCGGGAGTGACGGCAGAGGCCCTGGGGCGCTGGCAGCAGCCCACTCTGACCTGGGCCCCAGGAAAGGGTCTGGAAGACCCTCCCTCAGACCATTTCCAGCTCTGAAGACCCTAATCGTCCTAATCTCATCCTCACGTTCCCCGGGGGGCCGGTCACGAGCCCCGACTGGGAGTGGATGAGGCAAGGCCTCTCTGGGGCAGAGTGGGCCGTGGGGACACTTTACCTCCAAGAAGCCAGGAGCCGTCGGCCACGGACGATTCAAGGCCATGGACGCGGCCACCCTCACCGACACTGGTCTGTGACGGTCCTCGGGGCTCGGGGAGGCTGGGGCGAGCAAGCCTGAGCCACCACGTTGCTGGGAAACGGTGGCAGGGCCTCCCGGAGGCACCACATCCGGACCCTGTCCCCGGACAAGTCGGAGCTCACAGGCGCTGCAGGCTACGACCCTGGGACCAACTTACCAGAACGTGCATCTGTGGGTGAGGCTGGGACAGGTCCTTTCAGAGCCCAGATGTTTCTGGAACTCTCTTTCCAGGCGCTGTCCTTAGAAAACCCAACCGCATTGTCCATCAGGTTAAAGCTGCTTTCCTTAAGTACCTCCTCTGTCATGCTTCCCCTCAGGGCAGGGCGCTCACTCCTCTCACAGGCCTGGCGGCAGAGGCCCGGTCCCCAAGCAGCCTCCGGTGGCCGCAGCCCCGCAGGCCCTCTCACAAGGGACACGGAGCGGCACCCATGCTCCCCTCGTCCCGGGGTAAGCAGCCCCCCTTGTCCCTGGGTAAGCACCTCCCCTCGGGTAAGTCCCCCCACCCACGTCCCCGGGTAAGCACCTCCCCCTCGACCCCGAGTAAGCACCTCCCCTCGACCCCGGGTAAGCACCCTCCCTCCGCGGTGACGGCTCCACAGGCAGCCGATGAGGCCGCAGGACTCCATCTCGGGGTGTGTGTGTGTGTGTGTGTGTGTGTGTGCGCGTGTGTGAAACACTCGCAGTGCGGTGTGGACAAGTGTGCCAGGACGCACGTCGCGCCCCCACAACGCCCCCTTCGCTGGCCCCCACGGGGGCCTGGCACCCGGACGCACGCCCCAGAGAGCAGGCGGCCTGGGGAGAACACAACGTTGCCCTCCGCCCGAGGGAGCAATGCCCGGCGGCATTCGGGGCGCCAGTCCTCGTCCCCTGCGGCCCCGAGGCTGCGGGGCTTCTCCTGCCAGAGGAGCTGTGGTTCGCCCTGCGTTCCCCGACACCGCGCTTGGTGCTGACGGACGGCCAGGCTCCGGGCCGACCCTGAGCGCGAGAAGAGGGCATGCGGCCCTCGAGCGCCCAGGAGACAGAGTCCATGGGACCGACGACATGGGGACTGGGACGTCGCGGTGCCACCAGCGGCAGACACGCTCCGCTCCGCCGGGAGGGCGGTTTCTCGATGTCGGCGTCGTGTGCGCGCCCGTGACGAGGCTCCGGTCACCTGCACCGGGCCGGAGGGGCCCAGCGCCGGCCGGGTCACAGCTCGGCGCTGCAAACACCAGCGCGGCCGGCGGAGCGGGCTCTGCGCCTTCGGCGTCCAAGGCAGAGGGAGGAGGCGAGGGTCCCAGCCCGGGGCAGCCCCTGGAGTCGTGGGTAGCTGTTCTCCTCCGGGTCCCCGCAGACGGCGCGGGCAGACAAGGAGCCGGCCGCCGTGGGGCCGTGGGGCGCACCAGCTGCCCCGGCCACGCCAGGCCCGGCGGCTGCGTCCTTCCAACAAGATTCCTGCCTTTTTTCATTTTTTTATTTTTATTATTTATTTATTTATTTATTTATTTATTTGAGAGAGAACGTGAGAGAGAGCAGGAGAGGAGAGGTCAGAGGAAGAAGCAGACTCCCCGTGGAGCTGGGAGCCCCATTCGGGACTCAGTCCCCGAACACAAGGGTCATGACCCGAGCCCAAGGCAGTTGCTCAACCAACTGAGCCACCCAGGCGCCCCGATTCCTGCCTTTTTTAATCAGATTTCAGGATCTTCTGCATGGATCACACTGAACTCTTAGTAAATGGCTTTGAAAATTCAAGGAGCAGGGCGCCTGGGTGGCGCAGTTGGTTGAGAGGCTGTCTTCGG
>CM052806.1:91463768-91473923 GCA_028533885.1 Nasua narica | reverse complement strand
GCCTCAGCGGGGCCTCGGTGGTGGGCGGGGGCCTCGGGGGGCGGGGCCTCGGGGCGGGGCCTCGGGGGCGGGGCCTCGGGGGCGGGGCCTCGGCGCGCAGCGCAGCGGGCCCATCGTCCAGCCCGAGGCCTCCAGTCCTGCGACCCCCGCGGCGGCTAGAATACATCCTGTGCACATGACGGTGTTCATCTCATCCCCAGAAGCGCTCATAAAAGTATATATTTCGGAGCAATTACCGCCTCGTTCAGGGGATCGTCCTCCAGGAAGTGCCGGGTGCTGAAGGCCACGACGTACCTTCCGCGGCCTCATCCGGGAGCCTCTTTCGGACCCGGCTGTGGCCGCGGTCACCCCGACGGGTCTGCGCGTGCCCAGCAGCCCGGTGACCGGCACGGGGGGGGCTGTTCCCCTCCCCCGACTACAGACGGTCCCCCCACAGCCGGTCGGCTGCGGAGACGCAGGTGACCACTGAAAGCCCGCGAGCGTCCAGGCGCCGCCAGCCCCGAAGCGAAGCCGGCTCTCCGGCCCCGTGCGTCCGGCCGGGGCACTTGGTCCTCCGGGCTCCCGCCGACGCGGCCGAGCGGGAAGAGGAAGCGGACCTAAGGGCCCATGGACGGGGCGGGAAGATGAATTTCTTTGTAGCCCCTGCTCTGATCTCCGGAGCCGGGTCCGGCTGGCGGGGCCTGTGCGCGCGGAGCGTCGGGCCGGGCCCCCCGCGGGGAGTGTGCGCGCCCCCGCCACCACGCCGGGGCCCACCGGCACGCGTCACGCACTCCTCCCTGCACTTACAACCGCTTTAGGTCAAACCCTTCAGTTAACGACGCCGAAACCCACCCTCACGGCCAGAATGGGTTCCCCTGGACGGGGTCCGTGGCCGTCTCGGCTCAGCCGGCCGATCTCGTTGCGAGCGGTAGAGGCGGCCGTGCGCCCATCGCAGCGCCACCGGCACACCCTCCGCGAGTGTCTCGAGCAGGAAGTGGGGGCGAGGGAGGCGTTCCCTGGACTGTGACCGGGACTGGGGCAGCTCCAGTCCTGACCTCTGCTTCTTTCCCTTAATTTCTTCCCTCCATCAGCTTGTGGTTTTGCCTCGTTGCAGTAAGGATTTGGCGGAAGCGAAGGACAGTGGGGGCCGCGAGAAGTGACGTCTCTGATGTGACAAAGCGCCGGGAGTGCCTGGGGAGGGGCCGCCAACGCAGACCGGCGCGCCCGCCGGGACACCGCTCATCGTGAGCGTCTGGGTGAATGAACCAGCTCCATTTCCCTCCGGGGGCCCCCAAACAATTCCTGGACAGGCCTCGTCCGGCGCAAGGATGAGCGCACTCGTCGGTCCGCTCTCGGGCGCCGGGAGGCCTGGCGCGCGGGGCTCCCGCTCACGTCTGCCAGATTCGACACCTCCTCCTACCGCCACTTAGCGAGGGGGCGGAGCTCCGTGGGAGCTAGAAATATTAACGAGAGATTTTATTTTCCCTATTAGCCCAGGAAACCACGAATTTCCACTTGTCAGATGTCACTGATGTGAAAAATGGGGAAATATTCTTGGCATGTGGGGTAGGAAAAAAATCCCAAACGTTCGGTGCAGCCTAATTTTATCTTCTCAGATCATGTTCTTGTGAGTCCTTTGATGTGTTATTGAGGTTATAAGGCTAGATGGTAAATGTCCACCAAGAAAAACTCCCCACTCTCCAAACTAATTATTTTACTCCACTAAGGGGTCCCCTCACCTCCAACCCATTTTAGTCTTGATTAATTTGACCACTAAACTTTAAGACTAATTTACTCTGCTATGTGGCACCCGTGTGTGTGCATGCGTGCGTGCAAGCATGCGTGTGTGCATGTGTGAGCGTGTGTGCATGCATGCATGTGTGCGTGCATGCATGTGAGCTTGTGCATGAATGTGTGTGTGCATGCGTGTGTGCGTGCATGCATGTGAGCTTGTGCATGAATGTGTGTGTGCATGCGTGTGAGCGTGCATGCGTGCATGTGCACACATGTGCAGCTCAGGGTGGAGGAGGCACTTCTGCCCAGTCCTGGTTTCCTTTATGGAGGCGCCCTCTTGTGGCCACAGGAGATATTGCACCATAAAAATACCGTCTCAAAATAAACCACTTACGGGGCACGTAGGGGCTCAGCCTTTGGCTCAGGTCATGATCCCAGCATCCTGGGATCAAGCCCCGCATTGGTCTCCCTGCTCAGCGAGAAGCCAGCTTCTCCCTCTCCCACTCCCCCTGCTTGTGTTCCTTCTCTTGCTGTTCACTGTGTCTCTCTGATAAATAGAATCTTGAAAAGAAAAGAAAAGAAAAGAAAAGAAAAGAAAAGAAAAGAAAAGAAAAGAAAAGAAAAGAAAAGAAAAGAAAAGAAAAGAAAGAAAAGAAAAGAAAAGAAAAGAAAAGAAAAGAAAAGAAAAGAAACGAAACCACATGCGCACTGACGCGCCACTTATGCTGCTGTTTTTCTCCAGGAGGATGTTCCATAAAGAAAAATTCCCACTAAGCTACATCAATATATGGAAATGTCTCAGGAAACATCTGATGTGGGGTTTGCAAGTTGGGATCCTCAAGGATGAGGCCACGGAATCCACATTCTAATGGGTTTCCGAGCGCAGGGTCCGCGTGCCAGTCCGGCCGGCCGGCACCAGCATCGGGAGCGACCCTCGCAGCCCGCCACGCACTGAGCACTCCCAGCGCTGAAGCTCGTCCCCTGCCGTCCCGAAGCAGGTCCGTCCCGAAGCAGGTCCGGAGCCCAGAGGTCTGAGACTCATGCTCCCTGCAGAGGCCCCCCTTCCTGGCGCTTCAGGCCGCTGGTGCCCTCGCATTTCGTCTCGCATTTCGTCACCTACTCTCGGCCTCGGCCTCCTCTCCGCGTCCGGCTTGAGTCTCCCTCCCTTCCTCTCAGGACACCCGTCCCTGGCTTCAGGACCATCTCGATCCTGAGGCTCGAGATCCTCGGCTGGGTCCCGCCTGCAAAGACCCGGTGTCCACCCCGGGAGATGCTCACGGGTCCCAGGTGAGGATGTACGTTTCTGGGCCCGCCATGCACCCCTGCAGATGACCTGGGGGCCTCAGGGAGGGGCCGGGCGAGCCGTCCGCTGCGGCGCACTGGGGGCCGGAGGAGACGGTGGGCTCCCGAGGTCCTCTGCGCAGGGAGTCACCAACTCGTCCCTCAGAGCGCTCCGCCCTCGGGCCCCCTCTGCAGAGCAGACCCTCCTTACTGCTGCCTCCGTCGAGACCCCAGCCCCTGCTCAGTGGGGGACTCAGGTGGGCAAGGAGGGGCTCGCCTAAAGCAGGGAGAGCGGACGCTCTGTCCCTGCCAGGTGACAGCAAGGGGCTGTCCCTACTCTCACAGGCTGATGGCTCTGCGCTGGGTCCTCATTGGCTGCTCCCTAAGGCACAGTCCAGGGGGATGAGGGACAGGAAGAAAGGACTCAGGACTCCCAGAGCCACGGAGGACAGGTGACAGCCAGCCATCAGGTAAGAGAAGATGCGCTGACAGGTGACCACTGCTCACCATGGACACAGTCGTCAGGCCAGGCCCGTCACTGGCCCAGTCCCCGACTGCTCACTCGGCGGGGCCCATGGGCCTGGCAGGGGAGCGGCAGTCCCCCGCATGCTCCTTGGAACCGCCTGTGTCCAGGCCAGGCCGGCTCCGCTGGGCTCCGGGATGCCGCGAGCTCCGCATTCGGCACCAAGTCCAAGGTCTGGCCGTTGCTGGAGGCTGCTTCTGTCCAGCCCACCCCTTGCCAGCCTCCCCTCCTCCTGCTCCACACCACATCCTCCCCTTCCGTGGGTTTACCTCGCTACCTCCAGCCTGCATCCCGTGCCTTGGCTTAGCCCACTCTCCTTGCCCGGGCACCTGCCTGGCTGCCCTCTTGCCCTCCCAAACCCAACTGTTACGCTCGATCCCCCCACCGGCACGTGCCCCTCTGAATTCCTCCCGTACCGTCCGAGCCCATGGTGGGGGCATAACACGGGTAGGGCTGGGGCGACGTGTCCTGCCTGTGGACACCACCTCTGGTCCCCTCCGCAGGGTGGGGCCGCAACCCGCACAGCTACGCCTCCGACGAGCCTGACGCACGTCGGACAGTGTGCATTAGGTACATGGACAATGGGTGCGTGTATGGGTGGGCAGTTGGATGGATGGATGATGGGTGGGTGCCTGGACGGACGGACGGACGGGTAGACGGATGGGCGGATGTGGGGGCATGTGTGGATGGATGGATATAAAGTAGATGGGTGGACGGACAGACGGATGCGCCGGTGGGTGGACAGGTGGACTGGCCCACAGTTGGCGGCCCCTCCTCCACTAGACGCACGGCAGTGGGGATCTGGAAAGAGCTCACGGCGGTGGCTGGCCCGGGAAGAGGGAAGGGTGAGCAGGCTTCCAGCCTCGAGAAGTTAGGCCTGCGGGTCTCTGGTCCCGGGAAATGAGAGTGTGGGAGTTATGTTGCCTTCGCATTTGATCTGCACAGCCCCTGAGTTTTTCCCAAAAGATTCTAACATCTCTGGTCCCTGAGAACAAACTGATCTCTCTCCTGGCACAGTCCGCTGTCACCGCTGGGCCCGCTGTGCCCTCCTGTGCGATGGGGCGTGGCCATTTCTGCTGTGTTCTCCTTACGGGCACCGCAGCCCCGACCAGCGGCCAGAATTCCTCCGAGTCCTGGAATAAACCTTGTTAAATACACATATTCCTCACGACCGCCAGTAGCGTCATCCCTCTGGGCAGGTCAGTGTGAGATTCAGGGGCCCCCGGGGGGGGGGGGGTGGCTCAGTCATTTAGCGTCTGCCTTCGGCTCAGATCATGATCGCGATCTCAGATCGAGCCCCGCATCGGGCTCCCTGCTTGACGCGGAGCCTGCTTCTCCCTCTCCCACTCCCCCTGCTTGTGTTTCCTCTCTCACCATGTCTCTGTCAAATAAATAAAATCTTAAAAAAACAAAAAAGTTGTGAGACTCAGTGTCCCGGGCTGGGAGTCCGATGCGTGGCACAAGAAAGATCTTACAATCCGTAAGTGCGTTAGGGGATTGGGAAGGGAGAGGACGTGGCCGCCGTGCTGTCCTCGGAGGGAGCGAGTGCGCCAAGTGGGTGTCGGAGGGGCCCCGGGAAGGAAAGGTGCATTCACCAGGCCTCTCTGGACTATCTGCACTTCACAGACGCAGAATGGACCTGGGAAAATTCGTCTTCACAGCATCCCGCCCCAGCAAGCAGACGGAGAGCACGCTGGGCTGTAGGGAACGGCGTCTGGCCAGCTGGATCCCACTTGGGCCAGCTCTGCGGACGCCGGGAAACGGGCAGGACAACCTGGGGTCTGGGCTCTCCTTTGTACAAGGACAGGATAGAGCCGGGCACCCTCGCTGCTCCCAAACCTGAGAAACGTGGCATCGCAGCCCAAACAACCTCCCAGGAGGGGAAGCCCCGCCATCTCCAGGCCGCCCTGGCCTGCTGCCCTGGGATCAGGGGCAAGAGTGGGGACCCGGGGAGGTGACACCCCAGGGGCAGGCGGGGGCGGGAGGGAACCCCCCCTCTGGGCTCCATCAGGCTGAGAAGAGACGTCCCTAAACCAGGCCGCTGGCCAGGAGACAGCCCAGGATCTCTGTGCGCCCAGCCCCGCCCTTCCAGACCCTGAGGGCTGACCGCTAGCCCATCCCTCGGACTCCCTCCAGGAACAGGGGAAGATTCATTGTTCTGTGTCATCCGGGGCCACCCGGTGTCGCCGTGTAATGGCCAGTCGGTCAAAGGAACAATAATTTTCGTGCCATAAAAACTGAATTCCGCTTGTTCACTAAGAACGAATGCTGTTGATGAAGCGAGACCTTTAAAAGCCCCCGAGACAAGAGACAAAGAATTCAGGCTGACGGGCTGGCAGCGGACGGGCTGCGATTAGCCCGTCCGCGGCCGGGGCGAGAGCGCAGCAGGCGACGCGGGGCCGGGCGGCAGGGCCCGCGGTCGGAGCCTCAGCACAGGAAGACAGTGTGGGTGTCACTGGAAAAACAGCTGTCCCTCCCAACACGGCCGCTGTCCGGGGTCTGGGAGGGGACGGCTGCTGCCTCGGGGCCCCCAGAAGAAGGGTCCCGGGCGGGTCGGGGACAGAACGCGGCTGGGGAGGACGCCCTGACTCGTGACACGTCTGTGGATGGACAGCGATGGCGCCAGGCTCCCTCGGAGAAGCCATGGTCAGAGGCAGGGTCGAGCCAGATGGCCCTCCGCGAAGGGTGCGCCCCGAGTTGGGCCGTGGTGAAGCCCGGACCTGCGCCAAGGAGACAAGGCATCTGCCTTAGCGCCCAGCCGCGCCGAGGTCGGCCGGCACCCCGGCCCCCGGGGCCGTCGTCAGCAGGCACAGCGCTGGGAGGAGGCTCCTAGCCACCATCCCCACCTTGGGCTGAGAACTGTGTTGGGGACACAGGTGGAAGGATGAGCATGGGAACGTGGGGGCCCCAGCTGGCACCCCAGGTGCAGGCAAGAGTGAGGAGGACACCTGGGGGGACCCTGGGGGAGGGTCCGTAGGAGCCGGAGGGACACGGAGGAAGCAGATCTAAAGCACGGGGGCCTGGGGAGGGGCCGCGGCCTGCCGGCCGGCTGCCCTACAGGGACACCCAGCATGGGCAGCTCCTCGGGGGACCACGTGAGCCCAGCCGCGTTCCGGCCCGGCAGTGCGGGAGCCAGGTGGCCCTCGGGACAGCGAGCACACAGAGGGTCCCGCGCCTGAGCCTGAGCCGTGGTGCTCGGAGGGAAGAGGCCGCGTCGGGAGCCCCGGGCATGGGATTAGTAGCGTCGGGCCTCCCCCCTTTCCGGGTGACAGCACGTTGCGCTCCTCCAGGGACCGGGCGCAGGACCCTGGGCGCCGTCCGGACCGTTCCCGTGCATGTGCAAGGGTCTCAGAACGCACGTGTGCAAGAATTTGTTCAGAGTGAGTTCTACAGGCCTTCACCCTCCCAACGCCGGGGCAAGGGGCTGGCGCACAGCCCCGGCTGTGTGGGGACGGCTCCTCGCAGCACTACCAGCCCCCGACCCAGGCCTCAAGTCCTGTCCCCAGCCGGGCCCCCTCGGGGTGAGGACACTGGGGGGCAGGCTGCGGGCCTCCTGCCCTCCCCCACCCCCGATGTCTGCCCAGTGTCCACGAAGCCCGTCCCGGAGGCCAGCAGGCATCAGGGCCCCCGACAGCCACCCACGGGGCCCCGGCCGCGGCCCCGGCCCCTCCCCCACCTGGTGCAGGCCTGTGAGCTCCCGCCCCTCCGCACGGGCCGCGGGGCGTCCGGGCGCCGTCCGCACAGGTGCCGGCCCGAGGGCGTCCGTTCCCAGAGAGAAGCGCTGGGGGCAGCAGCCCGAGGACGGGGCCGTGGGCTGCCCGCCTGCAGGGCTGGGTGAAGACCAGCCCGAGCCGGACGGAAGGGGGCTCCAGGCACGGCTGGAGACACCGTCCCACAGACGCCGTGTCCCGAAGTGACCGAGCCTTGCCTCGCGCCCTCCCCAGGTGCCCACAGCAGGTCCCCGCGGGCGAGCATCAGATGTGCAGCCACAGACCACATGTCCCCTTGCGAGAGGCTCTCGTCCCATGTGGGCCTCTTCATCCGCGAATCGCGTGGTTCACAACGTGGCCCTCGTCATGCTGCACCCGCACCCCAGACGGGCGGAGCAGCGCGTGTCCCCAATGTCCTCCGCTGTCCCCTCCCTGCCAGCCAGGCCGCCAGTCTTGCCCAAGGTCAGCTCAGTGGGGGTGCCGTCCCTCACACAAACCTGCACCCCGCAGTCTCCCAAATGCAGCCGCCTGCCCCCAGCAGCACGACGGGCCCTGACTGCAGGGCCGACAGCCCCGACGGTCCTCCCCGCCGACCGCTGGGGACAGGACGACGTCCAGGTACCGGGAATGACGTCACAGGAGCAGCAGCATGGTGTGCTTACGCTTTATTTCCGCAGACAGCGCTGAAAACACGGGACGCCTCCATGGGCCGCTTTCCCCAGAAAGCAGCCCACGCCAGGCCACCAAAGCCGAACCACGCCAACCTCCCTGTAAGCGTCGTCTTAAATTCACAAAGGCTGCACTCGGTGGCCGCTCTCACGCCCACGACGCGGCCACAGACGCAAGTCCCCGGCTCCCCTCGCTGCCCCGCAAGCGCGTGAGCACGCCTCGTGCTGAGGGGGGCGGCCCAGGCAGGGCGCGTGCAGGGAAGGCGAGGGCCGCGTGGGGCCTGGTCGGGAGCCGAGGGCGAAGCAGCAGCTGATGAGGCCAAGTCAGAAGCTCCGGAAACCGCACAGAATCTTGCCGGGGAAAAATGTCTGCAAGGAGTCAATGTTTACAAACCGAAACACTTTGTTCAGCCTCCTTGTTTGTATCTGCTTGTAAGTGTGAGAGTGTGTGCGTGTGTCTCTGTGTGTGTATAAATACGTCGTGGGTTCTTCCCCAGCATGACCCAAACTGAGGGCCAGAGCTGGCATTCACCCAACAAAATTCTGTAGGATCCTGTGTATAAGCTAAGAATTAAGGGTCCAAGGAAAAAAAGATGGGATTTAGCAAAAATTAAACAATCTTTGAAGTCAAGTTCAGGCTAGAGATTAAAACTACGATAAACGTAAGGAATGACTTTATATCTACAGTGAGTCACCCCGGGGCCCCCAGGGCGCGGCCAGGCCGTGCTGCACAGCTGCTGGCAGGTCTAGCCCCCTCACCCGGTCTGAAGGACGAGGACCTGGCGGGAGTGGCCTGAGGCCTGGGACTGTTCGGTCACCCTGCCCTTCCCCACGAGCTAGCTCCCAGAAACCCATGGCCAGGAGGGAAGAAAGCCATTCTGCGAACACACACTCCGTTATCTGCCTGCACCTGTCCCACCTCGAGAGCTCCAAGTATCTCCGGAGCTGCTGGCTGAGGAGCTGAAAAGAAGGAGCTGGGCCCTGAACCACTCCGGGGAGACGCCATCGGATTTAGTGCTGGGAGAAGCGAGGGCCGTCCGGGCAGGCTCCACGCCTGTGCCACCGCCACCCACGACCGCCACTCCCGGCTCCTGCCGTCCCTACGCCGACCGAGGCGTCCTCCGTGTCCCCGTGCGAGGAGCTGTGCTCTCGGGACAGAGGCAAAGCAGACGACGCTACCTAACACGTGCACGCGGCCGCACGGGGCCGGCCTGGGCGCCAGCTCGGGCAGCGAGTCCGTCTAGCGGGGGCCTTTGGTCGACTTCTTCTTCTTGGATTCCTCTCTCTGCTTCGGCTTCTTCCTCTTGCCACCTTCTTTGAATCCTAAGGAAACACGGCTGGTGAAACACTGTGCACAACAGTGGCTGCTTCCCCACTAAGAGGCAAACATGTCTCCAGACACCAGCCCTCCCCCCGCCGTGTTTAAGAAAAAGCCCAACACCGCAAGGTCCGACTCCCACCCCTGAAGCTCCGCAGAAGCCCCCCTGCCTTGCCCCACCGTGCCGCGCGGCTCCGACCCAACGTGCAGACGGCGGGCGTGCAGCCCACGCTCCCTCCGCCCCCCTCTGCCAACCCCACCCCACGGCCCGCAAGACCCCGCACCGACCAGCCAGGACGGTCCCCCGCAGCCCCGAGTCCCGCTCCCCCAGGGCCGCGGGTTCCGCGTGCGCTGAGGGCGAAGCCGAGAGGGGCGAGCGCTCACCCCTCACCTCCGGACGGTCCAGCTTTGACTCTGCAGGAAGGACTCAGGGCCTGGTGCGGACGGGTCCCCACAACTGGGGGGCAGAGCGCCACGGGCCAGCCCACAGGCCGACTCCGGATTTCAACGGCCGGGACCCCATGGGGCTGGGCCTCAAGGCCCTCGGGCCGGAACCTGCCAGGAAGACCACCCGAGGGCCCTCTCGGGGTTTTCAAGGACACGACCACACCGTGACCCCCCTCCCGTGTGGGACTCAGACCCAGCCCGCCAGCAGACACCGCGGGGGCACGACGCTCGTCCTCCTGCAGAACCAGCAACCCCGGCGCACGGGTCCTCTGTCAGCCAGACGGCAGCCACCTGCCAACGCCCAGGGAGCCCTGACACCTGCCCGGGCTGGGCTCCCGCCTCTCCACCTGCAGCCCGGGGGCCTGCGAGGGCGGTCTGCTCACCCGTGACAGCCCCGGGGGAGACCACACGCGCCTCCGGACCGCTCGGTCCTCGCGCGGGGGGCTCCTCACTCCCCGTCCTTCGCCACCTGCCCCTGCCGCCCGTGCACCTGCC
>CM052806.1:91409104-91463668 GCA_028533885.1 Nasua narica | reverse complement strand
GGTGGGCGGGGCAGGGCAAATGGATGGGCGGGGCAAGGGGGCGGGACAAGGGGGTGGAGCACGGGGGAAGGCAGGTGGCAGGCGTGGCGAGGGTGGGCGGGGCAAGGGGCGGCACAAGGGGGAGGGCGTGTGGAGGGCAGGGCAGGGGAGGGCGGGGCGAGGGGGGAAGGCGAGTGGGGGCGGGGCAGGGGGCAGGGGAAGGTGTGTGGAGGGCGGGGCAGGGGAGGGCAGGGCGAGGGGGAAGGCGAGTGGGGGCGGGGCAGGGGGCAGGGCAAGGGGAAGGTGTGTGGAGGGCGGGGCAGGGGAGGGCAGGGCGAGGGGAAAGGTGGGTGGGGGCGGGGCAGGGGCGGGGGCAAGGGGAAGGTGTGTGGAGGGCGGGGCGAGGGGGGAAGGCGAGTGGGGGCGGGGCAGGGGGCAGGGCAAGGGGAAGGTGTGTGGAGGGCGGGGCAGGGGAGGGCGGGGGAGGGGAGGGCGAGCTCACAGCTGGCCCCGGGGGTGAGAGGCCCCACTGGCCAGGATCCGAGGGCGCAGGGGAGGGAGGGCAGCCTCCGAGGCACCCAACAGGGAGGCAGAGCCAGTGTGGGGATGTGTCGGTGGGTCCGTTACCGGACGCGGTTACTCAAAGGAGGTACGATGAGGTGACAGCAGGGTGGCCCGTCCAGTCCCAGGTGGGTCTCCTGTGGAGAAACCTCCAAAGGGATTCGTGCCCGCGGTGACTCCCAGGCCGGCCAGGAGCGCTGCAGGCAACGGCCGGAGGCCCCAAAGGAGCACACGGAGCCAGTGGGCTTCAGAGGCCTCAGTGTGGCTGGAGTCCGGCCGTCTGCGGGCGGAGCCACTGGCTTGGGACTCACGGTGGGCATCACTGCGTAGAGGGGAGGACCGCCTCCTCGCCCCAGCAGACTCGACCACACGTAAAATAACCCAAGAAGAAACAGAAAAACCCGCTAACCTGCCACCGCGGGACGGAGGCTCAGGATGCCCGTCAGAGCGAGGTGAGGAAGTCCCGTCCCCGTCCACGCTCCCTGGGCCACCCGGGCACACCCTGCCGAGCTGTCGCTTCCACAGCCGAGGCCAAAGGAGGAGGCAGCCGCCTCGCAGGAACACGGTGGGGCCCCCGACCCCCATGCCAGTCGTGAGGTCCTGACACCTGACCCGGAAGGGACCCAGAAGCCCGGGGGCGCACGGGGGCAGGGCTGGGCTGGGCGCTGCCCTGGCTCCAGCCCCACCCGCACCCCCAAGGTCATAGCGCAGACGTGGGATAGCGACGCCTCCCTCACTCAGAGTCCCCATCAACGCGCCGCTCCTGCCACAGGGCACTTTGGATTTTAGGATGACAACAGAAAAATAACGTGGGACCAACTAAAGGCATTTCAGCACAAATGACATGATTCTGGGCCTATGACCCCGCTCACACGTCCCACCCTGCAGGTGCCCGTCCTGTGCGTCTGGGGCACATGAGGGACACCGGCCAGCCTGAGGTTTCAGACCTGGCCCAGGGCCCGGACCCTGCTCAGGCACCGCCTGCAGCCACCCCCAGGTCGTGCCTTCCAAGACGGCGGCCAGCGGCCGGCAGAGCCTCGAGGGGCCCGGGGCTCTCCAGCCACTTCGGGGGCAAGTTCCCAGAGGTGACCGAGAACAAGTAGTTTAACGCAGCCCGAGCCACCGCGGGGCACTGGGAGCCAAGGGCCTGGGGCAGAGGCTCCACAGGGACCGGCCGTGGGCGCCCGTCTGAAAGCGCGCCGGCAATCCCACCGCAGGCCACACCTGTGGCACAAACCTCCAGGGGCGTCCGAACCAACCCAAATCCGTCCGCCCTGCCCCGGGCAGGGCGGCGACCAAGCGAGCTCTCAGCAGCCGCGTCCCCCAGGACGAGGTGGTAGCGTGACCGCGGGGACAGAGACCCCCCTTCAGATGTTAAGGACCTGACACCGCAGGACAACGGGATGGCGGTGCAGGGCCGGGACTCCAGGGCCCCAGGACGCAGAGGATGGCGGCCGGGTCAGATGGGGCGTGGGGCGCACGGGCTCCGCGGTACAGCAGAATCACCGAACAGTTTCTTTGAGCATCGGCGCCCTGGGGCAAAGCGTCCATGCAGCTGGTGCCTGCCCAGAATGCCCGCTCGGAAGCCCCACACCGGCGCCGCCGGCTCCCGGTCCCTCGCGGGGGAACCGTCCCGGAGGTGGGTGGGCTGGACAGGAGGCCAGGGGCGCGGCACAATGGCAGGGGGATGGCCACTCCCCGCCAGCGGGCGCACAGCCGCTCCCCCCTGCAGCCCTCGGCTTGCCGCCATGTGGACTCCCCCCTCCGCGCCCCTGCTGAAGCAATGACTTCAGTGTCCCCAGGAGCACAGGCAGACGAGAGCGCACCTTCAGCCCAGAGGAATCCCCTCCCAGAGCCGCCAGGCCGCCTCCGCGCCGCACGGCCACTGGCGGGCTCCCAGGGGCCCCTCCGTCCAGGGGCTGCCCCGGCACAGAGGCGCCGCGGGAACAAGTACCTGACTGTGCTTGTCTTTAAGAGGAGCCACCCGAGGCCGAGGCAGGCGGGACAAAGCCGCCACGGGGCGCGCCAGGCCACACCGGGCGCACAGGATGTCCCACCAGCCGGCGTCCAGGTGTCCCAGGCCCAGGGCTCAAGGAGAGCTCTGGGGCATCTGCCCCCAAGGAGCCCCAGCCCCCTTTACTACTGGCTGACACCCAGAGCTGCAACGTTGGACCAAGAGCTGCAGGTCTGCGCAGGAAGCAAGCATTCTGCCGGCAGGAAGGAGGCCCCGAGAGGGGCACTCTGACGTCCCTGGACGGCCTTCGCCAGCTTCGTCCCCAACTTGGCAGTTTCGTGCCATGTTCTTTTCTCCCCGAGTGTGTCGACTCTTCCTTGGGGACAGCTTGGAAGGTCCGCCTTAGTGAATGGCACGAGCTCACTATACAATCCGTATGGAATCGAGTCTTTAATTTCTTGGGACTTAACCCTGACCATCTTTCCAAAACCCCGTGACTCGTGCTGACTCACCAGCCTCAGAAACCACCGTCCCGACCCCACCAGGGAGGGGTTACGCTCTGGGAATACAAGGTAAGCCCCCAGGTCTCTCCACAGCCAAGGAAAAGGGACCGGACACATGGAAGTCCGTCCCTGGCCTCTTTGGTCTAAGACTTGTGTCGGGGTCAAATCAGTGCCTGGAGGGGACCTGACGGTACCAACTGACAAAACCATGAGATTTCAGGGAGAAGAGTGAAAAACCCTACGATCCCAGGATTCTCCAGGAGGGCTAATCCCTTCTGCGCTCGGCAGGAGGAGTCTCGGATCTAGAGCAAACAAGCGGCTTCGCCCGGGAAGCACGGGTCTCATTCTGAACTCGGGATGTGCCCCTTGGGCCGGCTCTGCCGGTGACGGTCCCCCGTCCTGTGACGGGGGCCTGGCTGGTGAGGAAGACTCCACCAGGGAGGCCCCTCTCTGCACGCCTCGTTCTTGGGCACCGGGCTACGCCGACCCAGTACGTCGGGTTCCGGTGTCCTTCCAACCAGATGTGGCTCGTTCAGGCAAACGGAACCCACAGCCCGCCCCCGCCCAAAGACCCCTCGGCTCCAGGAGCGACAGTCCATCCTGGAAAATGGCCACATGCCCAATCAAGGCCGAACAGAGTTCTTTCTAAACTCATACAGCCCTTCTGATTCCCTCCGTCATTCAATTACACAGGAAAAGGCTAATGTCTCCCCACGGGCCATCTGCTTGTGTTCGCGCTGCCCGGGGCCGAGCTGGGGGCCATGTGTGCCGGTTCGAGGACACCGACACCCACGGTCAAGGGGTCGGCACCTTCCTTCCGTCCTCCGCGAATCCTGAGGGGGACCGGGAGCTGCGAGGGACCGACCGTCCGGTAGAAAGTCCTGGGGGAGGAAGGGGACAGACCTCCTTCTGACCCCCGGCTGCGGTGCCGCATTCTGCAGAGACCCGCGGAGTGAGCCTCGCACGCACCGTCACGTCGCTGACACAGGGGACCGGGCTCGGACGTCTCCCCCTACCACACCGCACGCCACAGCCCCCGTGCTGCTCCCGCGGCAACAACCAAGGTGGGCACAGATGCGTCAGACTGACGGCTAATCCACACGCGTCTGACCCGGGGCTTCGGAACCCAGCTCAAAGGTACAACACAGCCACCCTCTCCGAAGTGACCCAGAACTTTCTATGGGGAATTCACATCAAAGACCCGTCGGGGCCGTACGAGAAATTACGCGCTGAGAAGCCGAGAGAAGGCAGACCCAGGGCTCTGGAGAAACGGGGTCATCAACACCCACGCGCCCAGGGCCGAAGAGAAACGCTCCGGCCCCACCCGGGAGGGAGGGGGCGACAGGAGGTCCGGGCGGGGGCGCTGGTCTACCTCCAACCGAGCGCGAGGGGAGGCACGAGCGCAAGGAGGCAAACGCAAGACATTCCAGCCCCGAGACCGCAAGGTGCCCGCAGGTTCCGCGAGCGGCTCGGAGCGCGTGTCCCGACCAAGCTGCAAGAGCTCAAGCACTAAGAGCAAAGCGACAAAAAGCGACATTTGAAGCAAAGCAGCCCCTGTCATCCTCGGCGGATGAGGATCCTCATCCTCAAGACAACACACTCCATACCATCGTGGAAGGCGGGCACCCGTTTTAATTGCAGATCTCCCGGGAGGGGAGCCGAGAGCAAGGGGCCTCCCCCCGCTGCCGTGCTCGGAGCGGCCCCCCGCGCCCCGCCCCCCGCGCCCCCACTCAGGTCAGGATGCAACAGCACAGGAGCGATTTCGATCCTCTCTGGTCTCGGGAGGGGAGGGCGGCGTCCCCGCGGGGAAGCTCCGCGTCGGTTTCCCTTTGCACACCTGCAGAGAGCGCGGAGGGGTCCCAGGGGCTGCTGGTGGCCTGCTGTCTGCCTGGCTCGTCCTCCTCTTCCCGCGTGGGCTGAGCCTCGGGTTTGGGCAGGGAGGCCGGCCTGTGGGGCCTCGGAGACTGGCCGCTGGTGCTGGCGGGCTGGGCGGGCAGCGCGCTCTGGCCTCTGCGGCGGCACTCTTCCAGGAGAGCGTTCTCGTCGGCCACACCTGCAAGCACAGGACGGGGCGGCATCAGCTCCCGCGGCTCCCTCCGCACCGGCCCTGCGGCCCCCACGCTTCCGCAGCAGGAGAAGGAAGGTGCGGCTCCACCGCCTGCGCCCTCGGGGCCCGACCTCAGCCTCGGGGAGGGGGCAGTGGGCAGGCCGCGCACAGCTGCTCGTGCCCGCCCCCCCACCGCACCGGGTCAGGAGAGCGCGAGTCCTACTGAAACCCGCCGGGCGCCGGGATGCCCGCGACAAATTCGCCAACACCGACCCAGCGGTGATCACCCTGCAAGGAAAAGGCTCCAGAGGCAGCGTCCCATCCCACCCCCGGGCAGCCTGGCTTCCCGCACCTGTCCCTCCAAGGGGAGGAGGGGCCCGCCGGCCCGTCTCCCAGCCCCCTCAGAGCCGACGTCTGTCACCCCAGGGACACATGCGACATGGACCAGTCGTCGCTGCTCTCCAAGACTGAAACAGAAAGCAGTTTTGCACCTTAGAGAAACACTAGGAATACATTCGAAAACAAGCTATAATCGCCACCAAATGATCTCAGGTTTCATTCTCTGAAGGCTCTTGATGACCAGGCGCACAGGCTAGAGAAAGGTGCCGTTGGAAGTCCCCAGACGACGCTGTCACCCCGCCTCGCCTCAGGGAACAAGGCATGGGGGGGGGGGGGACGGACGGGACACTCCCTGAGCCTCGCAGCCGCTCTGCCTGCCACGCAGAGAGAGACGGGGCGCCTACCGTCCCTGGAACAAGCGTGCCTGGACGCCCGGACGCCCGCGTGTGGAACCGGAGCCCCACCGAAAGGCCACCTCCCTCCTCGAATGACCTCCAGGTGCACAGGCCTCCTGCACAGCACGGGGCGCGAGCCCTCCCGTCAGGGCAGCACTGGCTCCAGAGATGTCCCCGAGACGCAGTGTCCCGGCCGACCGCGTGTCCCCAGGGACAGGTGTGGGCACTCCGCTCACGCACACCAGGGCCCGGCTCGGTGTGCCCGGCTCGGCGTCGGCGGACACAGAGCACTCGCCGGGAGCACTCCGGAGCCCTCGAAAGCACCTCTCCCGGATCACCTTCGGAGCCGCCGGCACGGGCCCCCAAGCCCTGGCATGACCTTTGCCCTCTCGTGGGAGCACCGGGCACAGGAGTCATGGCCAGGCTGGCGAGAGGCGGCAGACTCCACGGTCTCAGTGCCCACGCCAGGAACAGATGCTACAGAGAAAAACCGGAAGCCCTGGGGCAGCTCGTGGCACGCAGCCGGTGTCGGACGGGTTTGCCAGGGTGGGTCTCCGGCGCCACAGGGAGCTCCTGAAAATCCCTCGCAGCGCCCAACACGTGTGCTCCGTGGGTTCTGCCCTCGGACCCCCAGCCCCACGGCGAGGCCTGGCTACGAGCCGCGTCCACACACACCCCTCCTGCCGCCCTCCACGGACTGTTAGCTCCGGGGCCATGTGACCAGGCGGACCTTCCCCGCGGGAGAGAATGCTGGGCGGGCCCATGCGCGGGGCGGGCGGGCGGACGGCTCCAGGGAGCACCTCCGACCCGACCCGCTGAAGGTTTCTCCGAATCAAACCGACGACTGAGAGGATAGGGACGCCCGCACCCGGCAGTCACGTCGCTCGGGGCGGGGGAGCGGGGGGGGGGGGGGGGGGGGGGGGGGGGGGGACGGACCCTCAGCCAAGGACGACCGCGGGGGGGTTCGGGGGCCGCTCAGCCAGGGACCACCCCGCGTCCACCGCAGACAGGGGGTCAGTGGGGGCCCCGGAGCAGGGCCAAGGTCGAGGCCGGGGGAGCACTCGGAGGGAGCCCACCTCTCGGGGGGTCTGGGGTCGGCTACGTGGCCTCGCGTTGTTTGAGGCAAGTCCAACAGAAGACTGGGTCCTGGCGACAGGAGGCACCTCGGACGCAGGCCCGACCCCAGAGCCTGCGCCGGCAGCGGGGAGCGGAGGAGGGCGGGGCCCGGCCCTCGCGTCTGCGGGCGCCCACTGCCGGCCACACTCAGGGAGGGCCCGTGCCGGGCGACCTCGGACAACACGCAGCACAGGAAGTGCGCCCCTGTGCGCCCGGAGCGGCCCGAGGCGCACACTCAGCCTCCTCCACCCGGGGAGGAGCCGGGAACCCCGGAGGCAAACGCAGCCCCGCCCCGGCCCCACGCGGTCCCACCTCCATCAGCCTCGGGAGCCTGGAGAGCGGGTCAGCTCGCACTCACAGCACGGTCCGGGCCTCTCCACGCGGGGCTGGCTTCGCGGGCAGCCAGCCCGGACGGGGCTCACTTACGGCACCTCAGCGGCACTCGGCTCCGGTCCTCCCCCCCGCCAGCTGCCCCAGCGCCCCCGGACATGAGGCGGCCTTCTCCCTGTGGCCGCCACAGGCACCTGCAGCCGCAGGACCTCCCCACGGAGGAGCAGGGGCCGATCCGGGCACAGACCGCTGGCCTGGCTTCCGGCACAGGCGCTGGAAGGCCGCCCCAGGGCCGCACAAGCCACCGTCTGGGGAAGCAGCGCCGGGCCTGGGCCGACCTGCCCGCGCCCGGGTCTCTCTGCACTAAACTGCCCGCGCCCCCCAGACCCGGACGGGCACACGCGCCGGCTTCCAGGGCCGCGTCGCATTCTGGGCTGGCTGTGCGCTCAGAAACCCCAAGTCTCTAAGACGGGAAGCCCGACAGCGGTCTGAGAAGGCCCTGAATCCGGAGAGACAGAGACAGGGAACACACGCGCGCACGGACTCTGGGTGAAGGTGCCACGCCTCCCACGCCTCTCGGATCTGGACACACTCAGGGCGCGGGAGGCAAGCACGTCACTGACTGCAGGACAGCTCAGGAAGCCGGGGTCCGGCGGGGGGTCCCTGCCCCACGAGCCCAAGCCTGCCCACCACCGGCTCCAGCCAGAGGCTCGGTGCCGCTCTCCCGTGCTCCCCAGCAAATCCTAGTGCCGCTGCAGCTCAGGTCTCGCGCCCACGAGGCTCCTTCCCTCGAGCCCCACCGCACGGCCCTGCGGCGGGAATCACCGCGGGATCAGGGGTGGGGGGCCAGGGCTGAGAGACAGGCTGTCGGGTCCACGGAGACCCTGTCAGAAACTGTGCCCGGACCCGCAGCTGAGCACCTACTGTCCCACACGTCCCTGTCCTGCTGACCCCACGGTCGACCCTTCCAGGGGACACAGTGACCTCTAGGCTCCCCCAGGCCTGTCACGCCGAGCACTCCTGACGTCCTCGGGTCTGGAGCAGGGACAATCATGTCACCGACCCCACAAAGTTCCCACCAAACTAGACGGTGTCTCAAGTACCAGGAAAAACGATGGAGGGAAAGGAGAGAAAAAAAAGGAAATGAGAAGCAAAGATTAAATCATGATCTTACCCCAAAATCCTCGCTGGATGCTGTGCGCGGGGCTCAGCCCCCGCGGACTCACCCATGCACTCACGGAGCGCGCTACGGAAGCCCGCAGGCTGGACAGGCTTGTGAAGCAGGAGGCCACCACCCTCCCCGTTGGGGGCACGTACGCCCCGAGACCGAGGAAGGGGACACGAGTGCTGGTTTGAAGAATGGGGTTAAATGGACTGGACCGCTTGGAGCCCCCAGGCAATGCCACCCCTCCCGCCGCAGAGCCCACGGCGGGGGCAGGGGCTCTGGTCCTGGCCAAGGGGCGGGAAGACCCCTCCACCGGGCCAAGTGCCCCCCACCGCGGCAGAGCTAGAGGCGTGGGGCGGGGGAAGGAGAGGGAGGAGCGTCTGGAAGGAGGACGGGCCGCGACCTGTGTCACAACGGACCGGGTTATGAAGGGGCAGCCGGGACTGCTGCTCCCGCCTCGTGGTGATGAAATAGGGAGCTTCGGGGTTCGCACCACAGCATCGGAGCCGGCTTCACCTCCCCTCAACTCCAAAGCAGTGCCGCTTAACCTTGCGAAGCCCCACCAGAGCACCTGTCCGCGCCTGGGTTCCGACCCAAGCCAGGGACGCGGCAGAGCCGGGCCGGGAGTGCTCCCCCTGCCAGCCGGCGTCAGCGGCGGGCGGCCCGCGGCTGCGCAAGGCCGCCCACGATGGACTCGCGAAGGCGCGGCCCCGGCGGGACTAGGACGGGAGTTAGGACCAGACTGACAAGTGCCCCTAGGTCGCCCCCAGGCCCAACGTCACACCTTCGGTTTTCTTTCCTCCGACGGCCCTCCGTGCTCGCCAGACCCTTCCCTCCCACGGCCCTCGTCGCGCTCCAGCAATTTGAGTTGCCTGGCGTGAACCGTGAGAGGCTCACAGTACTTGGAAAAAGTAAGCCACGCGGGGCTCTCCAGCCCGCACCCAGAGTACTACCCGTGTCACTTCTGCCGGCCTCTCTTCTCGTGCGCAAATTAACGAAGCTTTCTAGTGCTTAGCGGAGTCCGAGCATCTTTTATACTTGGAAAACTCAATGTATCAGAATTGGTCCTGCCCTCTGGCATCAAGTCATAAAATTTAAAAACAAAGAGCTGGTCGGCCAGTCTCCCGAGCCCAAGGACACTGACGTCACCGAGAAGCTATGGAAGGAATGCTCCGTGGCCGGCCCGGCAAGGGGAGCCCATCAGATGCCTCGGTTCTTTCCCCAAATGGGAGCCCAGACACAGCGCGCACACTCGGGCTTGACGATATGCAAATGGAAACAAGCCTCCATAGATAAAAACAGAATCACTTTTCCCAAATAAGTACAACCGAAGAGGCCTTGGTTGTGGCTGCTCTTCCACGCCGGGGGCGTGGGCGAGGCGGGGGGAGTGTTAGTCCCACGCTTACTGAAATCATGACTATTAGCACCAACACAGACTGAGATGACACAAACCTCCAAAAATGCACCCCTGGCCCATCCGGAGATCCAGCCCCACCTCGGGGCCTGGTCTGCGCCAGGTGCGGGAGACCCACGGGGGACACACGGAGGAGCACGGAGAGGCCCGCCTGGGCCGCTGGGCCCTCAGCCGACCCCCAGTGCTGCAGGCCTGTCCCCCAGGACCTCAGCCGAAAACTGAGGCCAGAAGGCGCTGTGCCACGCCTCCACAGTGTGGCCGCCACACGACCACCTTCCCTGGAGCCGGGCCCGGCCCGCAGCACGACTCCCCGGGCTGGCAGGCAGCGGTGGGTCCTCGCCGAGCCTGTTAAGACCGAAGGCCATGTGGTGTTCGTGACAGCACAGCTGGGGCAGCCTCCTGAACACGCGGGGGCGGCTACGGATGCTTCCCAAAGCACAAGGGCCTGCCAGGGAGACCCCACACACAGGGGCTGGGGAGGCCGGACCCTGGCTGAATGTGTCACGGTGGCAGTGAAGCCAAGAGTGCCCGGAGCACCGAGCCCTCAGCTGGGATGAGAGGGCCGCTGGCTGGAGGACAATCTTGAGCTGGAAACGAAGAGAACACAGGCCCACTAGCTAGGGCTTCACTTGCTCGTCTGGGCCGGTCTACCTGGACTCACTGGGCCTCCCTCCCCGGAGCTGGGCCCATCCTGTGACCAGAGGTCACGTCTGAAGCCCTCACCGCAGGAGACTGCCGGCCCCCGAGCACAACCCAAAGGCAGTAGAGGACCGAGGACGATGTCAGGAAGAAAATGGTGCATAAAGGTGGAAGGCCACCAGCACACAGCACCCCCCCCCCGACCCCCGAGGTCCCTGCAGCGACCCTGCTGGAGGCCTCGGGAGGACAGGATCAGTGTGGGCGTGGGGAGGGCAGAGGAAAATACCCCCCAAACTGCGAATGGGGCCCCTGGGCCCCGAGCAGGCTGCCGGGTCCTCAGGAACCGCAGCTCTGAAGCAGGACCTCACGGAGACAGAGCACAGATGACATAATTAGCGGTAACTGAAACGAACCTTGACAAGACGCAACATAAAGCAGAATAAAACTATTTCCGCAGGTTCACATACTCATAAAATCTGATTTTTTCCAGTCTCTTCTCAGTTACTCCGTCCTCAGTGAAACACTGACATCTGTTTAATCTTTCAAAAGTCTATTTTAGATGAAGGTGCCCTGGAGCGGCTGCAGTTGCTTTACTCAGAACGCCACAGCGCGACTGACCCCGAGACTGCGCCCCCGCCCAAGCACGGGGCCCCCGCGCCCCATCGCCACGCTGGGGAGCCCGAGCTCGGCCCCCACGTCCGTCCACGCGACACCAGCGGTGAACACGACCCACCAGCAATGCTCCCGTGACATTCTCTTTAAAAGGAAATTTAGGGCGCCCTACGTGGCTCAGTCGGGTAAGCGTCTGCCTTCGCTTAGTTCGATTACTCAGGTCATGATCCCAGGGTCCTGGGATCGAGCCCCGCATCAGCCCCACATCGGGCTCTCTGCTCAGCGGGGAGCCTGCTTCCTCCCCTCTTTCTGCCTGCCTCTCTGCCTACTTGTGATCTCTTGTCAAATACATAAAATCTTTAAAAAAACAAACAAAAAAACTTTACTTTCTCACTTGAGTACACACAACAGCCCGTTAATAAAAGAAATCAGACGGGCGGGTACTGAGCTGACTGCGCCTTTCATTTCCAAGGACTAGGAGCACCTAAGGTAGGTTTGAGGATAAGCTGCCCTTTCCGGCAACACGGTGACTGTGGCACGAAATAAGGCCAAAAGAACGAGAGAGAGGAAACCCAAAACAGCTGTGTGTCTACCGGAAACATACAAGAGGAACACGGAAAGACCTCTGGGAGAAAGTCCCATGTTTTCAACACGAATACTCCACATAAATTAAAGCAGCAAAGAGAACTATGAATAAGTGTCAAAGTATGAGAAAATGAGAGAAAACTCGGCTGTGGAAGATGCAGGCTATGAAACCGAAGGTCAAAACAAAGCCACCTTTCTGGAGAAGACAGTAAGATGACCACACAGGAAGTCCACGACCGCTGCAAAGGGTCACCCCTCCACAGAGCAGGCAACAGACTAAGAACCCACCGTAGCAGGAAGCCACGGAACCCCAGAACCGGGAGAAACCCACGTTATGCTGCAGCGAACCCAACAAACAAGATGCTCCGCCCAATTAACCAAAGAAAGGTCCAGTTTAGAAATCACTGACAGTCTTTCCAAGTTACATGAGGAATCCGTTGACGGGAAAGTGTTCTTTGTGGAAAATGTCATTTTCATGCACACGTTTCGAACCAACTGTTCAACTTCTAGAAACCTAATTCAATGGAACTACCCCTACGAGAACACACTGGGGGTAAGAAGCTGCAAACCACTCTGCACAAGAGAATCAGGCCAAGGCCACAGTGGGCACGAAGGGCGAGCGGGCGAGCACGCACTGGGCCAGGAGGCCACGCTGGAACCCGCTGGGAATCCAATTCACGACAGAGGACTGGCAACAACCGGCAGACTCTGCGGGAACTCCTCCTCAACAGTCCTCCGTGCTTTCCCAACGCCCTCGAACACAACACCACAGCCCCACGAACTCCGCACAGACCCCTCCAACCGTCCACAGGCCACGGCTGAGGGAAAGACAAGGGGACGTGGGCGGGACACACGGAGCCCGCCGCTCATTCTCTTCCAGCTCTGGATTTCCCGTTACCGTCCTGGCACCCGATCAAGCAACCCCAAAGTCTCAGTAAGAGCTCGTCTGCTCGGGCTACGGGTTGATCGGATGCCCGACATCAGGGGAGGGCCGAGTGGCCGGGCAGCCTGGCCTCACGAGGCCCTCGGCACATCCTCGGCGCCAGCCCAATGCCAGAGGGGGCCGCTCGCAGAGGCGGCAGCGGAAGACAACTGAGCATCTACGTTCTGGTGGCCCAACTTTCCTAGTCTCTTTGTTCACGTACGCGTCTAAGTACAGAGTGCATACAATAGTGTGTGTTCACCACACTCGGGATGGAACACACCCTCGGTACCGGAAAATACTGGCCCTTAACATCCTCTCAGGGGAACTTTACCCCGGACGACAGGCTGGGAAGTCACGGAAAGAACTGTTCAGGGTGTTTGCTTCGGCAGCGCACGGACTAGCCCGGAGCGACGCGGCACTCAGCACGGCCCCCACTCAAGAGCACAAGAAAACTCGTGGAGCGTCCCACAGTTCGAAGAACACGGAAAGGGAAGGAAAAATAAAACAAAACCAGAGACAAACGGTAAGAGAGTCTTAACTCTTGGGAACAAAACTGAGGGTTGCCGGTTGGGAGGAGGCTGGGGGGACGGGCTAAGTGGGTGGTGGGCACGAAGGAGGGCACGTGATGTAATGAGATCTGGGCATTAAATAGGACTGATGAATCACTGAATTCTACCCCGGAAACCAATTAATACACTATATGTTAACTAATGGAATTCAAATAAAAAATTTAAAAATGAAAGAAAAAAACTTCAGGAAAGAAACACAACCACGGGGCGCCTGAGTGGCTCAGTGGGTTAAAGCCTCTGCCTTCGGCTCAGGTCATGATCTCGGGGTCCTGGGATCGAGCCCCACATCGGGCTCTCTGCTCAGCGGGGAGCCTGCTTCTCCCTCTCTCTCTGCCTGCCTCTCTGCCTACTTGTGATCTCTCTCCTCTCTGTCAAATAAATAAAATCTTAAAAAAAAAAAGAAAGAAACACAACCACATGACTTGGTACCTACACTAAGAATTCTATACAACCAGGAATGCTGGTGTACTAAGACTCAAAAACAATCATTAACTCAATTATGAAACAAACAAAACGGGAAATGCCCGAGAAACAACCTCCCACAGGCTTCAGGCTCCAGGGGACTGCAGTGTCCCCGCCGCCCGTGTGAGCGCAGAGGGAGGGCTCCAGGGGCCCTGCTCCTGCCACCATTCCCGCCAGCATGTCGGGCCACCTCTGGAGAAGACCGAAGTCTACCAACGGGCCACGGTCCCCCCCGTCCCCGCCTACCAGCTTTGGGGCAGGAGGCCCCACACGGGGCAGAGGGTCACTCCACAGTAAGGCAGTCTTCCCAAAGCAGGAGAAAGGAGCCAATCCGACTTCAGCAACGTCATCTCCAGCTCCGAGGTCCTCGGCGAGGCTCCCTGCCACTCGTGAAGACAGGCTTGTGTTCTGTGTCCTCTCCGCGTGTGGAAGGCTTTCAGCGTCAGGATTCGGGCACGATGGCGAGACACTCCTTCCTCACACGCATCAATCCCGTATGTAATAAACTGCAGTTTACAAGACTACGAAACTGAACCTTTACTAGCCAGGGGTCCACACAGCAAAGAACGTCATAAACCAAGATGCACCCTCAAGCCCTCCCAAACCACACCCCATGATTACTTGGCACGAAGGAGCAGGCGACAATGCTGTCCCAGGTGAACAAGGAGGGGACCGAAAGGGACAGCCACCGCCATGCTGGGCCGCCTCCTCGAGTACCCAAAAGGCCACTAGTCCTGGCACTCCAGAAGAGGTCGTCCATTTTCTGAACGCTCAGACACGAGGAAAAAGACGGACAGTCCCCTCGGGGCTCCCCAGGGAATGACTCATCCACCCAGGCAGTCTGAGACTGCCTGACAACGAAGTCAAGAAGACAGCATTTGCCACCCAAGGGCGGACAGCGAGCTGATGGGCCTCTTGGTGCCCACGTCCACTTCTCCCCCAGCAAGTGACACTCTGAAGTCCCAGCTAGTTCTGGCCTCTGGATTTCTGACTGATATGGTTAAGAGCTGTTTTAACTTTCCCTCCCTTACCCTCTCAATGTTAAGATGTAGGAACCAATTTAGCCAAAAGAAAAGTATCTGGCCTCTTGCCATCGCAACTGTTAATCACATGTAGAACCAAGGTCTACATCTAATCAAAGCGACCCACCGCGGCTCAAGGGACCGCGACCTTCGCACAGCTAGCGAAGGGAAGAACACACAGTTCCCCGCATGACCAGACTGGGAAACGTATCTAAAATCAAAGCGGAAGCATTACACAGACTCTAAGGACACTGGAGATGGGGGTGAAGGAAAGTGCAAGTCAACCTTTCCTGAAGGCCTTGCATCCTTTACCTGCCCGACGCACAAGTCCTAACCTCAGACACACCTGAGTTGCTAGCACGACCTCATTTTTCTTTTCCCAAATATAAGCCATCGAGTCGTACGGGTCGGCCCCCTCTTGGCCACACAGTCTCAACTGTTCACACTCGCTAAGCCAGCGGTTCCGTGCCTGAAACCACCGGAGATGGGACCGACTGCCTCCACGCCATGTTACTGAACCTGCTGACGGCTGGTTACCTTTCGCCGCTACCGAGAAACGACACTGATTACAAACTACTGCTGCGTTCTCCAAAAACAAAAATACTTCCAATTAATTATGTATCGCCGCAAAGAAAACTGAGTAAGCGCAGTCTCCGGAGAGGGTCGTGATAACTAGGAGGTAGGTAATCGAGAGATTTTAAACCTTTAGAAGATAATAAACAAATGACAACTGACTGGAAAGATGCTACCTTATCTTCCCCCGGAGCTTTGCCATTCTGTAAGAAGACTTCGGGGGCACCTGCCTGGGATCGAGCCCTGTGCCAGGCTCCCTGCTCAGCAAAGAGCCTGCTTCTCCCTCTGCCCCTCCTCCTGCTCGTGCTTCCAAATGAATGGATAAAATCTTAAAAGGAAAAAAAAGGAACAGACTTCAGCAGACTAGGTACACAGATCCTAAGAGTAACTTCAATAAATCCAAAGCTAACTATACAAACTTCTCCAATTTATCCTTCAAAGAGTCAAAGAAAGGGGGAAAAAGACAAATGGCCATTCACGTGGCCACCACCATCGTCGTCTTCATCACAGTCACAGAGTTCCCAAATTCGCCTCCGGATCCTCTGGAACTGTGAAGGACAGCGCGAGGAAGCAAAATCCATTGGAGCGCAGCGAGATCAACCGAGTGACCAACGCAGGGGTCCAGGGAAAAGAGCAGCCCGACGCCCGTCAAGCCGGCACTGGCCCATCTTCAGCGACTGTAAGGACGTCCACCCCCAGACGGAGCTACGCAGCCCGCAGCAGACGGCGCACGCAGGACACAGGCACGTCAGGGCGGGCGCCCCGCAGCCCGTTCCCAAAGGCACCCGAGATACAGAAACAGAGGAGCGTGGGGACGAGCAAGCGACCAGAGCGTGTAGCGTCCACCGCAAGCTCCTCCTGCACGGCATCGTCCGCGAGCAGGGCTGCTGCGAGCGCGATGCCGCGAGGCGGCTTCCCAGGCCGAGAGAGAAGCCTTCAAAACCTCAGCAAGAGGCAAGCTCCCACCCCACTGACAAGCCCCTAAAACGAGCATTCCTATCAACCCCGCCAGTGCAGAACCAAGGCCGTGCTCGCCCACGCCGACGGAGACCACTTGACGGGGTGCTCCCCACTGAGGACCCTCCGTGGAAAGACCCCGGGAGTCAGAAACCTTCTGCCTGGACTCCGCATCGAGAGGGAAGTTTCCCGCAGGAGGTGCACCCAACAGTCTCACCCACGCCCGGAAGGTTCGCAGGCGGGAGACCACAGGTCTGGTGCAGCGTCTCCCGGACGAGACAGGACTTCTTGACGAGCACCTGGTGTCCCTACGGGGCCATCAACTGGCTCTCTTGGGAGGTTCACCCCACCCACCTCCAGCGACAACTGTTCGGTCCCAGGTACTGACTGCAGTTCCTCACTGACCGAGAAACCATCTACCCCAACAGCCCAAACAAAAGTGGGACTTCTGGGATCAGAATTTCGGTTTGTGAACCTACCACGGTCCTCTCTGAGGGACACATGTCCGTGCTGCTCTTCTCCAGAGGCCTGGAGGGCTAGGACAGCACGTTCCAGCACCTTCCACGGCTTCCCTTAGTTCAGCCATCTTTAAGAACTTACACTCAAGTTTGCACTGCTTTCTTCATAGTTTCTATGAAATTTCCCACAATACTGTCTTCAACAAAACCACTTCCGATTCTGTATAGACTCTAGGGTACTGGGGTAGTTTCCACGTGCCTTCCAATCGGGCCTGCACGGACAGAAATTTGTCTGTCACGAAGGAGTGCCCTTGGTCCCCCCGGCTTTCTGGCGGGACCCCATGCTCACCCACAACCAGCCGAGTGGGGTCATTCAAATGCGAGCCGTGTCCAGTGTGACGTCCCTGCGGCTGAACTCCAGGCGTCAGTGATGACTGGGACAGATTTCACACATCGACAAACCAAGATGACCTTTATTTGTTCACGCTCGCGTCTGTCACCCCGTGACTCGGCCATGCGTGTCACATCTTTACGTGAGTCGGCATCAAACGGACCCTAGAAAACTAAAACCTACTGGAAAGATTGAAAAAGTCGTACAGCTGTTCCTTCCTTCCCCATAAAAATGTTGCCACGGGAGAAACTTCAATAAACTCCTCCTCCTTCTGTAAGATAAACAGGAAAGTCTTCCCCACCCCTCCAAATACACGAGGAAAAGGAACACGCGTCACTTCCCCGTCAGCGCCCACCGTGAGGACCAGAACTCCCCAGGAATGAAGGGACACTGGAGGCCCAGGCACAAAACACACAGACACAAGAAGGCTACAGGCCCCACTCAGGAAAGAATGCACCAAACACATTCGCATTTATTTTTTTTTAAAGCAAATGACAAAGACCCAGTTTACCAGCTTTACTTTTTTCAACCTAAGCTTAACATTACATATTTAAACAATTGTCGAATCTTACTAAGTTGCCAGCGTTCATGCACAACTAGAAAAACATCCTCAATTTATTATTCAACGAGAAATGTATTACCATTAATGCATTAATATCTCTCACTACTAAATACTGAAAAAACTGAAATTATTTTTGTGGAAGATCCATCCCGGCAGTGCTAGTCCACAGCAGGCTGACTACTTGGCTCGCGTCTCAAACACAATGGAAAAGCAGGTCCGTGCTGGTGTTAGTGGAGGACAGAGTCACGGCCGCCTCGGATTACGTTTAATAAAAAAGCAAAGTGCATACAGAGGTTTACAACAATTTTAAAGACAAGAAAACAAAACAAAACCAAAAAAAAAAAAAAAAAGCCAAAAACAAAAAAACCCCAAACAATGGTCCTATTATGTGGTCCCAACAAGAAACTCAAAAGTCTATGACAAAGAGGGCTCCGACGAGCTGTGTATAAATACTTTAGATTAGGTACATTATCCTGAAAGTTGAGTTCGTCTGAAATCTTCCAAACAAAGCGCTCCCGCCAGTCCTCACCGGCGCCCGCTACGGCGAGCGCTCCTGCCGCGCGGGCGGGCGGTTACTTGTTATCCAAGCGCAGCAGCTGCTCCTTACCATTTATCGTTAAGGACTTTAACTGGCCGTTCTCTTCCACTTCTACTCGCTCTTCACCATTCTCCACAATTCTGAAAGATAAAAGGCATTTCAGACCTTTTTGTAAAGTCAGTGCACGTGAACGCATCTGCCTATTTTAAAAAGGCCTAACTCCCGCCGGCACAGACGAAAGCACTCGTCTCCAGGGCTGAAGACGGGAAAGCCAACTGCGCACAGCCATTCCTTCCTCAAGTGCACCCCTCCGCAGAGGAAAGCGGGCCCCCGACACGGCCGGCTGCACACCGCCCGGCGGCCCGCGCCCACCCCCTCCATGGGAGCGTGGACCGTCCCCGGCTTTCCCGTGCCCGCGGCGCCCACCACTTACTACGCAGTACGACCTTGCTACACATTTAAATGTGGCTCTACGGAAGGATGACCTCTACTGGAGAGGTACTAAGCAGCAGCGCCAGAGGGAAAGCTCTCACTCAGACGTTAGAAGATCCCACTGGTGTCAGATTTAACATACGACCTGTATTTCACACTCAGAGCGCACGCGCCCCAGCAAAGGACACGCGGCACCTGGGAAACAGCACACCTACTTATTTGAAAAGTATAGATAAGCACTGTACCTCTTTGTAGTGATTTTTCTGCCATTAACCATTTTAGTAGAAGTTGATATAGATTTGAAGTTGCCCATCCCACTACCACCAAATGCCGCAGAAGAGAATGAAGTGAGGCCCCCATGAGCTGGTGACGCGAAGGAAGTAAATCCTGTGGGAAAACAGGAAGATTAGGGACCAGTCTGTCCAGGACTAACATAAGGCAAGTCTGAGTAACGGGATAACCAGGGAGGGAGGGATCAAACCGAGGAGAGCGGGGGCTGCGCAGAGCAGCCCCAGAACCTCGAGGGGGAGGAAGGAGGGCATGAGCCCCTCTGGAGGCCGGGGAGCCCCCTCCCCTCCTCGCATCCTGCTGCCCCTCCCATCTCCCCCACCCAGCACCCTGCTGCGCCAGCCCCCGGTGGCTCCTCTGGGCGGCTCCTCCGGTTCCTCCAGGCCGGGGCCCAGCCACGCCGCAGGGGCAGAGCGGCTTCGCCAGCACAGAAAGCAAAGCCAATCTGATTCCCTTCTCCTCACAATGGAACCCCGAAGGGGTGAAACTCTGAGTCATTAAAGAGCTTAAATTTTAGAAAGAATACTGCAAACACTTACTGAAAAGTGTGGATCTACATAATTCACTTGTGCACATTCTCAATGATGGCAATCACATTAGTTGCTAAAAATTCCTGATTTCTTCAACTTACACAAAAGCAAACCAATCTTTGATACGGAGACTGATCTGCTTGTTTCCAGAGCTTATTACTACTTGTCCCTCTGAAAACATTCACGTCACAACAAATCCCCACTCCCTAACAAGGCCGCTGGAAGGTCTGCACCCACGTAAAAACACGCGTTTTTGACACGAAGCACTGTTTTGCTCATGTACTCGACTGGTTTTCTTTGACTCTCCCTGGAGTCTGAGCCAACTCGCCGGCAGCACACGGTGCGGTCCCGAAGGAAAGGGTCTGCAGTAGCCCCTCTGCATCCAAGGGCAACCGAACCCACCATTTACCTCCACGGGGCTCGCGCCGGGCCGCAGGGGCGAAGGCTGAGCGGCGGGCCGCAGGGCAGGCTCCTAACGAGCATGGCCATCTCCCACCATGCCGCACTGGAGATGAAACCCAGAGCTTCGAGAAATACCAAGAGCTCCTCTATGAAGAGCTCTATGAACTTCAAAGAAAAGATCCTCATTCTTCAGGTAAAATACATGACTATATCAGGTCACGTGCATGGTACTTTGGTTAATAAGCTGTTGTTTTGTTTTTTTTTTTTAAGATTTTATTTTGTTCTGTAACCTCTACACCAGTGTGAGGCCCAGACTCACAACGGGAGGATCAAGAGTCGCCCGCTCCACCGACGGAGCCGGCCAGGCGGCTCTAATGGAAGCCCATCAGCACATGTCTGCGCACCGATCGGACATCCAATCTAAGGATTTAATACCTGAATCAAAAGCAGAAAACCCTCCTCCAAAAGACGGGAATCCACTGAAGGCAGAGAAAAACGACCCTGTGCCTCGGTTCCTGCTTCCGCGGGGGCCTCTTCGACTGCCAAAAAAGTCTTCAAATGGGTCTTCTAGAAACAAAAAGATATAGTTTGTGAAGCCTTTCTTCTAGCTTATTTTTTCATGGGAGAGCTGCAATACATTAGAACCACGTTACTCCCCCAGGAAGAAGGACCCGGTCCAGAGGCTGCGGCGGAGCGGACGTGCAGGGGCGCGGACGTGCAGGAGCGCGGACGTGCAGGAGCGCGGAAGCAGCAGCGGTTCTCCTCCACGCACCTCGTCGCCCCGCCAACCCCAGCCGCGCCCCAAGGGGTGAACGTCAGACTGTGGGCACAATCACTCTACGCAACACATACGAACCTCGGGATCACTCGTGGGCGCCCCAGACTCACAAGGAGCTGGGCTTTTTTTCTCCCGTCAAAATGTTATTTAAATTCAATGAGCACGCATACGGTGTACTATTAGTTTCAGAGACAGAATGAAGGATTTCATCAGCTGCATACAACGGCCAGTGCTCATTCCATCAACTGCCCCCCTTCGCGCCCATCACTCCACCCCCCTAACCCACCGCCCTCCGGCGACTCTCGGTTTGTGCCCTGGAGGGGAGTTTTTTGGTTGGCTTTTTTGTTTTGTTTAATGATTTTATTTATTGAGAGTGAGTGTGCGGAGTGGTGGGAGGGGCAGAGGGAGAGATGGAGCCCCAGCATCGTGACCGAAGCCCATGGCCGTCACCGAACGGACCTGAGCGGCCCAGCGCTTTCAGGAGCCGCTGTAACAGGCCCTGTGAGCGCACGAGGCCAGGTACCGCCCCGCTGCCCCACTGGAAAGACTACGGGGGCTTCACACTCAGTAACCGTATTCCATGGAACCTGGGTTACTTCCCCAATGTAATTAAGAAATAAAAACAAAAATGGATTTTTCTAACATTAATTTACGTAACACATAAGAGAACATAGCAAGTGAGGCAAAATTTAATAGCTACTGATTCTGAGCCACAAGGTTTAAGAATTCCATTTACTTTTCTGTAAGTTTGACACCTCAAAAAAAAACTTACAAAGGATTAGTCAAAGTCAAATCTGAATAAATGTTAATTGGCTGACATTAACAATGTGCTCTACTTTAACCGAAAATTACTAATACAGACAGGCACAGTATTCCTATTAGACACACCGAATGCTCCTGAAAATAGGGCAAATCAAAAAGGGCACTTACTAAAAATTACAAACTTTTTAAAAATGCACCACAGCTCTGTGAATTAATCAGTGTTGTTTTTTTCCCCCCCCCAGGGAAATTGAGGGTCTCTGCGTGAAATCAGACAAGGAATCCTGACTAACAGTAAGAAATGCATGCCAGAAAACTAGAAACACGCTCCACACCCGCAGAGAAACTACAGAAGGGTGTGGGGGGGGGGGGGGGGGGTGGTGCGCCCCGGACAACCCGGCCCAAGTGGCCGCGCACTGAGCACTGGCCCCACACAGAAATGGGAGTTCACGATGCCACTCAAGTGCACGGACACAAGTGACCTTCACGGTGAATTCTGCCCTGATTCGCAGATTCGCACAGAGGACCCACGAGAGAGAACAGACGGTCAGGCAAGGCTGAGAGGCAGCTCCGAGCTCAAAATAGGAAAGAGTACGGGCACAGTCTCGGCCTCTTAGAGCTGTTCTCAGCGAAAATCGGCTGGTCTGCCCTTATCTAATGCTACCAGTAGGAAGATGGGCCTGAAGGACACATTTAGAGGAACTGATTACTGGTGCCCTCCTTAAAGATCTAGAAAGGAGAAGGTACCAGAGGAAGGAGGCAGGCCTACGTGCAAACCCAGTGCGGAGACATGGCCCCATAGCCCCCGAGGAGCCAATGCGAGGGTCACAGAGGGTACGGAGTTAGAACCGCCATCCAGACTGCCGGTGTTACGACTTCATTCACTCCCACATTCCACAGTAAATGCAGCCCTTCACAAAATATGTTTCGGGAAAACCCTCTATAACCTACTACTTTATAAACGGGGCGGGGCTTACAGTCTATTGTAACAGAAGTATGAATGCAAGTTCATCAGAAACTTTACCTAAAGCTAGTTAACACTTTGTGAATTTCAACTTACCCTATTCAAATAAAACAACAGCCTACACACCTGCGATAGCAAATTTTATCAAGTGCCACACTGATGTCCACTCACGTGAAGAAACAATAATTACGATTGCAATTAAAACGCACTGCGCAATTTCTGACTCTCCCCCAAGAAGGGAACATCAAAAAGAATTTGCACGGCCTGCCTCAGACTTTCACAATCCATGCGGGAAAACCTAAACCACGTTGTTCTGCACCTGAGACTTCATTTACACAGAATCCTACCATGTTCTTCACTTACCTAGTTGTAACTTCTGGAGGTTCACACAGCAACCAAACCCTTCCTGCTGCTGTTCACAAGGTCTGAGAGTGAGGGCACCACCATCAAATACATGGGTTAAAATACACCCTGTGCTAACTAAAGACTTACAAATTATACAATCCCATTCTTTAGAAGCTACATCAAAAGCTTATTTAGAAGTAGGAGTAAAGGCCAATGGATTTTCAGTTTCTGTTTTCTGGTATTTTTCTAAAAAAATCTTTTATCTTGTTTTTTTTTTGTTGTGTTGATACCGTACCGCCTAAATGCTCTGACAATTCAGGTAGTCATTTTACTCACCAAACTTTACATAATTTCAAATATTAAAGTAATAAAAGTTTAATAACCCTGAAAATGAAAAGTCTCAGCTACAACAGTCACGGTGACACGAAGAAACACATTTTTAGTATCACGCCTATGCTGTTAAAAGCCACCACTGTGAAATTAGACAAATCTTCAGGAAGAGCTTCTTACCATCAGCTATTACTGGTTTGTACCCTTTCAAAAAGCAGTTAAGGAGTGTGTACCATGACCTTTCAAAATCTTCAGCCCCAAACTACAGCCAACTTTTAAAAACTCTTCAACCCAGAAGTTCTATTTCAGGGAAATCACTCATCTCAAACATGGAAATATTTCACTGCACTAAGAATTCAAACCATTAATTATATACTAAAAATCGAAAATAATCAGACTTTCCAAAAGAGGTGGTAAATGACTTTTTAAACATACATTTTTAAATGGTCACTAAGCTCGAGCTTTAGATGGAAGGCAGAAGAGAACATTTAGTTAGGTAACACATTAAAACTACGGTACGTGAGAAACATTAACAGTGGATTTTTAATTGGTGGCAAGACAAATGTTGATCATCTCCTCCCTTTATCCCATTTCTATTTCCCAAATTCTTGAGTATGCATCATCTTTGAGACATAAGGATAAATATTTTTTTATTTTAGAAATAAAGTGTGGTAAGACAATGTAACATCATCAGCCACGCTACCAAGTACGGTTTCACTTGCAGCCTGGTGGGCACAAAACCCGCCGGCTGAGACGTCTCTCCAGGCTGAGGGGGAGCAGGTGCAGGAGGAGCAGACCCCTGGACAACGCGGGGCGAGGGGCCCTGAGCCCTCACACGGTCAGAAATCCGCGTTTACCGTTTGACTAGAAACAAAAAGGTTGGTACATGGCTGTTGCAGCCACTCACAGCCTCCTGTGGATGGGAAGCCTCACCCAGAACACAGGTGACCCCCTTGTTTTGTAGGTTGTGTCATATTCCGTATTCTTGCAATAATTTCAGTGAGTGAAAACCAAACGTTAAGAAAATCGTAAGACACGTTTACAATACTATAATCAGAAAAAAACCTACGGAAGTGGAACCACGCACTTCAAACCTGTGTTATTGAAGCCCCCTCCCCCCGTACTTACAAACATCGGCTGCGACCACACATGACTCCTTAAAGTGAAGACCACCGTGAGTACCCCTTCTTACTCTGTTATGGAGGTTTGTGCCCACGTTTTCATATTCAGCAAACATCTTGTTTTCCTACCTCTCCTATCCCCTTCCTGTGTAACCTAAGACATAACACTTTTTATCATAGTATTTCAGGACCTCACCTCCCTATCAGGAAGGAAGGTACTGCATTTTCGGGCATCCACAGGATAGCTGCGCTCACGTTAGGGAAAATGATGACTGCGCTATTACCTTTACTCGGAGCTTAAGTGTAGGAACTTAAGGAGGGGGTGTGGGCATGGAGTTGACCGCGTGGGCCTGGGGCGGTGAATTTCACATGGAAACCTGAAGGGGCACCACGGTGCTCAGAGTTGGTCAATTATTATTCTGGGTGTGCCTCTGGAGGAGAGGAGCATTTAAGTCAGTGGACGGAATGGCACGTATCGGGCTCCCCTGTATAAGTGACGGGATGATCCATCGAAGGACTGAAGAGAAGGCTCCTCCCCCAAGTAAAAGAATTCTCTAGCCTAATGGGTTTTCGGCTGGAACACTGGCTCTCCCAGCCTCACGGCCTCCAGACTGCAGCCGGGAGAGCAGCTCTGCAGCTTCCGCGCTCGTCGGTCCCAGAGCCGAGCCGGCAGGTGCGGCTACACCGTGGGACAGGCATGCAGTCAGACACACGAATACACACCGATCCGCCGCTTCTCCCCGGAGAGACCAGGTACAGACTTCTCCCTCACTGATTTACAAGGATCTTTACGCAGGGGACATACCAAGGCGACAGGCACAGACAGGTCTGCACCGTGAGCCGACACGGCCCCATCAGGGCTCGAGGCGCCCGAGCCCCGGATATGTATCAAGCACACCTTCTCCACCTCGGAGATCCTGCTCGTCTCCCAGAAATAGGAAACTGAACCCCTGAAGGGGTTAGTGATACTAGCACGATCTTCACCAACAGCCATGTACCAAGGTCACACTTAGGACAAAAAGCACATTTAACTGAAAGTTGTGGAGTTAATTTAGCACAAAACCCACATAACAAATGCAAACGTGCATGCACACGTACCAACAGCTTTACGGGGAAAAACTCCTATGACGATGTGTGAAGCCATACGTGTTCTCAAGTTGTGCCAAGATTCAGTATCTGACAGACGACCACAAAACAGGTTTGGAGAAACAGATCAAATAACTCCTTTCGGTCCACACCAAACCAAGTCCTCACGACCGCCGCTGCTCCCAGCCCCTACCCTCAAAGCCCGTGCGTCAGGAAGCACAGAGCCCAGGGAAGGAAGAAGAGGCTTGAAGAGCGGCAGGTACCAGCGGCTCCTGTCCACAGGGCCTCACGCCATGAGCTCCCTGCCCAGCCACACACACAAACTGGGGGCACCAGCACAAAACCAAACCTCAAATGCAGCACGGGCGTTTCAAATAAAGGCGGCGGGACCCTCCGACTCCCCTACGCTGTCCGGCAGCTGCGGCCACACATCATCTCCTCCGGGTTCCCAGGAAGGAAGTGGTCCCCTCAGCTACAGGGACCAAAATTCCACGGGGAAGACAGGAGGAACCGAACCCACAAGAGACTCTGGAAACCAGCCCAGGCGAGCCCACAAACTACACGAAACACTTAAGAACGGAGCCCAGCCACGGCGCTGCTGGCCCTGGACAGTGAGGCCCTCAGAGGGCCCGGCTGCCAGCCCCTCCCCGCGGGGGCCCACGGGGGCCGCACTGCTGTCCTCCCGGCCCAGAAACAGTTCTCAGAACCACCGGCTCCGGACGCCGGCCCAAACGTCTCGGAATCACTCCCAAGCACACGCTCGAGAACCGAAGAGCCGAGGCGGCCTCATTCGCCAGCCTCATCTCAAATGAAAACGAACCACCTCCGGACGCAGCCCCACACACCAGGAGCGAGCGTCTCCAACAAGCACGAAACGACACGCTCCGTTCTACAGGAAACCGTGACCGGAGCGCCAAGCCCCTCCCCCAAGAGGAGCCAGTGGTGAACCCAGAGGGGCCGCGACACTGACCCCCTCACTCATTCAGGGCCACGGGCTCTGCGGTCGCTCGTTGGATGCGCGAGGCCGGAAACCAGCCAGACACGTTACGTATCCATGTGGATGGTGAGGTCTCATTCCGTGCCTTCTTTCCCATGACACGTGCAGAGACACGCGAGTGTGACGCTTCACTGCTAAGGAGTTGGGGAGGGGTCATCGCGCCTCTCTCACCTCTGCCTTCTAGCTTCTTCTAGCACATCTCGCTTCGAAGGCTCCCCGCCTTTCTCCTTTCGAAGGGGCTGTTTCTAGAGTACTCAAACAACTCTTTGGGGAAAAGTACCTTACAGGATGGACTGTGGCCCTCCAAAACGGTGTGGAATCCCGAAGCCCCAGGCCCTGAAATGTGACTCATTTGGAAGGAAAACAGGGTCTCTGCTGATGGGGTTTAGACGAGCTCGGTAGGGCGGGTCTGAATCCAGGAGCGCTGCGTCCCCTGACGTCTGGACGGGGACACAGACGCAGAGGGGGCCGGATGCGCACACGCAGGGAAGAGACAGCTACATGCAAGGCCCATCTGAGGCCGCCAGAAGCTGGACGGGGCTGCAACACCTGCTTTCAGACTCCCGGCCGCCAAAGACAAGAGGCATCAGTTCTCTTGTCAGCCCCCAGGCCCCCGAACGGGCCTGGAAGCGCGAGGCTCCTAGCTCTGGGTGCCAGCGGGTCTGGGGAGCTGCCCCGCCTCTCCTCCTGGGGCCCCAGGCCTGCTCCCTCCAGGACCGCTACGCCGTCCAAGCAAGCACTGTCTCAGGCGCTAGTCAGTGACGCACGCGCACTTTATTCCAGACGCGCTCCCCGGCGGCCGCGCCCCGGCGACGAGGGCGGCCGCGCTCACCGGCCCGCGGGCAGCCCCTCCGGCTCAGGCCCGCTGTCCTCGCTCAGCAGCTCCTCGCACTCCTCGCTGAGTTCCTCCACGTCCCCTGGACTCGCCTCGTCCTCACTGGACACAAACTCCAGCTCCTCACTGAGCGGCTCGCCCTGGCCCCGGCTACGGCCTTCACTCGGCTCGTCTTCACTATAGACATCAAGTTCCTCGCTAGATATCACATCCAAACCCTCGCTGTTCTCTTCGCTCTGTGCGTCTTCGGCCGAGTCCTCAAACCCGGGCTCCAACTCCTCACTCGCCACCTCCTCGAACCCTGGGAGAGCAAAATGATGGGCTCACTACATTAAATTCACATCTGGGCCCGAACACTGAGCTCCTACCCCCCCCCCCGTGGGGACTCCACGGCCCTCCAGACGCCTGCCGGCCCCCGGACGGCCCCGCCCCTTTGCCGCCGCTGCGGCGGGAGCTCGGACACACGGCTTACAGGACTGAGCCGAGCATGAAGGGGGCCTCGGGAAACAGTTGTAGGTTCTAAAGTTTGGCTGTTCCTTTCTAACATGAGAACAGAAGTAAATCAAAGTGTTCGGCTATACCCAGACCGTTCCTGCGAACGACATTCCTGCTGGGGCTCTACTGACTACAAGACACTAACGTCAGCTATCTGTCCATGCTGCAAAGTTGAAGAACCGCGTCCTGTAAACGTAAACAACGAACAAGGCGGCCCAGACTTGAATTAACGCCATCCCTTCCAATTCACGTTTGGACGAAAGCTCATTTGGGCATGCCCAGTGTTTGGGAAAGGATTTAAACAAAATCTGCCCACAAAGAAAGGTAGGACCTGCACCCCGGGTCTCCAGGCCAGGGCTCCATGAGGGTTTTCGAATCCAGGTGACTGCCTCTCGGGAACGGCCGTGGTCACCGGGGTTTCACATCAGCAAAGGCCTCAGCCCCGAGTGCTCTACCCCCTCCTAACGATGCTCACTGATGCAGCCGGGGGCAACTGGCACAGTCTGCCTCACACCCCTCACCCTCAGTCCTGCCACCGGCTCGCTCCCGCTTCTCTGGAGTTTTGTCCCCTTTCATTTAGAGTCAGACGTGGAATTTTATATTCTGATACAAAGTACAGTTCAGAATACGTCTTACATCTTTTTTTTTTTTTTAAGATTTTTTATTTATTTATTAGAGAGAGAGACTGAGAATGAGAGGAGAGAAGGTCAGAGGGAGAAGCAGACTTCCTGCAGAGCCAGCAGTCCGACATGGGACTCGATCCCGGGACTCCGGGATCATGACCTGAGCCGAAGGCAGTCGCTTAACCAACTGAGCCACCCAAGCGCCCCACGTCTTACATCTTAACCCACTTTTCTCAGAAGGCAGAACGAGGAGAAGGAAAAAAAGGGTCAAAAATTAGGACTAAAGTTATGGGCCTCTACAAATGGACATCACAGCAGGGCCGAGTAAAAGGACGCAGATGCTGGTTACCGCCCACGACAGCGTCGCTGGGGCAGCCAGCCCCAGCCCTGCACGAAGACCCAGACTGCACGTACCCCCAGCAGGCTGTACCGTTACTTCGTACATGTAGTAGCCGTGCAGAAGCTTCTTTTCCTGTGTGTAAATCCTTAGAGCCTGAAAATGGAAGTCACCTAGAACACCTACAAGAATGGATTGAGAAGGTATCACTGCCACACTAATCATGGGAAACATAAAGGAAATGCCTACTCTTAAAATCTGAGCATCTCAGTATCTAAAACCAAGGGCCCACAGTCTATAATTTACAGCAACATCACTCTCTCTTAGACAGGACCCCGAGTCCAAAAGAAATTTCTGCCAAAATGTGCCTCATGTCCGCAATGTCAGTGAACTACACGTGTACATAAAGATTTCTATGTACACACGTATCTCACAACTTGGAACGTGTGGAAGTCAAGAGGTTTAAATAGCTTAGTGAGTAAAACACTGTAATCACACCCGATTACCATCTCCACACCTTCTTCACTCTAGAAAGATCTGCTCAATGAAGATCATTCCTACTGAGGAAGCGCGGCCTGTCGGTTCTTTTCCCAAGGAAAACAAAATCTGGCTCCGATTCAACCACTGAGGGACTGTTGCCCGAAACAAATCACGAAGCTATAAAGCAAGCCTGGCCTCAGGCCCGAGATCAGCCTGCTTGCGGCCCGCCCCGCAATGTGCGCTAGGAATCGGACCCCCGGAGGCAGAGGAGTTCTGCCCGGCACCAGGAGATTCCCCCAGCCCTGCTCCCCCAAAACAACACACGTGCGGCTCGCTGAAGGTTGTAACGAGACACAAAAGTAATTTTAACACAGAAAAGATCATGAACTCTTTGTGTCTTCTTCTTTTTTTTTTTAAAGATTTTTATTAGAGAGAGAGAGAGAGAGAGAGAGAGAGCGAGAGCATGAGAGGAGAGAAGGTCAGAGGGAGAAGCAGACTCCCCGTGGAGCCGGGAGCCCGATGTGGGACTCGATCCGGGGACTCCGAAATCATGACCTGAGTCGAAGGCAGTTGCTCAACCAACTGAGCCACCCAGGCGCCCCTCTTTGTGTTTTCTTATGGTAATATTAGTTACATATGTGAAAAGCCAATTAACGAGAATGAATAGTTGTATTTCACGTTAATGCGGAGCCAATCCATGCTCTATGGTGGCAGAGTTAAAGCAAAAGTCTTTGAAAGACAATCTCAAAAAAAAAAAAAAAAAAGACCAATCTCCTCGTCCCCCCTCACTCAGCCTCACTACAAGGCCTGTGGACGAGAAAGCTCATCTACGCAGACTTACCCTACTGCTACGTGACTACCCGCTTCCCTCCGTCACCTCCTCTCTTCAAGTCAGGACATACCACAGCGAAAAGGAAGGAAAATCTCTCTGAATCCCCATTTGAAGTAAACTCGGGCCGTGGCATCTAACAGGCCCCGATCCCTACCGGACATGGCAGTGAATTACTCTTCTTCGTGCCTGGGAGGGGCAAGAGTCCACTGGTTCCTCCCCCATTATGTGCAGACAGAACCCCTCTTCTGGTCTCCCTCCTGGAGGGGTGCAGGTGGTGCTCGGGCTCTCCGACGAGGCTCGAGGCCACAAAGACGGAAGCACAGGCTGGGTCCCCCCAGTGAGTCAACACCGCAACAGCTGTGGCTGGACCCGGCGAGCCCGGCCCCCAATCTCCCCGGCACCCCGGGGCCGCTGTAGGGAGCTCTCGCGACAGGCGGCACACCCCCGGGCCGGAGACACACACGAGAACCTGGCATGAGGCATCAGTGAAAAGAGGTGCAGCCGATGGAAAAATCCATTCCGGAAGACGCAGCAGCCCGAACACCACGGTCTCTGAGCAAAAACTACTCTCAGCCACGAGGATCTGCGCTGCCTTGCTCCAGAGATGCCCGTCCTTTCCATCGACCGTGACCTCAACAGTCGCAAGGCACCACAGTCGGAGCAATACCCACGGGTCTGTGGAGCCAACGTCCCCTGAACTAGACGTGCTCCAAGGCCCCGCGTCTCCCGGAGCCACTCGTGCTCCACAGCCAGCAGCGCCTCCACGTCCCCTGCACCTGCGTCCTTATCACTGTCTACTTGAGAGAAAAAAGGGAGGTTAATTAGGGCCAGACATGTCGGAAAGAAAGTGAGCACGTTCGAACCCTACTTCCCCCTGGCGGGGAGGAGAACCCCGGGCTGGAGAACCCGCGCTGCTTCAACAGAGCGGAGCTCCACGGCGCCACAGCAGGAGTCCCGGACATGCCCGCGGCACAATGAACTTACCGAAGAAGTCGAATGAAAACGGGTCCCTCCCACCAAAAAATTCCCTGAAGACTTCATCTGGGTTGCGGAATGTGAAGCCGAACTCAAACGGACTGTCAAAATGAACTCCACCTGCATGGACACAATAGAGCTTTTAGTTTTTGGATTCCTGGTTTAGGGGCACTTGTTACCTACACGACATCCTATAAGGCGGGCTCATGCGCCGCGCCTGTGTGGCGGCCTGTGGCTGGTGGGGACACGCGAGCGCGGGCTCGAGCTCCTGAAGGTCAGAAGCCAGTGGCACTCTTCCCACCCTCTCTCGGACGGCCGTCCGCACACAGGAGACACGGCTTCTCCCCCGTCATGAAGCGTCACGCCCAGCGAGCACACCGGCCTGCTCGGTGCTCAGTCTGCAGCTCGAACACTCGGCGCCCGCTGGCACAGGGACTTCTCCGCGAACGCCCGTGGGGGCCGCCAGGTTTGTGGGTCCCGTGTGCTCCCTCAGCCCTCCGGGTGTTCTGACCCCGGATCAGGGCCCGACCCGGGAGCACAGACGCACCGCGGGGAGAGCAGGGCCATGCCGGGCCCCGTGCCGACGGAAGCACGGAGCGCACACCACGCCCTCTGCCGCGCGGCGGCTCAGTGCCCTCCCACCTCGCCACCCCCTCCCCCCCCACCTCGCCACCCCCTCCGCAGCCCCGCCCTGCCCGAGCTGCATCGCGGAGCCTGAAACGCGCCCGGCCCAAGAAAAGAGACCCAGCCCTTGTCAAGACCGCCCGCAGCCACAGGGCCTCCTCTGCTCAGCACAGAGCCAAGAGAAAAAGCTACATTTACGTACCTCCGCCTCCACCATTTAACCCTTCTTTGCCGTATCTGTCGTAGATGTCCCGTTTTTTAGCTATAATTAAAAAGGAGAATCAGTAAAGACCAAGTTCTTTCCCCCTCAATTCACCTAAGATTTCCAAGTTGTAAACCCAAGAACCAATGCCGTTTTCAAGGTTTCAGTTAGTTTTTAGGAGTTGGCCTCTCTTACTTCAAAAAAGGGAAGAGGGAAAATCCAAGTACAACTCCTTAAAAACTCAGAAAAAATTTTTAGTAGGAAGTTTAAGATGTGATTATACTTATCAAAAGTATTTCAGTCTACTGTGCACGGAGCATGTGGCTCATACATACGGTAACATCACACTCCAAGCCACAAGACGACTCCACTTCTAGACGCGGACCTTCTTACCACCAGGTCCAGCTGCGGGTAAGATCTGGGGCGCGGGGAGAAACAGGACAGGGCCTCGATGGGGCAGGAAATCGATGTGCTAAAAGCCAGACAGGAAGCCGACTCTGACCCCGGAGGCCTTGTCCGCTCAGAAGAGCAACAGCCCGACCAAGCCTCGGGGTGCTCTGCGGGCCTCTGTCCCGTTCACCTTCCAGAACAAACGGCTGCGCTGCAGCCCTGGACGGGCAGGCGCCTTCTCCTGATGCCATGTGTTTTCCCCAAAATACCAGGCTCTGCCAAACTGTGACGTAAACTAACGGGCTCTGGGGGAGACATGTGCACAAGCAAACCACTGAAAGCCAGCGGACGGTGCCAGAGCCCCAGGGAGAACGCTAACCACCCCGTGGCGGTAACTCTGGGCTGCAGGCTGCGTAAGAGAACATGAGAAACACTGGCTCAGAAAAGGGGGAGAGAAGAGAAACCGTGTCTTTATGAGAATTGACAGGTTCTCTTCCTGACAAAAATCAAGCTTGAATTCAATTGTTTTTTTTTTAAATCACTTGACTAAAATTAAAAAAGTTTGGGTTTAGTCCTCAGTGTTTCTTAAGCTCCTGGTCTGCGAATCCACCAATCCGCAAGCGCCCGTTCAGCCAAGCAAGGACCAAACAAGAGTAGCGCTGAGGAGCCGCAGTGCTGCCCGGCAGCTAGGTTCAGAGACCGCCAGCGAGGGCGCCTGGGGCGCTCAGCTCGCGACGCAAGCCCCTGCCTGCAACTCAGGTTGCAGTCTCAGGGTCCAGGGATCAGTGCCTTGGGCTCCCTGCTCAGCGGGGAGCCTGCTTCTTCCTCACCCCACCCCTGCTCTTGGGCTCTTCTCGAAAAAAATTTTGAAAAACGAAAAACTAAAAATACATATATCAGCTTAAGACCTTAATGCCACATTTTTGAAAGATTACAATTATCAATGTTTATGCGTTTTCTAGTACTAAGCTACTAGTGAAATATAACATCTGGGACTTCCTTTAAAGTAAAAGACGTATTAACAGATAAAACAAGGATCCCCAACGTGCGGTTAGCAGTAAGAAGGGGCGTGGCTACATGGAGTTCTCCCTAAAATCAACAGTGCCTTTCACGCGATGCCTGGTGGCTCAGTCGGTTAAGGGTCTGCCATCGGCTCAGGTCATGATCAAGGTTGCAGGATCAAGCCCCATGTCAGCTCCCTGCTCAGCGGGGCATCTGCTTCTCTCTCTCCTCCCCATGTGCATTCTCTACCTTTGTCACTATCTGTCTCTCTCTGAAGTATCTCTAAAAGACTGCTTTCCGCTAGTGACCCTGAGCACACGAGGACGCACGCAGGGCGAGCACCCAGCCCTGCAGCGAGCGCGCCCTCCTCTATCCAGGGACCTCGGCATCGACTCACACCAGGTCATTCGGTGCTGCTTCCCCTTGAGGCGGTGTCAGCAGCAGATTTCCGGTCTTTTAACAGAGCTCCATGCTGCCCTCCCAAACCCAGGACCCACCCACACTTTTCTCCAAAAACCTGCGCCTGAATCAAGCTCACCTTCCGCTTGATTCACGAGACCAGGCTAATGGATGGGACTTTCGGAAGCCTATGCTTTCCAACACCGATGCTCAGGAGCTGGGGCGGGGACAGACCCTCAAAGTCTGGAAGTCTGAAGCTCAGCCAGACACTCCCAGCAACTAAGGAAGTCCTTTCACGCAGTGAAAACCATCAATCCATCAGCCAGGGGTTTACAGCAGGGAGGAGCGATCACCGCACACCATCAGCTCGTGGCTGCCACCGCCACCGCCACACAATGACCCAGAGAAGTGCCTACTGCCCTCATCTGTCCCGTCGTCCTCAGACCAGGCTGCCGGTCCTGTGTAAGACGGCCGTCCTGAAAGAAGCTGCTAGAAACCGGTGTGCTCCAAGGCACTCACGGGTAACTATCGAGTATCTGCCAGGATCAGGACTCAAAGCCTCCCAAGGGAAGTAAGGAACTTTTCTCAGTGCCCAAAACCGCGGCCAGCCACACCCCTCCCATCCCGATGGCCCTGGAGAGAGCCCGGGCTCTGGGCAGGTTAGCTCACCGTCCGACAACACCTCATATGCCTCGGCTACTTGTTTGAATTTTCTCTCTGCCTCTTCTTTATTCTCTGGGTTTTTATCTGGATGCCACTTCAGTGCCAGTTTCCGGTACCTTGAAAAGAGTCAGAGGACAGTGGTCACACCAGGACGGCACACCGAGCGGGGCGGGGGGGGGGGGCAGGCTGCGTCACTCGGGGCGGGGGGAGCACACGGCCCGCGACTCGAACAAAGGTCAGACTGCAGGTTCCTCGGGAGAAACGGGGAAGGAGGGAGCCACACAAACACTCCAACTCAAGTTCTTCTGATCCCTGCGTGTGAACAAAGACTAGAGTCCGCAAAACAGATCAAGAACATGCACCACCCACGGGTGCAGTTTTGCCCATTTAAAATAAGGCCAGGGGCGCCTGGGTGGCTCGGTGGGTTAAAGCCTCTGTCTTCGGCTCAGGTCATGATCTCAGGTCCTGGGATCGAGCCCCGCCTCGGGCTCTCTGCTCAGCGGGGAGCCTGCTTCCTCCTCTCTCTCTGCCTACTTGTGATCTGTCAAATAATTAAAACCTTTTAAAAAAAAGTCTGTTTAAAAAAAAAGACTAATAAAAAATAAGGCCAGGGCAGCTGGTGGCTCATTCTGGTAAGCATCTGCCTTCAGCTCAGATCGTGATCTCAGGGTCCTGGGATCAAGTCCCACATCAGGCTCTCTGCTCAGCGGGGAGTCTGCTTCTCCCTCTGCCTACTTAGGCTCACGCCTGCTATCAAATAAATGAAATCTTAAAAAATTAAAAAAAAAAAAAAGGCTAATTTCAGTCTAAATATTTGACTGCGTACTTCATGGGTAACTCTTACTCCCGCTCCAGGTAACAGCGTTTTCTAAGTTCACACTTCAAAGCCATCCCGCAGACCCTGCCGGCTCCCGAGCGCGGCTCAGACTGCGGGCGTGGGGCTGGAGAGCAAGCACCACATCCGCCTCTGCGCTCGGCGCCGTCTGCGGGACGCACGAAGGTCAAATGAACCAGACAGAGCCAGTTCTCAAGTGTCACCTACGCCCTCAGCTTTGCCGCACAGGGGCCGGGTCTGGTCACAGAGGCATGGGGCAGCACTGGGGACCAGATGGCTTCTAGCGCTACAGGCCGGGGCCACACAAGGATTTTTAAAGGGGCCACACCAAGGAGGTCACAGCACTTTAACCAAGAGTGCCCAGCGCCGAGTCAATTCCATTTCAAGTTCTCTGGGATTATTTCACATTCTCAGTGCTTGATCTACTTTAAGCAGCCAGCAGAATCCACCATCCCAAGGCAAAGTAACAGAGAAAACCAAGATGTTCTTATCCCTCAACAAGATAAGAGGCTGGGCCTAGGTCTGAGAAAGAGCGAGCTAATTTGGTAAAAACTTTATCTGAAGGTAAAATCAAACACCAATATTCAAAGAGTGTTATACTGGGGCGCCTGGGTGGCAGTCGGTCAAGCCTCTGCCTTCAGCTCTGATCAGGATCCCAGGGTCCTGGGATCGAGCCCTGTGTCAGGCCCCCTGCTCAACGGGAGCCTGCTTCCCCTTCTCTGTCTCTCAGGAATAAATAACACCTTTCAAAAAAACAAAGAGTGTTCTATTACATGGACCGTTTCAATAGATAAAAAGTCACAATTTCCAAACACCAGTACATGACAGATTTCTTAAATAAACACAATTACTTACGCCTTTTTAATATCCTCGGCTGAGGCATGTCTCTGCACGCCTAGAACTTCATAGTAATCCACCATGTTTTAACAGGCTGTTGGAGTGAGTCCTGCAATGAGAAATCCATGATCAGCGACAGGCCCGCCAAGGTTGGGTTCACTGTCAGGGAAGGAACCCAAAGGGTACGTCAGCCCCCCTGAGCACTAACCACTAGTGGGTCAGGCTGGGCCCTTGTCTAGGAACAGATACCAGGCCTTGTGCCCCAAGACCCTTCTCGATATAGAAGAGAAAGCTCTGACCAGCTGCCTAAACTAAATGAAACGAACAGGTGACTGAGGCGGACACCCAGGGCCCACCTGACCACCCGCTGGCGGGCCGAGGGTGCGTATCTGGTTTTCCTGACCTGGGCAGTGCTCAGGGAGCTCGGGTTACCCCCTTGGCTCAGTGCACTCCTGGGCCAGGCGCTGGGCAAGACTGCACAGCCACCAGGATGAACACGCTGTCCCTGCAACGTGGGACCCACACGAAGACCGGGGACCAGCTGCCCTGCATCCCCCCCAAGTCCCTGGGAAAGGAAATGTCTTTGCCAACACAGCCATCAGAGTACCTTTACCCTCTGGCTTGAACGCCCACCCACCCACAAGATAAAGAGACTCGCGCCCTGCTGTCAGTAGGGCCTAGAGAGCGTCCCTACAGCTCACGCCTTCACCGGAGAACCCGCAGCCGAGAGCTGCCTCCCCGTGTCCGTGCCCTTCACCCCTTCACAGAAAGAGCGGATGCTCTGCTTCTGCCGCCTCCAGTAGGGCGGGCCTTGGGTCCCACAAACCAGATACATGTATGCTGCCTCTTATTTAAGTGACATCTAAATTTGCTTCTGTAACTTTGGGTAAAAACTTCATTCAACCACTGACCAAAAACTCAGGACGAACGGACCTAGCCTCCGACAGTACACCCGACCTTCGGCGGGAGGGCCGGGCCTTCGGTCAGGCGGCTTTGCCTGCGACAGAGCCCGGGCTTTCCGCGGAGTCCCCAGAAACCCAATGATCAGACCTGAACAGTCTTCCAAAGGCCGCCGTGCCAAGGCTGAGCGATGTCTAGGTTAAACAATGCCACAACTAACAATTTTCCCCTGCTCCAAACACGGTTGCATACCAGATGCATACACGATTGATGCCAACGTTTGGAGACCAACGCACAGGGGGAAAAATCTAGCATTACGTCCTGACTCAGCATCTACACGTACCAGGCGAGCACTTATAGAGAAACTCCGTGTTTAAAGGGTTAGCAGGGGGCGCCTGGGTGGCTCAGTCAGTTGGGCCGCAGACTTTTGGTTTCGGCTCAGGTCACGTCTCAGGGTCGTAGGACTGAGCCCTGCACCCGCTTCCTGCGAGCAGGGAATCCGCTTGGCCCTCTCCCCCGGCACCCCCACCCGGCTCGTGCTCTCTCAAATAATCTAAAAAGCAGTAATAAAGGGTCAGAAGAAGGATATGAAATCCACTTGCTACTAGTCCAAGAGCTTGACCCAAGAAATAATCCCAAACTACCAGAGGACAATCTACAGTAGATCCCCCACCACCCTGACGCACCTAGAGATGTTCAAGTCGCAGAGCTTGAGTCCCTTGAGCTGCCAGAGAGAGACAACCAGAGAGGGAACCACACTAGAAGCGGTGGTCCTGAGACGGGGAGGGGTCCCGTGGCTGCACCCAAGATCCACACACACCCCCCTCGTACTGTGGCTCCCAAAGGGCTGTAACTATGGAGGGGAGGGGGAGAAAGCCTCCCCAACCCGCTGCCAAGAGAAGGAAGAGCCCCCGCCAGCACTTGAAGCCTGAGGGCTCTCGGCCGGAGGTGAAGAACGAGTCTCACTTCCCTCATTTCCCGCCATGCTCCGCGCTCTGCAGCGCGACCACTGCGAGCCCGGGACGGAAGCCAGATGCAGGCGCCCCTGAGCACTAAGGGGCTCGACACGCTAAGTCACACGGGTTCCAGCAGGAAACACAACTCCTGCTCCACAGGAGCGACAGACTCCGGAGAGAGGAAAGCCTCGAGTGAGCACACCTCCAAGAATCTGAAACAAAAACCTTGAAAGGAACATACTTTAAAAAAAAAAAAAAAAAAAAGCAGGGGCGCCTGGGTGGCTCAGTGGGTTAAAGCCTCTGCCTTCGGCTCAGGTCATGATCTCAGGGTCCTGGGATCGAGCCCCACATCGGGCTCTCTGCTCAGCGGGGAGCCTGCTTCCCCCCTCTCCCCCTGCCTTCCTCTCTGCCTCCTTGTGATCTATCAAATAAATAAATAAAATTTTAAAAAAAAAATAGCAGATTTACCGAGCTGAAGGGAGTTCGTGTTGCGGAAGTGAGGCCTCGGCAGTTACCCAGGTAAGTACACGGCAATCTCGGGAGCGGAGGCCGAGACCAGCAAGGAGCCGGGGCAGGCACCGAACCAGGCCGCTGGCCCCCAGAACTGGCAGAGCTACGGCGCGGTGTACGACCCGAGACTGTGACACACATACACGTTGTACACTGCTTACAGCAAAGTGAAAGCACACATCCATCGCCTCAAATAGATACCATTTCTTTCGAGAGGCGAGAAGACGCCTCTCTCGGCAAACTGCCAGGATCGGACCATGAGGAAGGGCGGTCGGCGAGCTGCACCACAGGTCTCCCGACCTCCCGGGAGCTGCTGTCTGGGCCTCCGACACACACCGCTCCGCTTCCCTCCCCCGACCCCCGGGCCCAGCCTTCCACACTATTCCCACACAGTTCAGCCTTCTCAGACCCCACGCGAGAGCACGTGGTACTTGTGTCTGGCTTATTTCTTGGCGTAACATCCTCCAGATTCATCCACGTTGTCACCAACAGCAGGATTTCCTTCTTTTTTAAGGTCTACCACTATTTGGCTCCACAGGGTCCTTTGGTTATACGTGGGGTGCACAGAGGCACGTCCCATCCCGCAGGCACAGAGGGGACACCAACAGAGGCCTGCGGGGGTATGGAAGGAACACGGGGAGGGACACACACACACGACCCGTGCACGTGTAAGGTCCACGCTCACAGCGAGGGAGCAGGGCACAGGCCTCCAGGGCCGCGTGCTGGGAGAAGTGGGGGGACGCTGCCCAAGAGGCACAGCCACGCCGTGACAGTTCTGCCCCGCAGGGTCGTGCAGTCAGCACGGCGGGTAAGGCTTCGGAGCCGCCAGGAAAGCCGAGCTACAGCAGGTTCTCCCCACAGGAAAAGGCGACGGGACCCAGTGAAGGCAGAGGTGGCCGGTGACCACAGTGGTGACCACAGTGCGAAACAGAAACGTCTCTGATCGAGTCCATCTCAACAAAAACACACACACAACAGGCACAATCCTGTGTTCTACAAACAAGAACTCACTGAATTCAAATACTTTAGTAAACATAAGAACTGTAAATACATGAAGATTAAAGACATTCTAAAATTCAATTTTGTTTTTCGAGTCTGAGATACAACCAAACCTAACGCTACAAGTTTAAGGTATACACTGTGCACCATAATTGCACTCAATTCTTTTAAAAGCGCCACTGTTTCCAAGCAATAGAAAAATTCAAACTCCAAGGACAGGAAAGAGGCAACAAGGCAAACACCAGGAAAGTTCCCACAGCAACATGACTCTCAAGAAGGCCCCAGCGAGCAGAATCACGATCAGGAACCAGGCCTTCATGAGGAGAAGAAAAGGGATTCTGCAACAACCCGGCCTCAAAACCTCCAACTGAAAACAGCATCACAAGGCAGACAGAACTTTCAGGATGCCAGCAGCTAGGGGGCAGGAACCAGTGGGAACCAGGTACCGGAGTCTGGACGCGGGAGGGGAGAGCGCCGGGGCCACGGACACACAGCAGTGTGTGCATTTTGATGCCGTGGACCTGCGCACTGAAAAATGCTTCACAAGGTAAACTTCAGGTCACGTAAAACGGAAATTATTAAGATTTCCAAATAAAGGGGCGCCTGGGTGGCTCAACTGGTGAAGCGTCTGCCTTCGGCTCAGGTCATGATCTCAGGGTCCTGGGACCGAGCCCATCGAGTTCCACATCGAGTCCCCTATCAGGCTCCCTGCTCCTCCCTCTCCCCCTCCCCCTCCCCCTGCTTGTGTTCCCTCTCTAAGGTCTGTCAAATAAATAAAATATTTTTTAATTAAAGAAATAAAAGATACATCCACAGTCACACCATTTAACCAACCTCTTGTCGCTGACATAAAATAGGGCCCTGCAGCCAACAATCAGATCCAAGTTTTTGCGGCACCTGGCTGGCTCAGTCGGTAAAGCATGAGACTCTTGTTATCAGGGTTTTAAGTTCGAGTCCCACAGTGGGTGTAGAGATTGCTTAAAAATAAAATCCTTAAAGAGGAGGAGGGAAGGGGAAAAAAAAAAGGGAAGGGAAAGGAAGGGAAAAGGAAGGAGAGAAAACTCATGTTCTTACCAAACACGTGCCAATTTGGCCAAACTTAGACATCGAAGCTTTGGAATATGCTCACAGAACAATGGAACCTAAACAGAAAACACTACTGCAAAACCAGAGACGAACGACTGGAAACAAAACTCGTTTTCAGAAGAAAATCAGGTTATATTTAGGTGAAATGTATTCATTTGATCACCTGATAGAGAACTTTAGAAAGGAAAACATAACCTCAAATACAGTAATAACAGTTCTAGAAACTGGAAGGTTAAGAACTCACAACAGACTTGAACTAGACTTGCCATTTAAGGGGCGCCCTCGGCAGGGCGCCTGGGTGGCTCAGTTGGTTAAGCGACTGCCTTCGGCTCAGGTCATGATCCCGGAGTCCCGGGATGGAGTCCCATATCGGACTCCCGGCTCTGTGGGAAGTCTGTTTCTCCCTCTGACCTTCTCCCCTCTCATTCTCAGTCTCTAATAAATAAATAAAATCTTTTAAAAAAGGGGGGGGGGCGCCCTGGGCGGCTCAGCAGGTTAAAGCCTCTGCCTTCAGCTCAGGTCGTGATCTCAGGGTCCTGGGATGGAGCCCCGTATGGGGCTCTCTGCTCAGCGGGGAGCCTGCTTCCCCCTCTCTCTCTGCCTGCCTCTCTGCCTGCTTGTGATCTCTCTCTGTGTCAAATAAATTAAAAATCTTTAAAAAAAGAAAAAAGAAAAAAAATGCAAGTGAACTGGATGAGCCCAATCTTCCGGAGATTCCAAAACCTCCCGGGCCACACCCGCCAGCCGGGCCACACCCGCCAGCCGTCAGCACAAGGCTGCCGTACCTCCGCCCCTGTGCCCAGCCCCGTCTAGCGCCCCGGCAGCAGTGCCGCCCCCGCAGCAGTGCCACCGTCTGAAGCTTACTCTCACAAAGGTCAAGAGGAAACTTGCGCGGTCGGACTCCCCAAAGCCCTCCGCGCACGGGGGCTTTCCAGTCCCGTCCGGCCCCCAGGTCTGCTCTCCCAATGAGACTTGTGGGCGCAGGGGAGGGAAGCTAGGGTTCAGCAGCCTCTTCTCGAGCTCCGCTCCTGTGTTTTCTCCCGCTCCCATTATGCAAATACCAGCTGTTTCGCAATGATTCCCAAATTTAAGCTCCAATCCTAGGTCTCTCTCTGGCACTTCAGACGTGAATAGACAGATGACTACTTGACACAGCTACTTGGCCGTGTGACAGACCTCCCAAATAGAAGAGGACCAAATTTCACTGGATGCTCCCTACCCCACTCATCATCTTTCTCTAGTAAATTCTGCCTTCTGCTTCCAGACTTCTGACTGGAAGCTTCTGCCCTCATCAACACTGCTACCCACCCCCAACGTACGCAAAGTAACACGCAGCTCTGTCGGCTGCACCTGCCAACGATCTCAAACGCCGACAACCTTCCTCTGACTTTTATGGCACCAGTCCCTCCTACTGCTGGAGCCTCCTAATCATCCCCTCTTCTCTCCCAGCCAAGGCAAGCTATAAATACGCACGGGCTCTCACAGCAGACACAATACAGCATCCGCACTGGACACGACTGGCTATAAAGGACACGGGCAGCTCCGCTGGGGATCACATGGACTGAGACTGGACTGCACTGGTAACGCCAGCTCCGGGGCACGAAAAGTACAAGATGAGCCCAGGACACGCTATTGAGCAAGTAAGTAAAGATGCCAGCAAAAATTATAGGCTTGGTCAAAAACAAACAAAGACTAGAACTATCACATCTTGGAAGTGACGAAGAATAAACAGCAACTAAGTGCCACCTGGGCTCCAGGACTGGCGTGCGGAGCAGGGCACGGCCAACAGGGGAAGACCGGAGGGATGCGAATCGCGTTCGCAGGTAACGGCGACGCTGACCCCTTACCCCGTGAACGGACTGTGGTTACAGATTATTACGGGAGGCTGGATCAGAGGTAGACAGGAAACGCCCGTGCCGTGTTGGTAACTGAGCACTCTACTGTGAATCTGCAATCACTCTAAAGTAAAAAAAAAAGTTAGTCAGGTCAAAGGGGCCTGGGAACAAAGCCGACGGAGCGCTCGCGGACGAGAAGGGAATCAGACCAGCAGAGCGACCGCCGTGCATCTCACACACACACAGCAGCACAGAAGAATCAGAGGGTTACTACGCTGGCAACCAAATAAGTGCCGAAACAACTTTCTTTTTAAAGAATTCCAAACAAAGGCAGAAAAAAAATGCCAGAATTAGAAAATTATCATTCTGAAAATAACCTAGCGCTTCTCAAAGCACAGACTTAGGCCGGCAGCACCCGCATGTCCTTGTTAAATAAAAGAACCTTTGACGTAACGAAGTTTCAACTCTGCCTCATAAAGCATCCCCACTACACTAACTACTCCTTTCTCGGCCTGAGTCAAGGGCGAGTCAAGGGTGAGTCAAGGGCGGACAGGCCCCTTACTGGTCTTCCCGCTGCCGGCGGGGCCGCCAGGGAGCCGACACACCCTGGGTCAGCTTACACAGCGCAGGCTGAGTTGCTCTTCCACACAGTCGTCTCCAAACACTCAGGGGCTTTATCTTCATCAATCTTTCACTCTCGGCTACTACGGCCTTACATTTCTGGGCAGTTCCCTCCCCAAGAACACGGCCTGGGCCGCGAGCAAGCTCCCAGGCTGCACCCCCTCCGTCCCCAGGATCCAGCACAGAAGGCACTTCTCGGGCTCATCCGGGAAAGGCCAACTCTCCTGGGAAACATTCCTGATCTCGATCCTCCCCGGACACTGAGCTCTGGCCTCAGTCTCTGCTCACTGCCCCGCCTCCCCTTACGGGCCCGTGCAACTGTGGCTCCGGAGACAGATGGGTCCGCCGCCCCCCACCCCACCCCGGGCCAGCCCGCTGTTCTCATCAAAACCTTTCTGATACCAACTTCACCACCAACGCAGTTACCCCGTGAAAACAATGACACAGTCTGAGCAAATTTAATCATACAAACTTACTACTTATGACTCTCGTATGCTAGCTCTGGGAATAGGCAGACAACAACGTAGTCACGGAGTGTTAACAGAAATACCCCAGGAGCGTGGTGGGAGGGTGTGGACACTGGGGCAAAGCAAGCGGAAAAGAACACGGCCACTGCCTGAAGCCTGGAAAACGGAGCAGCTCCCAGTGCAGAGGCAACATCCTCTCCAACTGAAGCGACGGCATTCGCCGATGCAGACGAAACCACCAAAGCACGTGGCCCTGTGAGAAGCAACTAGTAGGGGCGCCTGGGCGGCTCAGACCACGATCCCAGTGGGATCAAGCCCCGCTTCAGGCTCCCTGCTCAGCGGGGAGCCTGGTTGTGTCCACTGCTTGTGCTCACTCTCTGGCAAATAGATAAAATCTTCTCTTTTAAAGATTTTATTTGACAGGGAGAGAGAGATCACAGGCAGGCAGAGAATTCTAACCCTATTTCCAATAGAAATTGAAGAAAAGCTTTCATAAAATGTTAGTGGTTATACAGAGAACCCCATTAACAAAATCCTGTTGCTTCACAGGGTGATCCTTAATGGGTTCCTGTGTCTCTATTCCCTTGACTACTCTCCTTCATTCCTTCGGTCATTTTTCTGATTCAGACACGCATTTCACTTGAGATACTTTTTTTTACTGGCTCTCCCCCAACATCACCAAATCATATTTCCTTTAGAAGTCAACCTGTCTTGTACTTACAAGTGATTTCTCTCAAATACACCCCAATAGATCATTGCTTAAAAACCTTTTTGCTTATAGTTGAAAGGTTCTCTATTTCTTTGGCATGTTCTTAAATTATTTTTGGACTGTATCTTCTTGAGCCTTCCAGGTAAGTTCTTTACTAAAGTCTTGCCTTACTAGTTGGTTCTCTTTTTTTTTTTTTTTAAAGATTTTATTTGGGGCACCTGGAGGGTTCAGTGAGTTAAAACCTTTGCCTTCAGCTCAGATCATGATCTCAGGTTCCTGGGATCAAGCCCCACATCGGGCTCTCTGCTCAGCAGGGAGCCTGCTTCCCTCCTCCCACCCCCCACTTGTGATCTCTGTCAAATAAATAAATAAAATCTTTAAAAAGATTTTTTATTTGACAGAGACAGCGAGAGAGGGAAAACAGGGGGAGTGGGAGATGGAGAAACAGGCTTCCCGTTGAGCAAGGAGCCTGATGTGGGCTTGATCCCAGAACCCTGGGATCACGACCCAAGCCGAAGGCAGACAATTATGGAGACACCCAGGTGCCCCAATTTCTACTGAAAACAGGATTAAAATAGAGTTTTTAATCTGTATGATAACATGCTTGTACTAGTGACGTAACGTTCAGTTTAGTGATAATTCAGGCTTCGTTATTAGCCTATTCAGGAGAAAATGTGTCCCTGTCTCATGCCAGGCATTACAAGTACTTCTCAAATCACAACCACAGCTGAGAGGGGCTCAAAGGAACACAGGCAGCTCACGTCCCAAATCTGAGCGCAGGACTGTCCCAAAGAGCTGTGCCGTGAGTGCGGGAGCCAGACCAGGCTACAGACATCGCTTACATCTGCACACTACCTTTTTGTTTTTAACAAATGCTAAAAGCATGCACAAGTGTTAACATAAACTCAAAAATATGCTTTATAAAGATAATAAAATGAAAATACCCTGAGGTCTACAAAGGAAGATGCACTGACGACCCTGGGCATCAGCACGGGCAGGTGCAGGGCAGGTGCGGGGTGGGCACGGGGCCCTTGTCAGCCGCAGGCTGTGCGCCGGCCCCGCTCACAGCTGCAGGGCAAGTAAGGCTAAGAAGACTCAAGCTTAACAAAACCCACCGATTATCTCTAACCTCAGAACTTTATACCAAATAAAATGCCACGTATACATTTGTATCTGTAATTTTTTTTCAAGATTTTATTTATTTGACAGAGAGAGAGACAGCGAGAGAGGGAAAACAAGCAGGGGGAGCAGGAGAGGGAGAAGCAGGCTTCCCGCCAAGCAGGGAGCCCGACGCGGGGCTTGATCTCAGGACCCTGGGATCATGAACTGAGCCAAAGGCTTAACGACTGAACCACCCAAGCGCCCCAGTATCCGTAATTTCTTACAAAACACAATGTACTTCAAAATATTAACAGCCTTTTTAAAACAATGATATAAACCCCTACGCTAAACGCACGTCCGATTGTACAGCATAGGATAAAAGCAGGCTGCAAACTTAGAAATACTACCCAATTCCAGAAGAACTTAAACTGCTGCTCAACCAGGAGGTGTGCAGATAAAATGGGCATTTTATATACAGACTATTTCCCTACCCAGATAAACTAATTCAAATCAACTCAATTTTCGTAAAGCATCAAATACATCCATTCATTCTCAAGAAAAAAAACACCACCATGTGCGGCGACAAAACATTTAAACCGGCCTTTTCTTACCTCCTAGGATCAGCCAAGCGTCCTTGCTCCCCAGCAACAACCGCAAGGGAATCTGAGAGGGGCTGTGAGGACCTGCTGTCAGGCTCACCTAGGACTTCCCGGGACCAACACACAAGCCAGAGTCCTACGTTCCCCATCTGGTCTCCCAGGGGCAACTGCAGTTACAGGGGCAGGCAATACCGGAAAAACAGGAGCCCTCGCACGGGGTGGGGGGGGGGTGGGGCCGAGACACCCACCCACATGCCTTCTCTTCTCAGGTGTCCCCAGGACCAGCGACGACAATTCCTCCCACTCTCTGCTGTGTCTCTGCAGATGCTGCCAGGAGACGGGGGCTTCTCTCCCAGCATCCAGGTGCCCCAAAGGAAGCAAGTGTTATGTGAGAGAGCTGACCACGGAAACTAAAAACACAACTGCCCACAAAGGCCTCAGGCGGGTGGAAACTGCACCTGGCACGCGCGTGACCCCACACTGCCTGACGGCATGAACTGTCCCCAACAGGCGGCCATTAACCCCGAAGTCATTACAGTGAGAGAGAATTTGAAAGCTCAGTCCCTTGGTCGCGCAGCCACACAGGGCTACTGACCTCCGCTCTGGAAAGCAGAGAGCAGAGCTCACGACGCGTGGGGCGAGCCTGTAACAGCAATCAGTTCAAGGTTAAAGGAAATTCGGATGAGGAACGGGAAGAGAGTTCTCTCACCGTGCAATCTTTTCTAGTGGATGTTCTGCAACTCCTTTCATTTCCCAGTAAAAGGACCTATTACTGAGTTTTAAGGAAGCTACAGAAAAGCAACACCTTCTGTTCTTTCAGTTAAGAACTAATGCATTTGGAGGATCTGCCTGGCTCACTCAAAAGAGCATGCAATTCTTGACCTCAGGGTTCTGAGTTCGAGTCCCACGTTGGGCAGAGAGACTACCTTAATGAATAAACACTTTTTTTAAAGATTTTATTTATTTATTTATTAGGGAAGAGAGAGTGAGAGAGAGCAGGTCAGAGTGAGAAGCGGACTCCCCATGGAGCTGGGAGCCCGATGTGGGACTCGATCCCGGGACTCCGGGATCATGACCTGAGCAGAAGGCAGTCGCTCAACCAACTGCGCCACCCAGGGGCCCTAAACACTTTTTTAAGATACAAACAAATGCTTCTTAGGACAACCGGCTTATTAATCCATGAAATTTCTACCAAAATATGCTTGACCAAGTGAAAAAAAATTAACTCCATCTCTGGTAAACCCGCTAACCTAACCCCCACTAACCAAAAGAACTACACTCCCTCCAATAAACTTAGTAACCCACACCGTCAGGACTTTCAGAAAGCATGTCACATAGATCATTGGTACCTAAACACAAGTGAGTACCATCTCTCTCCCTCTGTGCTCTTTTTTAAGCTTTTACTTATTTGACAGACAGCGAGCACACAAGCAGGGGGAGGCGCAGGCCTAGGGAGAAGCAGACTCCCCGCTGAGCAGGGAGCCTAACAAGGGACTAGATCCCAGGACCCTGGGATCACGACCTGAGCTGAAGGCTGGCACTTAACCCACTGAGCCACCCAGGCACCCCCTGTGCGCAGGCACGCTCTCTCAAATAAATAAATCTTTAAATAAGTAAGAAAAATACGAGAGCATTCTATTCTTCTGGAGGTCTCCCCTCAGGGGAAACTGTTTTACCAGAGCCCCATCTACCTGGGGGCAGGGAAATAGCAACTCCAGTCCCCTCCAGGCCTCCCCGTCCGTCTGAGGGAGAACTGGAAAACACTGGTGAAGCGGACCGCAAGGTAGAGACCTACTCCTGGGATGAGGAAACCTTCCCCTCCCCCAACCTGGCCCCAATCACTGAAGGCCTGTGGGCAGCAGCTGCTTTTGGCGGGTCCCTCACCAGCTTGAAACAAAACATGACAAGGCGCACTAGAAGGCAAGACACAGTCTGACAAGCCTATGCAAGCACCGGGCAGACACAGGAAAAACGCTGGAGTTATCAAACCAAGAATTTGGTAAAAGTAGGATTAAAACACCAAGAGTTTAAATGCAAAACGTAGACACCATGCTGGAAGAGATGGGTAATGTAAGCAGAGGTGAAAATTCTAGGAGTCAAAAAGAAATGCCGGGGATCAAAAGCCCCAGCAGAAAGGAGGAATGCCCGTGATGGCTGAGGAACCGAGAGAACTACGGAAACCCAGGAACCCGGACCGGGAAAAGGCAGACTAGAAGACGGCAGGCCAACAAGCTGTGGGACAAGGGACAGGCGGGGAGGGAGGGACGAGCGCAAACAGCGCCCAGAAGCATCGATCAGCTCTGAAGCAGTAAATGACGGAGAATTTCCCCCAAATTCCTATCAGGCACCAAACCACACATCAAGAAGACCAGAGAAGACCATGTGGGATAAACACCAAAAAACTATACCTCAGCATCCTCACACTCCAACTTCAGAAAATCAAAGACAGGGCGCCTGGGAGGCTCAGTGGGTTAAAGCCTCTGCCCTCGGCTCAGGTCATGATCTCAGGGTCCTGGGATCGAGCCCCGCATCGGGCTCTCTGCTCAGCGGGGAGCCTGCTTCCCCCTCTCTGCCTGCCTTTCTGCCTACTTGTGATCTTTCTCTCTCTGTCAAATAAATAAATAAAATCTTAAAAAAAAAAAAAAAGAAAATCAAAGACAAAAAAATCTTCAAAAAAAAAAAGCCAGAGGGAAAAAAAAACACCTATCTATAAGGAAACAAAAATAAGAATTGCATCCATACAAGAAAGAAAGGAAATAAAATAATTTTACAGGGAAGGGGGGTACCAATCAACTTCCAACTCCACAGCCTGCAAAATTATCCTTCAAAAGTGAATTAAATGGGGCACGTGGGTGGCTCTGGCTCAGGCGTTAGGCGTCTGCCCTCAGCTGGGGGTCATGATCCCGGGATCGACCCCGAACCAGGCTCCCTGCTCCACGGGAGGACTGCTTCTCCCTCTTCCACTCCCCCTGCTTGTGTTTCCTCTCTCGCTGTGTCTGTCAAATACATAAATAAAATCTTTTAAAAAAACAAAGTGAATGAAAGACTTTCTCTGACCAACAAAAATTGAAGGAATTTGTTGTCAGATCTGCCTTCCAAGAAATACCAAAAGTCCTTCAAAGAGAAAGATAAAACAGAAACTTCAATCAACCCAGATCAACTAAGTAGCATCAGAGAAGGGTAAGTGGATATAAAATAAACTTTCCCTTATTCTTAATTGAGCCAAAAGAGAACAGTTCAAATTAACAGCAACAATGTGCTTCTGCGCAGATGTGTGCGTAGGTGTGGGGAGTGAGCAGAGCTCCCCTGGGCCGAAGGGAGGGGCGAGGAGCCGCCGTCCTAAGGGGCCTGCACGCCCCACGCAGCACGTCCCACAGGACCGCACACTTAGGTTGCACACTGTGGAGTCGAGGGCAACCGGCAAAAAAACGTAAAAAGGGTAACATGCTAAAAAGGAAAGAAAATGGAATCGCATAAAATGTTCAATTAAAACTACAAAAAGCAGAAAACCTGTGGAAGACAAGAGCCGAAACAAACACGGGAAAATCACCAATGCTGAAACAACTCGTCAGACGTTAAAGCAACTAACTAAACCAATAGTTGCTGAAAACATCAAGGGCCTGAATAAAGCCCTCTGGAGGCTTCCAGACAATCTCTCCTGCGCTGCTGCCTGAGCCACCCCCTTCTCAGGCACCCCGCCATGGGCTTCGCCCTCCTCACCCAGCAAACCACTTCGGAAACCCAGGGCTCCTGAGAGTTACCCCCTCCCCCAACCTCCATTAACCAATCACCTACTAACCACCACTTACCCCACCTGTCAGCAACCCCAGCACAGAACCGCAGTGGGTGGGTCTGTGCCCCATGCAGACCCTCCAAGGGCTCCCGTTTAACAGACTTCTGGTCTGATTTGTACTCTTCGTGCCAATCACCTTTAACGATTTTATTTATTCGTTTGACAGAGACACAGTGAGAGAGGGAACACAAGCAGGGAGAGTGGGAGAGGGAGAAGCAGGCTTCCCGCTGCGCAGGGAGAGGATGCGGGGCTCCACTCCAGGACCCTGGGATTGTGACCTGAGCCAAGGGTAGATGCCTAACAACTGAGCCACCCAGGCGCCCCACCTTTCACATTCTTAATAACTGATTTATTAATAGGTATGTTGTAAGGGCCACAAAAAAACACAAATTAGAAATGCTAGTTATATTTTCCGCAACAACTGGGATGAAAGGAGTTTCATAAAGTGGTGACACCCATCATCTTATGGGGGGAAACCGCATCAAAGGCCGGCACCCTAATTTCATCCTATGTGCAGACCAGACTTCACCTTCTGTCTGCACTCTGGCCGCAGTGTATCCTCGGCTTGGAAGGCTTGCCCTCTGCCCTTCCCAGGTGCATTCTTCACCTACATCCAAAGTCAAGGTTACATCCTCACCTGAGGACACACTTCTGAGTAGCTTTCTCAACACTATGTTGTATCTTATCCGTGCCTGCATTACAACATGCATCAACTTGCACCCGCAGGCTCCCTGAGGGCAGGACCCACGCCGTTTTACCTTTGGGAGCTCAGTAATCCAGCCCCTGCCAGGTCCCGAGGCTCACTGAACTGGGGGTACAAAGTTATTCTGCACTACAGAACTTCAGGGGGCTGGTCAAGTTTCTTCATGTTCCAACAGGCGAATAAGCTGAAGCCCACGTATTCCTCAGAATCTATGCCACACACCCAGAAACGCAGATGTGGGTGCACAAAGGGTTTATAGTCCCTAATTAAATTTTCCAACGGTTTCACTTTGATGGAGACTTCAGCAAATCAGCAAACATTCTGAATGGCTGCCACTTAGTCTAGACAAGGACCTTTTCAGGCTCCGTGGGTCAGTAACACTCAGGACTCTTGGAGGCTTTCGCTACCTACCTGCCAGAAGGTCAATTCTCGCGCCAACACGGGAAAGACACTAAAACCATTCTTTCCCGGGGTGCCTGGATGGCTCAATGGGTTGGGCCTCTGCCTTAGGCTCAGGTCGTGATCTCAGGACCTGGGATTGAGTCCCGCGTCGGGGGGTCCCTGCTCAGCAGGGGGCCTGCTTCCCCCACCCCCACTGCCTCCCTCTCTGACTGCTTGTGATCTGTCAGATAAATAAAATCTATAAATAAATAAAATCGATAAATAAGTAAACAAATAAACCATTCTTTCCCAATCAGCCACACAACACTGCAGGTGACCCGAATAAAATGCACCTGCTCCTCAAAGGCTAAACCTAGGCAGCAAAAGCCATTTCAATTAGCATCTTATTAACCTTTCCAGAGCACCCAAAGTTGCATTTCGGTGAAGTATGAAAGTATACAAAGACGACAACGTGAGCTGATAAAGGTGCCAGCCACCCAGCGGTCCCACTGCGGCACAGATGTACAAAACCAACACACACACACCTCCAACTCAGTCTCACACGCCGATTTCACCTCAAAAAAATAAAAATAAAGAATTCAGGATCAAGGGGTGCCTGGGTTGCTCAGTAGGTTAAAGCCTCTGCCTTTGGCTCAGGTCATGATCTCAACCCTGAGTCGGGCTCTCTGCTTGGCGGGGAGCCTGCTTCCCCCTCTCTCCACCTGCCCACTGTGATCTGTCAAATAGATAAATAAAATCTTAAAAGAAAAAAAAAAATTCAGGATTTAATCGCCAAAACTGGAAACCCTACGAAACCTGAGAACAACCCCAGAGGAAGCGCAAGCCACAGAGCAGAGTCGGCGGCCCGCCGGGAGGCAGCCAGGAGGCCCGCACACGCGGCCCACACTGCGGGTCCACACTGCCGGCTCAGACGCCGGCAGGGCAGCTTCCCCGGTCACGGGGCAAACGGTCCCACGGGGCGGCAGGCACTGCGGACACGTGACTCCCCGGTCACAGCTAACACGGGAGCCCGTCCTGTGGCAAGCACTAGCTCAGACACAAGGGCAGGACTGAAACTTGACGCCCTGAGTCAGTGCCTACCCAGGGTGCAGCGGGGCCCACCACAGCGGTGGAGCCCCAGGAGTCCAGGTAAGACCCAGGCCCTCTGCGCGCCGGCCCCCCTGCACCAGCAGGGTGGTGGTGTCGCATCTCACAAGGTACGCTGCAGGACTTTGTGCGGACAGGAAAATGTGTAAGATGCTGCTTATCTGCCTTCCACGAAGGCTGCACCAATTTCTATCCTAACCGGGGTCAGCAGCCTGAGTTTTCCTAGCCCTCAGAAACAGCACTAGCCTGTCTGAACTTTCCAACCGGTTAGGTGAAGCCTGCCCTTTTCCGCACCCAAAGTGAAGCATCTTTTCACGTTCAAGAGCGACCTGACGCGCTTCCACTGAACTACTGGTCTACATCCTTTGTCCATTTCCACCTAACTGTTGGCCTTCGTAAATTTTTTTAACCAAATCATACAAAGGGCGCTAGAAGACAAGCTTTAACTATTTATAAATTTTATTAATAGAGAATTCTTGCTGGTAGAATTCTGGGTAAAAAAATTAAGTCTGGTCCTTTTTCCTAAGTATCTGAGACTTCCCCTTTACTTTTTTTTTTAATTTAAATATTTTTTTAAAGATTTTATTTATTTATTTATTAGGAAAGAGAGAGAGTGAGAGAGAGCATGAGAAGGGAGAAGGTCAGAGTGAGAAGCGGACTCCCCATGGAGCTGGGAGCCCGATGTGGGACTCGATCCCTGGACTCCGGGATCATGACCCGAGCTGAAGGCAGTCGCTCAACCAACTGCGCCACCCAGGGGCCCTTTTTTTTTTAATTTAAAGATTTTATTTATTTGACAGAGAGATCACAAGTAGGCAGAGAGGCAGGCAGAGAGGGGGGAAGCAGGCTACCTGCTGAGCAGAGAGTCTGATGTAGGGCTCTATCCCAGGACCCTGAGGTCATGACTTGAGTCAAAGGCAGAGACTTTAACCCCCGAGCCCCCAGGTGCCCCCCCTTTTTAAGATTTTATTTATTTGACAGAGAGAGATCACAAGCAGGCAGAAAGGCAGGCAGAGAGAGAGGGGGAAGCAGGCTCCCCGCTGAGCAGAGAGCCTGATGCGGGGCTCGATCCCAGGACCCTGAGATCATGACCTGAGCCGAAGGCAGAGGCTTTAACACTGAGCCACTTAGGCGCCCCATCCCCTTTACTATCGAGAGAGAAAAGTGCATAGATTTCTCACCCAAACTACCTTTACTAACCTCTGTTCCTGGGTATCACTGAAAAACATCAGAAAGGCACTCTATGGGCTCCCAAACCTCTTGGTTACCTTCAAAATCTCACCTTATTCACTTAAGACTTCCTCTGACCACCTAACCATCTCATTTTCTCTCTAAATACATGGATAATCTCTAATGATACAGACCCTTGAATCAAATAACTCCTTATCAACTGCAAGCAACAGTCTGCAGAAAAAGAAAAGCCCTAGCTACAAAGAGAACACTCCTGCTCCAAAATAAAGATGTAAGTTAAATGTAACAAAATATCCAAGGACAGGGGCGCCTGGGTGGCTCAGTGGGTTAGGGCCTCTGCCTTTGGCTCAGGTCATGGTCTCGGGGTCCTGGGATCGAGCCCCACATCGGGCTCTCTGCTCAGCAGGGAGCCTGCTTCCCTCTCTCTCTGCCTGCTTCTTTGCCTCCTTGTGATCCCTCTCTGTCAAGTGAATAGATAAAATCTTAAAAAAAAAAAAAATATCCAAGAACACCACTAAACTAGTACAAATTTACTACCCCCTCCAAATCCTCGTCCCGCCAGACCTACCCTTCCCCAGAAACAAGCTGTTGACAGAAATGATCTGTATGGGGGGGCGCACCGGGGGGGGGGGGGTGCTCAGTGGGTTAAAGCCTCTGCCTTCGGCTCAGGTCATCATAATCTCAGGGTCCTGGGATCAAGCCCCACAATGGGCTCTCTGCTCAGTGGGGAGCCTGCTTCTCCCCCTCTCTCTCTGCCTGCCTCTCTACCTACTCGTCATCTATGTCAAATAAATAAATAAAATCTTTAGAAAAAAAGGACTAAAAAAGAAATGATCTGTATGCGTTAAGGCAAAGACGAGGAGACAGTGTGAAGGCTGGTCTCAGAGAACACACGAGCCCAGACCCCTCTCCTAACAGTCCCTTTCCCTAGAGGACCTTACGTGATTCAGGAGGCACTGCTTGGCTTCCATGTACCCTCACCCGTGACAGCTCTCTACTATCAGCTGGGACTATAAATACATCAGTGTCACTTGATGAGCTCTGCAAGGTGCTCCAGGATGAGTTAGCTCTAAAAAGCCAAGTTTCCAGCATAGCTCAGCTGGCCCCCTTCGGTTCCGCAGCCTCCCTTTTACTGTTTTCTAAAGGAGAGAGAAACCTGGGAATATATATGTGCCCAATGTGATTGCTACAAATACATCATCCTTAGACCTCTACAGGCTATCCCAGAGTCAAGGTCCTCAAGTGTGGTATACGACTTAGACACCTCCACATTCTGAGGTGTTACTCTATATCCCAAATGTTGGTCACCCACCAAATAAGATGTTACTGGAGACAAATGACCCTCTTTCCATGAGACCTTTCTCAAATACCTCTCTACCTAACATCTAACAAACCTTGCTCTGCCTGCAAAACAAAAAACAAAAACAAAAACCTCCTTTGTTCCTTTCCAATCTATGAGACTCAATAATGGAAATGGGAGGAGAAAGTCCTCCTTGCACAATGCCTTTTCTTCTTCTCCACCCAGAATGCCACTCATACATTATTTTAACAGAATTCGAACAAAAGTCATATTCATTGAACACATTCCCTATCTTTGGCTTAAAAACCCAGCAAATCAAAATAGTCATCACTTCTATTAACTCAGAAAAGGGATAATTATAAAGAAAACTTTATTTTTAAGGTTTTATTTTTAACTAATCTCTACACCCAATGTGGAGTTTGAACTTACAACCAACCCGAGATCAAAAGTCACACGCTTCAAAAAAAAATTCACATGCTCTACCAACTGAGCTACCCAGGTGCCAAGAAATCATTTTTTTAAATGTTTAATTCTTGTGTGGCATCAAGCTAATTTAGTGGAATACTGTTGGCTTAATGGAAATGAAAGCCCCCAAAACATTTAACAAGAAATAAATAAATATGGGGACATCTGGGTGGCTCAGTCCGTT
>CM052806.1:91378891-91409004 GCA_028533885.1 Nasua narica | reverse complement strand
AAATAAATGAAATCTTTAAAAAGGGAGGGAAGGGGGGCGCCTGGGTGGCTCAGTGGGTTAAAGCCTCTGCCTTCGGCTCAGGTCCTGAACCCAGAGTCCTGGGATCGAGCCCCGCATTGGGCTCTCTGCTCAGCGGGGAGCCTGCTTCCCCCTCTCTCTCTCTGCCTGCCTCTCTGCCTACTTGTGATCTGTGTCAAATAAATAAAATCTTTAAAAAAAAAGGGGGGGGGAGGGAAGGGGCGCCTCGGTGGCTCAGTGGGTTAAAGCCTCTCTCTGCCTTCGGCTCAGGTCATGATCTCAGGGTCCTGGGATCAAGCCCCACATTGGGCTCTCTGCTCAGCAGGGGACCTGCTACACCGCCCGCCGCCGCGTACTTGTGATCTCTATCAAATAAATAAAATCTTAAAAAAAGGGGGGGGGGAGAAGAAGGAAAAGAGGGAGAAGGAAGAAAATAAAATAAATAAATCTGGAGAAGTTACATATGTATCATTTCATTACCTGAGAATTCCCTAACAAATGGGGGGAGGGGGACACAAGTGAACTATCATTCCTTACCGAAAACCATCCTCTTATACATGTTACCCAATATGCCCTCAAGTATTCCTGAAACAAACAAGGAAGCTACTTCCACTGAACTCAAGATCTGAGGCCACTGATTGCCAAAACCGGTAATTATCAACTATTAGACACTTACAGGCACGACTAATTTCCTTTCATTAAAATAAAATACAACACATGGCAAATACTCAGTCCTGGTTTGCGAACTCAAATTGGGTATTTCTGCCCCCAACTTTCCTCAAGTCTGGATTCCATTATTAATCACAGAAGGGTCATCGGGACAAAGACAAACCAGGAAGGATCCAATTCAAACAAGGTTTTCTCAGCACTGTGGGTCTGGGGCAACGCCTTAGGCACACAGGGAGCACAGAAGCGAAGATTCCAGGCCTATCCCAGAGGAACACACAGGAAGGTCCTGGAATCCTGTGTTGGTGAAAAGGAGAATGAGAAACTTATTTAAAATATTTTATTTATTTGTTTATTTAACCGAAAGAGAGATCACAAGCAAGCAGAGAGGCAGGCTCCCTGCTGAGCAGAGAGCCTGATGCGGGGCTCCATCCCAGGACCCTGAGATCATGCTCTGAGCTGAAGGCAAAGGCTTTAAGCCACTGAGCCACCAAGTGCCCCAAGAATGAGAATTTTAAAGGGTACAAATCACATACTACCTGAAGAAGTCACCCTTCCAAATACAACTGATCCTTGCAACAGAACTTAAGAATCCTAAAATAACTGGAGTATTTTGAAAACAAATACATGAAAAAAAAAATCCAACTCACACACAACCCATGCAATTGTACTGCCTCACGGCCATTCAGGGCAGCTACCCTTTTTTTACTTAGGATGGCCAAAACTCCTTACAAATGTTCAGAAAGGATGTAAGTTTACAGAGAAAACCAAGCTATGCCCAAATAAGGAATAGCTTTTGAAATAAGGCATTAGAGGTATAAAGACTCCTCCGCACTTTAACACATAATGCAACCCCTAGAAACTTAACTGCCTTTATAATTTTTTCAAGATTTTATTTTTAAGTCATCTCTACATCCAACTTACAACCCAGCAACCAAGAGTCGCATGCGCCACCAACAGAACCAGCAGCAACCCCTACTTTTACAATTTCTTTTTTCAGAAATTAATTTTCCCCACCTTAAAAGTGAAGTATTTAAATTAATAGTACAAAAAATAATGGGTATTTTTTAAACTTACTTCTTTCTTAGGTAGGATATTAAAACAATGTCACTTCAACAAAGTGAACTGTGATTCTGATGCTCTCCTAAAAACACAGTTTGAAAAACACCTATAACCAATACATAATAAAAGCATCAAAGTTCTCCAAGCTAAGTTACCCATTAAGTCATTTTCTTCAATTAGGTTTTAAATGGTCTTTCCAGGGCACCTGGCTGACTCAGTTGGTAGAACACGTGACTCATCATCTTGGGGTTGGGAGTTCAAGCCCCAAGTTGGGAGTAGAGATTACAATCAATCATCCATTCTTCTATTATCATTTCTATCACTATACTTGTATTCACCAACCTTAGTGTTCTTCTCATTTACCTCATGAATTTAAAATTCTCAAATCCTATTTATCAAAGAGAAAGGAGAACATTTGTTAATTTTTGTTCATTCTTGCCACTGTCCCCATTCTAATTCCCTAATAAAATTGCAATTACGCCTATGTCACCACCAGGTGGTGTCCTGGACAAAATAAAAGCAAAACCAGATTTCTAACACAAACCACCCCCATCCCAAATTAGATTCATTTCCAAGATTTAAACAAAAAAAGGTTTTTATATATCCTGTTAAAATATCAACTTCCAGGGGCGCCTGGGAGGCTCAGTGGGTTAAAGCCTCTGCCTCCAGCTCCAGGTCATGATCTCAGGGTCCTGGGATCGAGTTCTGCCCCGGGCTCTCTGCTCAGAAGGGAGCCTGCTTCCCCCATCCTCCTCCCTCCCTCTCTGCCTACCTGTGATCTCTGTGTCAAATAAATGAACGAAATCTTAAAAAAAAAAAAAAAAATCACTTACAAGTAGCGACTAATTCCCTTCACTTGGTCCTTACCAACAGACCTCAGAAAAGTCACGTAACCACACGTGACCATGAACCGACACGGCAGCTGACCTCCAAAGGGCAGGCCCACCAGTGGGAACATCACCAAGGTGACAGTCAGGATTACACTGCAACCCTGAAAAGCTGAACTTAAGTCACTGCGGGTGAGGGCACCTGAGTGGCTCAGTCGGTTAAGAGTCTGCCTTACGCTCAGATCATGAACTTGGGGTCCTGGGACCGAGTTCCAGGTCTGAGCAGGGGAGTCTGCTTCTGCTTCTCCCTCTGCCTCTACCTGTGTACTCTTCTCTCTCTCAAATAAATAAAATCTTTAATAACTTACTGTGTTTTAAAGTACCCTCTTTAAAACTAAAAAATACGCACATACCATCCCACCATAAACCTGTTTTTTGACTTTGCTAGGTTGAAAACTTACGGATGATGGGGAACTCTATCGTATTTGTAACAACTGTATTTGTTTAAAACTGTCCAAAAACAGGGGCGCCTGGGTAGCTCAGACATTAAGCATCTGCCTTCGGCTCAGGCTGTGATCCCAGGGTTCTAGGATCGAGCCCCACATCGGCGCCCTACTCCACGGGGAATTTTTTTCTCTCTCTCTCCCCTTGCTTGTGTTCCCTGTCTCTCTCTGTCCAAAAAATAAATGATTAAAAAAAAAAAACTGTCCAAAAACAGCGATAATACAGAGAAAAATGGTTCTACCCTTAATTCTTACACTTTAAAAAAACAGGTTTGCTAAAAGAGAAAATCTATTGTACGTCACTTAATTGCAGGTACACCGTCGTCCCCTGTCCGTAATGTATTCTTCAGAACATTACTCCGCACCCAGCCCTCCAGAGAAACCTGTCCTGCAGCCAGAAATACCTCTCAAATACACCAATGTCAAATCAAGAAAACAAAATTTAGGAACGCCTGGGGGGCTCAGTGGGTTAAAGCCTCTGCTTTGGCTCAGGACATGATCTCAGGGTCCTGGGATGGAGCCCCGCATGTGGCTCTCCGCTCGGCGGGGAGCCTGCTTCCCCCTCTCTCTCTGTCTGCCTCTCTGCCTACTTGTGATCTCTGTCAAACAAATAAAATTTAAAAAAAAAAATTAAAACTGATTTCTCTAAAAGGATGCTAAACTCATCTTAAGTTTTTTAAAGGTTCCCAAACTCTCAATCTTACCACCTTCCAGAGCAAGAAGTAGAGTCTGTTTATCTCAAAATCCAACTTCTCAACTCGCACCCCTACAAAACACTCCAAGCCAATTTACTTCCCGAATTCACATGTGCGTCATCTAGAACATTCCGCAGCTCACTAGAGAATATGCGTAAAAAGCCCTCGTCTCTCGGTCGCACACAAGTACCCAAAAAGCGAAAAGTCTAGATTAAATTTCCCAGAGAGACTCCCAGGGTGGGGAAGAGCCCGGGAAGCCCGGGAGGGAAACACCTATCCACGAAACAGGTTCGATACACACAATCACGAGAAACACTGCTTTAACCCGAAGAGCAATGAGCGAGAACTTCAAATGGTGAGGTTTTAGCTTTCCTTTCGTCGGTCCTTTTTGGTCGCTGCCGTAGGTGATTTGACCCGAGTCTTTCCTCGCTCGAGTCCAAGGCTCCCGAGGCGCCGGCCAGAACTGGAACAGAGACGCTGAGAGAGGCAGCGAGCGGCCCGACCCTCGGCGGCGGCGTGACCTTGCCCCGCGGCCACTCCCCTCCCAGGTTTACATCTAACAACCGCGACTGCCCCAACCCTTTTGGGGACAACGCGAAACTTGCAACGGGCTCTTCTTGCGCCAATTCTTTCCTTACTTGGGCAAAAGTTGATCTAAACTTCAGTCACATAAACCACGGTACACGCTGAAGTCAAACAACGCAAACTGGCTTTCGGCTGAAATTCAGGCATTCTGCTCAACAACAAACTCCTGAAAAACCCCTGGAAAGTTCCGGGAACGCGGCTTCGCGTCTCCTGGAGCCGCTTCCTGGTCGCCGAGCTTCGGGGCGCCGCCTCCCGCGAGCCTTCTACTTTTTGCGAACCTACCTCGTTTCTGGCTCCAGGCTCATCCACGTGGGGCTTTAAAAAAACGTAAAAAACAGCCTCTCCCGCCGCAGGGCCCCGCCGCTGCCGCTCCCGGGCCCGCACCGGCCGGCCGGCCGCCTGCCCGCCCGCGCTCTGCACGGGCCGCGGCCCAACCGCCGGCGCGGGGCGGGTCAAGGCCGAATGCCGCCCCCAACTCCCGGAGCCCCCGGCCCGCAGCGGGTCCCCATGCGCCCCGGCCAGACGCCCGCCCCCGACCGGCCAGCCCCCGGGGGCCCAGCATCCACCCTTGGCCCCCGACGTCCACCCGCGGCCGCAACGCCCGCGCCCCCGCCTAACGCCCACCCCGGCCCCACACCGGGGCCCCGGCCACTGGCAGACACCCCAGCCAGACGCCCACCCCCGAAACCCCGACCCCACAGCAGGCCGCAGTTCCCTGACCCCCGGCCCGACCCTCCTCCCCGGCCCCACACCGACCCGAGGCCCGGCCCCCGCCCGCGGGCGACCCTCACCGAGGACAGGGAGCCGGCGGCGAGCAGGAGGCGCGGCGGGGCGGCGGCCCGGGTCCCCTCGGCTCCGGCACGGCGGCGCTGGCGGCGGTGGCGGCGGCGGCGACTCCTCGCGCTTTCCTTTCTCTCCTTTCTCCGACAACAAACAGGAAGTGCGTCACGCGGCGGCGGCGCGGCGACGTGCACTTCCGCCCGGTCCTGACGCCGCGCATGCGCCCCGCCCCGCCCGCCTTCCCGAAGGTTCGTCGAGGCCGGACTTGGGAAGGGGGTGGAGGAGTGGAGGGGTGGAGCCCCGCGAGTGCTGCCCGGCACCCGCGGATGCGGGCGGCAGGTCGAGGAGGGCTGGCCTGCGCCCGTCTGCCTCCCCCGGTGTGCGGCCCGCCGCGGCCGCCCGGGACAGGCCTCTCTGACGTGCATTAGCGTGGGCGGTCACGTCTAAGGACCTGCAGGCCCAACGTCGGTCTGAGCCGAAGGGAATCCCTTTGTTCGCGGGCGCGTCTGTGCGGAGGGGTCGTCTGCGTGCGAGTGTCCCCTCCAGTGCCAGGGGGAGAGGGTGACCGCGTCTCTGGGGGAGCGCACACCTGCTCCGGCCTGCTGTGCCTCTCCCGCCCCCTCCCGGAACTGACCCCCTCCCCCACCGTCTCCCGCCCCCCTCCCCGAACTCACCCCACCCCCCTCCCCGAACTCACCCCACCCCCTCCAGCTCCCCTGCTGGAACCCACCCCCACCCCCACCATCCCCTGGCTTCTGCTCTTGGGCTCCTGGGCTCCTGGGCTCCTGGGCTCCTGGGCTCTTGGGCGGTGCTGAAGGCGGGGTCTTGGACCACGTCTGGGAGCTCCTGGGTTTTCCTGGGTGTCCCGTATGTATGCAGGAGGTGCACACATTGTTAGGCTTCTGTTTGCTTTCCTCCTCTTACTGGGTCTTAGGTCAGTTTAATTAGTAGAGGGGTAAAGAACCTAGGAGTAAAGAAGAGACGACTCTTCTCTCCACCCCCCAACTGATCTAAGCCTTTGAGATCCTTTAGTAGAAGATACTTTCAACGCTTTTTATTTATAACATCTGATTCATAACTTTCACTATAGGCACCTGGAAGGCTTAAGTAGCTCAGGCTCTAGTTTGTCCTACAATGGGGGCCAAGGGCAGGCTGCCCCAAGGTGGGCCACTCTGGCATGAAGATTATTTTGAGCTGAAGGCAAAGGAGACTCTGGGTTCAACAGAATTTTTTGCCCCTCCCTTAATTACATGAAAGAATCTAAATTGGGAGTCTTCCCAAGAACCCTGGTTATTACCAGAGATAAATTTTATGTGAGCGACCCATGGAATGGCAGGACAAACATCTAATTAGCAAAAATTTGCTTTTTCTTATTGCCCTGTGAATTATGTTCCTTCCCTTCAAAGCCCCAGACCCTTACCTTTTTCTTAATTCAGGATGACATACATACACCTCATTTTGTCTGTCTCTGGAATTTCCATATCTCTGTAGATGCCGTATGCGTAAGCTATTAAATTTGATTTTTTTTTCTGCTGATCTATTTCATGTTAATTTGAATATTACCTTAATCCGGATAGAAAGAGCTTGTAACCTTGTAGAGAAGAGGAATTCATGCTCCCTGGCACTACTTAAAAACAAAAGATAGCTTTATATTGCATATATTCTTTTCTTGTGTTTTTTTTTTTTTTAAGATTTTTATTTATCTATTTGATGGAGCAAGAGAGGGAACACAAGCAGGGGGAGTGGGAGAGGGAGAAGCAGGCCCCCCCCACTGAGCAGGGAGCCCAATGCTGGCTCGATCCCAGGACCCTGGTGCCAGGACCCCCAGGGTCACTACCGGAGCCCAAGGCAGACACTCAATGACTGAGCCACCCAGGTGCCCCTTTTCTTGTGTTTCTTAAACATTCATTGCATCACTTACCCCATAGTTTTTAGTAAATGACCAGTTAGCAAAAGAAAAAAAAAAAAATCTTCATTTGAGTCAGTTTCCTATTCTTTCTTTTAGTAGATTATATAAATGGTCAAAAGAAAGGAATAAGACAGTATTTGCTTTGGGTATGGACACCTCATGATAAAACCCAAGATAATCTCAGCAGAGACTGGAATTTCATTCAGGCACATGCACAGCTTGGCAATGTCACGTGTAATGGAGTATACCAGGCAGCTGATGGAGTTTCAGGTGCCTTCCAGTCTTAATGGTCCTATCATGTGACATTTCACATTGAAATAAGGCCCCAAAGCAAGTGTGAGCTAATCTTGAAATGCAGACAGGACAGAAACATGAATTTTAAATAGTAAGTGGCAGGCTAGTCACAAATAACTTGTTCAATCTCCCTCCAAAAAAAAAAATTTATTAAAACATCTGTCATTGCAGTGAACTGTATTATCAGAAAACCAAGTAGAGAAAAAAAGAAAAACCAAGTAGGACAAAACAAGGCCCCTGCCCTGTTGGGATTCACATGGTACGCTGGGTGAACCGGGTTAGACATTAAGTGCCATGGCAATATTTAAGTGACTCTTTAAGAAAAAAAAAAAAAAAGAAACTCTTTTAAGTAAACAACAGGAAGGCTCTTTCAAAATAAGATTGAGGATTTATTCCAAAAATTAATGTTAGCCCAGATGGTGATGCTCCCGGAAACTCCAGTCCAGAGTACAATTATCTCAAAACGGAACAGCAAGGATTTAAACTGGGGTGAAGCCCACTTAGAGCGAAATGAGGAGGCCGAGTGCCGAGCAGGAAGGCAGCCTGCAGGGAGCGCGTGCGCTCAGTTCGCCGGGCGCAGAGGCTTCGCTTCAAGCCCCGAGGGTGGGAAATAACTGCTCCCGTGGCCGGGGAGGACTTTACTCCTTATCCGGTGGGAAAGGGAAGCCAAGCGTAGACACACCCGGGGGTTGCAGGGTGGCTGGAGGTGTGGGAGGCTTCTGTGACTTGGTTGCCGCACTTGTGAAATGGAGATCCGAGGCTTGTGGGGAGGGCTGGTCGCAAGCACTCATCTCAGCCTACAGAGCAGCAGGAGACCATAGCTCGTCTGTCATGGCCTGCTCGAGAAACTGAGGAAAGCTACACCCTTCTCCCCAGAAACACGTGCCCCTGGCGGGGAGGAGAGGGCCAACATCAGCACGCCCTGCACACACCCTGCCGAGTCCGTCCCAGAGTCCAGGAACACCAGCTGAAGGTCTGGAATGACAGCGGGGCAATTTTTATCACACCGTGAGATCTATGTTTGATTCAAGAACAACATTTGTAGAAATTCCCAAAGGCAATAAATGCAGGAAACGAAGAGAAAAGAAGGGTACATAGCAGGTTACTGATCACAGCTTTGCAGACCACCAGCTCCCCTTACCAGGAAATACCAGGCTGCCCATGAAGATGACAATGACATTCTTTTTCTAAAAAGATTCTTTATTTATTTATTATTTATTGAGAGAAAGAGTGAGCAAGAGACGAGCATAGGAACAGGGGCAGAGGGAGAGGGAGAAGCAAGCTCCTCGAGGAGCAGGGAGCCCGATGTGGGGCTCGATTCCCAGGACTCTGGGATCATGACCGGAGCCGAAGGCAGACGCTGAACGACTGGGCCACCGGGGGCCCCAGTGCTGTCCTATTTCTTAGAACACACATCCAAGTGTGTTCTTAGAAACACATCCAAGATACAGTAAGACAGTGGACATAATGTGAAACCATCTTTATAAAATTATAGTCGTGCGTGCGTGTGTGTGTAGGTCAAAGTGGGCTCGGCTGCCTCCGTTTTGACCTCGAGCTTTCCAGCGGGTTCTTTTGGGCTGGTCCCTCGGCTCAGCTGGAAAACCCGAGGAGAACGCATCCCCTGGTGGGAGCGGGAACCCCGCCCTGGAGCGGAAGGACCTGGGCCGGCGAGCCCCCTGTGGGACTGACTGCAGGACAGTGACCCATTTGACCTTCAGCACGGGCCTTCAGGGAGCCACCCTCCTTCGCCCCCCATTTTCCTTATATAAACCCAGAAGTAGTTCCAGCCTCTTGTGGAGTCCTTGCATACTAGCCCGCTGTCTTCCCAGCATTGGCCTCGCTGAAATAAATTCCTTTATTCTTTTGCAGCCACGCATCTGTCTTCTTCGGGTTTTGTCAGCGGCGAGCAGCTAACTGGGTGTGTTTGGGACCCCGGACCCAGGTGCTCAGCCCCCCTGCGACCCAGCCACGTTTCGGGTCAGAGGCTTCTCTGAGGAGAGCCTGGGCGCAGAATTTCACGAGCTTCCCCGGTGACAGTGGGCAGCCAAGGACAGGGCTGCCCTCGGACACCTTGCGGAAAGGGCACGTGGCCACATGTTGTTTCCAGAGTTTCTCGTTCCTTCTGTGGCATCTCAAGTCGCACGTTATAGCCTCTGCCTCCGAGGGCTCCCTTCACAAGTAAGTGAGAGGGCCCTTGGGGAGTGAGCGAGGGTCCCTAGACAAAGGGTGCTTTCGAAGGAGACAAATGACGTTGGGACGACCGACAGAAAGCACGATGCTGACAGCTTTGGAGATGTCCCGGGCGCCACGGGGGCTGTCATGAGAACCGGGCTTGACCGGACCCCCCGGTAGGGCCAAGGAAAGAGAACATGAACTCAATTCCGCGTGGTCCCGGTTTCTAACCAGGAGGAGTTCCCATCAGAGATGCAGGGGGACCGGGGTGTGTGACCGAGGGGAGGGAAGGCCGAGCTCAGCTGCGGGCCGCGAGAGGGGAGCCGCGGGGAAGGGCGGGGAACTGCAACTCCCGGGAGAGGGGTCCCCGGTTCTTACCGGTTCTTACCCGGGGCTTTCCAGACCCGCCAAAGCGGAAACTGTTAGGAGTTAGCGGGACAGTCGGGTGGTCGGGGCCGCGGTCCCCAGCGGGAAAACACGGAGTGAGGAAGGTCGAACAGCGCTGCGGTCCTATCTGCCGCCTGGACGGGCCCCGCCAGCATCCCCGGGGGCAGCCTTGGCAGAAAAGATTTCTGCGAAACGTCCTGAAATAAGACAAGTAAGCACAAGGCCCGTGTCCCCACTGATGTGGGAAACAAAGGCAGAAGGAAACAGGCAGGATTAAATGGCCCTTCCCTCTGCAGCCCAGCCACAAACACTTGGGGCCCGAGGACGATGACCTTCCTCCAGGAAGCTCCTGGTACCGCTCTCCGGGGGAAGAGCAGCCTCAGTTTCCCAAGAGCCAGGTCTCTGGTGTCCTCTGAGTTTCTTTAGCCGATGAAAGTCCTTCGGAAACTTCTCTCGTCTTTACCTCCCCCAAGCCCCAAGTCTGTAATCCGAAGCTCCTCACGGTCCCCGGCAGGAGCTGCTTTCTGCCCGCCGGTCTCCACGCTTTAAGGAAACCACCGTTCTCCACCAGAAATGTCTGAAGAGTTCTTTCTAGGCCATCGCTCCGACCTCTCCAAACCTCACCAAAAAACATTCAAAGACTACATCGCCTAGCGCGGGTGAAGGGCAGTTAAGACATGAGCCCCCGATGGCCGCAGAAGAGACCAGCAGCTCGGGAGATCAGCCAACATGTAGACAGATGCGCGACCAAAGCACACCCTGCTTGCTTAAGAATGTTCCGCAGAGGGGCACCTGGGTGGCTTAATTGGTTGAGCAACTGCCTTCAGCTCAGGTCGTGGTCCCGGGGTCCTGGGATCGAGTCCCACATCGGGCTCCCGGCTCCACGGGGAGTCGGCTTCTTCCTCTGACCTTCTCTCCTCTCATGATCTCTCTCACTTTCTCTGTCTCTCAAATAAATAAATAAAATCTTTAAAAAAAAAAAGAATGTTCCGCAGAAGAGCTCATAAGAACCCCTAAACTTAGAAACTCCGAGGGCAGCCCTCGGTGTTTGGGTCCCCTTCCTCTCCGGGAGCTGGTACTATCAAACTGCTCTGCTCTTCGCCTGGGTGGGAGCAGGAACCGAGGGAAGGCAGACAATCCCAGCAACAAAATCCAGGTCTGAGAGCCTCCTCACCTGGAAAGAGAAGGAGAAGCTAAGGAGGGAAGAGCAGACAACAGGGGAGCCCAGAAATGGTGTAAAAAAAAAAAGCGGGGTTAATATCCAGCTAGAAACAAGGGGGAGATCAGAACATTCAGGATGAAAGTCTCGGTGGCCTTCGAAGGGTTCCCACGGGAGTCTGGTCCTCACCCGGGCTGGCAGAGGGCTGCTTTGCCGGGCCCCGGGCAGGGGTGGGGGCATTCATCCTGGAGTGGACTGAGGAGGAAAGCCAGTAGCTGGAGAAGGAAGGTCAAGGGAAGCCTTGGGGTTTCTTTCTTTCTTTTTTTTTTTTTTAAGATTTTATTTATTTATTTGAGATAGAGACAGTGAGAGAGTGCATGAGAGGGGAGAAGGTCAGAGGGAGAAGCAGACTCCCCGCAGAGCTGGGAGCCCGATGTGGGACTCGATCCCAGGACTCTGTGACCATGACCTGAGCCGAAGGCAGTTGCTTAACCCACTGAGCCACCCAGGCGCCCAGCCTTGGGTTTTCTCCGGTTGTGTTTTGTTGTTTATGTCTGGCCATTGCCCCAAAGGCTCTCCAGCACCTTCCGCATCAAAGCCGGGGGGAAACAGAACAGGAGAGAAAAGTAATCAGGAAAGGAGCTCCTTCTCGGAGGAGGAGGAGGTGGGGAGGTTCAGGACAAAGCGTGAAGGTAGGGAACTCACTTTGAGAAAGAGAGCTTTACATCCGTTCCTTCAAATCCCAGGCAGAAGAAAAGGAGAAGACGGGGGACTACCTTGGAGGAGCCGCAGCGATGGAAGACGGACCTCGGTGATGGGAGGGGACGCGGGGCGTCACGAGGCATGGTGCGCACGCGTGAGAGTCAGCATTAGTGAACTCCCTAACCTTCTGAAAGGAAACAGGAATAGTGAGCAACTCATCCAGTCTCGAAGCTCCTGCACTGCTGTCTCTGGGACGGCTGGGTTCTTTGGGGGAATGGGGAAAGAACCGGGACTAACCCAGACCCCAGGGAAGGAAAACCAGCTGCTTTTAAGTACTGGCCACGCTGGTGTGATACCTGAATTCACCCTGTGCCCAGTGTCCCCTGAATGCCCCATAAAACGTCAACGTTGATGATGCTGTGACTTTAACCATGCCATGAGCCTCAGTTTCCCTGTCTGTAAGATACACATAGGGACAGCTACCATACCTTTCCGTGGATGTTGGAATAGTTCTTCAAGATCCCTAGTTAAAAGGAATCACGAAAACAGAGGTAATCTATAAGAATGGGCTATTTCACATACTTATTTAACAAAAAAACACAGGTCCGTCACAAAAAGGCCACCCAAGACTTGATGACCCGCAAAGAAGCTGACATCTAAAGTGGTTCACATTCCAGATTTCCTGCCTTCAAAACACATTGTCCGCAGTTTATATCGGAAATAGCTGCTTAAGGGGCGCCTGGGGGGGCTCACTGGGCCAAGTGTCTGCCTTCAGCTCAGGTCGTGATCTTGGGGTCCTGGGATCGAGCCCCGCGTCGGGCTCCCTGCTCCCCCCCCCGTCTGTCTCTGCCTGCTTGTGAGCTCTCTCGCTCTCTGTGTGTCAAATAAATAAATAAAATCTTAAAAAAATTAAATTAAATTAAATTAAACACTTTTGTTCAAATAACTCAGTTATAGGCGCACCTGGGGGGCTCAGTCGGTTACACGTCTGCCTTCGGCTCAGGTCATGGTCTCAGGGTCCCAGAATCGAGCCCCGCATCAGGCTCCCTGCTCTGCAGAAGGCAGCGTCCCCCTCTCTCATTCCCTCTGCTTGTGTTCTCTCTCTCTCTCTCTCTGTAAAATAAATAAAATCTTAAAAACAAAACCAAACCAAAACCAGGAGGGGAGTGTTGGCACAGCTGAGGGAGATTGGACCCCTGTGCCCGGTGGGCGGGAATGAAAATGAAGAGTAGCTGCTGTGGGAAATAGTATTCTCATTCCTCAAAAAATTAAAAATAGAATTACCAGATGACCCAGCGATTCCACTTCTGGGTGTCGACGCGGAGAATGGGAAGCAGGCGCTCGGAGAGCTGTGGGCTCGCCCGCGTTCACGCGGTGACATTCACAGGAGCCGGGGCCAGGGGCAACCCAAGCGTCCAGGGACACAGCAGCAGACAAGCAGACGCGGTCCCTGCATGCGAGAGTGGGACACGGCCTCCAAAAGGAAGACAATCCCGCAGCTCGCTACAGCGTGGATGAGCCTCGGGGACCTCAAGCTCCCGGAAACGGCCGCTCGGAGGGTGACAGACACTCTGGCCTCACTTCTGTGAGGTCCCTGGAGCCCTCGATCCAGAGAGAGAGTAGAGGGCAGGCGCCCAGGGACTGGGGGAGGGGGTCGAGTCAGTGTTTCGTGGGGACGGTTTCCATTTTACCAGATGGAAAGTCCTAGATTTGGGGTAAGATGGTCGCGCAACAAGGGAATGAATCTAATGCTGCTGAGTTGTGGACCTAGAAAGGGTTAAAAATGGTAAATTTTATGTTATGTGTATTTTACCACACACACAAAAATTGGAGAGGGGCAACTGGGTGGCTCGGCGGCCTCGCTCCGTGGTCTCCTGGTAGATAAATCCTCCCGGGCTTCTCCTCGTCGGACCGAGCCTCTCCTCGTGGACGCTGAGGAATGTTGCCCTCCTTCCGCATCGCCGCCCAGACCTTGCTCAGGGCTTTGCTGCTCCTCTGGCTGGAGACACCCCACGGCCACCCGGTCCCCTGGGAGCCCCGGGCCGCCGCAGCCTGACACGCAGTGCTCAGTGCGTGTCTGTAGGCTCGGCGGGGGAAGAAGTGGGTGAACACTCTCGCACGGCCTGGAGAGAGTCGTGGTTCGTACAAGAGGATCCGAGGAGGTGCGGGGAGCTCCTTACCTTACAGTCTGATGAGAAATACTGACAGCCAGAGGGCGGCCCAGGGGCTGGGGTAGTGCAGCACTGTGGGGGCGGGGCCGGCCTGGCAGGGTCCCCAGCCCCCCTGGCCCTAAGGGGAGCCCCCCCGGGGTGCAGTTCCCAGCTCCTGCATCCCGCCGGGCCGCCCCCGGGCACCCCACACACAGCACAGGCCTGCAGGGCCGGAGGGCATCTCCGTTCTCTGCTTTCCTGCTCTCGGACGCTGGGAAGTGCGAAGAAGCGAGTAAACAGGCACTCTCTGTTGTTTAAAGGTGTGGAGGGGGCGCCTGGGAGGCTCAGTGGGTTAAAGCCTCTGCCTTTGGCTCGGGTCATGATCTCGGGGTCCTGGGATCGAGCCCCGCATCGGGCTCTCTGCTCAGCGGGGAGCCTGCTTCCCCCCTGCTTCTGCCTGCCTCTCTGCCTGCTTGTGATCTCTGTCAAATAAATAAATAAAATCTTTAAAGAAAAATAACATATAGGGAGCCCTTTACGGAAGGCCAGAGTCCAAAAGGCTGTGTGCACGTCAGCAGGAAGCGCACGCAAATACTTTCAGTGCGATTCAGGATTGTTCAACTCGGCCAATGTCTACACGGTAAGGAGGTGGTGCTGTGGTCCGGCCTGGGGTGCCCTGCGGATGGGGGATGGGTGAGCGGGGACACTAGGGGCGGGAGGGGCAGTTGGAGCAAGGGAGGACAGGGCTCCCTGTGGTTCCCGGGCCAAGGTCGCAGGGAGAGTCAGGGGCCCGTGTCCGGGTGACTGGGTGACCCCAGCCGCATGGAGCAGGAAGCGGCTTCTTGGTACGGACACAGGGAAGGTGAGGGCAGCAGGGACTCGGCAGCCGCGAGCTCCCCCGGTGGCCCCTCTGGGACCGCTGAAACCTCGGCCGCTCGGCGCCTTATTTGAGAACAAGTTCACTGCGGATGGGGCCGGTTAAGATGACGTCGCGCCGGAGTCGGTGAGCTCAGCCCCACAGCTGGAGAAGGGAGACTCGGGAACACGGCCGGTGACCGGGGGACGATCGGCAGAGGCAGGAGGACGCAGCCCCCAGTCCCGGAAGGCCCGGGATTGCCGGCCACACCCGAGTCGGGAGGGGCAGGGAGGATCCCACTGGGAGTCTCGGAGGGAGGACAGGCCGGCCACGCCTGGATCCCGCACTTCCGGCCCCAGAACCCCCGGGGAGGTCGTGTTCCTGACGCTCCAGCCGTGGGGCGTGGGTTCTGTGCGGCAGCCCCGGGAGCTAGTGCGGATGCTCGCAGGGCTCTGCGGGGAGGACCGAACCTGCCCGTGCCCGAGGCCTCCCGGCAGGCCGTGCTCTGGCCCTCAAGGGCTTCAGGAGTTTCCTGCGGGCATCAATGCTGGAGGCGGAAGCAACTCATCCCAGGGCTTTGACTTTTAACTCGGCGTTTGCTCTGAAGTCTGTTTGTTCCTCCACGGGGACTCGCTAAGCGTGCCTTCCCGCCCTGACGGCTTGCAGAGCCGGGCCCGGCCGCGCCTCCTCCGGGCCCCGCGTGGCCACAGAGCACAGCCCCGCCGTCTGATACGGAGAGAGGTGCTCTGCAGACGTTTAGACTGGACGAAATTGCAATTTTATTAGGTGAAAACTGTCAAATATTGGTAAGAATCTGTCAAACAAATTTGCCATTTTATACATCATAAACCATCAAATATTGGGAATTTCATTGGGTCCAACCTAATATCGTGACTAATACAGAAGTATGTTTTTTTTAAGAAGCCAAACTTTAAATAGTACGTGTTCCACAGCAAGTCCCGAGACAAATGAGAGGCCCCCTGGCTCCTCTGAACCACCGGGACACAGACGCCGGTCTCCGCCGGCCGTCAGCCGCCCCCACACCCTCGTCCCCACTCAGACGCCTCCGGAACCCTCCAGTGACGGACTTACCTCCAGAATCCCACGGGTCCCTTCACTTATGACAGTGAATCGTTAAAATACAAATAATGCACTAAAATACAAGGAGGAGAAAGAGGAGACCAGTCACCATAGCATCACTAGTTACACCAGAGGAAACTACCGCGCACGTCGTGATGAGCACTCCCCCTGCTTTTTCTCTGTGCTTATAAAGCAAACATATATGCTGGGGAAGAAAACGTTTCCTCTACCCTCTTAGTTCCTGTTAGGGGGGCCTGTGAATTAAACTGAATAACAAATTAGCAAGAGAAACAGTAGACTTTGATCCGTGGAAGGACCTCCAGGAGAGTTTACAGAAAAACGTGACCCCGGGAGAAGGTTAGAATCTGGGCCTAATCTGCTATCTTCATAGGGGGAAGTAAGGCCCACCTCCAGGGAACAAAGGGTTCTGGGAAAGCTAAGTGGCCCTTAGATGGCAGATAAGATGACAACGTCCCTCTAGGTAGTTGGTTATCCTGGTGCTTTGCCTTCCGACTGGTCCTCTTTGCTGATGGGAGGCAATCTTCCCAGGCTGATTTGTAATAAATGTGTGTCTGCTCCCCCTCCTTTTCTGGCTCACGGAGCTCCAGAGCCCCGCGGGATTCCCCAAGTGCTCAGAAGAGAAAGGGGACTTCACCTCGGCAGAACGAAGCCACGCCAGCCGCGCCTGAGCTCCGGTGAAGAGGTGGCCCCGGAAAGCCCCTGAGGACGGGCGCTGGGGGTGGGGTTTGAGCTTCAGCTTGGCCGCGACGGCCGGGAGGAGCTAGACGTGGGGTCAGACGGAGCCTCTGACGTTTTGTGCCCTGACCCCATGTCCAGGTAGATAATGTCAGAATTGGGTTAAATCGAGGACACGTAGGACACGTAGCTGGGGTCACGGGATCGCCTGACGTGAGGCATTGGTGACCAGTGTTGTAGAGCGCGGTGCACAGAAGGCTCATAGTGGTTTTTTTTAAGGGTTTATTTATTTGACAGAGAGAGACAGCGAGAGAGAGAGCACAAGCAGGGGGAGTGGGAGAGGGAGAAGCAGGCTCCCCGCCGAGCAGGGAGCCCGATGCGGGGCTCGATCCCGGGACCCCAGACCGAGACCCAAGCCCAAGGCAGACTCACACCCACACAGAGAGCTCTCGAGGATGCTGAGGACTGGAGGCAGCCGTGTGCAGGGAAGCCCCAACTGCTGGCTTTGCTTTTCTTCCTTCCTTTCTTTTTTTTAAGAGACGGTGAGATAGAGCATGAGAGGGGAGAAGGTCAGAGGGAGAGCAGACTCCCCGTGGAGTTGGGAGCCTGATGTGGGACTCGATCCCGGGACTCCGGGATCACGACCCGAGCCGAAAGCAGTTGGCTAACCAATTGAGCCACCCAGGCGCCCTCTTCCTTTCTTTTTAAGTCAGCCCCTCGCCCAGCGTGGGGCTCGACCTCACGCCCCTGGGCTCGAGGGTCGCGCGCTCCCGCCGGAGCCGGCCGGGCGCACCTGGCTTTTCTTTCTGTGCGGCGGGTACCCAACTTAAGCTCTGGTTCCTCAGGCATCTGGATTTTTGCTGGCCCCACAAGTAGAGGAGGAGCCAGGTTGCCCCCCGCCCCGTTGTTCTGGAGATCTGGGATGATTTTGCTAACTGACCCTTTGGGCCACGGGGGTCTTTTTCTTTTCCTTCGCTTTAAATTTAAACTCACCGGTGAGGTGGGAAACAAAGGGGATGAGGGAGCCAAAGGAGCACGGGCCCACCCCCAACCGTCCCCGCCCCAACCGTCCCCATCCCCGCCCCGCAGGTGGGATCTGTGTGACATTCCTCAGGCCCTCCGGCTGCCTGAGAACAAAGGCCGAAGGAAATGCAGATCAAATTAGACGTCCCTCCGACCGGCAGCCCGTCGGCAAACACTCGAGGCCTGCGGAGTGCGGCCTTCGTCCAGGAAGCTCCCGCCGGTCTGAATGTGAGCGCTCGGCAGGAGGGACAATGGCCGCGCCCGCAGGACCCGAGGGTCTTCTTTAGCAGATGAAAGTCCTTCCGGACACCTCCCTGTGTCCTCACCTCCCCCAAACCCCGAGGATATAATTGGCATTTCCTCACACCCCCGGGGTCGGTCCCCTGCTTTCATAAAATTATCCTTTTGCACCAAAGACGTCTCAAGAATTCTGTCCGGGCCTCTAGCTCTGGACCTCGTCAACATTCCAAAAGTACATCAAAAGCACCAGAGAAAACTTGGATTTCCTCACTGCGTCGGGCCCTCGGGACAGGTGCAGAGAGCTGTAGAGAAACTCCGCTGCCCCCAAGGGCAGGAGACAATCTTAGCCCAACCCCTAGGAACCCCTAAGTGTACTTAACATATAAAACCTCTTTGGAAACTTTCTCCTGCCCCCCAAGGCACATGTTGGCAGCCCTCCTCCAAGGACACGGGCCACCGGTACGCATCTGAAGGGAACCGTGACTATGGTTTTACTGGACAGTAGTAAATGACCCTTTCCTAACAACGCCCGGCCTCCTCAAGGCCCTGGAAACCTTGCTTCCCCAATACCTGGGAGGCTCACTCTCCTTTAAACCACCCTGTTTGGACGGAAGACGTTCAGGAATGCTTTCCTGACCGTTCGCTCCTGAACCCCAATATCCTCCTCAACCAATCCGAGTGCGCAGACCCCCAGGCCCGCTGCCTCTCTCTCCCTGTACCGGCGGGATGGCTGCGTGGGCCCCAGTGGCTGTGTCCCCTGCGGGCCGCGGAAGTAACGATCCTGGCTTCCCGGGGTCCCGATAGTTCTCGCTGAAGGGTGTGTCGCAGTCAGAAGAAGCAGCACCGAGGGCTGGCCGACCGGAGCCCCGGGGACACCGTGTTGTTGTGACGTCGACGAGGGGACAGAAGGCACGCTGAGGTCAAAGCAGGGTCACCCCCTCTCCCGCCCACCGGGGTGGGCTCTGTGAGGCATCCCTCGGGCCGAGGCTGCCCGCAGCCTGAGCGGGGAGAGAAAAATGGTCAACTAAGAGCGAGCACGGCCCTGCGGGACAGGAGTCGCCCTCAGTTCACAAATGTCTTAGCGACTGACAGGAACACAGCGTTCTTATCGATAACGTAACTTCCAGAAGGAAACTCCCACATCTCTCGACGTTGGCGCCTCGCGAGAGGCTGAAACCGCCTCAGCCCCGCGACGGCCAGGCCTCCGGCACCTTGGAGGTCGTCTGCAGCGGACGAAAGATCTTGAAAACCTCCCGCTGGCCTGCCTCCCCAGCTCCCAGTGTGCGCGAGCGCAGCAGCTCTGTCTGCCCCGGCCCGGCCCCCGCCGGCCGCTGCGACTGCCTCGGTTCTCCCGCCCGCTCTCTGGCAAATACGTAAGTGAGTAAAATCTTTAAAAAAACCCAGATTTTATTGATTTATTTGGCAGAGAGAGAGCGAGCGAGCAGGGGGAGCGGCAGGCAGAGGGAGAAGCAGACGCCCCAGGGAGCAGGGAGCCCGAGGCCGGGCCCGATCCCAGGACCCCGGGGTCATAACCGGAGCGGAGGGCAGACGCTCAACGACCGCCGCCCGCGCCCTCCACCCATCTTTTGAGGCCAGTGAGGTCGTAGCTTCCAGACAGAATCGTGGAAGGTCCCGAAGCGCGTGGTCAGGATCGCAGGCTCCGCGGAGCAGCTCGAGCGAGTTAGGCCTCTGGTCGTCTTTGAGCGACTCGCGGCTCTGCAGTTGTGGAAAGCCTACGGCGCCGTGGACGGTCCGGAGAAGCGCAGCTGAATCGTGCCCAGCGGGACCCTGCTGCTTGTCATTCTGGGGCTGAACTCGACCAGCAAAGCCACTCCCGGATTCCTTCTCTCCCGGACGCCCTTCTGGAACTCCCCTGACCCAGCGGCTTAATGAGCGAGTGAAAGAAAATCTTGACACATTATCTATTGATGATCGTGTCCCCTCAAAAATTATCTTTCACTATCTCCTAAGGGCGCACTTCTAAAATAGACTTGTTGAGGAAAAACAGACTCATTTTGCCTCTTCTTTTTTTTTTTTAAGATTTTATTTATTATTTGGCAGAGAGAACCAGCGGGAGAGGGCACCCAAGCAGGGGGAGCGGGAGAGGGAGAAGCAGGCTCCCGCGGAGCAGGGAGCCCGATGCGAGGCTGGATCCCAGGACCCCGGGATCATGACTCGAGCCGAAGGCAGAGGCTTAACGACTGAGCCCCCCAGGCGCCCCCCATTTTGCCTCTTAACACATGCTGTCACGCTGCCTTCCCTGCACAGAGCTGTCCTTCGCACGCCCACCGGACAGGGCTCTGGCCGGCCTGTTCCCGCCCACGCCGGCCCTGCTCTCTGCAGTCTGACAAGCGAAGAAAACCCCCGGTCTATCTCGTTGTGATTAAGTGACTCTGAAAACGGAGAGTATTTTCTTCGCTGCAAGTGCCAGGCATTCGTCCCCCTTTATCGGTGTTTCTCAAACTGTAACGGGAATTCGAATCGCCCGGAGAGTCATAAAGACAGGACTTTCCGGCTCCCCGCCCCCGGAGTTTCCGATAGAGTAGGTCTGGGTGGAGCCTGAGAATACATTTCCGGCAAGTTTCCCCAAGGTGGCTGGCCCAGGGAACCTCACTTTGAGAACCACAGCTCTAAGTGTCCTGGAGGGTGACTAAGTGGGGGACGGGACAGCCTCTCCGGAAGTGAGTCGGCAGGCTGGGCAGGCTGGGAGTTTGTTTGGTACCTAGATGGAGGCGGGAGGGCTCAGACCTGCCGCCCCAGGACAAGACACTTGGGTAGAAACATACAAGGAGCTGAAGACACAGGGCGCCTGGGGGGCTCAGGGGGTTAGAGCCTCCGCCTGCGGCTCAGGTCATGATCTCGGGGTCCTGGGATCGAGCCCCGCATTGGGCTCTCTGCTCAGCGGGGAGCCTGCTTCCTCCTCCCTCTGCCTGCCTCTCTGCCTCCTTGGGATCTCTCTCTGTCAAATAAATAAATAAAATCTTTAAAAAAAAAAAGCTTTAAAAAAATAAAAAGAAAAAAAATAAAACCAAACCAAAACAGAAAAACCTCTACCCTCGTACAGGCTGAGCCAAGGACCCAGGAACCGGTTCTAGAAGCTCTAGGACAAGGTGGCTAAGCCTCCAAGGAAGCCCTGAGACCAGGGACACGTCAGACTGCAGGGGCACGGGCCGCCGTGGGGTCCAGACCCCGCCCTGCGGGCAGAGTGCCCCGCACCCGCCTGCGATCGCCGTTGCTGGGTGAACATGGCCCCAAGGCAGACAGGGCAAGGCTTTGTTGACGGTTCCCCTGGAGTCTGTTTGGTCCCCAGACCCAAGCTGCTTTCCCTCCCGGCGCTGAGGGACATTCGATCCCGCCCCGGACGGAGCCCACCTCTTCCCCGAACGAGGCCGGGTCACGGCTGGGAAGCTTGCTTTCTCCCGCTTCCCCTTTCCTGGACTGGAAGATCACCCCACTTGTCTTCTAGGACAAAAGCTCCCACTTTTCCACTGAGACGCTGTGTTAGGGACCAAACCGTGTGCCCCGTTGTGGCCTCGGCCGTGGGGGCCTGGGCAGGGACCACGGGGGGGGGGGGTCAGGTGACGCGGGGTCAGCAGGGTCACCTGGTCAGGCTGGGTCTAACCGCACACGCCGCGCCCGGTTTCCTCGTAAACAGGGAGACACAGGCCGAGGAGGCGCCATGAGGCCCCGCGGTGCAGACGGCGTCCGCAGGCCGGGGACAGGCCTGGACCGGGTCTCCCCACCAGCCTCTGCAGGGACACCCTGATCTGGGGCTCTCGGGCGCCGGGCCGTGAGGATGTGCGTCCGTCGGCCCTGCCCCCGCGGTGCTCTTTCGCGTGGGCCCCACGAGCAGACGCGCCCTATCAGCAAACACAAGGGGAAGCGTCCCCGCTCCCTGCGAACCTACTGAACTCGCGGGGCCCCGGGGGCCCGGGGCTCGTGAAAGGGGCCGGGATCTGAGCTCCTTCCTGGTCATCGCTCTTCACAGAAACCCTACGGCTTCGTTAGCTCCCCACGCACCACCCAGCCTGTCGGCCCTCCCTTCAGACCATCCCTCACGGCTGGCGACATCCATTGTCACTCTCACACGTTTAGCGGAACCTAAGGGACAGTCACTTCTGTTACTGCCCCCGCCGCCTGCCCGCGGGCTAACGCGGACCCCCAGGCCGGGGACAGACAGGACCTGAGGCCTTCTGGGCGCCGCCGTGGTCTCTGTCGCACGTCCGTCCTCGTTGGTCTGTGTCTTGCAATCCTTTGTGGAAGATGCGAGGACGCTCCCTGGCTCGAGGGCAGTCCAGCTGTCCGACCGCGTCTGGCCGGGCCCTCGCTCACGGGTCCAGGCGGGAGGCCGCCCGTGGCATCTCCACTTGCAAAGGACCCGCAGGGATGCGAGCGAGCGCGCGCGGGCCCTCCTCCCTCGGTCCTCGATCGGGCGGAGCTGGCGGGGGCTTCCTGCTCAGACTCGGGGCTCCCAGCGGCTGGCTCGCCCCAGGTTCGCGGGTCAGGGGCGCGCGGGAGGCTGTCGCCGAAGGAATGGATGGGTGAGCGCGGAACGGAGCGGTTCTGGCGGGGTTCTCCCAGGGAGAGCCCCGGGCTTTCCTTCGGCCCACTCCGCCTGTGCTCTGTCCTCGGGCCGGCTCCCGGGAGCCCCGGGGGCCCCGGGAATGCGCAAGACCCAGTAATCAACCTCTGATCTCTCTCTCTCTCTCTTCTTAAAGATTTTATTTATTGATTTGACAGAGAGACACAGTGAGAGAGGGAGCACAAGCAGGGGGGTGGGAGAGGGAGGAGCAGGCTTCCCACTGAGCAGGGAGCTGGACACGGGGCTCGATCCCAGGACCCCGGGATTATGACCTGAGCCGAAGACAGATGCTTGACGACTGAGCCCCCCAGGCGCCCCTGCAAACTCATTTGTAAATGTTACTGAATCTACAGTAGTTTTGGGGTCCCTTGGAATTCTCTCCTTCAATAAATAACCAAATCATAATTGCTGCTACTTGAGGGGCCATGAGGATTTGGGGTATTAAACGTGATCTTCATAATCGAAATACGGAAGAGCCACGCTCGCTGTGTCACAACCTCGAAGGGAAATACCTTACACTACGGCTGCCCGAGATGGGCGTTCGGCGGCCCAGGGCCCAGAGAGCAGGACTGCAACGGATGACCCACGCCACTCGCTGACAGGAGCCTCCTGTCCCTGGGCCGCAGCAAGAACCCAGGGTGACCCACACATGACGCCATCAGCGAGCCCGTGGTCTAATGGGAGGCCCAGGCAGGGAGGGGCCCCTTCCCGGGCACAGAGACCCAGCAGTCGCAGCCCGCAGGGGACTCTGGCCAGAATGGGGCTTTGTGCTCCGGCCTTCACAGCGCCTGGGATCCCTGGGGGTTCCGAGCGGGCTGATGGGCGGGTCATGCCCTCGGTGGGGTTACCCCATGGCTCCCTCAGGAGTAACCCATAACAAGGGAACTACAGACACTCTGGGCCCCCAGGAAGGAGGCACCAGGGGAGGGGGCTTGAGGGACAGCGTGGGGCCCTGGAGAGGGTCACAGCCCGGGGTCCAGCCATCCCCTGTCTGCAGGGCCCCCGTCTGCCGAGAGAGGACGATTCCTGCAGGGCCACTGCTGCTGTTGAGGGCTTCGTGCGTGCCGGGCTCTGCGGGGCGCGGGGGACGCCAGGGGGACAGAGGGTCCCTGGACACCAAGATAGTCAGGGTGCGCGAAGGTCCTTCACTTGCCCCGAGACTGTAAGTCGGTTACGGCTGGGGTTCCCGCGCCCTCTTCCGCGGAGTGCGCGGCGAGCTGTCGTCTGAAGGCCCCGTGGGGCTGTCGCGCACCCACCCACAGGTGGCCCCGAAGGCGCCGAGGGGGTGGGCTCGGAGTGCAGGGGTCCCCGCAGCTCAGGATCTGCCCCTCAGCTCCAGATGCCCCAGCGGCACGCTGGCAGGGGGCTCCCAAGGAGAGCAGGCGTCCCTGCTCACCCACCAGGGTGTCACCCGAGAGGCCCCGGGACGCGGGTGCTGGCCGGCCCTGCACACACTTGTCCCTCCCCGTGGCCCGCCTCCCTCCACCCTCCACTCCCTTCCAAGCTCGTCCCACTGCCCAGAGTTCAGTCCAAGCTCCCATCACTCCCTTGGGCTGGTCCACAGGCCGCATGCACCACCACCCGTGCGCTGGGCGCTGTCCACACCGCCCGGAAACGCCGGTCTGTGGAACCGTGTGCTCGGCGTCTGTCTGCCCCGGGGCGCCACCCGCCGGGGACTTGGCACAGCTGCACCCCGCGGACGCCCCGCCGACCGCTGCCGCAGGGGTGCACGTGCACAGACAGCGGGGAGAGCGGGCGGCCCAGCTACAAACCACCGAGCGGAAAGTCTCGCCCGTCCGGCGGCTGGAGGGCCACTCCCGCTGCCCCCGAAGACTGATCTTCGCGCCCTCTCCGTCTCTGCAAAGGGAGATCTACGGACGTGACCCCTAACGGAGGGCCCCCCAGAAGCCTCCTGGCGCTGGACTCAACACCCTCAGGACCGCGAGACCCCTGCGGGGGGCAGGGACCCCTCTGGCGCCCGGCCTGCCGCCGAGGCCCGGCCTCCCTCACGGCCCCGGTGAGCGCGCGCTCACCTGGGCTCAACCCGGCGCTGACCCAGAACCACGAGTTCCAGCCGCGGGGGGCGGGCGTCCCCCAGGCCCGCGCAGAGCCAGGCGGGCCGCAGCCGAGACCCCGGGCCAGCTCTCCTTCCATCTGGCCCGCTGATGGAAAGCACCCTGGCTGGAGTCCCGCGCAGGCCGGGGGCTCCCGGGACCAGGTCTGGAAGGGCCCGTGGTCGGCTCCAGCTGCCCCCCCACACCCCCGAGGGCTGAGCAGTCGTGCCCCGGGTCCGGGTCCGTGCTCTGTCACCGTCACCCACGCAGCCCGCCCCGCCCTGCTGGGCTCACTTCCCACCGGCGCCTCTGGGCTGTGGCGGGTCCCCCTCCAGGGACGGCGGGACGTCAGGGCTCTGAGCCCAAACGCAGGGCGGGGGACGCTTCCAGGCCCCCAGCCTCTGTCCCACCCCCAGCGTGACTCCCGTGGGCCGCTGTCCTCCAGGGCAGGGCCGGGCCCGCGGGACTGTGGGACCAGTCACGTGCACACACGCACACACGTGTGCCAGTAGCGGCGCGCTTGCACGCGTGTACACACATGCTCGCTCACACACAAGTACACACAGCGATGCACACATTTGCATGCACGCACACACTGGCATACTCACACATGTACGCACTGGCACACACGAGCACATGCACATACACATTGGCACACACTAACAGGTACACGTGGGCACAGATACATGCACACGTGCGCACACACACATAAACACATGTACACGCATAATGAGCACATGAGCAGCACCCGCAAACACACACACACACGGCGGCACACACCCACACTCAGGCATGCACTAATCCTGGCACACGTACATGCACGCACGCACACACACGCACACAGAGAGACACATGTAACACACATGTATGCACTGGCTCACACCTACACACAGGTACACGTTGGCGCGCACACACATAAATACACGGACACACAATGCGCACACAAAGCAGCAACCGCACATGTGCACACACTTGTTTACACACATAATCACAACAAACACGTGCACACGTGCCTACACGTACAGACACGCACGAGCAGCACCGCACTCCCCACGCAGAGTGAGCTCTGGCACCGCTCGGCCCCCCGGGGTTGGCACGGCCGTGAGCTGTGACAGTGACGTCAGCCCAACGTCAACACCCGAACGTGACGCCGGCTCCTGCATCCCGAAGGCAGCCGCTGTCCGCTGGGAAACGTCTCACACACGACACAGGAGTGGAAACGGCCGTGATTTTTCCTGCCACAAGGGGGGCCTGCTGAGTGCGTGTGTCCTTCCCGCCCAGGGAGGGCCACGCCGCCTCCTGGAAGTCCTCCGGGCGGGGGTGACCGGTTCTCCTGCGCCCGCGGGAGGGCCTCCTGCTGCACAGCCAGGCCCGCCCGTCCCCCCAGCCGACGCCCGGGGGGACGCGTGCGGGAGGAGCGGCCCGGATTCGGGCGCTAACAACTGGGGGGCTCTCCGAAAACCCCAATTCGGGACACGGGCCCTTCTCCCACTGACACTTGTAGCTTTATTTGGGGATTTTTTTCTTTTTCTGTTCGTTTTTATTGTAGTAAAACACGTAAAATTGACCTGTGTGACATTTTTAAGGACATGTTTCTGGGGCGATAAGGACGCTCCCGCTGTTGCCACCAGTGTCCACGGAACATTTCCATGGTCCAAACGGAAACTCTGTCCCCGTAGCCACCAGCCCGGCCCCGCTACTCTCTGCGAGTCTGACCGCTCCAAGGGCCCCGTGGGAGGCGGAGGCACGGCATCCGTCCTCTTGGGGCTGGCTGGTCCCACCCAGCGACCAGTGGGGTCGTGCACCCCGGAGCGAGTGTCAAGGTCGCGGCCCTGTCTGGTGGTAGCTCGCGCACCTGCTCTCTCTCCTCCTTGTCCTTCACTGCGCCTGGCCTGGCCCACCGGGATGGCCCGCGGCTCTGCGCCCTCCCCCCCTCCCCCCCTCTGCTGGGCTCCCTCCCAGACGCGCATCCTGGCCCACTGCTCAGAGTAATCATAAGACAGTTGGGGGCTTCGTCCATCGCTTGGCTGCTGCAGGGGTGGGGGGCGGAGGGCTCGCAGGTATCGACAGGGCTCCCCCTGCACCCTCGTCCCACTGAAACTGCAGGCTCTCGAGGGCAGAGCACGTGGCCCCTCCCCCACAGGAGCCAAGGGAGAGGCTCTCAACTGCCACCTGCACCTTCCCCTGCGGGCCCAGGCAGAGGGTCACCACCCCTCCCCGCGCCTGACCCCTCCCCCATCGCCAGCGTCCTGGCCACAGGCTGTCCAGGGGAACCAGAGAGCCAGCAGGGCGGGTGGGGGGCCCTTCCCGAGAGCCCATCTGCGGGCCACCTGGGGCCTCTGGAGCCTCCTGCAGCGAGCCGGGGGATGGCGCCGGCCCGCAGGGAGCCCGCGGAGGGGCCACAGCTGGGGACAGAAGCCCTTTCAGGAGGCCCTGCTGAGCGCCACGCCCGCCCGCGCCTACCTGTGGCCTGGCCAGGCAAACCTGTTTGCCCTCCTGCCCTGACTCACCTGCCTCCCCACCCCCACACAGGAAGTGCTGCCAGCCCCCTCCTCGCGGCACCCCTGCGCCTCCACTCCTCGGGCCAGGACAGGAGGGGAGGCTGCCCCCACCCTGTACCATCTCCCCCCAGCGCCCCTGAAGAAAACCCTCGTCCCGGGTGGGCATTCCTCCGCCGTGCCGGGCTGTCAGTCACTCACAGGTTAGCGTGAATAAGCGGCTCTGCGTCCGGCTGGGACAGAGGGACGCGTTCGGGGGAGGCTGCCCGGGAGCAGGGCTGGGTGGGGCTGGCAGGGAGGCCCAGGGTCCCCGCGAAGCACCTGGAGGTGACGAGGCCTTGGGTGGGGCGGGGCGCGGGGGTGGGGCCGGGCCTCTGCTCTGCCTGTGCTTCTCCTGCCCGGGGACCGCCAGCCTCACAACGTCCCTTTCTGGCCCGGGCCTGGGGACAGCATCCTCTGCTCCTCGCGGGGTCCGTGCCGGCCAGGGGAGGGCTCTGTCCTCCCTCAGACCTGCACGGACCGCCCACAGCCCTTGGCCCGGAATGTCCCCTTCAGCCGTCTGCCCAGCAGGGATCCACGGTCCCCGGGCCTCCTGCCAGCCGCTGACCCTCCGGGCCGCGGGAGCTGCTGCCGTTCTGTGAGCAGAGCCGCCGCCTTCGCTCCTGTCTCTTCTCGGGACCGAGGCGCTCCCTGGGCATCGGCGGCCGGCCACGCTCGCTCCGGGCCCTCGGCCATGGGGTCCTCCTGCAGGACAGTGGCCGGCCGAGCAGGTGGTGTCCCTGGGGGGGGCTGAGGCAAGCTGCAGACCCCCCCCCCCGGTGTGCCATGTGCCCCCTGCCGCTGCTGGGAGGAAGGGGACCCGTCTCTGAGCCCGTCTTCTGCCGGCATCAGGACCCCAGGCCACTACCTAGTGAGCCCACTCCCTGCTTGTCACTGCAGGGGAAGCCTTGTCCTTCCGCGGTCCCGGGGTGCGATGTGTGCAGGCAGGGACGACGGCAGCCTTCTCCTGAGAGGGCTGGGCAAGCAGGAGCACGGGCACAGGGTCGGCCTGCAGAAAGTTCTAGAAGAGGATGCAGACTCCCAGGGCACAGAGCAGGCAAATCTGTGCTTCACACTTTGCCGTGGTCGGCAGACCCACACCACCGGCCCTCAACGGAACCCAGCAAGGCCGTGTGGGCCCCGAGGGCTCCAGAGGGACGAGCCGCAGGCCCTGTGCAGAGGACGGGCTGCCTGCGGTGGGCCTGGCCTGTGCGGAGGCCGGCGGTTCCCGAAGCAGTTTACAGAGCAGAGCGTCTGAGGGCGTCCCGGCGAGAGGGACACGCACTGTCTGCGGGAGAACAGCCTCCCCGGCCCGGCAGCCCCGCCGACGCCAGCCCCGTGGGCAGCCCCGCGCGGCCCCGCCAGGGACGCCCCTCCTGCGCCGACCAGAACCAGCTCCCAGAGAGCTGCGGCCCCGAGGGCGGGCGGGTGCGGCCTGCGCCCCTGGTGGACTGACGGCTTCCTCAGGCCCGAGTCCCTCCTCCGAGTGGCACTGCCCCCCTCGCCGGCTGCTCCTGCCGGGACCGGCCCGCCCCTCCTGGACCCCGGTGCACCTCTGCGTGACTAGCGGCCCCCCAACCGTCTGCGCTGGCTGCCCCGTGGATGAAAGGGCTTGCAGACACCCCGCGATGTGTGTGTAGGGTCTACACCACCCGACGGCTCTCGGCAGCTGCAGGATGGAGCAGCGTTTCTTGCTAGCGATTTTAGAACCGAAGCTAAAGCCGTCCCCAAACTAAGGACGACGGTGCTGATAAAAAGCCAAGAAAGGTCATTCTGTATATTAAATACGCATCAGGCCTAAGTTTTCCCTCATTTTTTAACAAAACATAACCCTAAATAGAACCTCGTGTTCCTGCATGTGGATGGTCTTAGCGTCCACTTGTCTCTTCCACCCCAAGGAAAGGACCTGGAAGGTCCTGGGAAGCAGGGACCCGGGCATCGCTCGTCTGGCGTCGGTCTGGGCGGCGCCTACACGCACGTGGCCGTCCCCGAGGGGACGCCGGCCTCTGGGGCCGGCCGGCCAGGGGCGAAGCCGGCAGGCCCCTCCCAGCGGTTCTCGGGAAATACAGACATCTCTGAATCCCAAGAAAAATCACCGGAGAAACTGGTAGAACAGGAAAAAGGACAATTGTCTGGCAAGAATTAGAACTTAACCGTGGCCAGAAGGACGGGGCTGGCCGGGGAAACCCCTGCTGTCGAGCGGGAAGTGGGAGCAGAACTGCACGAGGCGTGTGGACGTTTTCGGGAACTGGGGCAGGTGCTTGGGGTGGACAGCGACATGGGGCGTCGTGATGGAAACACGTGATGGGGCCGTCCGCGGCCGCCGTGAGTCATGTCTGCGCGGGACGCTGGCCCCGGCCGCCCCCCGGGCAGCCCCGCTCAGACCCTGGGGGGGGCCCGTGGGTGGGTCTGTGCCCGGCGTCGAGGCCCCATGGGTCCGATGCCGCCCGATCGGGTCGGGGCGCCTGGCTCGGGCTGCAGCCCCTCGGACGTCCTACTGGACACGACCCCCTCACGGAGCAGAACTTCTTGGGTTTCCATGAATCTAGACTCTGAGACACGTCGGTCGGCAGGACCTTAAGAGAAAGGACATCCACCGCGTCCTGCCCAGAGCTGTTCGAAACCACAGTGAACCTTGCATTTTGGGTAACGTCTTTCTGACACACAAGAGCCTGGAACGTTCTCGTGTGACATCGTCACAGATAAACGATTCGCTCTCGTCATTTCGGGCCATCAGTGTTACCTACAGACGTGACAATACAGCGGGATGGAAAAAGGGCAGACTCGTGTGACGTCGGGAACCTGACCAGTGGCAGGAATTCTGGCTTCTCCTTCCCAAATCCCGAAGACAGGCCCCTGTCCTTGTCCAGTGCTCACGGGCCGCCAGGGTCCTCCCAGCCTGCCGCTCCCGCCCCCACCGCCGCTGCTCTGGAAGCCCGGCCACGCCTGGGGCGGACGGGGTGCTGGCGCGGGCGCGGGGTGGACGAGGCCCCGCCCGCAGGGGGACACGTGGGGGGGACACACGGGGGGGCACGCGGGGGGACACGCGGAGGGGACATGGGGACATGTGGAGGGGCATGCGGGGAGCACACAGGGGGACACTCGGGGGGCACACAGGGGGACACCGGGGGGACAC
>CM052806.1:91364667-91378791 GCA_028533885.1 Nasua narica | reverse complement strand
ACGCAGGGGGCACACAGGGGGACATGTGGAGGGGCACGTGGGGGGCACATGGGGGGACACGCGGTGGGCACACACGGGGACACCAGGGGGACACGCGGACATGTGGAGGGGCATGCGGGGAGCACACAGGGGGACACCGGGGGGACACGTAGGGGGACACATGGGGGGACACGCGGGGGGCACACGGGGAGCACACAGGGGGACACGCGGGGGGCACACAGGGGGACACCGGGGGGACATGTGGAGGGGCACATGGGGGGCACGCGGGGGGGCGGTGGTGGCAGCAGTTACAATGGGGGGGGCAGGCGGCCGGCCGGCCTGGGGGGCAGCTGTCTACCGGGGCCCAGGTGGGAACACGGCCTCAGGACCACCGCGCAGGCCACGGGCCCTTCCTCTCCCCTCCCCCCAACAGGCTCAGGGCTCTAGGAGCCCCAGTCTGCGCACGGCACGGGTCGGGGAGCGGTTAGAGACCACGCCACTGGGTCCTGGAGTCCAAGGCTCCGCCGGGTGCTCAGGGTCCTCTCCATGAGTTCTCACAGCAGGCCTGCAGCTCGAGCCTCTCGATTTACAGAGGGGAAACTGAGGCACAGGGGCCTGCGCCAACTGCCCCGGTTCACAGCTCACGAGCTTACGTCTCCCGGCCCCAAGCTGCCTCCTCCGCCTCACCCTGGGTCTCGACCCTTCAGGCTTCAGCCCAGCCCGGGACGGCCAGTCCTTTCCCGTGAGTGTCACCCCGCCCCCCGAACAAGGGCCGCACCCTGGGCAACGGCCTCTGAGGGCAGCCCAGGCACAAACGGTCTAGAAGGGAACCCGCAGGAGCGCGTTTCGGTCCTGGCCTCTGTCTCCGCGGGGGAGGGCGTCCTTCCCGCGGCTGGTCGGGGAAGCTGAGCGGGAACCACAGCGAACGGGCCCGGGCCCTCCTCTTCCCGAGCCGCTTCCGGGGCTTTCCTCTGCCCCACGGAGTCCCGGGCGGTGAGGCCGGCTTCCCGAGGCTCAGCAGCAGGGCGGGGGCCCCCCGGCAGCCGGCTGTCCCGCGACCCGACCAGGAGGCCGCGTGCCTGGGGTCGGCCCTGTGGCCTTCGCCCGGCCTATCTGTGACAGGGCGAGACTTTGCCCGCGGTCACTCGGAGGCGGCCGAGGGGGACTCTCACCCCGGCCGGCCACGCCCGCCCTGCTCCCAGTCAGTGAGTGTGCGCGACGCACACGGGAGGCCGGTGTCCGGCCCCTGCTAGGGTGGAGAGCAGATGGGGGGACGGGGGGCTGTCCCTGATATGCAGCCACGGCGAGCCCGCCCTCGTAGCCACCGGGGTCCCCTCTGTGCCCATGGGCTGGGGGGTTCTGCCCACCGAGGAAACGCCCGCCCTGGGGGCTCCCTGCCTGCTGCCTCCAGCAGCCTCAGCCCAACCGCCTGGGGTCTGTGGGTCCCAGGAGCCCATTCTTCCAGAAAGGAGGGGCCTGGGAAGATGGGGGGCCCCATAGAAGGACAGGGGCCAGAGGGGCGCCTGGCGCCTCCCTCAGCACGGCACACGGCTCTTGGTCTTGACTTGGGAGTTCGAGCCTCATGTTGGATGTAGACATGACTTAGAAATAAAATCTTAGGGTGCCTGGTGGTTCAGTGGGTTAAGCATCTGCCTTCAGCTCAGGTCATGATTTCAGGTCCTGGGACCGAGCCCCACATGGGGCTCTCTGCTCACCGGGAAGCCTGCTTTCCCCTCTCTGTCTGCCTCTCTGCCTGCTTGTGCTCTCTCTCTCTCTGTCAAATAAATAAATAAAATCTTAAAAAAAAAAATCTTGGAAAAAAAAGTGGCTTGAAAGACATACAACATCGCATGCGGCGAACTGATGGAAGGCCAGGGGAGGAGAGGTTTCTTTTCTATTTTTAATATTTTATTTATTTATTTGACAGAGAGAAAGACAGCAAGAGAGGAAGCACAAGCAGAGACAGAGGGAGAGGGAGAAGCAGGCTCCGCACTGAGCGGGGAGCCCGACATGGGGCTCGATCCCAGGACCCTGGGATCATGACCTGAGCTGAAGGCAGAGGCCAAATGACTGAGCCCCCCAGGCGCCCCGGGGGAGAGGTTCATTGGCGGCCGCGGAGCCGGGGTTCCAGGAGCAGCTGAGGGCCGGCCAGGCCCCGTGGGGTTTCTGGGGACCACCTTTGCTTTGGGGGGGTCATTCATCAACCCCCCCCTGAGCTCCATCGTGTAATAAAAAGGCTTTTATTTCTAAGCAACCCTTTTCCTGGGGTTTCGGGGCAACAGTCGTCACGAGGCTAGGGCTAGAGGAGGCCGGCCAGGCGTCCACGGCTCCCGGCACCTTGGCAGCACCCCGGGGCCCCGAGAGAGCACCAGGGTGCCCTCAGCCGAGGGGCCGCGTCAGGCAGCGCCCTGCGTCACCTCCGCCCACCCACCCCCTCCCCGGGCTTCCTGGGACAAGAACCGCCCTGCACCTGCTCCTTCCTGCCTCCCTCTGTCCTCCGCTCGGCGGCTTCTGCTCTGTCCCACTCTGCCTCCCGCCCCACAAGCCCCGCGACTTCACTGGTCGGACCCTGTGCTTGGAGCGGGCTCATCCGTGGTGTCCGGGCTGGGAGGACGCAGGTGCATTCGTGAGGCACAGACCCGACGACGGTGAAGGTCAGAGCAAGCTCCCGTCTCACCAGGGACACGGGGTGGACGGCGCTGACCGGCCCTGAAGCCAGAGGGAGGAGGGACGGGTAGCCAGGAGTCAAAGAGACGTCAATAGGACAATGAACCGCCTCCCCGAACCCCAGGCTGTCCCCATCCGAAGTCCCCGACACACCACAAACCTGACAAGTTCAGAATGTCCACTTGGGGTCCCCGCACTTGTGCCCGTCTCCGCGGTGTCGCGGCCTTCCTCACGGAGCCCTGGACCCTTCCCACTGCCTCCGCCGCCCCCAGGGACAGCCCGGGCGCTAGTCAGGAGCAAACCCGACACCCGCGGGGCAGGGGGTGCATGTGTCTGTCTTCACCTCCCTCTGCAGGGACCCCACACGTGACGGTCGCCCACGTACCGTCGCGTGCAGAGCTGGGCGCAGATGGCCCCGCTCAGGGTTGACAGAGGGGGATGGGCTGTGACCCCTCCTGGCTCGGGGGTCCCCAGCGGGAGGGGTGCGGTCACGTGAGGCCTGGTCAGCCGCCACTCTCCCGACCCGGGGCGCCCCCCACTCCGCCGGGGAAGGGCTGGGAGTCCCCGGGGGACTGATGACCTCCCGAGCCCACCAGGGAAACAGCATTCTTTCTACGGGGTCTGTTTCTTGGGGCGATCTCAGCCAAGAGCTGAGGCTGACTTGGGGCCTCTCTCTTCTGAATGTGGGTCCCCGTTCGTGGGGGTGCATCCCCCTCGTCTGAGAGGGCAGGGCTGGCTCCAGGTGGGGACGACAGTACGGCCGATGGAGGACCTCGCCATGGCCGCCCCTCTGAAGCCCAGGACCCCAGGGAGGCCCAGGAAGGAGCACAGGGGACAGGGGTGCGGGGATGGGACCAGGGGACCTGGACCCATTGCCGCTTCGCTCACTCGGCACCCCCACTCGGGTGGGGTCCTGCTGCGAGCCCGGGGGCCCCAGGCAGGCCGCACGCGGTGGGGGGGGCACATGGCCGCACTTCCGGCTGGACCAGAAGAGCGGGAATCGCCCAGCCCAGGGGCCCGAGGGCAGGAGGGAGGGCGGAGGGCGGTGAGGCCACAGCCAGGATGCAGGGGGAAGAGGGAAAACTCCCAGCCCCTTCTCTCCGAAAACGGATTTCAAAGGAAGCAAAATAAGTGTGTCCCACAGGCTGGCCCGAGCTGCCCGGTCCAGGGTGTCGCCGACCCGGGAAAGCCTGGGCCGGGCAGTTCCGACCGGACGTCCTGTGCCGCCTCCTGGGCGAGGGTCCTCCCCTCCCGCTGAGGCCCGGGCCGGTTCTGGCCAGGACCCGGTGGAGTTCTGGGCGCACACGTGTGCGCCGTGCGCACACGCGCACATGTATGTGGATGCGCGGCTGCACGCCGGCCGCGTGGGCGTCTGCGTGGAGCACTAGCGCCCCCTGCCGGCCACATCGGAACAGAGGCGCGACCGCCCAGGCGCGGGTCTCTGGTGAGCGCGGTCGCGAGGCCCCGTCCCCACCAGCTCCCGCGGGGAGGCGGCTGCTGCGTGTCCGGGGCCACCTGGGCCCTCCCAGCCCGGCTCCGGCACAGAACCGCCACCCTCCAGGGACCGGCCAGACGTCCCTGTGGCCGAGAACCGGGGACCCCTCGCTGGGCCCGGGGAGCACAGGCCTCACACAGAGATGCCCCTCGGGCTCAGGGGCTGGGACCGCTCCCGCCCCTTGTGGGCGCGAAGTCACTTGCCATCTCCCCTCTGGTCCCCGGGGTGGCGGCCCCACGGCACCGTGGGGGCGGGGGTCCCGGCCCCGCTCTGCCAGGCCCCCGTGTGCCCCCTCCCCAGCAGGGCCCGGCCCCCCTCCCTCCCGCAGGCGGCTGTGGGTGTCGGCCTCCGTGGCCCCGGGCATGGCCTCAAGCTGTGGGCTCAGGGGTAATCGGGGGAGTGACCCGCCCCTCCCGCCGCAGTCCCGCCTGACCTGGACCAGGTCCCCCCCGAGGAGCAGCAGACCACGGACAGAGAGCGTGCCATTCTCTCCGGGCTCCCGACGTGGGTCTTCAGACATGGCCCGTGTCCCCACAGGGGCCCCCTTTCTGCTCAACCGTCAGGAACAGTGTTCCCTGTTCATAAGGCCTCCCACCCCCCACGGACGCCGACGGCCGACGGGCCTGAGCCCCAGCCCCCACTCTGCTGCGGAGAGTTATTGACAAAGGGCGGGTCCCTTGTAGATGCGGCCGCCCTCCCGCCCTCGCACGCCTGCACGGCTCGCGGCCTCATGAGCAAGCTCCTGGCCCGCCGTTCACGATCGGCTCCAAGGGACACAGAAGCCATCGCCCCGACGTCCTGAGGAGCCGGCGTTCCTGCCCAGCCGACCCCCCGTTCTTCCCTGGGGGGCCCCGTGTGTGCCTCTGCACCCCTGGCCGGAGGCTCCCGCCCCTGGAGTGTGTGCCCCCCCCCTCCCCGCTCGGAGAAACCCAGGTGCCCGCCGGAACGGCCCGCACAGCCCCTGCCCTTCCGCACCCCCAGAGCCACCTGGGCTGCCATCGCTGTGCGGGAAGGCCGCGGCAGACGGTCGCTGCGGGCCTGCCGGCTCCGGCTGCGGGAAGTGCCCTCCCAGATGGCAGGGAGCACAGCGGCCGGCAGGCCCAGGCCGCGGAGCGCCTCCTCAAGGGTGCCAGGCGCTGCAGGAGGTCACGGGGGCCTCCCGGGCACGGTCAGGGCGGGGGTGCCCACGCCAGCACGGACCCGGGCAGACGCCGCAAGGACCTGCTAGCACACAGCCCGGGCCCGAACTGCCCTGGCTATGGCTCCAGGTCCCGTCTATGCAGCTAAAGGACTTGCAGTCCACGTGGACGGTGTGGGTGCCCACGGGTGCCCGTGGGAGGTCTGGCTGGTCCCGCGTGGTCCAAAGGTCCCGGGGACTGGGGGAATCTGGCAGCTCTCGGAACGTCCTTCTGTGCCTGGACCTCGGGTCAGGCCGGGCAAGGCGCGCTAACACGGTCGGGTACGGCGGTGCCCGTCTTGTGTCCAGCTCGGGGCCGCGCTGGGCCAGTTCCCAGGGGGCTGCGGAGCGAGCCCGTGAGCTCATTGAGGCAGACGCCATGTGCCTTCGTGACCCAGCCTGTGAAAACCCTGGATGCGGGGCTCTGGTGAGCTTCCTGGCCGCAGGGGTCCAGCCCCGGGGCCCCTGGAGCTGGCGCTCCCCTGTCCGGACGCGCCCCACGTGCCTTCCCGCCTGCTCGTCTAACCCGCGCCCTTCTGCTGTAGTGAGCCCGGCTGCGGGAGCTGTGTGAGTCCATCCTGTGGATCACAGAGCCCGGGCCGGTCTCGGGGACCCCGAGCGGGAGGGGGAGGGTGTGGCCATGACTTCAGGGCGCGGAAGGGAGGAGCCCAGGAGGGCCCATCTTGAACGTGGAATCTGAGATCTCACACATTAGGAGACAGTTAGTGTCTTCTAGGAAATAACAGAGATTAGTGACCCAGACAGCCCGGGGCCTGGTCTTCATGGTGACCTTTCGGTACGATGTAGGACACCTATGTCTTTGACCCATAAAAATGTAAAAGATGTATTTCTTATCCCGTTTATTTCACAGGTTTTTTTTTTTTTTCCATCTTGTCCTACCCCATCTGCTTTCTTTCCTTCTCAGAAATATTTGCGTCAACCCCGCGCCGGCGGCTAAGTGCAGGGTACGGCGGTGCGATGAGCGGTCCCGGACACGGGCATCCGTGGACCGGCACGTGGGGTCTGGCTGTGCCCGCCGTGGGCAGGGGCCCCCGGGAGGGCATGGAGGGTGCTGGGGTGTCTGCGCTTGGGCTGGGGGACACGGACGTTGGAGAACCCGCCTGTGTCCAAGCGGGGCTGCCAAGTACGCACGAGGGAAGGTAGGGCGCAAAGGGAGTCCGGGCCGAAGACGCGCGTGTGAGACTCCGGGGTGGACACGGTGGCCGGGGGACACGCAGGGGGACAGAGGGCCCCACGACCCGCCCGACCAGGGTGTCCCAGGCACCAGGGGAGGGGGGCCGGATGAGCCATGTGCGGGCGCCACGGGGACACCGCAGGGCACGGGGACGCGGCGGACGCCCGCTCCTTGCAGCTCTGCCCCTGGGAGCCCCGGGGCGGGCGGCCTGGCGAGCCTCTCAGTGGCTGGCCCAGCCGCCGTCCCGTTGCGGGGTGCTCACGGGCGGGGGGCGGCTCTGGTGTCCTCCTCCGAGGTGGCGCTCGCCCCGGCGTGGGGCCTGCCCGAGCACGCGGGGAAGGCCCACGCGGGAGTCGCGTCTCCACAACCAGCTTTATTCCGCCAGACGGCGAGGCGACAGCCAGCTCCCGACTGCAGGGCGACGCCACTCCACGCTGGTTCCCGCGGCTTCTCACCGGCACAGACGGCAGAGCCCGAGACACAGCGACGGGACAAGCGCCGGCACAGGGCGAGGGTGAGAAGCTAAGGAGCCCCGCGCGAGGGCCGGTGGTGGCGGGGGAGGGTCTCTGCTCCGTCAGACCCAGCGGGCCTCCCCCTGCGAGGACAAGGGTGGGGATGGGGACGGTCAGCGCGGCCCGAGGGCGGGCCCCGCTGCCCGCTGGGAGGACTCCGTCCTCGCCGCCCAGTCGCCCCCCAAAGGCCCGCCGGCACGTGGGGGTCCTGAGCTTGGCGGGACGCAGATGCGCGTGGGAGCCACAGACAGGCGCTCGGGCGGCTCGGGAGGACCCAGGCCGCCCAGGCGGGGCCGAGACAACCACGTGGAGCCAGTCGCCACGGTTCCGGTGGTACCTGTGCGTTGGGCACAATTTGGCTGAGACCCTAAAACTGCCCTCAAGGTCTATTCAAAAGGAAACAAAGATGCACCAATGAGCTTCTGTCGCCTGTGCTTTCGGGGTCACGTCCAAAACGAGTCGATTTTCTCACGGCTCAGTGGGTGGACGTTTAGGTTTTCTCCACCTGTTGACCTGGCGTGAACCTAGGAGCAGAGGCGGCGGGATCCGCAGTTGATCCGGGACTCTTACGAGAAGCCTTGCTTTCTGTCTTATCGCTCTCACGCCAGAGCGCGAAGACGACACAGCGGGATAATCCCGCGGGCTCTGTGACGAGGCTCAAGCTCCTGACTAGTCACTAGCTCCTGCCGGTGGCCGGGCCGTGCCAGGCGCGACCCGAGGGGTCCGAGGGAGGGAGGGGCATGCAGCATTAGTCCCACAGCCGCACCGGCCACCGCCAGATGGCGCGCGCGTGCGGCCTGCGGACCCGCGGAGGCCTCGCGGTTACCGGGTATGGGAGTCAGCGCAGCAGAGCCCAGGAAAGGCCCTCTGCTCGGGGCTGCAGACTCAAGTCCCCGTGAAAGGCGCCGCACCCCGAAGGGTCTGCCCAGGGGCTGGAAGGCCGCCAGGAGCCTATAGAGAGAATCGACCTCTCACGACCTCTCACTGTCGTTGGCAAAGGGTTACCAGTCGGGCCGAGGATTCACAATCTGCAAGTTCACGGAGGCGTTAACTTAAAACCTGCCTCGCTCAGCAAAGCCTTTCCTGATTCACAAAGCAAATTCATTCCATGAATAATCACGGAGCCTGTTGTGGGCATCACCCTAGGCGTTGGTATAGAGCAGTTCAGACACACGCCCACCCCCGTGAGACTCACACGCTAGTGGGAGGGGATGGAAAAAGACGGTGTAGAGGGCATTACACATCGCAGGGGACTAATGCCACCGAGGAAGTTATAAATAAGGACAGGTCACAGTGGGCTCAGTGAGTGGCTGCACCTTTTAGTAAGTGGTAAGGAGAGGCGACACTGAGTAAAGAACTGGCTGAAGAAAGTGAGGGGGCAGGCCACCGAAGTGTCTGAGGGAAGAGCTTTCGTGCAGAGAAAGCGAGGGCAAAGGCCCTGAGGCCAGGGGAGGAAGCCGAAGAAGCCAGTTAGCAAGAGGGAGGGATCTGGGTACTGTCACTAAGGACTCTGCCCTGACTGCGACAGAGGAGCACTGGCTTAGGATCCCCAGTGTCCTTCGGCTACGGAGTTAAAAACAGACTGGAGGTGAGTGAGGACAGGGCAGGGGCACCCTGGGGAGGCGCCTGCAGAGCCCAGCAAGCCCAAGACTAGGGCTCAGGACAGGAGGCCGAAGAGCGTGGCGAGGAGAGGTCGGTCCAGCCGTCGTGGGACCAGCGCTGGCAGGACTCGCAAGGCGGCGGTGTGGGGGCCGTGACTCGGGGCCCAGGCGGGGTTCGGCAGGTGTCTTGGGCTCACAGTCTGGTCAAGGGGGCAGTGGACACGGGGGGAGGAGTCCTGTGGACACAGACGCGGCGTGTGAGCCGGAGTCCGCGTCTGGACCAGGACCCCTGGAGACCCCTGCTGGAGTGTGCATGGGGCAGGGGTGGGGCCACAAGGGGGCCCTCCCCGGCCCGTGTCCCAGGCGGTCTGCGTGGGGCAGTTGTGCTGGAGGGAACCGGCCCTGCCCCACAGGAGAGGGCCCAGGACCGCCCCGAACAGAGGAAACGGATCCCACACACCCTGGGAGCGTCCTCAGGGCAGGGTCCGCTCAGAATCTTCTGGAAGCAGGGAGCTTTTCGTGGCCCACAGCCCTGGAACCCTCTGGAGTCTCTCCGCTTGCAGCCACGTGGTCCTCCCAGCTCTCCAAACCCTGCCACAGCGCTCGTCGAGGCCGCCAACCCCGGTCGCCATCATGGCGCCAGGAGACCCTCTGGACGTCGAGGAGAGAGCTCACCGACACACACCCTCCGTCCGGGGGAAATCCGCGGCCCCGCGCGGCCCCACATGGCTGGGGTTCAGACAGGTCATTACTCACTTGTGATGCTTCCTGGCCCGGAACACATGAATGTCGAAGAGCGGACTGTGAAATTTCTGAGTTAATGTCTTGGCTGCAAGAGATCAGCTAATGACTTGCTTCGGCTAGCTTACTTTACACCGCTAGTCTAGGCCCCAGATTTCTGTTTTGTTTGCATTATCATACGCTTTTGGCTGCTTCTCTCTCTTTAAAGTAGGAGACAGCGTCAATACGCAATTATGTCAAGCTCACCACTCCCGTTGAGGAAGCTTCCGGAGCCCTTCCTGTCTCCAAACCCCACGAGCATCCACGGGTCTGCAAGGCCGTGCCTTGGTTCTCCATCGCTGCCGACGGCGTGCCGGCGCCCAGAAGGCGCATGCGGACTGCCCGCTGGGGCTCGAGTGCCGGGGGTGGTGGCTGCTCGTGGCCCCGTGGCTGCCGCGGGCTCGCGGGGCTTGGCTGTGCCGCGCAGAGGTGCTCACGGCACCCAAGTCCCCGGCGGGGCTGTCACCGGCACTGAGGACGCCGGCCAGCATCTATCTGCAGGCCGTAGCTTGTGAGGAACACCAGGACTAACCCCCACTTTAACTCAACGTTCCGGTGGGAGCACAAAACCGCTAGCAGTAAACACACAGTAGAACACAACACAGAGGAAGGCAAACAAAGCGCAGGAGAGTCTCCCTTTTTGTGTAGTTTTTCTCAACAGCCTCTTGCCAACGCCGCGGAGAGCTCTGGGGAGGCGGCGTCCCTCCGGGCCGGGGGGCACAGGTCCGCCGGCGGCAGCGTCGCCCTGAGCAGACAGGGGAACCCAGCCCGGTGGGGGGTCAGCAACAACCACAGGCGGTCCTTACGCCTCGTTACCTGACGACACTTACACGCCCGTGAGAAACAATCGTTTTAGCAGCGAATCACAATGATTTTGGGTGACTCCAACACAGTCTCGGGGGGAAAAAACATTTAATGCAAATATTTAACCACTGGAACATACAAATAAATAAATAAGTTCGGAAGAGCTGAGGAAAAAACCCCAAGTAAGTATAACTGCCAATCTCTCTTCAGTCCCAGATAATCCATTTTCAAATACTGATAATAAAATACACAAACTAATACGTAGAGAAGATACAGAACATTCAACATAAACCAGCCTAAAATAAAGATAAAAACCAAGGACAAACCCTAATTATTTTATTTCTGTATATCAAGACTACAAATAGCATTTAAACACTTAATTTGTTATTCAAATTATGAAATTATACATTTTGTTTTGATATGGTCATTGTCTTAAAAGTGTCATTCCGTTTCCCCGCATTTAAAAGCATATTGCTAATTCGGGTCAATCCGATAGGACAGCCCACAGCCCCAGTGACAGGAAACGCTAGACGAGGCAGAGGGAGGTCAGAGCGAGAGCCCGCCGGCCCCCGGCGTCCGCGAGGGTCACTCGGGCTCTCCTGGTGGGTGCTTGGACGCGCTCCCCGTTCTCAGAGACCGAACTCACCCAGCAACAACGTAGGTCCTGATAAAGTGCCTTTTGAAGAGCGAGTCACCACCGCCCCTCCCCCGGATATGCGTCGGGGACTGTCCCGTCTTCCTCCGGAGCAGCACCGTGGAGAAGCAGGGGTGCAGACACCTGGCGCGCCGCCCGAGGACCGGGGAGAGTGGCAGGTGCGGCCCCGGGGCGAGGAGGGCAGGCGGCCTCGAGGTCCCGCCACGGCAGGCCGCGCCCAGTGCAAAGCCGCAGCTCGCCACTTTGGTTCAAGTGACTCAGATCGATGCCAGTGTCTGCTCTCCCCAGGCCGCCGCCGATCGCGGGCCACGCGCGGCGGGAACAGAAGAGCCCCTGGCCTCTGGTGGAAGCCCGCAGCCGCGCCGTGGACCCGGACGCAGGAGGAGGACGCCACCTGCCGCACACACCCACACACAGGAATACCCGGACCGCCACGACGCGGTCAGCGGTAACCGAGACAAGCATGCTAGTCCCGTTCAGGGGAATGGCTTAAAAAGCACAAATAAAATATTATCATTGCCGTATATTTTCCAAACCTAACCACTTTGGGAAAAGGCAGCAGGAGAGAAAATGCCTTTAGTTTGAACAATCAGGACTGTAAACAATTCAGCCACACGAGAAGCAGGGCCCAGCTCTCAGACCCCGCGTCTCCGCAGACCGAGGATGCGCGCTGCCCCCCCCCCCCCCCTCAGCAAGGGCTCGAGTCCATCAGCAAAGCCAAAGCTTCATCTTTGGTTAATTTCACTGAGTTGCCACTAGTCTCCAAACCGTGCTCCTCTCGGCACAATTACTACAGTAGCACGTGGCACGTAACATTTGTTAGTCTAAGCTGTCGGAAAAGCAGTGTCCACCTACGCGAGTGACCAAATGACTTCACGGACCATCTAGAAAACGAGGAGGGGGAGGGAGGGACGGGGGCGCAGGAGAGCTGCAGGAGTCCGGCCCCAGCGCGCTCGCGGCTGGGGGGTGCCGCCCGCCGTGCGGGCCCGGGTCGCTCGTCGGGGGTCGTCCCGTGTCCGCTCAGCTCAGCTCAAAGCCGGCAGCACACTCGATAGCGTAGAGAAGCTTACTCCGCAGGAGCGTCTCGTCGTAGAACTCGGGGAGCTTGAGCAGGTTCATGCAGGTGCTGGCCGTGGGCAGCCGCTCCAGGTCGGAGCCCCCGTTGTGGATGCAGAACGCGGGGTACAGCTCCTGAAAAGACAGTGCGCGCGCAGGACGCGGCCTTAACGGGCGGCCCACGGGTGGACTTTTTAAAAGCACACAAAACCCGCCTGCTCCAAACAGGAACACGCTGTGGTCACGTTTTCCCAAAAGACACTTGGTTTTGCACGGCGCTCCAGACTAGCTGTGCAGAAGGGCAAATACGCGGCACCGCGCTTCGCGCAGGACAAAGGGTGCGAGGACGTCCACTCCCGGGAAACCACCTCTCCGCTGAGCAGGGCCCCTGCGGTTTTGTGTTTTAGTCTTTTAAAAATTTGTTTAAAAATTCAAGAAGGGGTGAGGGTGAAGACTCGAACACATGGGGCTGTTTGCCTGTGTCAGGACAGAAGCCGCCGGGGGGGGGGGGGGAGGGGGACGGTGCGCGGGGCGGTGGCAGAGCGCGTCTCCTCCGAACTCCGAGCCGCACGCATGTCCCAACAGAAAAAAACCCCGAATTCACTCAAATGGGGAGGAAAACGGTAATCTTAAAATACTCAAAGCAAATGAAACAAAGGAACCTACACGTTGGTGGCTTAATCACACACAGAAGCATTATTCTCAGTGGTGTTCTTTTTTTTAAAAGATTTTATTTAGGGGCACCTGGGTGGCTCAGTGGGTTAAAGCCTCTACCTTCAGCTCAGGTTGTGATCTCAGGGTCCTGGGATCGAGTCCCGCATCGGGCTCTCTGCTCAGCGGGGAGCCTGCTTCCCCCCCGCCTGCCTGCCTCTCTTGTGATCTCTCTCTCTGTCAAATAAATAAATAAAATCCTAAAAAAAGAAAAAGATTTTATTTATCTGGGTGGCTCTGTCGTTAAGCATTGGCCTTCGGCTCAGGTCAGGATCCCGGGGTCCTGGAATCGAGTCCCGCATTCAGCTCTCTGTTCAGTGGGAAGCCTGCTTCTCCCTCTCACTCTCCCTTTGTGCTCCTTTTCTCTATCAAATAAATAAAAACATTTTTTTTTTAAATTTGACAGAGAGGGAGAGAGATCACAAGCAAAGCAGGCAGAGAGGCAGGCAGAGAGAGAGGGAAGCAGGCTCCCCGCTGAGCAGAGCCCGATGTGGGGCTCGATCCCAGGACCCTGAGATCATGACCTGAGCCGAACAGAGGCCTTAACCCACTGAGCCACCCAGGCACCCCAAAAAAATCTTAAAAAAGATTTTATTGCTTTATTTGAGAGCGAGTGCTGGAGCATGAGCAGCCCCCCACCCCCGGCAGTGTTGTTCTGAAACCAGCACATGGTGCCCCAGAGAACCACAAGTATGCCGAACTGTAACGACTGTGGACCCCAGAACTCACTGGGAGATGAAGCAAAGGAGCAAATTTAAACCACAATTATCACCAGTAAAACAAAATCCAAATATAAAATCAAAAATAAAAATCTTGGAAGTCTAAATTTGAATTGGAAATACCAGTTTGAACTTGTGATGTATTCTTCTCTCAGGAAGAAAAAACCCACCCGTTTCCGAACGCTGTCCATGGTGTCCAAGGCCTGGAAACGACCACGTGTGACAGCGAACAGCCTAGCGCCCAGGTTTTGGTTTCTACAGACCTGCCTGTCACGGGCAGGAAGCAGGGCCCCTGGGAAAATACAGGATTCCATTCGGAGCCAGGAAACACACCTGACAGGTGTGGCCACCTGTCACCCCAGAAAGCCAGCCAGCCCAAGCCCCCGCCCACAGACGCACGCTCTGAGGGAGGAAAGAACACCTGTAATTGACTGAAACACACAAAGGGTCAAAGCCCTCAAGTTCGTGGTGGCCGGAAAGGAGCCCAACGTATGGCTGCCCTCGGTATTCTGAAAACCAACCAGCGAACAGTGATCACGATTTGTTCTACCATCTCTGCAGAGTCCTCACGGTACCCCAGGAATTGATGAGAAAAAACAAAGCGTTCCTTCAGAGGCAACGTCAGCTGGGACAGGAAGAGACGCTGCGCTTGGGACACGGCTGTTTTATTGGCACAGGGCAGACGGATGTGGGAGCGGCCGCCAGGGGCGTCTGCAGCCCGCGGGCCCGACCCACACCCCATCCCGGCCCCCGGCCGCCGCGGGGGACACTGC
>CM052806.1:91328070-91364167 GCA_028533885.1 Nasua narica | reverse complement strand
GGGCTCGGGCGCGAGGGCCTGTGCACACCCCGCCCGGACCTCCCGTCCAGGACTGCGTCCGAAGCAGACAATCCGAGGCACAGATCTGATGTTCCCAGTCTCATAAGGAAAGAAGAGTTGCAAACAACTAATAAGAAACAGGGAGCCAATTGTGGTAAATTTGCAGGATGGGACACCGTGAAGCTTATTAAAAATATTCCAAAGATGTTTTAATCTGATGAAAAATGATCCTGACCTAATGTTGAGTGAAAAAAAGCCATCAAACTGGGCCGTAATTAGCTTAAATTATATTCGAGAATTATGATCCCAGAGTGCAGGAAATAATTCCCTACTAGCCACCGTCACGGAAACGAGAGAACAGAGCCGGAGCGGCGTCCCCACTCGGACGAGGACCCCTGGCGGCGTCGGTGCCCCATCGCCCGGCCCGCCCAGACTGCTTCTGAGCGGTGTCGTTGCATTCGTATGTTGGATTTCGCTCCGACTTTACAACGGGGGCAAAGCTGGGACACAGCACAGCCCACAAAATGCTGACTCGAGACTCACATGCTTGGTATCAGCCTTGGTACCTTTCTTGCTATTAAATTAAAAACTTCATTTAAACAGTACGTGTGGCATATAATATGTGCTAAAAACGACTGTCTTTTAAAAAAATTAATAGTTTATATACCATCTTAAGTGTCTCATGAAAGTGTCAGAACAGGAACCAAAAGAGAAACAGAAAGCACATTAATTACATTTCTTACTTCACATTCTAAGTACATGGAGGGCAGTAATTTTCTCAAATGTTTGAATAAACTAAAATGAAAACATCACATTTTCAAACACAAAAGGACCTCTGAAGGCAGGGTCAGCGAGCACAGGGGAAAGGTGAGTGACTGGCTAAATGGGGAGAGCCTGAAATACATTTTGAATTAAATGCCCCATTTTAGCGTTTCTTTCATAATGCTAATTGAATTTCCTACTTAGAGTCTTAAAAGTAAAAAAAATGAAGTTCTTCATTGAAATCTGAGTCAAGGGCACCATGTCGTGCATAATTAAATAGAGCACAACGGGAATTTGCATTAATTCAGAGTGAGAAAAATCATCAATTTGTTATGTGGCCCAATGGCAACTTAACAATTTTCTACAGCACTTTAATGATTTTTTTGTCTGTAACAATCACATTCATTGAACATATTAAATTTTAATTAGCTTTAGCAGACGGTATTCTTCTCCAATAATCCAGCACTAAGGGGTTTTGTAACTTTAAATTATGCAAGTTTGCCTTTGCTCCTTACGGCACCTGGACGAAGGACACGCTGGCTGGGCGTGCCGAGCCATCTGGAAAGCACAAATAGTAGGGCGACGTCTTCCACCTTTGGAGCCTAACCTAGGACCACTGCAAAGGTATTTGAAAACTCTAAATTAGAGTTTCCATTTAATATATTTTAGATCCTTGAAAACAGATCCAAGCCAGGGAGGCTGTCTCATAGCTGCGCAAAGGCGTTCTCACGGTGCGACGGCAGCTCAGTCGCGATTGTGGGGGTCATCCCCAGGGACAGGAGCGTCCTCATCATGGCTCCGTGTGGGAATTTTTCTTAAGTTTTATTTATTTCTTTGTCAGAGAGAAGGAGAGAGCGCGCGCGTACACATAAGCAGGGGAGCCGCAGGCAGAGGGAGAGGGAGAAGCAGTCTCCCCCGCTGTGGGGCTCGATCCCAGGACCCTGGGACCACGACCTGAGCCAAAGGCAGACGCTTCACCAACTGGGACACCCAGGCGCCCCACTATGTGGGGTTTTAAAACCTAATGCAAACCCCTCACTTCTTCCCTCCACACCGGCCACACTGCCGCAGGCCCTTCCGCACATTCCGCTGCACTCGCCACAAGGTCTGGAACCTTCCCCTTCCAGCAACACCCTAATTCTTACTGGCCCTCGACTAGATTAGCCAGGAGCTGGCAGAAATCTCGGGGCCCTCCACTCAGTTTTGATGGGAGTAGATCTTCCAAATCTCCTTTCATGAAACTAGGTCCTTACTTTCCTTAGTCTAGGTTCAGTGTCATTTTGAAACTGGAAGATTCCAGAAGCCTGGTCTCTCATAATAAAAGGTTACCGATAAAACTACCTGATCGTTATTACAATCTTAGTATGTAAGAATTTAATTTATATGACTATTTACATGACTAGATGACAAAACTTGGCCCCCAGGAGACCCTTTCCTTGGTCCCACCGGTGGGCACACCGCGCCCTTGTCCTTCCGGCCCAACACGGCAACATCCCCAGATCCCGACTTCATGACTCGGCCCCGAGGAACCCAACGGCAAAGCTGCGTCTCCTCAGGCTGCTGCCTGGTTTGCCTCAGACTCACAGAGGCCGGTTCTCCTGTCCCGGCGCGCCAGCAGGCGCACAACCCCGCGCAGCTGACCCACCCGGGGCGGTCACGCGCCCGCGGGAAACATCGCTCGCTCTTTCCGAATCACTGCCGAGGGGGGTTGCCTGTACGCGGCAGAGTCTTCAATCCAGTTGGAGAGCTTCTCCCCCAACAGATGAGCTTATTCTACGTGCGTTCCGTGTCGGGGTGTTCAGCCGCCTCTCGTTCCCGCCGCGCGTCTGTCGTAGGCTCTCGGTCTTCTCTGTGCCGGTTAACGCACACTGCCTCGTTGGCCGTGCTTGTTTTCCTCCTCGGATACTTCGGAAGATGGAGGAGTGATGCTAGTTCGAACGTCACCGGAAAGGGTTCACTGCCTCCAAACTACGAAGCGTCGGTAACGCAAGTCCTGCGAACAGGAAGACCGCCGCCCCACGCGCGCCCCCCTCCCGCGGCTCCACCGTACGGCTCCGGCTCTGACGGGGCTACTGGCTGCTGGATGAAGCCACTGGCAGTCAACTGCTTGGGTTTTTTTAAGATTCAAAAAAATTTTTTTAAGTAATCTCTATACCCAATGTGGGGCTCCAACTCACAACCCCAAGATCAAGAGTCGCATGTTCCAATTGAGCCAGCCGGGGGTCCCTACTGAGGTCAATTTTTATTATTATTATTATTTATTTTTTTAAAGATTATTTATTTATTTATTTAACAGAGAGAGAGAACACAAGCAGGCAGAGAGGCAGGCAGAGGCAGAGAGAGGAGCAGGCTCCCTGCTGAGCAAGGAGCCGATGCGGGACTCGATCCCAAGACGCCGGGATCATGACCTGAGCCAAAGGCAGTTGCTCAACCAACTGAGCCACCCAGGTGTCCCTTATTATTATTATTTTTTAAAGATTTTATTCATTTATTTATTTGACCGAGAGAGAGAGAGAGAGAGGTCACAAGTAGGCAGAGAGGCAAGCAGAGAGAGGGGGGAAGCAGTGGTGGGGGGCGGGGGGGCAGCGCCTGCCCTAACCCCATGTTGTTCGGAGGCCAACGGCACTTTTGCTCACACGGTATTCTTCCCAAACACACTACATCCCGATTTTTAGCTTGTGTTGGCTTCAGTTCAGGAGTAAAACTGAGGAGACGGTACTTTACATCCCGAGCCCAGCCCAGGGCCCCCAGCCTGGCCACAGGCCCGCAGGATCGCAGCCGCGGTCCGCAGGCTAACCCGGGGACCAGCGCCAGGAAACACTCGTAACAACCAACACGCACTGGTCTGGCTGAAATACTTAGTTAATGCAACTAAAAATACAGAAAAACTCGGTGCCATAAAAGCTCCCCACCAAGAACGTCGGGCAGCGCGTCCTGTCACGTGACCCCCCCCCCCCCCCCCCCCCGCCGCGGCCTCCCTGCTCACAGGCCGCGGCCAAGCACCAAGGCCCAGGGGCTGCGTACCTTAAAGCCCAAGAGAGGGGGTCGGGAGCAGCTCGTGACGAACTTGAGCAGCTTGCGCTTTTCTTCGTCCGTGAATCCCTCCACGACTCTCCAAAAGACTTTGATTACAGGATGGTCGGCAGAATAGCCCCCTAGGACAACACGAACAGACGTTTCACTACAGACAAGGAAAGCGCAGGGTGGGATTCTGCTAAAAACGCCCGAGTGACCAGCCGGTAAGAGTGACGCACTTCACCGCGCCTGCCAGGGCCGGCGCCAGCTCGCGGCTGAGCACCAGCCCCGGAGACGCCGTCTCTTTTTCTAAGTAGGCTCCATGCCCAACGTGGGGCTGGAACTCACGGCCCCGCCGCTCGACTGAGCCAGCCAGGGGCCCCGGGAGACACTGCTCGTTCTGCCCCTGGGAGATGATGGGCCAGCACACGAGGGGGAAAGGGACCTCTGAGGATCCAAACCCCGGATGACGATGAGCAGCCAACGGTGTCGCCAACGGGTCTGAGTTTTAAGAACTCTGCTGGGAGTTAAAAACCAACCTCTGTGAGGGCGCCTGGGGGGCTCAGTGGGTTGGGCGACTGCCTTCGGCTCAGGTCATGATCCTGGAGTCCCCGGATCGAGTCCCATGTCGGGGTCCCTGCTCCTCCCTCTGACCTCTCCCCTCTCATTCTCTCTCTCTCTTTCTCTGTCTCAATTAAATAAAATAAATCTTAAAAAAAAAACAAACAAACAACCTCTGTGGAGTAGTTGACCCTGAATAACCAAGGACTCACATGAGAGCCTGTATCGGAAAACAGCACCCTCTGGGGTTTCTGTTTCTAGTAGACCTCGTTACTTTGCCCGCACGACCTTAGTGTCTAAAGTCACTTTCTCATCTGTCCCTGGGACAGTGAGCTACGGACCACGGTTACCGAGCAACCCCGGCGCCCAATGAGACCACTGTTCTCAAGTGTAATACCAGCTACTCGCAGCTTTTAATCTAGTTAAGTGCTTCCTAAAACTGAAATAATTGCCATATATTGTTCCCTCATTGTTAATATACTACAGAAATAACATCGATAAAATATCTTAAGTGCATTAATTGGCACCAAAATGAATATGATAATATTTTAAAACCTATTTACTGGAAGAGCTAAGATCATTAAAGGTATAAGCTTTCAGTGCAGATGGGGTAATGCAAACAACCCAAGACAACTTCTTGGCAAAGGAAAGGTCAGATTGATTTCATTTTTTTAAACTGATGACTTGATAGTGGGGACAAAGTGACCTTAGGTATTATCTGCCTTTACATAAACATTAGAGTTCAAAGATACAGCAATAAAAATCAGTGACAGGGAGACACGTGCCCGCGTTCATGTGCTATAAATGTATGCGTATTTCTGTATACGCGTACATGATGTTGGCGGACTTGGAGTTCTGCAACCGTGGTCGCAATCCCCCTTTGGAACACTCCCCACTTCCTCAGGCGAGCCCCACGCTCCCCGCAGACGACGGCCGCCGCCCGCGCTCTGTGCACGCGCGCTCTCACGGTCGGGGCGACGACGTGCCCGCGGCGCTGCCCGCCCGCACACGCACCAGCTCCAAACCCCGCCAGAGTGGCCTCGCGGGAAAGCTGGGAAACAGGACGGAGCGGTCTGCGTGGGGTTCTTTCTTCAAATCATACATTTCACCATTTAACCCCCATTTTTTTTTAAAGATTTTTTTCTTTGAGAGAGGACAACAGTAGAAGAGCAGAGGGGGAGGGGCAGAGGGGGAAGCAGGCTCCCCGCCGAGCAGGGAGCCCGATGCGGGGCTGGGTCCCAAGACATGGCATCGTGACTTGAGCCAAAGGGAGACACTCAGCCGACTGAGCCACCCAGGCGCCCCTAAACACTTTTTTTTTTTTAAAGATTTTATTTATTTATTTGACAGAAAGAGATCACAACAAGCAGGCAGAGAGGCAGGCAGAGGGAGGGGGGAAACAGGCTCCCCACTGAGCAGAGAGCCCGACACGGGGCTCGATCCCAGGACCCCAGACAAAGGCAGAAGCTTTAAGCCACTGAGCCACCCAGGTGCCCCCCTTAAACACTTTAAAAAAATATTTTTATTTATCTGAGAGAGTAAGTGAATAAGCGCGGTGTGCGGGGGGCAGAGGGAGAGAACCTCAGGCCTCACTGTCACTTCCTACAAAATGTCATCACAGACAGAAACTCTATTAGGCAATAAATCCCCACGGCCCCTCCCCCAGCCCCGGCGACCTCTTAACCTGCGGTCAGGCTCTAAGAATGTGCCCATTCCAGGTATTTCATATAAGTTGAATCACACAATATATGTCCTTCTGCGTGCCCGGCTTATTTCACTCGGCGTAACGTCCCGAGATGCATCAGGGCCTCGTTCCTGTTTAAGACTCGCTAATACTCCACTGCTGCGCAGACACACACGTGCTCCTCCGTTCATCTGCAGAAGGACGTTCGGTTGTTCCCACCTCTGGGCCACTGTGACTAATGCTGTGTGAACACCCGTGTGCAAGGACGTGGTTCGGTCCCTGCTTCCAATGCCCCTGGGTGCCCAGCCGAGAGCAGAACTGCTGGGTCTGACAGGGAAGTCTGCGCGCCGCTTCCTGGGGAGCCACCGAACCATCTTCCATAGCGGTTACTCTCCAGGCCAGCAACCGGCAAGCCTTGACGACACTTGTTACTCTCTATATGGTGCCCGTGTGCGGTCGTCTTCGTGGCCGGGTGACCTGCTTCACTGTCGTTCCAACCCGCATCTCCCTGACGACTGGGCACGTTTGTGTATCTTCTCTGGAGAAATGTCTGTTCACGTCCTCCCATTTACGACTTGGCTTGCCTTCTTGTTGAGTTGTAAGAGTTTGCTATATATTCTGAACACATACATATGATTCATATGATTTCCAAATATTCTCCCCTTCTGTAGGTTGTTCTTTTTACTTTATTTCTTTTATTTTTATCTTAAAGATTTTATTTATTTGACAGAGAGAGACACAGCAAAAGAGGGAACACAAGCAGGGGTGAGTCAGAGACAGAGAAGCAGAGTTCCCGCCGAGCAAGGAGCCTGATGTGGGGCTTGATCTCAGGACCCTGGAATCATGACCTGAGCCGAAGGCAGATGCTTAACAACTGAGCCACCCAGGCCCTCCAGTCTTTTTACTTTACTGATAATGTGTTTTGATGTACAAAGTTCATAATTTTGATGAAGCCCAATTTATAGATATATTTTTTTGCTTATGCATTTGGCATCATATCTAGGAACCCAAACTCAAATCCAAGGTCATAAAGACTTGCCCCTTTTCTCCTAAAACCTTTATGCTTTTAGCTCCTACATTAAGATTGTTGACCCATTTGGGGTTCATTTTTGTATATGGTGTGAGGTACGAGTACAGCCACTTTTTAATTCAGCGTAAACTTTCCCGAAGAGCCTCTACCACTTTATGTTCAGTCAGGAGGGTTCCAATTCGCCCATGTGCTCACCAACACTTGCTACTTGTCTCTTTTTGCCGACAGCCTTTCAAGTGGGTGCGTAGTCGTCTCTCATCAGGATCTGACTTCGGGTCAGACAGCTGCTCCCATGCTCATTTGCTTACTGGCCAATTATTGTATGTTCTTAAGTGAAACTTTTTTTTGGCCATATTTTAAATTCAACTGCTCGTCTTACTAAATTGTAAACGTTCTTTATATATATTATATATATACTACCTGAACGTAGTTTCTTCCAATCTGTGGCTTGTCTTTTAATTTTCCTAACAGTATCTTTTTTTTTTTTTTTTAGATTTTTTATTTATTTATTAGTGAGAGAGAGAGAGACTGAGAATGAGAGGGGAGAAGGTCAGAGGGAGAAGCAGACTTCCCGCAGAGCCGGGAGTCCGATATGGGACTCGATCCCGGGACTCCAGGATCATGACCTGAGCCGAAGGCAGTCGCTTAACCAACTGAGCCACCCAGGCGCCCCCTTAATAGTATCTTTTAAAGAACAAAGCTTTAATTTTGAGGAAGTCCAACTATCTATCGATTTCTTTTTTCTGGCTCATGCTTTTGGTGTACAACCCCAAACTCCGTCTAATCCAAAAGCCATGCAGATTTTCTCCTTTACGTTCTTTTAGAGGTCTCGTAGTTTTGCCTTTACCTAGAGGGCTCTGATCCTGTCGAGCTGGTTTCTGCACACGGTGTGAGGTAACCGTCTAAATGCGTTGTTTTCCCATGTGAGTGTAGTCCCAGGACTACCGTACTGTTGAGTGACTGTAAACACGAGGGTTTGTTTCTGAACTCCGTTATTCCCCTCGACAATATGCCAGTCCTTGTGCCAACACCACAATGTCTTGGCCACCGTGGCCCGACAGTAAGTATTAAATCTCAGTGTAACTCCTGTAACTTTGTTCTACAAAACCGTTTTGGCTATTTTAGGTCCTTTATGTTTCCAAATGAACTTTAAAATCGACCTTTGTATTAGTACTGACAGGCGTGCTGGGATTTCGGCGGGGGCCACACTGAGTCTGTCGACGAACATCCCGACGACGCGGAGCGACCGACCGACCCGCGATGACGGGCTGGCCCTCCTCTTCCTCTCGGCGGGGTCGTGCGGGCTGCAGCGAGTGGGTCTCGCATGCACACTTACTTTGCTGTGTTTGTACTTTATTCTTTTTGCTGTTACCCTGAGTTGAATTAATTTCATTCTTGGATTGTGTGTAAAAACAAAGTATGTTTGTGTGTACCGATTTGGGCTGAAGTGTTTTTTTGGTTCTCATTTTCTTTTTTTGTCAAGCTGTCTATGAAGAAAAACAGTTTTACTTCCTTTTTGGGGGTGGAGGGGCAGAGCGAGAGGAGAGGGAGAGAGAACCTTAAGTAGGTTCGATACCCGGGTGGAGCCCAACACGGGGCTTGAACTCAGGACCCTGAGATCACAACCAGAGCTGAAACCAGGAGTCGGAGATGCTTTTAACCAATTGAGCTACTCGGGCAGTTTTACTTCTGTCACTTTTCTTTTCCAACCTGCATGTTTTTCTCCTTCCTTTCCTCCCTCTGCTTTTCGGTACTAGCTGGAAACCCGGTCGAGCGCCTCTGACTCAGGCAGGTAGCACTTAACCCTTCCCCAGCGTGCTGGCAGCTCGGAAGGGCTGTGCGTGTCCACTGCCGGGGCGGGGAGGATCCCCCCGTCCTGGTTTCCTGGGGTTTCCCCCCGAACGGGTAGGAGATGCTTAGACGCGCAAGAGCCGCACTTGCTTTTCCTTCTCTTCTGCATCTACTGAGATGACTGCATGGGTTTTGTTCTTCAAGCTGCCAATACTGCATTTTCACACGTAAATTAACCTTGTGTTCATGGGATAAATGCTACTTAGCTGCTGGATTCGGGTTGCTAATATTTTGAGGATTTCTGCATCTGTCTTCGTGAGGGATATTAAACTATTAATTTCTTTTTTTTTTTTTAAAGATTTTATTTATTCATTTAACAGAGAGAGAACACAAGCAGGCAGAGAGGCAGGCAGAGGCAGAGAGAGGAGCAGGCTCCCCGCGGAGCAAGGAGCCCGATGCGGGACTTGATTCCAAGACGCCGGGATCATGACCTGAGCCAAAGGCAGTTGCCCAACCAACTGCGCCACCCAGGCGTCCCAATCTATTAGTTTCTTGTGTTATTTTTGTCTGCCTTTGATCTCAGGCTAACAGTGACCTCTGAGGAGAGAAACCCTCTCCTTACTCGGCTGTAGCTGGAACTCCTACACAGGGTACGTGTTTAAGGATCAAACACTGTTCTGAGAGGAATATTCATTGCATAATGTTTAGAAAAGAGAGAAGGACAATGAAGCAAAGTCACCGGTAATTTCGTTAACTGTAAATGCCTGTTATTATTTTATGAAAGTGAAGTGACTTTAAATTTTTTTTTAAATTTTAATTTTTTAAAGTAGGCTCCACGCCCAATGTGGGGCTCGAACTCATGACCCCAAGAGATCAAGAGTCGCGTGCTCTAGCAACGGAGCCAGCCAGGTGCCCCAACACTGAAATGACTCTAAAGTTTTCCTCTTCTGAAAAGTGAACTGTGCAGAGTACAACAGAAAATGAAGGGGAGAGAACGCTTTATAGTAACAAAGGGGCCTCACCATCCCACGACCCCGAAACACTTCTCCTTGGATCGTACTCAATCCCATCTTCAAAGAGGCGGTTTCACATACACACATTGCTTCATCATCACATTTACTTAAGGGTATATTTTAAATTTCCCAAGATATATAAAACATTTTTTATATTTTATTTTTTTAAAAGTAATCTCTACCCCAAGGTGGAGCTCGAACCCGCGACCCTGAGATCAAGAGTCACATGTTCTTCCAACAGAGCCAGCCAAGCGTGCTGGTATATAAAATACTTCAGGGGCACCCGGGTGGCTCAGTCAGTTAAGCGCCCGAATCTTGGCTTCGGCCTGGGTCATGATCATGGGGTCCTAGGATCGAGCCCCGTGTCGAGCCCCACGATGGGCTCTGTGCTCAGCATAGAGTCTGCTCGGCCCCCTCTGTCTGCTCGGCCCCCTCTGTCTGCTCCTTCCGCACTTGTGCTCTCATGTGCTCCCTCAAATAAATAAATAAATAAATACAATCTTTGGAAAAAAATAATAAAAAAATAAAACACTTTGAAATGTCCATTGTGCACAATAAAATTAAGAATCAATGGCTCACAACTGCAGATTTTTGGAATATGTATTTAATATTTGGACCGTTTCCTACAGATGAGACAAAAGACTGGGAGGGTAGAATTATCCTCGAGCAAGCTCATTTCTTCAAGGAAATGTACATCATTTCCTAAACGTTAACACTGGTGCCACATTTTCCCTGTGAGCACTACTTGTGCTGACCTCACCCCTGAAGTCTTCACCTCCTTTAATAAGCAAGTTAACTTCTGGGCCTCTCTCATTAAAAACAAAAAAAACCCCCAAAAAACTACACCTAGAAATAAACACAAAATTGTTTATTATAGTGGAAAGTTAAATAAATTATATATATCTATTTAATCTCAAAAATTAATTATAAGAAGAGTAACAGGTAACAGCTTGGAGATATATATATATATATATATATATATATATATTTTTTTTTTTTTTTTAAAAGGAGAGGAAGTTTATTGAACACACCTCAAGGCCGAACAGGACAGCAACGGAGAGACTGCCCACTGGACATAGTGTTTTTTAATTTCTGATGCTAAACAAACAAAATTTATACTCTAAATTACGTATCACCACAAACTAGAATAGACTACGGAAATTCACTACAATTACAGAGATTGTTTTGAGGATCATTTCTTTTCTCTTTTCATGTTCCCAAGTGTGTATGAGGTTAATTAAAAAAAAAAATGACAAATGCCCAAAACATACACCAAGTCTGAACCATCTTACTATTTTTCTGATGACTGAGCATCTTACTATGTGTTCATTGGCCATTTGTATATCTTCTTTCTGGTTTTTCATTTTCTTTTTTTCTTTTTTTTAGGTTATGATTTATTTATCTGACACAGAGAGAGCTCACAAGTAGGCAGAGAGGCAGGCAGAGAGAGAGGGGGAAGCAGGCTCCCCGCTGAGCAGAGAGCCCGACGCGGGACTCGATCCCAGGACCCTGAGATCATGACCTGAGCCGAAGGCAGAGGCTTAACCCACTGAGCCACCCAGGCGCCCCTGATTTTTCATTTTCTTGAAGAGCAGAAACTTTTAATTTAGTAAAAATGTCTAATTTTTTGTTTATTCTTTCTAATTGTTAGTGGGTTTTTTGCTTTTTTGGGGGGGCGGGGTTTAGCCAGCACAGTTTTAAAAGCGCAAGACTGGAAGCAATCCATTACATTAGCAGATACTTAAGACATGGGGGAAAGAGAAAACCACAAGACACAGAATCGTGTGTAAAAATGAGGACAGTAAGAATAAATTTTGTATTTGTGTGCAAATATATAAAGAACCAAAGAAAGAGAGCGGCGGGAGAGGCGGAGGCAGAGTGGGCCAGCTGGGGACGGCGCTGGGCCCTCGTCCCACATGCTGGGCTCCAGACCACGTGACCGAACCACCAAACAAAAAGCATCTGAAAAATGCGTTTGGAAATACCATCTATAACGTTTTCAGGAATAAATAAGCAGCAGCGACAACATACCTGAATAGTTTGTAAAGGATTTGAGGTCCTCCAGACTTATGGGAACTTGTGCACCAGAAATCAATACCTGAAAGACAAGTGCAGTGGGTAAAGCGCGAGGCCCACTGACAGGCGGCCCGCGCGTGGGTCGCGGCAGCGGGGCCCCGGCGGCGGCGGCCGGCCCACCTGGATCTCCTGCTGGTCAAACATGCGTAGCCACTCGAGGTTCAGCACGTCGGCCAGGCCCTGTCTGAAGGCCAGGCAGTGCTGGCGGATCTGCCTGTTCAGCCGGTAGTCGGCCACAAGGTGGATGTACGCGATCCTGTTGGCGCTGGTCACGGGGATGTCTTTGCCGCCACATTTTAGTTCGACCACCTGTAAAGAGTCACAGAAGCGTCTAGAAATTCGAAGTATGACCAGCGTAAAACAAAAGCAAGAGACGCTCACTTCAGAGAAAGCCGACAGTACAGCCTTGTACCCGAGCATCTATGTGAGAGGCCGCGCGGCCGGAGCGCACGCCCATCCAGGCGGGGCAGGGACGCCCTCTGCTGGGACTCCCCCCGGCCGGGGGTCTCACTCTGGGCCTCAGGAATGTCAGCCACCGGGGCTTTCGCCAAAGTACTGAGGAGTGATAGAGCGAGGCAATCATGGCAACTCTGTCTTAAAAAATTAGCAATCTGGGGCACCTGGGGGCTCAGTCGCTTGGGTGTCCAACTCGATCTGGGCTCAGGTCATGATCTCAGGGTCGTGAGGTCGAGCCCCACGTCAGGCTCTGTGCTCAGTGGAGCATCGGCTTGAAAGTCTCACTCTCCCTCTGCCCCTCCCCCACTTACACTCAGGAGTGCTTTCTCTTTCTCTAAAACAAATAAATAAAAGTTAAAATAGTGATTCAGTTGTTGAGTGTCTGCTTTCAGTTCAGGTCATGATCTCAGGGTCCTGGGATCAAGCTCCACATCGGGCTCCCTGCTCAGCGGGGAGCCTGCTTCTCCCTCTCCCCCTTGCCCTGCTTGTGTTCCCTCTCTTGCCTTCTCTGTCAAATAAATAAAATCTCTAAAAAAAAAAAAAAGTTAAAATAAATTATGTCACAAAGGGCAAAGACATGAACCACAAAATGAACTCATGTCAAAAGGGATTCATTCTGGAGAAAATACAGCCTGAGGAATAAAGGTTGTAACAGAATGATTACTTATATTTGTACAAATAGCATATTCTTCTCTTTGTATCTCTATCGTATTGTTACCACTATGAAATACTTTATTTTTTGAAGATTTTTTTTTAAAGATTCTTTTTTTTAAAAAAGATGTTATTTATTTATTTGACAGAGAGAGAGAGATCACAAGCAGGCAGAGAGAGAGGGGGAAGGAGGCTCCCTGCTGAGCAGAGAGCCCGATGCGGGGCTCGATCCCAGGACCCTGAGATCACCTGAGCCGAAGGCAGAGGCTTTAACCCACTGAGCCACCCAGGCGCCCCCTTTTTAAAGATTTTTATTAATTTGACAGAGAGAGAGAGAGAGAGAGAGATACAGGCAGGCAGAGAGAGAAGCAGAGTCCCCGCCAAGCAGGGAGCCTTACATGGGGCTCGATCCTGTCCCGGGAACATGACCTGAGCCAACGGCAGACACTTCACCAACTGAGCCACCCAGGCGCCCCCCATTATTTTTAAAGACTTTATGTTTAAGTGACCTCTACATCCAACATGGGACTCGAACTTATGACCCTGAGATGAGTCGTACGCTCCGCTGACTGAGCCGGCCAGGCGCCCCTGAAGTACCGTAGATAGGACGCAGGGGACAGCGTTCCGTTAGAGGTGACTGACCATCTTTCCGATGGCCGACTCCCAGAGGACAGCCTTCCGTCGTCACCTGACCACGCTCCCGCAGTCTGCCGGGGCGGGCCGCGCCGGGAAGCCCTCGGCAGGAGCTGGGGCTGGACGATGGCTGTCCCCGCTCATCGTGACGGAGACACCCGCACCCGTGAACGGCTTTCGTCATAATCAAATGGTGATATTTCTGTTTGGTCTACCTTAGAACTGGGGTTTGCAGACCCATAAACCAAAGGTGACTGACCACACACCGCAGGCGATTACACGTCAGCCTCACTTACAAGAACGCACTTTTTAAAGTTTGTTGACTCTTCTCAGCTATGTGTGGATGAGGCCGCCTGTGCTCAGGACAAAGACAGGAAGTGAAGAGGACACTGCAGAACGACCAGCGGGGGGACCTGCGGGTCATGGAGGCCGCGAGCATGTCCTCGTCGCAGCTCTGCCCTGACGCGGATGCCCCCCCGCCCCCCGGCCGGACGATGGCATCGCGGCCAGTTCCCCCAGCGCGTCCCAGAGGCCAGTCCCGCCTGCGGAGCAGCTCTGCGGAAATCAGCGCACGCCCCGTGCTGTGGGGCCGCCTCGCGCTACAGACGCGACGGCCTTCGTGAGACGGGCTTCTCCCCGGTGCTCGCTCGAGGGGCCGCCTCCCTGCTCGCTGGTTCTCGGGCTCCAAGCTGGATCCCGAGGCCCAGGAGAGGCTCTGACCCCACACCCCCGGCACGTCCCCGCTCCGGGGAGAGGCCGCGACGTGTCCGTGCGCGCCGTCCGCGGGCGGCGCACGGGCTACCTGGGCCTCGCAGCCCGCGACGCCGTTTTACTGTCCAAACGAGCGCCCCTCACTCTAAGTGCACTCACAACAGGCACCAAGTGAGCCGGCGGGGAGTGACCTGAAGACAAAGGACCCGGGAAACCGCCCGGGAAAGGACCTCCACAGCCCAGCTCCCTGCCTGACCAAACGGCAGTGCCGTTTCCAGGGACCACACGGGGACGGCGTGTGGCCGCCTCCACTTCTGTCTCGGCGACGTCGAGACAGCTCTCCGAGTCTAAAATCATGTCGGACCCGTCCTACGATTCCGGCTGAGGGGCACAGTCACATCTCTAAGTACGGAACTGGGCAGATCCCCCATGAAGCGCTCTCCCCGCCGACGCCCCTGAGCGCGGCCGCACAACGCTGGGGGGGCACCCGTGCCCACCTCCCGGGCACACTCACTTCCTCTTGGGGCCACAGACACGCCCTCTGTGACCAGCCCGGGGGCACGCGGCACGGCAGCAGAACCAGCACAAGAACGAGGTCTCGGGCCTCAAGTTTGCGCTGTGTGTGTGACGATGACGATCGCCAGCGACCATCCGAAACGCTGAGCCCTTTCCTCAGCAGATACGCGTACAGACTCGTGGTCTAAACTTCCACGTTCGTCTTCAGGCACGCTACCGGCCGTACTGATTTTACTGAAGAAAACGAGTTGGGGAGCAACGCTAGCATTTCGGAAAGGAAAATCAACGTAACCTACCAACATAATGAAGTATTTGCATAGTAGAAATCTTTAAATCGTAGTACTTTATAAACTTAAACCTGTACAGAGAACTACGTTTTTGTACCTATCTCTGTAGAAATCTGGAAGATCTACCCCACAAATCAGCTCGTTTCCAGGGACTTTCTCGGTTTTTCCTGTTGGACCCTTCAGTGTAATTATTCCTCTGCACTGTCATCCATGATCTCTTTATTCAGTGGGAATTTCTATGAGTGATTGGAACATCGTCACTTCTTACTTCTGCTTTTAATAGATTCCAACATTACCCGTGTGCTGCTTTAATGGAATCCTTACACGGGCGACACTTCACTACTACCATCTATTTCAGAAGGAAAAATGGGAAATCCTCCCATTAGCAAAGGCCGTAGACAGGTCATTACCAAACTGCCCTGGTGCTTTTATTTCATTTTTAAGTCATGCCAGCAGGTGGCGCGAGCCCCCCCCTCACACCCCCTCCCTGCACCCCCCTCCGGCCTCGCTCCCTGTACGTTCACAGTGTCCTCATGCCGGTAACAAACCTCAGCTTTCACAAAAATCTGAGTTTTGCATATGGTGAATCTTCAGCTCTCTAAAACGGAAGAGGTGGAAACAAACGTAACTAGGGGTTCTGTCCTCCTCGTTCCTATCTTCTCTCCCAGTGCCGAGGTCCGTTTTCACGAATGCCTAGAGGTGTCCAAGTAAGACAGGGAAGCAGGAGGACCTAGGCGCATCATTTCCTTTATTCCCACTTAGGACTTAATTCACACCTATTTCTTAAATAGGTAGTGTTTTGTTTTTGTTTTTAAAAATTTTACTTGTTTGAGAGAGTGTGTGCTCACGCATGGTGGGAGGGTGGGGGGAGAGGAAGGACAGAGAGATAATCCCAAGCAGACTCTCTGCTGAGCCCCTAACATGGGACCTGATCTCACGACCCCGAGATCATGACCTGAGCTGAAATCAAGTTGGATGCTTAACTGACTAGGCCACCCAGGCACCCTACTAAATAAATAGCTTTTTAAAGGCCAAGAAATAGACTAAAATTCAAGTACCACAAAGACAGATGTTTAAAAATATCCAAAGTTGGGGCGCCTGGGTGGCTCAGTGGGTTAAACCCTCTGCCTTTGGCTTGGGTCATGATCCAAGGATCCTGGGATTAAGTCCCGCATCGGGCTCTCTGCTCAGCGGGGAGCCTGCTTCCCCCGCCACCCCACCGCCTGCCGCTCTGCCTACGTGTGATCTCTCTCCCTCTGTCAAATAAATAAATAAAATCTTAAAAAAAAAACCCCAAACCCCAGAGTTTAGAACTAGGATTATAAATCTGTGTGTGCTTCTTAGTTTCTGAAGTCACCCCTGGTGTGGGGGCCAAGCAATGGTTCTGCAGTCACGGAATCAAATCTCAGCTTCCTGGGAAGGGAGGCTTAGGGGTTTTCTTTTTTCTTCTCTTTTTATTTTATTTTTTTTTAAAGATTTTATTTATTTATTTGAGAGACAGAGAAAGTGAGAGAGAGCATGAGAGGAGAGAAGGTTAGAGGGAGAAGCAGACTCCCCGTGGAGCTGGGAGCCCGATGTGGGACTCGATCCCAGAACTCAAGGATCATGACCTGAGGCCGAAGGCAGTCGCTCAACCAACTGAGCCACCCAGGCGCCCTTTTCTTCTCTTTTTAAAGGATTTTTTTTTTTAAGTAATCTCTACATCCAACATGGGGCTCGAGCCCACAACCCCGAGATCAAGAGTCACACATTCCACTGACTAATCCAGGCAGGCGCCCCTCAAGTTTTTTCTTGTTATTCATTTCCCTGCCGGCTCTGAAATGCACGTGTTTAGACCATCTTACCCCGAAGAACTGAAATAGTGCAAACCAGCTATGGAATCAAACACTGGTTCTTTACCCCTTCTAAAGCCCAAGGCCTCCAGCCGTTCCCCACGACGGCAGAAGCCCAGACTTGCTGGCGTCTGCCTCCCTTCTCTGGTGCCCCCCAGCTCAGCCACCGCTGAATGTGCTCCCCACCTGGACAGCGCCTTCCCCCACCCAGCGTCCCCCCCCGGCAGCTCTCCCTGACCTACTTGAAGCTGGGCTCCCACTCACATCTGCCTCCCAGGAGAATGTGTGCGCTCTCCTAGTCTAGAAAGAACCTCCCATGCGTGGCGTCACGGCTGGGACAGGGTGGTAATGCGGTCTCAGGAAGAAACGGAGAAATACAGACGAGGCATGGTGGCAAGTATATAAACATAACCCAAACGACATTAACTCAAATTTGATCAGTGTATGTGTTTTCAGGCTGCCACGTCAGTGCTGACAATCTGGAGGGCTAGGTGAAGGAGCACCCCGAGCGGATCAACGCTTACCGATGGTGCTTTGACTAAACCCTACGTACAGATTTCTTTTTTTTTTTTTTTAAAGATTTTGTTTATTTGACAGAGAGAAACACAGTGAGAGAGGAAGCAGAAGCAGAGGGAATGGGAGAAGGAGAAGCAGGCTACCCGCTGAGCAGGGAGCCCCATGCGGGACTTGATCCCAGGATCCTTGGATCATGACCTGAGCCGAAGGCAGACGCTTAACCACTGAGCCGCCCAGGCGCCCAAAACCCCAAGTATAGATTTAATACGAAGTTACTTTTAAGCTCGCAAAGCTGATGACCTTTGAAGGCCTCAATTAAAAACCAGTAACAGAAATTTTCAAATCTTAAAGGTTTTAAGATTCAAATTAGATTAAGATTCAAAGGTTTAAGATTCAAATCTTAAACAACTATTCTGTAGTTAAAACAGAACCACTAGATTCAAAAAGGATTATTCATCTATGTAAGAATAGCAGAAAAGCTGTTTCTCCCCGCAAAACAGACCTATTTGTCCAAACGCTAAAAATTAGAGAAGCACACCGGTCACTTTAAAATCTGGTAAAAGGAGATATTAACCAGTACGACTTCAAAGGTCCTCCAACAATCTGGTTTATCGTGTACGTTAACAAAGGTTTTGCACGTTATGGGACCATCTGAACGTAGGCTAATGTAGACGAAAACGTACGGCGAATGCCCACCCCCGACCGCCCCTTCCAGCCAGTTCCACCTCCTGGCCGGTCCGGCCCACCTCTGCGGCCTTCTCAACCCTTCCACAGTTCAGTATGTCGTACAAGGACCTCTGCAGCACATTCTTCCTAGCAGCCGAAGAGCGCAGAGAACCCAACTGTCCGTCAGCTGAGAAAGAAGCTGTGGCGTCTCCGCACGACGCGGCGCCGCTCAGCCGGGTAAGGGGACGGGCTCCTACAGCAGGGGAGCGAAGCCGGCCACGGAAGGCCACGGCCTGGGATCCCAGTTACGGACCGTGTCCGGGCAGACGAACATGGGGGCAGCACGCGGGTCGTGCTCAGCTACGCTGGGAGGGGGGCTCCTGCTCACGTGCACACGGTTTCCCTGGGGAGGGACCATCCTGAACGGAGATGCTGCTGAGGACTGCGCAAAGCGTGCATTTTATGGTTCGCAGATTATACCCCAATAGTGCTGTCATTTAAACAAGCAGTTTCAGGGGCACCTAGCTCAGGTCATGGTCCCGGGGTCCTGGGATCGAGCCCCGCATCGGGCTCTCTGCTCAGCGGAAGCCTGCTTCTCCCTCTCCCCCGCTTGTGTTCCCTGTCAAATAAATAAAACCTTAAAAAAATAAAAGCAGTTTCAATCTCTAATATGTAGGGTTCTTTTTTTTTTAAAGGACAAAGACACGGGGGCCTGGGTAGCTCCGATAGTTAAGTGTCTGCGTTCGGCTCAGGTCAGGTCACGATTTCCAGGTCTTGGGATTGAGCCCCATGTCGGGCTCCCTGCTCAGCAGAGAGTCTGCTTCTCCCTCTCCCTCTGCTGCTGCCCCTGCTCATTCTCATGTTGTCTCTCCCTCTCAGATGAATAAATGAAATAGCAAAAGAAAGAAAAAGGATAACGACAGCGAGACCAACCAGACTGATAACGAAGGCCAGTGAGGAACATCAGAGCACCCAAGGCCCACCGAGAATGGGCAAGGAACAGAGGCGCACGGGGACCCCCAGGGCTCCTGTCAAGAAGGGGGTAACCGCCACTCCCCGGGACCGAGAGCCAGAGAAGCAGCGGCCCCGGGGAGAGAACCCCAGAGGACAGCTGTCCCAGGGGACTGGGGCCGTGGCGGGTGCGTCTCCAGCCCCCGCTCCCCCCGTCTAACCCTCAGGGCACCGGAAAAGCACCGAAGCGTCGCCACACGGAAGGAACTGCTCCCGTCGCCACAGGGACCGCATCGCTGTAGTAACAGGCCTCACCTGTGCCTCTCCCAGGTCATTGTTCACCACCGTGAAGTTCAGCCCCAGTTCCTCCACGTCGCCTTCGTAGCTCTTGAGAAAAAGCAGATTCTTATACACTTCAGGGTCCAACGAGGCCAGATGATGGATGTCCACATCCGCGCTGGTGCCAAGCAATTTGGACAGGAAGAAGCCAGCGAAGGGCAACTCCACCAGCATGTTCTCATAGAGCGCCTTCGGAGGGGAACAAAGAGCAACGATTAGCCTTCAGAGGAGCCCTTCGCTCAGCCCGCCTACGAGTAACACGACGCCCACCCTGAGACGTGGCGGCGGCCTGAGGGAGGACACTTCCCTCTGCACACCCGGTGAGCGCTCCCCCGCACGAGGCCGGGCTGGCCGCTCAGCGCGCGTCGGGGCTGCCCCACGGAGCGTGCGTGCCCGTGGCGCGCCCCAGCCACACTGTGTTTCCTGCAGAGGGCTCTGCAGACGTCGGGGTCTCGCAGGGGCTCAGCACGGCTCAGCGCCTCGGAGCTCCGCAGGCCGGGAGTCCAACTCCGGGTGGCGGCAGGTTCGCTCCCGCGGAAGGGCTCCTCTTCTCCGGTGTCGCCGACCATACCCGGTGGCCCCTGGATTTGGCTGAGTCACCCCAAACTCGGCCTCTCCGAGAGGCGCCTGCCTCCCCCTCCCCTTCCTCTTACAGAGACCGGACGCGGGGCTTGGGGAGCCCCTCTTAACCCGGCATGACTCACAGGCCAGGGGTCGCTGCCAGGTAACATCGGGTCACAGGTACGGGCGTTAGGACGGAACCTCATCTTTTCGGGGGTCGCAATTTAACCCCCGGCCACGAGCTGGACTGGCTCGGTGGCCACTCCTCCGCTCGGCCTTTGTAGCGACAAAGGAACCTGGTGAGTGTGTGGACACGTGAGGGCAGCTGTGTGCCAGGGCTGGACTGCATGTTATTCTCGGTGTCAAGAAATACTATTCTTTAGACTTTCCCAGCCCCCAGGAAGAGCGTTCTTAGCACCCTGACCACACAACGGGGCAGCCCGGACGCGGCCCACGGGCTGCAGTGCACCCAGCCCTGCTCGAAGATGGAAGGGACCGGGCTCACAGGCACTTGTGGGGACCTGGTGGGCTGCGCGTGGTGGGGCTGGCATCAAAGCCAGACGCCCTGACGCCCACACGGAGGACTTCTCCCCTCGGGGTTCTGTCCGCTATCCCGTTGAAGGGCCACGCGCATAACCGTCTTTCTACTTGTGCCTGTTAAAGCGTCACGTCCGTAGAATAAAATAAAATGGATGACCTGTAAGAGCACAGCCTGACGAATTACCGTATTTGGTTTGCCCGCGCAGCGGCCACTCAGGTGAAGACAGAGCATCTGCCCTTCGCCCACTCCCCATGAGAGCTCCCGCCGGTCCCTCACGCCCACCCCCTTCTGTGGCCACCCCCAGCCCGGGACCGCACCAGGGGCACCCGACGGCGTGCGGCTCCTCGCCACGGAAGGCCCCGGAGACGCACCTACGTCCCTGTCCGTTCCTTCCCGTGGGGCTGCGCAGCGTCTCCAGCCCGGGCCTCCTGACGGACGAGGGTCCGTCCATCCGGGGCTAGGAGACAGACAGCTGCCGTGCGGCGGGGCGAGGCGTGCTGTGCACCAGTGTCTGCCTTCTCTCAGTACAGACTTCCGACCTGCTGACCCCGGGGCAGCACCGGGCGCGAGGCCCGCTCAGCTGTCTGGGCAGTGACGTGCTGTTTCCCAAAGCGCAACCATTTTGCGCCATGACCAGCAACACCGGAAGCTTCCAGCTGGGCCAGACCCTCACCGATGATCAGTGTCGTCAGTCTTTTTAAAGTTCAGTTATTCTGGTTGGTGCAAGGGGCTATCTCACTATGGCTTCAATCCGCGTTTCCCTGATGACCGGCGGTCCTGGGTAAATTAAGTGAATGTTACTATATTAATCTCCAGATTCTCTGTCCAGAGAAGGGGGGTCAAGTGACACAGGTTTTCCAGCATGACGGCAGGATTCGTCTTGCATGCTAAATACTCTACGGCCTAAAGCCGTAAAATGCAACAAGGATTCAGCAGTGGGCTGCAAAGTTTTCAGAATCATTCTCATTTTCCTCTGACAGCTGACGGACTCGGAAGCCCCGCCAGTCGAGTCTCGTCAGAAACGTTCTAATGAACCCAGCCGCTAAGTCCGGAGGCCAGCTCGGTGCCAGGTGCCGCGCCGAGCGCACAGCAGCTGTCTCACCACCATCTGCCCGAGCCGGAAGGTCTCCTTAGTGGAAGGCAAGAGCCCCTCTTCTACGGAAGTCGAGGGGAAATCTGCATTTCCACGGCCAGGGCCCTCTTTGGGGAGCGGGCGCGGTCCCGCCCCCGGCTTGGGAGCTGGGGAGCCGGAGGCAGAGCCTCGGGGACACATTCTCACAACCCTTCTCTTCTGGGGGGCGGCATGGACCCCCGCTGCAGAAAGTACTCCGTGCGCTGCGCCGTGCGCACCCACCCGCGGACGTATCCGGAGCTCCTCTCTAAGTCGCCGCTGGAGGACCCAAGGGCCGCCACGCCACTCCCAGAGCGACGCTGCGAAAACAAACTGTCACCCCCGGGGTGGTCCCTCGGCGGATCACCCGACCCCAACCGCACACGCGAGAGGTGAGCCACGAGGCTCTGGTGACACAGCTGTGCCAGCGAACTCGCAGGGGACTGAAAGCTCCCGGGGGCTCTGCCCTCAAGCCACCAGCCCTGTGACGGCCCCCGGCCCGGCCGCGGCGGGTACCCAGCTGGGTCACGTGGGCTGTGCACCCTTTCCGCACGGGCAACAATCGGCGGGGGCACTAGTCTGCACACCACCGGTCCTTAAACACACCAAGAAACGGACCCTCGCACCGGGGCCTCCCCTGCCTCTCCTATGCCCCCGAGAACGTGCAGGGTCACCTGGAGTGAGACCCACACTTTAAAGTCTCTCCCACTCGCAGGAATGAAGGAACCAGAAAACAGCCATTAAACATCGTCCTGCAAGCAGCATCCGGAACGCACCGGCCTCTCGTCTCAGAGCGCCGCTGACAGTGCGGATGGGCACTTTTTCCCCAGGCTGCACGTCCAGGGACTCCGGGTTCGCCCTCTGCTAACTATGTATTTCACGGCATCCCCCCTCCAGCTCGGACTCGATGTTCTCTGCCAGGGAAGCTGAACTGTTACGTCCCTGTGCTTTTATTTCTGATTGGAAGACTAACGAATACCCAATTAATTCTGAAAATGTAGCAAAAAAGGACTTGTGAGTGAGAGAATGAGCATTACAACAGCGGCGAGCACTTAACTTGTCCACTGATAACGCAGAGAGTTGTTTTGAGAAACCAGTTTGCTTAAAGTTAAGAATAGCTAATACTATTAACCTGGAGCACTTAAAAATCCAATTACTTCTAAATGAGTGATGGCTTCAAAGCCAAGGAGAACGTTCTGCGCCCAACGCCATGATTGATTCCAGGTGTTGAAGAAAAGCCTCATTTGTACAGCGGACTTTAAAGTAAACTGGAAGCGTAAATCATAGGATGTTCAATATATAAGGTCATTGTTTGCCATTTCTGCATTAGTAACAATAAACCAGTGAAATTCGTTACACAGATCAGAGCTACCTGAATTTTAAACAGAAATCCCACTGTGACTCATAAAATGTAAATGCCTAGGTATAATTTTTTACATAAGGCAGGTTTAAACCTTTAGAGCATTTAATATACAAGCACTAATAAATGATAGCACTAAAAACTATGATTGCATCAGCTAAATGGATTATAAATTAAATTTCCATAATGTATGCAACCAAGATACAAATGTAAGCATAAATCAAGGTATTTTCTAAACACAGGTTAATTATACAATTTCAAAACTGCCTATTTTTTATGCAAAATAATCCACTTAGCATTTTTCACCCTGGCCTCGGTTCTCGCCGGCTGAACCACACTGGTTCCAGAAGCACATCAATCACGACTTGTCACGGGAAGAATCGCAATAGGTATATGGAAAAAACCTGTAACGTATTTTTCAACTGTCTGTATTTTATGAGTGTTTATAGCTAGAAATTGTGCCAAAATGATTTGAAATAAAAAGGATTAATTATAGTAGAAGCCTTTTAATATAAGTGAGTGCAGTCGCAATGCAATTAATGCAAATCGTGGCACTGCTGGGAGAATGAATGCGAGCTGCGTGAGAGGCCATTTCTGTTTGCTGCCAAAGAACTTCAGTAATTTACTACATTAAGAATCAATAAAAAAATAATGCTTTTCAAATGCATCTCTATCAATCTTCAGGTAGTTCTAAAGCGAACATTTATAACTTAATCTAAAAACTATATCAGAGTTGTCTTGTGTTAAAGCCACCCTAATTGAGCAAGAAGATAATAATTTTAATTATTTCAGATCATGCTAACCTTGGAGTTTAAAAAAATAAAAAAGAAATGTAACAGAATGACGTGGGCTGATGGTAATATGCTATTTAACCCTTGTTCTTCGACATGAATAACCGTGAGCAAAAACCGTCTCCGACTGGGACGACCACGGGGCAGAAAACACCTCCCGTCCTAATGCCCAAGTCTACGTGCAACATGCGGCGTCCCAATCATCCCAGAGACATTCGTTAGGTGCCGACCACCGGCCCAGGACTACTTCCCACCTCGGAATTCTACAGCTGTGAATTTGTTTGCAGAAACCCATTTCCTCTCTTCCGAGACACCTCGGGTTATGCAGGTCTCCATACGTGTCACGATTCATTTCACACCCCTGGGTCTCCACAATCCTATCCCAGAGGTCTTCCCACACCGCTCACAGCGGTGGCGACACTGCGCGTCCAATCTGCGTCATGGGGCAATGTCCCATCATCCCCGTGTCTCTCCCGTGCGCTGTCACCGCCCAAGACGGCGAGGCAGCCCCTCTGGCCCCACACTCCCTCACACTCTTGGGCACCCTACAGCGCTTCTAGAAATAGTCGCTCTGGGACACCTGGGTCACTGAAGCGTCTGTCTGCCTTCGGCTCAGGTCATGATGCCAGGGTCCTGGATGAAGCCCCATGTCCGGCTCCTTGCTTCCCAGGGGGAACCTGCTTCTCCCTCCGCCTGCTGCTCCCCGGACTTGTCTCACCCTCCCTCTCCCTGATAGATAGATAAATGAAATCTTTAAAAACAAACAAAAAAACCCAGAACAAAAAAACCCCCAAACAGTGACTCTCCATTCACGACTCAGCGAACGCCGGAGCGGAGTCCGGTGGTTCTGGTGTTTGCAGAAAAGGCATCACTGAAACCCTGAAGCTGCAAGGCAGGCCCCCCTCCTCCCTGCGGAGGCCCCAAGCGGCCGCGTCCGAGCGCCCCTCTCCGAGGCGCGCCCTCCCGTCACACCAGCAGCACGGGGGCCTGAGCGGGGGCACCACGGGCCACTCCAGCCGCCCGTGCCCGAAGCGAAGGCTTCCCCGGGGACAGTTCTTCTCTTGTTCGGGGCAACGGACGGTCTGCACTTGATGCCTTGACAGCTTCAGTTTAGGACGCTGTTCTCCTTCTGAAAACCCGCGGAGGATGCCGATGGGTGGGGCACGAAAGTCCACTTCCCAGATCCCGTGTCCCTCGCTGGACCCAGAGCGAGGGGGACGAGCGGAGCGCCGAGGCTTCCCTGCCGCGTGCGTCTCACCGCGCTCTCCTGGCTCCGCTCGCTCTGTCCGCGGAGGCCTTTCTGGAAGGTCCGCCAGTGACCCGGCACGAGAGAAGTGGGAGACGTGGGACCGTCATCAGTCCTTATGTCCCTGCCTCTGCAAGTTTTGCCAGGAGTTGAGGAAACCCCGCGGCTCCATTAAGGCACCGCACGTGGCAGGACCATCTTCACTGAGGAAAAGGAAACATTTTTCACGGTTGAAGATTTTTTTACCGCACAGGATAATAAAATAGAGACTGAAACCTGCCACACTCCCTCGCTTGAAATTCTCCAGGGAGAATAACGTCGCCGTGGCCAAGTGCTGAGAGCCTCCCCGCGGGGTGATGAGACGCAGGATGGACGGTCCCTCGGGCCGAAGCCGCACCCGAAAACCCTGCGCCGCACCCAGCTCTCCCTCCGCTAACTGCTTTGACCCTTTCGGGCTCGAGAAGGATCACGGCGTCACGTACAGTTGCTGCAGTAAGCGGTTTATGGAGCCAGGACTCCCCCCTCAGTGCACAAGCCGACGGCTCGTCCCGTGACGGGCTCACACAACCCTCAGCACAATTAGCTCTTGAATTTTCGTCCCCCGAGAAACCCTTTACCCCATCGTGGTCCTCATTTCTCGCACGCTCCCAGCCTGGGCCGATCATCATCTACCTTCTCACCTCACGGACTGCCCTCTGGGGTGTCTCCGATGGACGGATCCTCCGCTGGGGATCTTCTGGGAGCTTTCCTCACGGAGCCCGTCTTGTTCAGCGGCGTGCTCGCGGCGGTCAGGACCTTACCCCTTCCCCGGCCAAACCGTCCCCCGCGGTATAGATGGGCCGCGTCTGCGCTCCTTCGTCCGACGACGGGCTCTGACCCACCCCTCCGGGCGGCTGTTACAGACACCGCCACAGCCAACACAGGGGGCTGCGGTCAAAAGGTTAGGGCTGTGCAGCCGTGGGCCGACCGGCCCGGGGGGGCGCGCTGTCTCCCGTTCACTCTCTGCCCCACGCGCGGGCGGCCCGTGTCCCACACCCCTGCCAGCACTGGGCACTGTCGGGCTTTGTGCCTCTTCCCGTCCTCGGGGGCGGGAGGTGCTCCGGCGCGGCGGTTTTGATGCGTATCTTCCTGATGACGAATGACGGCGTCTCTCACGTGCTTCCTGCTCACTTATTTATCTTCCCTGGAGAAGCATCTATTCTGATAGTTCAGATAACTTTGGAATATTATTCTAAAATTTGTTTCTTTGTATTATGGAGTCCTTTCTATATCCTAGTACAAGTCTCTTACCAGATATGAATTACAAATACCTTTGTTTTAGTGGGGTGTGCTTTAAGTTTCTGGATGGTGTTCTTTGAAGCAAAAAAGTTTCTGATGAAGTCCAACCTATTTTTTTCTTTTTGTGTTCTTGGTTTCATTTCTAAGACACAGGATCGTTCCCGACAATACTGCAACGTTAACACCATTTGCAGGGGGGCTGCGTTATGCTACTGCTGCTTTAAAAAAAAAAAAAAATTTGTCGGGACACCTGGGGGGCTCAGTGAGTGAACCTCTGCCTTCGGCTCAGGTCGTGATCTCAGGGTCCTGGGATCGAGCCCCACATCGGGCTCTCTGCTCAGCAGGGAGCCTGCTTCCCTCTCTCTCTGCCTGCCTCTCTGCCTGCTTGTGATCTCTCTCTCTCTGTCAAATAAATAAATAAAATCTTAATAAATAAATAAAGATTCACTTATTTATTTGAGAGAGCGTGCGGGGGGTGGGCTGGGAGAGGGGGAAAGTGGACCCCACTGCGTGGAGCCCGCTGCGGGCTCCCAGGACCCTGAGATCATGACCTGAGCCGAAATCAAGAGTCGGCTGCCCGTGATGGAGCCGCCCCGGCGCCCCGCATGCGGTGCTCTCCGTGCTCCTGGCAGCCCCGCCCCCTCGGCAGCTGTGCGCTCGTTGTGCTCCTGTGCCAGTGGGGAGGGCGAGGCAGGAACCCCCATTTCTCACGGCCACTTCGCACACCTGCCACCCCCCATCCCACCGCCGCCCGGCCAAGGGCTGTCTCCTGCCTCAAGGGAGGGGCGCACCCAGAAGGCTCGCTCGCGGGCTCCCCGCTCCCACAACCGTGGCCCCCACTCGGCCTCCGCTTCCCCCTGGGCGCACCCGACGGAGCCTGCCCGCCGCCTCCTCCAGGCAGCGTCCCCTGCCTGCACAGCCACCGCAGCAGCGCGGTGACACGCGTGCCCACACCTGAGCTGCCAAGATCCTCTTCACAGACATGCTCCTCAGGGGCTGCTGTCCCGGCCGCTGGCCCTGCCCGCCCGTGGCCACCAGAGGTCTGCTGCAGGAGAGCGCCGCCCGCCACCCGGTCCCGAAACAGAAACTCACCCCCCACCCCCGCCCCACGGAGAAAGGATCTGATGCCCAACTCCAGAAACTCGTTCTGCCTGCGTCTGAGCTTGCATAAACGGCCTCCTATGTTCGGAACGCTCACCTTTGTCCGGCTCCTTCGACGCCGCGCCCGGCCTGGGCCGCTCTCCCCGGCTGCCGGGACGGCTGCGAGTTACTCATCCCGCATGGCAGCGAGCCCGCCACCACCGGCCGCACGTTGGGAGGCCGTCGGGGCCCACGTCACGCGGTGTGGGTTCTGGCGAACACACGCACGTCCGTCCGCCGGGAGCAGCCACAGAGGAACGGGATCCGGCGCGTGAGAAGGTACTTCGGGGAGACACCGATTCCACGTGCTGAGGCCCCCCGCGAGCTTCCTGACCGCCCAGCGAAGGCTCCCGCCTCGCCCTCGTCGTCCTGACGGACGGAGAGCATCTGACACTCTTTGTCGTCTGGCCCCTGAAACACTGGCCTCGGAAATACCACACGTGCTGGGTTTGCTCCCGACGTCTGCAGCTGCTTCTCCCGACCGCCGGTGGCTACGTTCTCCCGCAGCCTCTGAACGGTCACCCGGGCCCAGGACTCGGACCTTCAGCGCTCCTTTTCTCCAGCTACGCTCCCTCCCTGGGCAACACCGCCTGCTCTTAGGGGCGCAGGTCCCACCTGAGCGCAGCGGCCCAGCTCAGACCTCGCCCCGCGACTCAAGGCCCACAGGTTCAACGGGATACTTAGCTGACCTCTCGGGGCCTAAGGGAAAACAAACATCGCATCCTTCCCAAGTTTCCCCACCTTGGTCGACGATCCCCCATCCTCTGGTTCTCAGAACAAGGTCTGCGTAGCCCGACTGTCTCTCTCCCCCTCATCTCATCCCTACATCTGAGTTTTTAGCAAACCCCCTTGAGTCTTCCTTCCATTACCCCATCCCAGGACGAAGATACTCATGACCAGTCAACCCGAGGGCCTGGGACACCTCCGACTGGTCTCTCTGCTTGCCCTTCAAGGGTGCCCTTTAAGCTGGCCTTTAAGCTACTTACAAGAGCAGAGGCAAGGAGATCCGCTAGACCAGACTCATCCCCATCGCCGCCCTGCTGCTGAGGCCAGGAACCCCAGTCGGCACGGTCTCACTCAAGAGCTTCAGCTCAAAGACCTCTTGTTGCCTCCCAGACCGAGTTGATCACAATTATGGAAACAAGAGTAACACTGTCCATCTTTACTTGGTCTACTTTTCATAAAACTAAATTCGCTATTTCTATATTAGTACTTTTAAAAAAGATCTTATTTATTTGAGAAAGAGAAAAAGCATACACGCGCGAGCAGGTGCGCACCTAAGAGGGGAGAGGGAGGGGGGCAGGCAGGCTCCCTGATGGGCACGGAGCCTGAGGCGCTCGACACCATGACCTGAGCTGAAATCAAGGGTCGGACGTTGAACCGGCTGCGCCCCCCGAATCAGTACTTACATATTCAGAAGGAAAGTGCTCGCTTTGGTGGCACAGATACTAAATGTTCAGAGGAATATACATGGGCTTTATTTTATTTCTGGGTATCTATTGTCCTTATTGCACAGCAATGCAAATGACAAGCAAAGCTGAGCAGCAGCCTTTAAAGCAGGACCAGCAAGTCTGTGTTTCTAATTTCCACGGGGACAATTTAACACAGCTTAGAGAAAGGAAAATGGCTTCAATATAATGACAGCGATCTGCATTTAACTAGCTTTTTAGAGTGCTTCAAATTTATGACAAGGGCTATCTCAATAGTAAGCAAGCTCTACTTTCTTCAAGAGCAGAAAGAATTTTGGCAAATATCTCAGAGGGGCTAAAGCTACAATAATACTTTTAGGTAGTGGAATCAACTGAATTCTGGAACATACGTGACTTTTTACTGTACAATCTAACTTATTTATTTTTATTTCACACTTCATTTTGAAAAAATAAAATGAACACAGATCGAAGACTGTAGCCCTGACGGGAGGAAGAACCCGCAGAGGGGGAGCACTTCGCTGTTGAAAGGAAAAACTGACCCTCCGGAGCTGTGACGGCTGGCGTGGTCCTCGGAAGGGGCAGGAGTCCAATACAGTAAGCACTTGTAAGTTATTACGGTCTTTGATTTTTCTGCTTCCAAAAAAAGCTGAAGGTCAACAAGAGCAGACGTGTAAGGAGCCGTCCACTGTGGATAACTGGGAGCTTCAGAGAAAGGCTGCTTGTGAAATTTGCTGACATCAAGGTAAAAAAGTCTTAACATTGATTGGAAGGCTTGCGCTAAGCACAGAATGATCAACTATTTGCTGAATATTATGTTAAAAAATCTAGAGTAAAAGATATATTAACTTTAGAGATAAGAGCACTTAGTCCAATGACAATCAGATGAAGAAGCTCAATTACACTGACCCTTAATGAGTCTGAGAGTTCAAAACAAGATATTATAAAAGAGAAGCTTTGCCATTTACAGACCGAGGTAACTTAAATCACTAGTACTCACTTCAATCTACACTTTAAAAGGTTCAGCAAATTCAATGAGCATTTTACAAAAGGACTCCAAAGATATAAAAGAATAAATGTTCCCAAGTCTCAAAAATCCCAGGATAAACTGTTAACTATTACACTCTCTGCTACATTAAGTGCACACTGTATTCTACTAAAATACAAAATTATAAACCACACGGAGGTTTCAGGGTCTGCTAATTAAAAATTGGAAATACATGACCAATATATTATCAAATAATCTGATTTATAGGCATCCTGTTCCAATTAAATCAATATTCTAAAGTAAGAGGGGGAAAGCCATTTTCAAATAGAATTCAAATATGATAAAAGAGTTCCTCCAATAAATTCCTGAACTTAATTGGCTTAAATGGACCTAGGTGCTTCTATCTGTAAAAAAAAAAAAAGTTCAAGATGACATTACCGCATCCTTGAGCTGTTTATTTATTCCCTGTCTGAAGTCTGATTTACAGGCGATAAAATGCAATCACGACCTGCACCAGAAGCAGGAATCATCTGCTAATGGAACTTCTAATTGAGAAGTGACCAGTGACATGAGGTAATTCTTTCTATGTAGGATTGCTCTTGAAGACCTCTTTGCACTTTATCACAGTAAACAATCACTAACATATGCATTAAAGAAAATTTAAATACATTATGACCCAATAAATATCATAATCAATCAATACACAATTTTCTTCCCCTAAGGATTTAATGTGCAGACACCACACTATTAGGGCTATACGGTCACGCTCACTTAGATCTGGACAATTTTTAACATGTTGGTACAAAGTTTAACCATTTGTAATCAGATAATAATCAGATGTTTTAGACACTAGTACTCCCTTAGGAACTTCCAGAAAATTATCCAAGTAAAATCTTAAATACGTGGAACTAAATTGTCTACCCTCCTCATATAACTAGAGTTTTGTTATTGGTTCTGTCAAACCTTCACTATTTTAAAGAGCTTTACTGCGATACAGTTTACAGCAACTTCATTTCTGCGAGGAAGGTGTAGGTCCCTAACTCTCCCCCCGGAATGTGGCGCACACCCCGAAGTAGAGGAGTTAAGGGCGGTCTACTGTCAGCTCGGAACCTCCAGGGCCTCACAACGGAACCGCTTCCTCACGATCCCTGCAGCTGAGAGCAGCGTGTCCACAAACAGGGGAAACCGAGTTTATCCTCGCCAAACTTACAGAACTGCTGGCCAGAAAACTCAGCGAACCAGGCCCGTCTGATTATCTTGTCTCTATGTTAATCGAGATTGGACAATTTATACATTCAGAAAGAAAAAAATAATAGCGAATTTTAAGAAGATTTAATTCATGCAAGTAAAATCACTTCTCCTGCTGTCTGTGACCGCACTGTGTGAGAACCACTAAATTTAGGGGGTACTTCAGGGGCAGCTGGCCGGCTCAGTGGAGCATGCCACTCTTCATCTCAGGGTCATGAATTCAAGCCCCATGTTAGGCGTAGAGATTACTTAATAAGTACCTAAAAGATTTAGGGGGTATCTCAGGTTAGTCTAGCAAAATAAAGGCTCACTATTAGCATTTTAAAATTTTATTTCATTACTATTAATTTAGGAGATTCTCAGGCTCACCTTAATAGAAAGAACTAGTGCATCGTTTCAAAGATTTTCATGAAATGGGTTATGAAACGTATTATCATCTGGGGGGAGCAGAAGCTGGGTCATGGGGACCCCTGCCAGGGGAGACAGCATCCCACAGAGAACGGACATCAAAGCCGGCACACGGCTTCAGGTGGGAGAGACAGCTTCTGTCTTCAATGAACTAAAGGAGAAAATGGTCTGTTTGACAGTTACATTAAAGAATTCGGCAGTAGACAAATGTCTGAAATTTGTCTCTGATGATAAGAAGAGATTAAAGAAACATACGCACATAATGGTGAGGTTAAGTTAGAGCCCATTTCTAGACTTGAGCAACACTGAGAGTCTGTATTATTAAAGTAGCAACACTTGGAATCAGAGCAAATGAATAACTGGGCCTCTAACCAAAGAAAGGGTATGATTTTTCTACTGAGGACCTCCTGGGCCCCCTCTGCCACCCCCTGAGCACCATGAGCATCTGTCATTAATAAACACGCACACAGTGCTGACTACACAGTAACGGCAGTCTCCGCAGTGCCACGCGGGCACAGGGCGAGACTGCGAGTTCAGAAGCAGGCGAGACTGCTTCCTGACGCGGGAGCCAGGGTGGTCTTCCCGACCGACGGTGCTGGGGCAGCGGGACAGGCTCACGGGCGGGGGGGGGGGGGTCGCGTGGGACCCCTACCTCACACCATCTACCAAACAACTCAAAATGATATGTCACTGGAAAGAGAGGAGCTTCTCTGGCCCCTGACAACTGAAAAATAAAATAAAATCCTTAATCATACCATAAAAAAATTAAGTCAAAATGGATTAAAAACCTAAATATAAGAACTAAACCTATGAGACTCAGAAGAACACATACAGGAGTAACTCTGTGACCTTGGATTAAACCGTGTGACCAGGGTTTCTTAGATAAGCCTGCAAAAGCTCAGGTGACAAAAGAAAAGTAAGTGCATTAAGACATCATTAAAATTAAACCCTCTGGAGCTTCAAAGGCCGCTGGCAAGAAGGCGAGAGACACCCCACAGAGCGGGAAAAACACCTGCAAATCATCACGAGGGTGATAAAGGACTTGAACCGAGAATATCTAAAGGACTCGACAGAAGACAACTCGGTTTCAGAAACGGACAATGGACTTGAAGGGGCCGTTCTCCACAGGAGACCTGGAGCGCACCGAGAGATGCCCAACACCGCGAGCCATCGGGGAACTCAAAAGCATAAGGAGATACTATTTCACCCCCTAAGGATGGTTCTAATAAAAAAGACAAAAATAAATAAATCAAGTAAGTAAAATAAAGAGATTAAGCAGACAATGTTAAGTGTTGCCAAGGTGTGGAGAAGCCGGGGCCCCCACGCACCGCTGGCGCCCACGCAGCAGCAGTGCAGGACCCAGCACGTCTGCTCCTCGCACACGCCTCTCCTGGGTGAGCGAGATGCACACACAGGTCCGCACGAGCACCCGTACAGATGCTCCCGGCTTCTGACGGTTTCACTCAGGATTGTTCGACCTTACGATGGTGCGAAAGCGACACACACTCAGTCGACACGGTGCTCCGAGTTCAGAACGTGGCTGTCTTCCCCGGCGAGCGATCCGCGGTCTGATCCTCCCTGTGATGCCAGGGGCGGCCGCAGCCCCCAGCAGCCGCACGGTCACGAGGGTCGCCGGCCGATCCCGCGACAACCGTCTGCACCCCCACCGCCCTCCCGTCCAGGGGAGGGGTCCAGGAGATACTCGACACTTTACTGTCAGACGGGCTTCGTGTCCTGACTGCCCAGCCGTGGGCTGGCGTGAGCGCTCGGAGCACACGCACTTCACGTGGGCCGGGCCCCGCGGGGACGTCTGCCAGGCGAGGCGTGGGAAATGGCATTCTCAACGTCTGACATCCTCAGTTTACGACGGGTTTTTATCGGGATGTAACCCCATCCTAAGTCAGGGAAGACCGGCACACAATGTTCACAGCAGCATTATCCCCAACAGCCACCAGGCGGGAACACCCACATGTCCCCTGATGGGTAGATGCATAAAACCCATGTCTTCTATCCACACGATGGCGCATCGTTCAGCCATAAGAAGTTCAGACACAGGTACGATATTGGGAACCTTGAAACCCTTCTGAGACGTCAAAGGGACCAGTCACAGAAGGCCATAGGTTGTAGGAGTCCGCTTCTACGAAGCGTCCAGAACACACGTGCACAGAGGCAGCAGACGGGGGGCAGCCCCGGCCCGGAGGGGGCGGCTCGAGCAGGAGAGCATGCCCGTTCGCGACGATGCCCCTGCTCTGAAAGGAAACAGTGGTGACGGCTGCACCCCTCCCTGAACACGTCGGAACCCATGGAACGGGCCACTTTGAAAGACTCAATTTTTACATCAAAAACTGATGCTGTGTGGTGACTAATCTAACATTAAAAAACAAGGCTGAATTTTATGGAATGTGAATTATAGTTCAAAGAAGCTGTTACCTATCTATCAATCTATTCATTTACTTTTTCAAAAAGTCACAAGAGCACAATCTGCTTTGCAGGCACTGATTTTTCGGTCGCTTCTCCAACGGGCCAGCCCAGGGTGAGGAGGGGCAGGTGTTTTCGTAGGGCTGGGGACCAGAGAACGGACCTACCAGTCTCATCTGTGAGGAATTTCCTCATACAACTCAAAATGAGGGTAGTTCTGATTAATTCTCACAGAAAACAGTGACAACAGCAACATTAATTTCTTATTTACTGAAGGACGGGAGACTCATTAATCGCAATTCCCACACACTGAGTCTGTGCATAGCACACATTCCATTTACCCCTTGGCTTGACGTCACTGCAGTGGGCGCCCGTGTCCCTCACGGTCCTCATCCTCCTGACCTCACAGCAGGTGCTCACTGGTCACCTTTTGTCCCTTCCGACACCTTCTTTGGCCTTCCTCCCCACACGGCCACTGCCCGCGGCTGCTCTGGGCGCCAAAGCGCCGAGCGCCGGATCCTCCGGCTGGCTTTCCATCCGTCCTTCAGCTGGGCTCCCGTGCCGGCCACGGCGCACCTGCTGACCTCCCGTGCTCACCCGGTCCGCGCGCGGCCCACCCGCGGCCCACCCGCGGCCCACCTGCCCTGCTCGCGACGCCTGAGGCCAACCCGCACCCGTGCTCCCGGGCTGCTCAAGCCCCAGGCGGCTGCTCCCCCGCGGACCCCCGAGCGCCGCCACACACGGGCGCCCTGGCCAGACCCCGGCGGTGTCCTTCCCCGCACGCTGAGCCGTTCCTCTCACTGCCCCCGGCCAGCGACAGTTCACCTGCACAGAGCTACCCGAGCTTGGAAATCCAACCCACCCGTTCTTTTCTGGAACCTGTTCTTCCTTCAGGGTCCTCTGCCTCCTCCCCTTCAGGGTGAAGCCTTCTGAAGAGGCCCCCACCACTGCCCTCTCCTTCAGCGCACGGCAAGCTCACTCTCTCCCACCCGCCACTGCGGACATCACCGAGGACAGCCCTGCGCGGCCGCGGATGAGCGGACCACGGACGTGGCTGTCACGGGAGGGACTGCGATCTGGCCTCACCAGGGCGAAGCGTTGACGAGGGCTACACCTCTGATGATCCTTGAAACACGCCGCCGGGCGAAGGACGCCAGTCACTACCGGCCACGGCCACGGCCACGGACGCGGTGCGATTACACGAAATGTCCACAAGGGGGGGCTCCATGGAGCCTAAAGGTAGGTTCCCGTTTGCCTAGAGTCTGGGGAGGGGAGAGGGGACTGTTAACAGACACAGGGAGGGATGTTCTAAATGCGACGGCGCGATGCTTGCACAACTCGGAACACACCGGAACTACCGTATCGTACTTGAAAATCACTCATTCATTCAAGTGATCTCTACGCCCGGCATACGGCTCGAGCTCACGGCCCCCAGATCAAGGGCTGCATGTTCCACTGACCCAGCCAGCCACGTGCCCCTGACCCACGCGCTTCGAGGGGGCAAACTGCAGCTACGTGCATCACAGCTCAGGAAAGCGGCTCTAAGAAAAAGCACCAGGGAAATGAAGCCTCGCGGACCGATCCCGTGGTCACTTCTCACTCCTCGCTAACCTCAAAGCGTCAGACTGGTGTGGGCAAGGCCAGCATTACTGAGGACCTAGGCACAGTCCCAGACCCTCAACTCTTCACTCTTGAGTCTCACCCTCTAAAATCCATCAGCCCCATGCTGTCCCCTTATAAACGTAGGAAGTCTCAGCCATTTGCTAAAACAATGATTTTCCATGACCCACAGGATGGAGACCGAACTCCCCCCCCCCAAATATGTTTAATTTTTCAGTGTTACAAGATTGATTGTTCATGCACCACACCCAGTGCTCCATGCAGTACGTGCCCCTTCTCGATACCCACCACCAGGCTCACCCCCCCCCACCCCCTCCCCTCCAAAACCCTCAGTTTGTTGCTCAGAGTCCACAGTCTCTCCTGGTTCATCACCCCCTCCGATTTCCCCCCATTCACCCTTCCCTTCCTTCTCACGATGCCCTCCATGATTTTCTTTATACTCCACACGTAAGTGAGACCATAAGATAATT
>CM052806.1:91278279-91327570 GCA_028533885.1 Nasua narica | reverse complement strand
CCCTTCTCGATACCCACCACCAGGCTCACCCCCCCCCACCCCCTCCCCTCCAAAACCCTCAGTTTGTTGCTCAGAGTCCACAGTCTCTCCTGGTTCATCACCCCCTCCGATTTCCCCCCATTCACCCTTCCCTTCCTTCTCACGATGCCCTCCATGATTTTCTTTATACTCCACACGTAAGTGAGACCATAAGATAATTGACTCTGCTCAACAAATGCTGGGGGAGGATGTGGAGAATGGGGAATCCTCTTCCACTGTTGGTGGGGATGCAAGCTAGTGCAGCCACTTTGGAAAACAGTGTGGAGATTTCTCAAGAAATTAAAAATAGAGCTACCCTAGGACCCTGCAATTGCACTACTCGGTGTTTACCCCAAAGAAGCAGATGCAGGACAAAGAAGGGCCACATATACCCCAATGTTCATAGCCGCAATGGCCACAATCGGCAAACTGTGGAAAGAACCAAAATGCCCTTCAACAGACGAATGGATAAGGAAGATGTGGTCCATCTATACAATGGAATATTATGCCTCGATCAGAAAGGATGAATACCCAACTTTTATATCCACATGGACGGGACTGGAAGAGATTATGTGGAGTGAGACCGAACTTTTCACCACGGTTCTTTATCCTTTGTCTGTGGGCTTGGCCCTAGAGCAGGGTCAGCAAACTGCCCGGGAAAGGGCCCAAGGGCACGTGCTTTCTTTGGGCTTTGTTCAACTGCCTCGTAGAGAAAGCAACCAGACAATGTAAATGATGATGCCTGCTGGAAGTCTAATAATTTTTTTTTTAACTACAAAGAATAGGTGGACGAATGTGGCCAGAGGCTGTAGCCTGCGGCCCCCAGTTCCTGGTGTCACCTCCAGTCGTCCCTCCACCTGCACAAGCTGCACTGATGATGGCTCGTGTTAAAATCCAACCCGTCCCTCAAAATGCGCTGGCCAGTAAATACTGAGTTTCCGCCATTCCTATCTCACTCTTAAAGAGGGGAAACCAAAACGCGCTCCCAGACTATCCAAAAGCCCGAACGAACTTCCCCCAAATACCATGGAAAACACTTCCCTATCTATAACAACAATATACCAATGATTCCTGGGTAACATAAATTCCATTTAATAATAATCTTATTGCTGGATATGCTGTGACCCTTCACAGACGCAGACACGGTCCATCTTTGCTCTACGCAGAACCCCGTAATGAAAACAAACGAGGAAGACATCCGCACTGGAGCCGGCAGCTGACTGAAGGCCCCGTGACGAGCCAGCATCACGGGAGGGGAGGACAGAAAGGGGCCGGCTTCCGATGAGGCGGGCCGGCAGGGAGCCCGTGGCCCCGAGCCCTGCGCTCTCTCCAGCCCTCGCCTCGGCTCTCGGGCCATTACAGCGGGCTTCTCGTTCCGACGGCGGGTTTGGGGTAGACCTGTGTCGCTGCCACGAGTGACTACTTGTCAGCGAGAGTCTGAATCCTGGGGGACCTTGCACGCTGCCCCAACACACCAGGTTTTCTCTATCACAGAGTTACGACGAGTGGGATGAATCACTCGTTCAAAGAAAAATTGAGAATCGACTTTCCATTTCCCAGGGAAACAACCTAGATGATTTCCCACCTCATTCAGAACAGTTCAGACCTGCGTCTCAATTACTGACTTTACGGGGACACCCGGCGGCGGCGGCGTGCTGCTGGGATTGACGACTGCCGGTGTGGGGTTTGCTTTAAGTACAAAAACTCCAGTAAAATAAAACAGAGTTGCCCAGAAAGACAACCTTGCGTATAAACAGCACCCCACTTAAAAATGTTAGGAATCAATAGAAAACAACGCCGCAATCCCCCTTCTGGCCTGCATCTGCCGCGCCGGGAAGCAGTCAGCCAGGCCTGATCTACAGGGAGTCTCAGGGCCGCTGTGCTCACCCCTGGCACACCCACGGGCGACGCATCGGAGGGAGTGCTTGTGTCCCCCAGAGGGCCACCGCTGAAGTCCCGGCCCCAGGGCGGCGTCAGGAGGCGGGGCCTCTGGGAGGGGATCAGGTCAGGAGGGCGGTGTCCTCATCAGAGCGACCCCCCGAGACAAGGCACTGGGATGAACCAGGACAAGGGCCCCCAGCAAATGGGACGTGCAGCACCCCGATCGCGGACTTGCAGGCTCCCGAACTGTGAGAAGTGAACGTCTGCGCCCCAAGCTGCCCGGTCTGTGGTGTTGAATGGTCCCCCCGAGGGCTGCCTCGGGCTAGGGCTGATGCAGTGTATCACCGTTTCACCCGCGAAAAGCGCGAGGCGACACTGCTCACACACCGTCTCCCCCCATGCACAGGACACGGTGTGGCCCTCCGGTCACCAGGGCGCGCCGGGTGCGGCAGCCTCGACGGCCCTTCGCCTAGAGTTCGTGCGCACTGAACAGGACACTCAGCCTGGCAAGTACGGTTCTCCCCGAGCACACGGCGCACTACGCGTCTACGGGACCTTAAAAGAACCACCTGAACACTCTCGACGAGAGCAACAGGGAGAGTCCAGTATTTCCAGGGGGCACACTGATGGCCGGAGACAGCTACCCAGAGACTTCGACAAACAGGGTTTTACGTTATACGCGCCCCAGGCTTTCCATGCCATACAAGTCATCTATGCGCGTGCCTACCGTGCACGCGGTGTAACGAGGAAATGTGAGTTATTACGCGAGAGAATACTGCTCAGGGTTCACCCGAATTCCTTCAGCAATCCTGAATACATCGTCACCGAAACAGACGACAACCACCTAGAAAGGAAAAACGGGCACCTCCTGTGGTGTGAGGTCCGTTCTCCCGCAAAGTTACTTTACCTTTCCAAGCATCCGGCCCAGGAAGTAGTAGTGCCTGGCAAAGGAATGTCCCACGAGCATCCGAGCGGCTGGGCTGGGGTACAGGAGCCCCTCGTTGGTGGTCTTGAAGAGCCCCTGGTTGGGGTTAAATCCTGACTTGAGCAGCTCATTCAGAAACTCTCTGAAAATGCCGCCACCGTCAATACCGGCTTCGTCCAGCCCATGGGCATTGAGTAAGTGCACGCGGATCCGCTTTTTCAAATCAGGCTCTGTGAAAACGAGGGGGCAGCGGGGACGGGGGAGAAAGGGTTTTAAAAGAAGGCAATTAAATAAGCTGGTATTATAGGGAGTTTTGGGAAGGGGAATAAGAATATTAGAGATATTTTAATGCGGGACTCCAAAAAAAAAAAAAAGATTAAAAACAGACGATGAGATAGACAAACCCATATTTCCCCCAAAGCCGACAAGGGGAGAAAGAAAAAGAACATGTATCGGGGCGTCTGGCTGGTCAGTCGTTAGGTGTCAACCTTCGGCTCGGGTTATGACCTCAGGGTCCTGGGATCGAGCCCCACATCGGGCTCCCTGCCTGCTTCTCCCTCCCCCACTCCCCCTGCTTGTGCTCCCTCTCTCACTGTCTCTCTCTATCAAATAGATAAAATCTTAAAAAAAAAGAAGTTCATGGGTCACGCGCGGAGGTGAGGAGAAACAGAGTGCTCGGGACAGAATTAAGTTATCCCTCACAGTCTACAGGGTACGACACTCTAAGATACCCTGAAGTCCAAGAAGAGAAGGGAGGGAATTAAGCACCTAAGAATACTAGGGGACAAAGATACAATGTAGTGATCCGAAGGGGCACGTGCACCCCAATGTTTGTAGCAGCAATGTCCACAATGGCCAAACTATGAAAAGAACCGAGATGTCCATCCACAGATGAATGGAGAAAGATGTGGTACATATATATTCAATGCATATTATGCAGACATCAAAAAACCCACCCCGAAACCTTGCTATTTGCAACGACATAGGTGGAACTAGAGGACATTAGGCTAAGCGAATAATGCAGTCAGAGAAAGATAATTATCATACGATCTCTCTGATATGAGGAATTTGAGAAACAAGGCAGAGGATCATAGGGGAAGAGAGAAGAAAATGAAACAAGAGGAAACCAGAGACGGAGACAAACCATAAGAGACTCTTAGTCTCAGGAGACTGAGGGTTGCTGGAGGGTTGGGCTGGCTGGGGGATGGACACTGGGGAGGGTGTGTGCTGTGGGGGGCACCAGGTGTCGTGTTAAGACTGATGAACCCCAGACCTGCATCCCTGAAACAAATAATCCATTATATGTTAATAAAAAATAAAAAAAAAATACTCGGGGAACAGAAATTGTTACCAAGAAAAGCAAAAACCATAAATGAATAAAAGGTAATAGTACAGAGTCTTTGAAAGAGGAGAGCGAAGCAGGAGAGTCAGAACCCAGAGTCTACATTTCAATTCGAAGTGTTATCTGGCTGAAAGGAAGTCTTTTCGGTTACAGTGTGCCACAAGGATGAAAACAACAACAAAAACTTGCAAAGTTGCTTCATCACACCCGCTGTCTTAGGGAAGCTTCGGGCCAGGTCCTTGAGAGGCAGGACCGCTGGACTGGCCACAATATGCTACAAGGGCCTCGGGACACAGAACACAAGCCAACGGGAGGGGCTCTGCCCGAGTCCGGACCAGCTGGTCTTCACTGGACAGGCTTCATCAGGCTGCGGGTCTGGGAAGTAACCTGCGCGTCCTCCCCCACCCCCCGTGGCCCGCGGGCGCTCTGCACCTCGGCAGGTGGGGAGCGGCGGGGGTCCCCGAGAGCGCCTCGGCCCAGGTCCGCCCGAACACGGCGGTGGGCGAGCGTCAGTCCTCCCGAAGTCCCGGACCCCGGCTGTGACTACTCTAGAATAGGGCCCAGACAGGCCAGGACGAGCGGCCCAGCAGCCGCACGGACGTCGTGTTCATCGTGGGGGTGGGGGGAGGTGAGAGGGCAGAGCTCTGCGCCCGGCGAGCTCCACGCTGCCGCCGCACCTCCCGATGGCCTCCATAGACAGATGGAGGCCATCGGCTTCCAGCTCGCTCGTACTTTGTCAGGAGAAATGACCATCCACTCTCCACCCCGAGCCGGAACCGACGCTAGAACTTTACGGACAGCACGTCAATCCCTTTAACAACCTTCTGGGTTAAGAATTATCCCCATTCCAGGGGCGCCTGGCTGGCTCAGTCGTCAAGCGTCTGCCTTTGGCTTGGGTCATGATCCCAGGGTGTTGGGATCGAGCCCCGCATCGGGCTCCCTGCTCCACAGGAAGCCTGCTTCTCCCTCTCTCCCTCCTCCTGCTTGTGTACCCTCTCTCACTGTGTCTCTCTCTGTCAAATAAATAAATAAAATCTTAAAAAAAAAAAGAATTATCCCCATTCCAGATGGGCTAAAAAGGGTGACGGGCATTAAGGAGGGCTCTTGTGATGAGCACTGTACGCTGCTGTACAGAAGCAATGAAGCACTGAATTCTACTCCCGACGCTGTGAGCTAACAAACTAGAATTTAAATTGCAACTTCAAGAAGAAGAAGAAAAAGAATTATCCTCATTCTGCAGGGAGAAAGCCCAGTACAAGGAAGGTCGAGTTATGTACGTAAAGACGTACAGCTAACACTGAAAAGGGCGAGAATTTAAAGACAGGTTTACTGCCTACAAAGCACAGGCTTTTATACTAAACCATATTCTCTTCTATTTTGAAAACTTAACTATGGTTAAATGAAGAACATGCTTTTTACCGATTAGACTCCACGAGTATGTTATTTGCATGTGTTTTGATTAGTAGGATTGCAACATACCTTCAATCTCGTGATCTAGGTTAAGATGCCAAAAGAAATCTAAGCCAATAATTAGAGATGCGACACAAGGAATCAGCTGGGTACTTCTCACCTTTCCATCTTCTCTTTAATACCCAGTTTTAATGACTGACAAGCTTATAAGCACTTGCTTGCTTTCGCAGACTCAGCGGCCAGTCACAGAAGTCACCCCCGTAATTTGGCTGGAACTGGGATTCTGTGTTCCCTGAAGCTCATTTCTGAGAACAGTAATATGTAACAGCACAATAATATTTTCAGAATCAAATCTAGCCTAAGCTATCCTGCCACTACTTGTTTCCAAGTACAGATCTGATATCTACTTATATATGAAGGTTTCAGCGGGAGGAGAAAAAAGCCCAAGGGAGATGTTGTTTGGTTTGACCCTATTAGAGTTTCTTCTTCAGGGAAGTGAGGTAACAAAATAACCCCCCTCCACATAAGCAGAGACGGGCGAGGCTCTCAGGAAGCGACCACACAACGGTTCAGTCGCCTCTGGCGGAGTCCTGTCCGAGCTCCTGGGCGATGAGACCCAGAGCTACGGCCGCCCCGAGGGTCACTGTGCTCGCTCTCCACGGCGCGGCCCCGGGGCGCGGCCCCTGCTGGGCTCCCTGCTCAGAAGAGCGGTGGCGCCTCCTCTCTGAGCTCCGACGGCCGCTTCATCGTCCACGGGCCGACGGCCACGCTCCAGAGAACGGGCTCAGTCTGGGGCGCGAGCGGAGACTACACAAACAAATGTTAGAAAGAGGGAGAGGAAGAAAACCGTCCCGCGAAGACACAAACGCGAGACGGCGAGTGCCCATCAAGGCCGGACGTGCTGCGAGGACGGGACGGCAGGCGGGGCCGTCGCAGTAACCGCTTCTGTGCGAACGGTCGGTCAACGCAGCACCTCCCTCCGATTTCCCGCAAGTGATTCCGAGATGATATTTAATTTTACTACTGTCCCTGGTAAAACACCAATTTTAACACATGATTTAAAAAAGCCATGTTCATAAGGCCTGAATTAGAGAATATGTGCAGCCATGTAAAGCACCGTAACGTGTGTATTACGGGAAGATTTCTCCAAATGCCTTAAACTCAACGCAGGTTTCAGCGCGCACCCGGGGAGTCAGGGTGATCAACTTCTGAGTCACTTGAAGCTCCAGGATTCACCAGGAAATTTGGGGCTTATTATATAATTGGGCAGTGATGTCTTTAAACATCACCTACGTGAACCAGTGTTAAAGGCAATTTAAAATTGCTGATACCACATACGCTCCTCTCGGCCGAGGAGCTCGCTCCAGTTCCGGAGCGTGGAGGGGCCCGGCCTGCAGACCCATCGTCGGCTGCGGGAACACTGGCGCGCCCAACGGCCGTAGCCAGCACTGCTCCCTCCCCCGCGGGGCTGCCTCCCCTCTCCGAGTCCCCAACACTCCTGAGTCCAGGCACATTTACCGTCTTGTCTGTCGGCTGAGTCTCCCCCAGGTCCAACCGCAAACTGAGCCTCTTTGGGCAGCAGCTGGTTGAGAACAAGGGACACGGACGCGGTCGCGCAGAGCGCGGAGCCTGGCCAGCGAGAGACACAACGCAGCAGCAACAAGAGCTGATCTGCGGGGACTGGATCCCCACGGAGGGAGGCCCCGTCTGTTTTCCAGTTCTCTGGGCTTGGAGTCAGAGTGCCAGATATTTGCCTCGCTCACGCAGCAAATTCAGCAACGTCCTGTGCTGGGCAAGAGCGCGCGGCCACGGCGGGGAGCGCGCAGCCCGGGTGAGGGTGGGCTGGGGCACCGGGCACACGGCGGACCCGCAGCACCTGAACACCTGAACATCAGACCCCGCACACCACCCTGGAACCGACCAGGGGCCGGCGCCCGCTGCTCGCCCATCCCTTATCCCCACAGGGTAACGCGAGCAGCTCTTTCAGACCAAAGGACATGAGGGTTTGCCCCCCTACAACAGGCAGCTGCGCCTTCACGTCCGACACGGTCCCGTCGCCTCCTGCGGCCGTGCTCCAGACCCCGCCATGCTCCCACTGCGACTTCCTGCATTGATCGAGCCCCAACTTAACCCCAGGCTCATGGATACCGTACTCTCAAGTTACAATTATTCACAGATAAATGATAACGCTACACGTTTCACACCGGATGTCCAATATTCACGTGAGACGCACCGTGTCGCTGGGCCCTAAACGCGACCCACATCACTGTCTCAGCGTGACTCCCTCCTGGCACCGATGCCCACGCCCGTCTGCAGAGGGGTCTGGGCTGCAGTGGGGCTTCTGGCTCAGAGCAGAGGATCCAAAAACAGATTACCGTACAGAAGACAGAATGTCGATGGCTGCCCATCAACATTTTCAAAATTATAAGTGGTCAACTAAATTCCAGACACAGACATTTGTGGGTGGAGTTTCTTCCATTAAAAAATAAAATAAAAAAAAAAAATCAGTATTTGAAAGGCTCCTGTTTCGGTAATTGTCAATGTTATTTGATAACCTACATTCACCAAATCTGACCTAGTACATTTCACTGTTAAAAAGTCACTATAGACCAAGATGATGGACACTAATGTTTTAACGATCACCTTTCTCTCTTTTTTTAAGATTTTATTTATTTATTTATTTGACAGAGAGAGAGATCACAAGTAGGCAGAGAGGCAGGCAGAGAGAGAGGGGGAAGCAGGCTTCCTGCTGAGCAGAGAGCCCGATGCGGGGCTCAATCCCAGGACCCTGAGATCATGACCTGAGCCGAAGGCAGAGGCTTTAACCCACTGAGCCACCCAGGCGCTCCTCTTTTTTCTTTTTTTAAAAAAGATTTTATTTATTTGACAGAGACAGAGAGGGAGAGAGAGAGAGAGAGAACAAGCCAGGGGAGAAGCAGACTCCCCACTGAGCAGGGAGCCCGATGCGGGGCTCCAACCCACGACCCTGGGGTCATGACCCGAGCCCAAGGCAGACGCTTAACGACCGAGCCACCCAGGTGCCCCCAATGATTAACTTTTTCTAAAATAATCCCTCGCCTCCCCCTGCCACATGCAGACACACTGACAGAATTATATATACCATTTTCTGGGGAAAGTTTGTCATAAGCATCTTCATAAATATAATTTCTTCTTATTGTGACATTAATTCCATCCAGAAATGGACCATCTCCTTGAACTTCTTGCTTATCTGCATAAATCAACCTTTGAAAGATCTAACAAACAGGGAAGTTGTCAGGTTATCTGAAGCAACAGGCTTTTTGTTATAAACATAAGCAACAAGAGAAAAACTGCTAAATAAATCTTAATTTTTCTATTGCCATAAATTCTGAAGCAATTTTTAAAAGCCAAGGTATCAAATATGGACTTTATGCCTTCTCAATAAATGTATAATACATATGCTTTTATAATATTGCCCTTTTCCTCCATTCTATAACAAATTAAAAAAAACCCTGCTGTAGCATATGTGCAGTATTTTCTTTTGCAAACAGTGTAGAAAAGCGCAGGTGGAGGAGAGAGAGACTGGCTCTGGGGCGGGGGTCACTATCAGCAAGACCGTCTCCCAGACAATCCAGCAGAGGGAGCGCAGGAGCTGAGAAAGGCCGTGCTTGCGGCTGTGCCCGGGTCTGGGGCTTAATGAAGAAACACCAACAGCATTCCAAGAAATTCACTCTTTTGCTCGTCCTATAAAGAAAGTGGGCAGGACTAAAATTACACTCTTGAAGCCGATACTGAAGAGTAGAGCCTAGTGGTTTTTGGAAATTTGCTAAGTTGGTAAATACAACAAACAAAACATTGTAAATCCCAAAACAGATAAATGAAAACAATGTTTTTGTACACTGGTCAAAAATCACCAGGCAGGAAACACAGATACCTGTTCCTCTCTCTTTTATAAAGTAGTATTAGTGATAAGTGACCTCGACAGAATGTACAGAAGCGGATCTTTAAAAAAAAACTTGCATTTTCAAAAACGATGCAAAATTTACTAGACAAAAGGACCTTCTACTCCGTTGTGGTGTGACAGGCCTTTAAACTACAGTTACAAGTGAGGGTCTCTACAGAGGTATTTGGTTGGACTCCGCTGTTATAAATCACCACCAGCCATGGCAATCTAGTGAGAAAAATACCAATTACACAGCCAGCAAGGCACTGAGCAACTTCAGAGTTTTTGTCGCTGGTGCTGATTCCTCACACCGAGCCGGGTCGCACGCGGTCTATAAAGAAAGTGCAGGCACACCTTGACCCGCTCCTCGAACGGAACCACGAAGGGCAGCTCGGTCAGGATGGCCAGCTGTCGCTCCTCCGACACGGACAGAGGCGGGGACTCCAAACCCACTGCAACACACGGGAACGCCCTCGTTAAATTCTGCGCACACGGGACCACACTTCGTTGCACTTGGCCGACACGGCCCACAGGGACCCCGCATCCAGCGGGTCCCAAGACCCTTGCTCACTTCGTGTCTCTGTGCCCCATTCGGGTAATTCTTGCAGGATTTCAAACTTTTTCATACTTATATTTGTTACGGTTATCTGTGATTATCAGCCACTGAAAACCCAGATGATAGCATCTCTTAGCTCAGAGTTTTTTTAAAGAAGGTTTGCATGTTGTTTTTCTATATGCAAGGCTATTGCACACTTTTTTTTTTAAAGTAGGCTCCACACCCAGCACAGAGCCCCACGTGGGGCCTGAACCCATGACCTGAGATCAAGACCCGAGCCGAGATCAAGAGTCCGATGCTGAACCGACCGAGCCACCAGGGCACCCCGCACACTTAACTTTCATATGCACTAGAAAGCCAAAAACTTCGTTGACTCGTTTTGGGACATCACTTTTTTGCAGTGGTCCAGAGTCAAATCTGCCGTGCCTCAGAGGGATGCCCGGACTTTTCCTTTCCAGACTCACATGGCTATATACTACGCGGTTCCATTTAAAGCCATTCTGGAAAAGGCAAAGCTATCGGGACAAAAACGAGTCAGGGGTTGCCAGAGGCCCTGGCTGGGCAAAGGGGCCGCCTACAAAGGCGCATGAGATAACTTCTGGAGCGATCAATCTTTTCTAGATGGCTGATCATGGAAGCAGACGCTTATCCAAAATCACAGAACACCAGGGGCGCCTGGGTGTCTCAGTCGGTTGAGCCCCCAACTCTTGACTTCGGTTCAGGTCCCGACTCAGGACCGTGTCAGGGAGCCCCGTGTCAGGCTCTGCGCTCAGCGGGGAGCCTGCTTAAGACTCTCTCTCTCCCCCTCTGCCCCTCCCCCACTAAAAACAGTTTACAAGAAATCTCACAACAGTACACCAAAAAGAGCAGATTTCCCAGCATGTAAAGGAGCGCCCATGACCCTGGGCTGAAGGAGAAACGTGCCAGGCCACAGAGAACTCACCGTCCAGGCTCGACTGCAGGGGGCCGATTCTCCCCATCCGCCGGAACCTCCACACGTGTCGGGAAGCCGGGACGTAGAGCTGGGTGACCTGTGGGGCCGGCAACCTGGCTTAGTGCATCCCCGGGCCCTGGCCCGGGGCCTCGCCGGCCACACGTCACTGCGTGGGTGTTGTGCGTGCATCTCACGCCATTCACGTCCTGAGCTCCGACCTCGTGTCCTCTCCACGCCCTCCCTCCTTGGTCGGCCGCCCATTTACACTCTCACACCGCAGCTGCTTTCCCTAATAAACCCCGGGGGGGGGTCCTTTCCTTGCTCTGGTTGATGCTGTGCAATATCTGCTTCTAGTAAACTGTCACAGCCTCATCACCTCACCAGTGAAAATACGGTACACTTAAAGAATTAACAGTTTCTTGTTACTAAATATCCAGTGCCTCATAAATCTAAAAACTTAAGTTTGCATCGGTCCCCAGTGAGGCTGGGTTCGTGGGCAGTCTGGTAAGCTCTGGGGCCCTGTCTGCTCCCTCAGCCTTGGCCGTGGCCCTGGTCAGCTGTCCAGCCACATTCCCCACCGCGTGGATTTCGCTAGCTGCGTCCCCTTGGCGTCAACATGGGCTTCTAGGCCCTGCATTTCCCTACGGACGGGCAATTACAATCCAGGTTTCATCCCACCCAGGTCTGACTTCCTCGGGAGGTTCCCTCAGGAGGCCCGTGTCTGACTGCTGCGGGTCAGCGACGAGACCGAGAACTCGTGCCAGGACAGGAATCAATGACGCCACAAGCGCCCGGTTCCGCGGGCATGTTTTCCATGGCTGAGCCCTTCTGGGGTCCAGCAGCCGCGCAGTGATGGACATTCGGGCCCTGGACCCCCAACTGCGGGGCCTCCGGCCCGGCCTGGGCAGGTCCCCGGGGGGTGTGCACCCCAGGGGCGCTGCCCCACTGTGTACTCATCACAGCCTGCAGACTGTGGGGCTCCGCGTCACGCCCTGTTAGTTACTTCCGCACCGAGGAGGCTCTCCCGTCACCACTACTCGCTTGGCCTGAGGGCCATAAAGGTCATAAAGGACAGGCTGGCTCAGGGCACGATTACTTCTTTTTTCCAAACCAAACAGTGACGTGGTTCCTCTGCATCCCACGAGATGCCAATCAAGTTCTTGGTTTTCGTGTATTTAGGAACCAGCAGATTTAAGCCTATTTATGGTTCGGTCCTCGGCACCCGGTGTGGACGGCTGGAGTCTCCTGTGGCTCCCGTGCTGTCCGGGGACAGAATGCCCCCCTCATACCAAAGGCTGTTTCCTCTGGGTGCTGAGTGTTGCTCAGAGTCCCCCCTGCCCCCGCCCCTGCCGCCCCGGGGCCTCGCTACAGGACGTCCGCCGTGATAGCATCGGGCAAGGTTTCTTGCCCTGACCAGCGGGCACAGCTAGAAGCCACGTGCTTCAAGATTCGTGCACACGCAGTATCGGAAACCGGTGTAAAACTCCGCTGCCTTCTTTCCTTAAAAGTTTCTATGGTCTTGTTTCTTCTAGACCCTCCGCTCTCCGCCCTCACCCCGAGATTGTGAAACGAATACAATCATGCCCTTTTCTGACAAATAAGAATGAAAATTCAAATAGTTCATGACCTTTGTTACACTTCTAAAAATATTTATACTATTGAATCTACTTTCGATCTAGATCTAAGTAATATTCAAATTTGTCTCTGTTCCTTAAGAAAACCAAGCACATGCTCCATCTCCTTTAAGTGCTAAATACACATTGACAATTTAACATCAATAAAAGCAAAATCTCTTGCAATCCCACCAAGAACCACTAGGCTCCAATATGATTTGTGGTTAAAGGAGAAAATTAGGTTTAGCAATAAATTCAGGACATATCTTTAAGTCAACAATACTGCTATATGTTCTATGACCTAAGAATTAATAATAAAATAGCTTACTGTTACTATTTAGTTATATAGTAAATAATAAGTGAAACAATTTAAGAGAATTTATCCTTCTCCCCAGAAACACAAAAGCTGAAAAAAATATTAGAAAGCTCTTTCGGTAAACCTTATCTGCTTTAATATCTTCTTGCTCCGACAGCCAGTGATTTGGAGGGCAGAAATTTCTCCTCGTGTCCCTGGACTTCAGCATTTTCACCAGATTGGTGATCACCTGCAGAGGAAGCACAGGGCGACGTCACGTGAACACCTCCGGCGCGGCCCCGCAGGGAAGCAGCGCGGGCGGCCACAGAGGGCGGGACGCCCCCCCCCCCGCCCCCCCCCCCCACCGGCCCGGCCATCGGCCTGCTGCATCCGGCCACAGATGCACCTCATCCCGCGACCACAAGAACGACTTTCAGGTACAAAGCAGGGAGTTACGTGCCAACGAAGGGAGGAAAATTACCAGGAATATGCTAAAGGCGGACTACAAAGGAGGAAGTATTGGAGTTTTCAAACACAAATTTGGAAATATATTAGGTCGCTTCAGCTATAACGTAAGAAATCTCCAAGAACATGGCAATTTTGTAAAAGTTTTCCCTACAGTAATAGCATTTCATATTTTTCTGAAAAGACATCCTATCAAGAGCACTGAGGGGAAAAAAGTGCCCTGGACGGATCTCTGACATCTGTCAAAAAATGAAAAACAATTCCAGTATTTCCCCTATGTAAGTCCCTGGAGTTAGTTAGGCCTACTTCTCTCCATAATTCTACACATAATTCTAACTTCTCTCACGAAGCCTCCCGACACCAGCCCGGACGAAGCGCTTGTTACTGCTGCAGTGAGCATTAGTCCCTCCCTGGGTCCGCAGGAAGCTTCCGAGGAGGAAACTCCCAACCAACTACCTGAAAAGCCAGGAGGCATTCGATGATTGACTTGGGATCAATAACGAATTGTCAATTTAAAAATGTATGATTAAAAAGAACTGATGGCACTGCCTATTTAAAAAAGACCTGATGATGGGGTGCCTGGGTGGCTCAGTTCACTGAGCATCCGACTCCGGATTTTGGCTCAGGTCGTGATCTTAGGGACGTGGGATCGAGCCCCGTGGTGGGCTCTGTGCTCAGCGTGGAGTCTGCCCGAAATCCTCTCTCCCCTTGCCCCTCCCCCCACTCACGCACACGCTCGGTCTCTCAAAATAATCTTTCCAAAATAAACAATAAAAAAGACCTGATGTTTCGTATTAAATACAAATGTACTTTGTAATAAACCAATATGAACCAATGTAAAATTGTAAACTCAAAGTCTTAAATCTTTACCAACAGGATTTGATTACACAACTACTATGTAGTTAAAGTAAGACTAAGATGGTATTTTCTGAAAAAGTCAGCCAGGCCTCTAAACACACCGCCTCTGATCAAGTAAAATACAATCTGGATACGGAATTAGGATAAAATGCAACCTGGGTAAGGAATAAAATTAGGATAACGTGATAAATTTCCAAATAGACCCAAACAAGACTGCATAACTTCAACTGTTAACAGAGAGTTTCCTTTAAAATTTCACAATTCGGGGGTGCCTGGGTGGCTTAATTGGTTAGGCGACTGCTTTCGGCTCAGGTCATGGTCCCGGAGTCCCGGGATCGAGTCTCATATCGGACTCCCGCCTCTGCGGGAAGTCTGCTTCTCCCTCTGACCTTCTCCCCTCTCATTCTCAGTCTCTTTCTCTCTCTCATAAATAAAATAAAATAAAATAACCTACATTCTCTAAAAAAAAAAAAAAAACAAAAAAACCCCACAATTCGGGATCCATATACGAAAGAAATACAAACACTACTTTTACGACATGCAAATCCTGGTAGTCAGGGATACCAAAAATTCTGTGTCTAAAAAAATGGGTAAGAAAGGGTCGTGGTTAACACCTTAGACCACTAGGATGTGGCCACCCCACTGGGACGAGAGGCCCGTGGACAGAGGGGACAGCCACGCTCGGGCAGTGTGGCCACACAAACGAACAACGTCAGTGCAGACGTCTCAAGATCTGGAGTGCAGCTCCCTGACTGAGGGCCGCTTCTCACCACGTTAGCAGTGACGTCCACAGCAACACCCTGTGACTCAGCAGAAACGAGCTCAGGGGGCACCTGGGTGGCTCAGTCGTTTAGTATCTGCCTTTGGCTCAGGTCATGATCCCGGGGTCCTGGGATCGAGCCCTGGATCGGGGTCCCTGCGCGGCAGGGAGCCTGCTTCTCCCTCTCCCACTCCCCCTACTTGTGTTCCCTCTCTCACTGTGTCTCTCTCTGTCAAATAAATAAAATCTTTAAAAAAAGAAAAAGAAAAAGAAACGAGTTCAGGTCAGTGAACCCACAGGTGGTCCCCGCGACTCCCGACTCCGTTGTGCTCGCCCAGGGGCTTCTGGGTTTATGAGGATTGACTTCAAGTGCAGCCGGGGTTAGACTAACAACGGCCGAGCTCTGTCTGCTAACGTCACGGTCCTAAGAGTGTGGTCACTGGCCCAGTGCCCTTCAATCTCCAACGCCCCTCAGTGTTGCTCCTAAAGAAAAGAGCGGGTGTCAGTGAGTTCCGTTACGCGGGTGATCTGTCTGGGACGAGGCCGGGTCAGCACCCATGGCACCCACGGAGCCCACTGCATAAACACGTGCTCTTCTGACGGCAGACAGAAGCACCATCGTCTTGTACGAAGAACGTCTCAGCCTGTCTTCCCATTTCCGTAACCAGCTCTGTCAGTGTTTTAAAGTTGTTCAGACTCAACAGATACTGGGCTGAAATTTACACGTAATACACAACTGTTAACAAAAGACATTCTTTCTGACCAATACACAGCGCACTGATTTAACCGCCCCCCTCCACCTACAGCTTACACACTGTCCCCCCGGATGCTGACATCCTCGCGGACGGACCTTCCCCACGGCTACCCAAGCAGCGGAGCCGAGTGGCCTAACTCCAGAGTAAAACCGTTCGTCTGCCTCCTGGTAGTCATCTCTTCTCAACCTATGGTTGTGAGGGCATTTACTCTCTACAGGTCACAAATATTAAACTATCTATGTTGGAATTAATGCTGTAACTTACTTTCTTCTTTTAATTTTCCTGTGAAATTAAGCACTAAAAAGTTTCAATATAGGGCACCCCCTTTCTTACTTTCACATTCTAAGTATAAAAAAAGAAGTATCGCATATTACTTCTCCATGTCCTGGTATCAGTGACCCTCCTCAGTTAGGGAGAAAAATGGGAGGCACCAACTGGCGGGGCCTCAGGAGGTGTGTCAAGGACGCTGTCCAGAGTCAGTGTGAAAAAGCGAGTCTGAACAAGTTAGACTTGACAGCAAACCAACCTGGAAGATGAGTCCTAGACAGGATCACCAGAGAAAGTAAAGGACACCTCACTAAATTTTAATTTCAAATCAATAGCAAATAATTGTTTAGGTTAAATATACTCCAATACTGCTTTTTAAAAAAATGTAAATACAATCCAAAATACTGCATAGGACACATTTTTTTTTTTTATCTAAAAAAACATTTGTTATTTATCTGAAATTAAAATTTAACTGGGTAACACTTTTTGATTTGCTAAAGCTGACAATACTAGCCCTGGACCAATTCCCCAAAAACTTTTAGAAATGTCAAATTCCATGTCTTTTTTTTTTTTTTTAATTCCATGTCTTAATTTCAACTAAAAACACTTTCCTCTTTCATTTAACCTAGTTATCTTCTGGACGCCTGGGTGGCTCAGTGGGTTAAGTGTCTGTCTTCAGCTCAGGTCATGATCCCAGGGTCCTGGGACCAAGCCCCGCATCGGGCTCCCTGCTTGGTGGGGAGCCTGCTTCTCCCTCTGTCTCCTGCTCCCCCTGCTTGTGATTTCTCTCTCTGTGTCAAATAAACAAGCAAAATCTTTAAAAAAATAAGAAAATAAACCAATTATCTTCTAAGTTATAAGAAAAATGCAAATTTTAAGAAACCATGAAAATTTAACAGAGTCTATTTGTGACGTCAAAAGACCTTTAGCCACGTCCCCTTTCTCCACGCCCATTTTCAGTATCACACACTCGACTGCTACACAAACACTCAGTACTGAGAAGGAAAGTATATGGAGGTAACCACTAAAATTATAGAAACGGACTAAAGATTGTAGAAGGTCAGGAAAACCGGGGTCACTATTTTGAACTGGAATAACAGCCAGTGTTGAGATCTGAGGCAGTCTCTCTCCAGTCAAGTGTATTAAATTTTCAGGCAGAGATATGCCTACTAAAGAAGAGTGCTCCAAAACCGAAGGAATTTGAGATTTAAACAAGCTCTAAGTCACACATATCTGCCCGAAGTGACCTCGTGGTGCCGTGGGGCTTGTGGTTCTTCAGCGACCCCTCCACACTGAGGTCCCCTCGTAATGAAGGCCCATGCAAGGCCCGACGGTGAAGTCAGTTCAATTCGTTCGAGGGGAAGCCAGTCAGCTGTTTGTATCTGTTCCCCAGGAGACCCTGCTATGTGTGCGGTCAGACTCGAGAGCTCGCGCGTTCGGAAATACGAAGTGAGGTAAAACCGTCAACGAGCAAACTCCGGACTCACTCAGTGCCCCTAGCTCAATATATAGTCTCAGCAGGCCTCCAAAGTTGTAAACAGAACATACTACATTTATGTGGTGTTTAACTCTTGTCCCCAACATCATATTCTTCCATGCTAGATCTAAACTTTAAAGATTGAACACCTGCTCAATAACTCAAAAAATTATTTAAGTAAACATTCAGAAACACACATAATTACTGTACGTATTCTATTATTCGCCATTTGAATTAAGAATAGGTGATACACGTAAACAGGTTCCCTGAAGCCAATGTTAAAAAGATCCCACAGGTGACTGCTTAGAGACACAGAGACTGCCCCTAAAAACCTCCCTCGACAGCTGTCCCAGGTCAAGACGGCAAATTAACAGGCGCTGCGTCACAGGACCCGTGGTTTCTGAGTGCACCGGTGACGACGGTCACATGGAATCCTGGTGACTCAAGGAAATATTCTCAAGCCTCACATATGCTACATCAAATATATAGTTAGCATTATACATACATTAGCTGGCTGAAGGCCACGGAGGGTAAAGTCTGACATTTCTGAATGGAGATTCTTGACATTCAATTAAGTTTTGTAACCAAAAAAAGCATATATAATCCAAACTGTGAAAGGCAACTGCAAGACTAAATTACATTTAATATAAAATAATAATCTCAAAAGAAATAACAATCTCTTTTTATCTGAAATCTTATATGTAAAATCTGGTAAGTAAAATCAAATATCTTCGGTAATTCTTCAAGAAGTTCAATACGAAGTACAGGATATAGACGGCACATAACCTATGGGTACTTGAGTGTGGTGAGTGTAGAACGCGGTAAATGTATATTCTGTACGAATTTTTTTTACAAATCTGAGTTCATAATGGAGAATATGTAGAAATGAAGTGCGAGAAACACCAGTAAAGACCCGCTCCAGGAGCACCATCTCGCGGAGCAGAATGACCGCTCTCCTGGAGTAAATCCAAAGTTCCGAGTGACCTCAGCAGCAGTCGTCTCTCGGTCCTACGTGCTCCAAAGGTACTGATCTCATTTATCTCCACGTGATTGGCTGAATGTTTGTCTTTTTCGCCAGTAAAAACGCCGAGAGCGCAAGAGCCGGGCCTCCCACCACTCACGAGTCCCCGGCGCGGGGTGAAGCCCGCGCTCTGGGGATAAGCCCGCGTGTTGGAGGAACCCGCGAGAGCGGCGCCCGCACCCCCAGAGGCCGGGACGCGTCCGGTACGGACGACCCAGGTCAAAGTTAGAAAGCCCTCAGTTACTGCTCGTGAACACTGGTGTATCTGTAAACACAACACGACTGTCCAGGTGTTTAAAACACTACAAGATTATTTCTTCAAGTACCCATCTGATTTAGCGGTCAGAAACAAAACCAAACCCCTGCGAGACGGAAACAATGGGTGTACAGCGTCCCCGAACACGGGAGCCTGCTGGCGGCATGCGCGGCTTAAGTTACGGCGTGGCTGTTGTTTTAATTTTCACTCATAAAAAAACTCTTTCTGGACCCGGAAACTGAAACCAGCCACGGGGAAAACGGGGAAAGCGAACAGCACTCACAACACAGGGTGGGAAAGGCGTGAGCTCCCCTTCTGCTCCCTGACACGCCTTCCTCCCGGCAGGTGACCCCGACTAGGCGGACAGCCGCGCACAAAGGCATGTCAAACAGGACTTCCTATCTCCTCCTAGGGCTAAAGTAATTATAGCTATCAATTACACTTCAGGAGGAGTTTATAAATTTGATAAATGCATAAACTGTTTTAGCAGTGTCAATGCAGGGCTCAGCAACTGACCTCAATTCTTATAGTGACAAAGAAAGATGACTCTATCCACTTAAAATTCTATGTTCTGTGACCAGCCAACAGAGCCTCTCCCAGAGATTAGTTTGAAAGGACCATCATAAGGCTGAAAAATGAAAATGGTTGGTGGTTGAAGGACTCAGGTTTCATCATTTGCAATTCTGTCAAAATCAGTGGAAGGCAGGAAATCCTTGGTAAAATGCTGTTACCTTCTTCGGTTGATTCTACCTTGAATTTTTCGACTCAAATTTGGCACCAAAACACACAAAAAAACCCTAACATTCTATTCTAGCACTTTTCGGAAGGGGTGCAGAGCAGCGGGGTTCGGGGTAAGGCCCTATCGGCTCCATCTATGGGGCCGCATCTGTAAAGGGGGCAGCAACAACGGCACGTTCCCGGCAGCCACGGCGCTCAAGGCCTCGGTATACGTGAAGCTCTTACAACACTGGCTGGGACACAGGAGCCACGGAGGCGGATTCTTTTTATCTCATGTTAAAGATAATTTTTTCTTTAAAGAAAAACTAGTAGCAGTTGAACCCTTCTCTACAATGCAAAGACTATGCCTTGATTTTTCATTATTTTTAGGGCTCAGCTTACCAGCAGGTAGGATAAAAGTTTGTTTTTTACCCCCAAAGAACAGAAATTCTATTCAAAAAATTGTCTTCAAACAATTCTGTCCTAAACTCAGAAGGTCTTTATAACAACTCAATTTCAAACCTAAAATAATCTCTTACCAAAAAAGTAGACCTTCTCCTTAATTCCTAAAGCTTTTAACCCTTAATCAAGTGGGAATGAGTCATTTTGAGGCATTAAAAAAATTCACTACAAAATTTTTATTTAATGCTTAAGCGAAATAAAATAGGGCCAGGGGAAAATATCTTCTTTTTTTAATTTATTTTATTTTATTTTTTTTTGGGAAAATATCTTCTATAGCATTATTAGATCCAGAGATTTCTACGTCCTTAAGATAAGCCTGTCATATGAAAATTATGAAATTCTCAATAGGTGCTATAAAATAATGAGATTATCTGATACTGTACACAAAACCTGATATCCTACATAATGGAAAGCTTTATTAACAAAGATCCTAGAGTTTAATTAAATACTTGAAGAAAAACACATATGCTACCATAATACACATATCCAGCCAAGTTTACCGAAGAATTATAAGTGTGAAATAGGTTAGGTAGCTTATTTCTAACTTAGAAAAGTTGCAAAGTTGTCAGTCTTTAAGAATGGATATATTAAGGGTTCAACATGTGCCCTTTAAAGTTTACTTGGGAATACAGAGATAGGTAATTAAAATAAATTGTGCAAACATATATTACATCAATCTGCACAAATTATAAATTCAATGGTGCATTAGTACTGTGTTCAGTGCAATCAAAACATTATCAGTTACCCTCACTGCTGCTAATGCTCATGCTCGTAAGTGAAATGTGTTGTAAAATCAGGCAGAAGGGGCTGGATAGAGACTATCGTGCACTCGTCGGATGAATAAGCAGTCCTTAATTAGCCCATCAGGTTAAGTGCAAGCATTAATGGGCCTTTCCTAAAGTCTAGCTTGACATCTTTCTCCAAACATGGCCAAGAAGAAAGTTCCATTAGCAATATTAATACAAGCTTAGTTGATCATTTTCATTCAATTAACTTCTTTCAATTAAATAGATAGCTTGACAAAAGCAGTGATAAAAGACCTGAAGGGACAGCTGATGACTCGAACTGCACATTAGTGTGTGAGGGGTCGCGGGGACTAAACGGACTGTAAATCCAGCATTCAATTTGGAAAATGCACTTCTTCTGCTCTCACTCCTTTAATGAGCGATTTTAGCTGACTAGATGTGTTTGCTGCAGAAATTTCATGGCGAGTCAAGCACCCTTTTTCTTTTCTTTTTTTCTACCCCACAGTTATATTCTCAGCAGCGGTGACTTCCTGCCAGTGCTCCAGCCACAGTAACTCATGACTTCTCTTTCTGCACGCTTAAAAATGAAGATACTTTTAAATAATTTATATGCAACTTGCATTACATTAATGACCTTATCTCCCACCTCTGTTAATCAATTTCTGAAAAGATCAAAAAAATACAATCTGCAAGAGATCATTCAGTGAAAAGTGAAAATACTAAAAAATTTTATTTATATGTCATCATGACTCAAAATACTTAGAGCAAGTTATAAAAGATGCATGTAACAATGTAAAAACAAGGGTTTCAAAAAGGCAAAAGTAAAATGAAAATGACTTTTCTTCATTTAAAAAAGTTTTGCAAATTAAAAATTATGCCTAAAACAAACCTGTACTTCTATTCTTAGGAAATGAGGCAAGTCAGAACACATTTGTACATTATTTGACCTCAGTAAACATACACAAACACAAACAAAACCCCCCAAGTATTGTATACCTTAAATAACTGAATCCATCGTTTCTGTTCCATCTGTATACATTGTTGCATTTCAGAATTAGTTGTAACTCCAATACTTTGAAATGCTGTAATATACTCTTCTCGAACTTCTGGTTTTGTTTCTGGATAGGCCAACTTGATGATCCCTAGGCAGGCGTCTCGAAGGCAGCGAGACAACATTATCAGCTCTTCTAGAGTAAAAGGCATCATTGATGATTGTCTTTGACCTACAACTGGAGAACATAATCCAATGTTCTATCATGCTCGGTTTTTTTTTTTCCATTTCTTAACACAGAGAAAGACTTAACAGACTTACAAAACTTTTCTATCATCTATGAAAATGGATAGGCCATGAAGCCAGCAAAAAATGGATTCCTCAAAACTCTTACCTTCTATGGGGTCTCCAAAGAATTCATTGTCATGTATGGAAATAAGTGAGTGACTGAACAGAGAGCTAAACAGGTAGAAGAGAGGGATGATCCGACTGGAGTCTTCCAGAGACATGGGGGAGCCCCTGGAGATCACTTGGAGCAGTGGCACCAGAGACCTTGAGATGGCAGGAAAAAAAGATGATTTTAAGGTTAGTTCTAATTTGGGAATGAATTAAGACATGACATCAGACAAACACAATCAGGGAAAAGAACATTCATTTTAGCAGTTGAGCTACTTAAAGGGAAGGTAAAGTCCTTCAAACAATGTGGGTCCGTCAGGAGCTCAAACTAGGAAGTAGGACAGCAAGCCACCGCTTGACTTCTGTTCGGGCTGCTGTGAACCACCCGACGAAAGCAGTTACTGAGAGTGTGCCAGTGGTCCCCAGAGGGTCACAGTAGGCAATGCCACTACTTTTATGTTGAAAACTATCCCCTCTCCTCCCTCTCTACTTCACATATCAAAGTATCGTGCTGGCCTCAGGAAACACTTATCCAGCTGCTGACATTCAGGACCGTCCAAAACTGCGGAGTGTTGGCCCTAGATAAAAGCTTCAGGGATAGAGAGCCCCCTCCGGTGTCCTGGGCCTTGTTTCTGTCAGCCACGCTTCCCTACCAGTTCTCCCGAGTCCTGAGACATCCCAGAGCAGCTCGAGAGCACGGCGATCTTTAGAGAGCCCTGTCATCTGTCTCACGCATCAAGAGCTATGAGCTATTAAATTGCGTCTCCACCTAGAATCTGCTCCCTTTCTCCCTTGGTGGAATGCGGTTCCTGGTCTTGTTGAACATTCGCTGACAAAGGCTCCCTTGCAAGCTCTTCCCAATCTATAAAGCCCCAAGGTTCCCTACAGCATGTCCTTTCGGTCTTGAGCTGCCAAATGCTGTGGGCGAGATCGCTCTCTGATCCTCAAACCTCGAATATCTGTTTCTACCCAACCACAGATCTGTATTAGACGCACTACGACCAGGAGTAAGGATCCACAAATTACCAACCGGCTGCCTGCCACTGCCAAGAGGTCCGTGAGAGAGCAAGGCAGGAGTGAAGGCCAGGCAAATGTCCTTTTATTCTAGTGGGGCTTCGGCGCGCTGGCCTGAGCCACCCCATAAGGTAAACAAGAGAAACGAATCATGTTCACTTAAATTACAGAAAAAAAGCCCATAATTTACTATAATGGAAGACACGCCTTCGAAGCCCAGAGAGCTGGCCGGCAGGTGAGCACCTGAGACCAGGGGTGGCCCCCCGCCTCCGGACACGGTGCCCGCCGCGGCCCTTTCCCCCGGAGTCTCCCTCCTACAGCAGTCGCTCCTCTGTGCTCTCTTGCTGGAAACCAAGAGAACCACTTAGACTGCGGTGAGTACTACTTACTGCTGGCGTCACGTGACAAGAAACGGGCAAGTCAGAGTCACAACAGTTGCACAGAGTTAAAGACGAGCGGGAAAGACGAGCTGGCGGTCCACGCGCTCCTGCATCTTCAGAGGCACCTCCATCATCCCAGAGCCTGGGAGGTTCGACCTCCGGGCTTCTAGCCCAGGCCACCAGCACGTCACAGGCTCAACAAGGAAACCCACATTTTCTCACGCTCCTGGGATGACGGCTATGCTCGCTAGAACTTATGTGTCCCAGCGGAAGTCTCGTTAGGAAACTATTTCCAAATTAACTCAATACCAATTTCAGAAAAATCAGGCATTTTAATTTTAAATCATATTCCAAGAGTAAACTCAAGAAACTTACACTGTAGTAATATAATCTTAATATGTCTCCCATCGTAAGTCTGAGGAACTTTAAACAAGTAAACTGAAACCCAAATTCTCAAACTGGTTTTTAAGAAATACAGAGTTTTAAAAATTTTGGGTAACTTTACAAACGTATAAAGTAATACTGACAGCTTACTGTAACTAATAAGACCTCGTTTTTCTTTCCCACCCCGTGGCCCCCTTTCCTCGCCATAAACAAACAGGCAGCATCAGGCAGAGCCGTGGCGGGGGCTCCATTGCTAAGCGGAAACACTCTGAGGCCAAAGATCATTTCCTGTCCCAACGATCCCCGATCTTTTGTGCTGAACACACCTGTCATGGGCCACGGCTGGCAGAGTCACAAGGGGCTGAAGCCACCAGAAAAGCTAACAAGACATACACAAAATCTTTACACTGTAATTTGAAAATGCAAGGGCGGAACGAATGTTTCTGGACCTAAGGCGTTGCAGGTGTCCCCCTGATCCCCGCTGCCTGCCCCGCCCATTTCCCGCGCGCCGGTGTCCGCAGCCACGGGCGAGTGTCGCTCACTCCGCGCACGGACATGAAGCGAAGAAACCCAAGCGCATCCCTCAGAGGGATGCTCTTCACAAGCCACGTTCCCTTTCCCTGTAAGACGGGTCTGTGCAGGTCAGCGACCTGAACCCCGGCTCCCGCTGCACAGCAGCGGCCCGAGACAAAGCAGCGGGGCGGGCGTCCTCTCCACACGTCCCCGCCTCACACGACACGCCGCAGACCCAGTCCACATGCTCACCCCGGGGACACCTCGACCCTCACGCACCAGAAGTCCCTTCCACTGCCTGTCAAGGAAGGAAGGGAGGGAGGGAGGGACGGAGCGAAGGGCAGAAGGACGCTCCCTTCCCAACTCTTGCCCTAAAGCTGAGAGGTGTGTTTCCTTCATCGGACGGGCCGCAGGCCGCCGTAATTCCCAGGACGGCCAGGGGCATTTCGCAAGCTTAGTCTCTGGTTCCCTGAGCCGCACACTCATCTTTTCCTACGACAGCAGGGCCAGTTCGCTCAGACTCCTGACAGAGCAGAGAGTCCACAGGGCACGAGGCTAGGCTGGCACACCACGAAGGACGTCTGGATATCAAGTTCGCTGTTTAGTACACATTCAATTAAAATACGTATATTAAAGATTCCAGACTTCCAGTTACATAATGATTCATATAAGAAAAATCAAATTACATAAATAAATAGTTTCAAAAACCAACTTCTACAACATTTCATATGTTTTAATGACTGTAATGGGTTAAATTTGCTTCAACTGTGTTTTCACTATCAAAACATATGAAAGTCATATGGTTTTAAAAAGAGTACGGTATTAAAAACAAACTTACCGTCAGATACAGCCATCCTCTTCACGTATATGGATAAACAGCTGTAAAATTAGGCATTAATTTCCTCCTCTTATGAGATTGAGACCATCTAGAGTTTTTCTTACATAAAATAAGCATTACTTTGCAATACCGTCTTAGAATGGCCTCGGTCAGGCCGCCACCCCCACGGACGTAAGCTCGGTCTCTAAGTCTGCGCGACACGTACCCTGTGATCATCCGTGTTGTCATGGAAGAGATCAGAAACCACAGGTGTCTCAGAAACCTCGCATTAAAGGCTAAACTGTAGAGAAGCCTAAAAAGGGAACGGGGAAAAATAAGTGAGAATAAGCAGATATTCATTCAACATATTTCTTCAAAATTCAAGAAAGCTATAAACCGAAGAGAGTCTATAACTCAGAAAACATCTGTACTAAGCCCACAGAGAACATGCCTCCCGCACCCGGCCGGCGCCGCGGTACCGGAAACGTTCCCACGCTGCGGGCCGCAGCAGGCGTCAGGCCGCGTGGCTGTTCTGGGCCCCTGAGCCCTGAGCCCTGAGCCCCGAGCCCTGAGCCCCGAGCCCCGAGCCGGGCCGCGAGCTGCGTCCCACGCGAGAGAGACGGGCGGCTCGAAAGCGCAGGCTGGCTCACCCTCTGGCTACGTGTTATGTGAATATGCTATATTTTATGGTACTAAGTTATTACTAATCTACATTTGAAAATTTTTAAATACGAATTTTAAGTCACCATTCTTGAAACAAGCACATAAAAACGTGTTTTTTAAGGCTTAACTAGCGTCTGAAATAGAATTCAGATCTAAATGTATATTTTAAAGGTTTTAAAAAAAACCCTTCTGTATAGTATTAACTTGATTAAAAAGACTAAAAATCTTTGTGGGTAAAGGGTGGAAGCTTAGGGGCGCCTGGTGGCACAATCGGTTGAGCTCCCAACTTTTCCGGCTTGTGTTGTGATCTCGCGGTCGTTGAGATGAGGCTCCCCGCGCAGTGTGAAGTCGGCCTGATACGCCCTCTGCCCTTCCCTACTGCACTCTGCCTTCCTCTCTCAAATAAAATAACCCTAACTCTAACTCCGTGCGGCACACGGCATTACGGTGACAGGATACACTTCTCGTCACAGAGCTATCATCAGGAAAAAAAGTCTGCATAAAACATTTTTACAAGTGTACGAGTCAAAAATTAAATTTCAAACTTCTCAGACTAAACCACAGTAAAAAGGTTTAGGACGGTGGGAAAACATGGCCTTGAGAAAGGAGCGTCACCTCACTCTAGACTCGCGTTAGAAGAAACGAGAAAGCAGACGAACGAGAGCAGGGCTTCGGTGAGCGGAACCCGAGGCTGTAAGCGTCGTCAGTGCAAGCAGAGCGTGTGTTAGGAATGACGCCGGAATGAAAACACGCAGATGAAAATGCTGTGAGGACAGAATCTCACGTTTTCAGTATCTGCGAATCCCTGGTCACGTGGTTTTGGCGGGATGCTGGAGTTCACACTGAATCACAATCTCCACGCTGGAAGAGAGCTCAGAGCCTGAGTCCCACCCCCAACGTGGAAAGCCGGCGTGGGGCAGGAACAAGCACGGGCCCCGGGGTCCCCGAGGGCTCTTCTGTCTCCCCCAGGACGTCCCGAGACCGCTTCGACTTCTCTCGGTAAGAAGCGGCCACCAACACCGGCCGGCCGGTCTCGCTACAAACACGGCCGTGTGCAGCCCCGCTCTCCACCCACGTGAGCGCGCGCTTACCGGGGCTCCCACACTGGAGGGGGTGCACGGTATTCGGAGCAGACCGGGTCTGACGAGGAGCGTGTTCAGTGCAGACAGCGAGTCAGTTATCAACACGACTATCTCAAGATCGATTAATCAAGTGTTTTCCAGCATGCAACCCAAAATACCAAAGATATTCTTCAGTACTGGTATTTTCTGAGTGCACAACAGGGATTGTGGAGGACTGGTTTTAGAGAACCCGACCCCGTTCTGAGACATATAAACGGCCATAAAAGCACCGTCGTTTACAAACCAGCGAGAGCAGGACGGAGTGTGGAGCTGACCGGGGATCGCGGCGCCGCGGCTGCGAAGCCTCTTACATCCCTCGGGACACCCGCCCCGCCAGGCCAGGCCACGGAGGCCGGCAGCAACGGGCGCTCCTCAGGACACGAGGGGCTGCAGCTCAGACAGACGCCGACTCTACGAGGGGCTTAGATCTGTCCCAGGTCATGCGAGCAGAGAGTGGTAACCACACGACCCTCATCCATGAGAAAGGTCAACCAGGTGAGGCTCGAAAGCAGTTAGAGAAATGTCAGCACCATGTTCTCCAGCACGCTGAATCCCTGTCCCTCATGTCTAAGCAAATTCCCATTTAAACTTTCCACTTCCGGGGCGCCTGGGTGGCTCAGTTGGTTGGGTGACTGCCTTCGGCTCAGGTCATGGTCCCGGAGTCCCGGGATCGAGTCCCATATCGGACTCCCGGCTCTGCGGGAAGTCTGCTTCTCCCTCTGACCTTCTCCCCTCTCATTCTCAGTCTTTCTCTCTAATAAATAAATAAATAAATAAAATCTTTAAACTTTCCACTTCCCCAAACTAAAGGACTCTGCTGCTGTGCATGTGAGCTGTACTGAAGACAGGACTGCGTGCCCATCTCTGAGATACTGAAAATGCTGGCCGCACTCCCAACACGGAGACTGTTAAGTCTGATCTCACCGCCTTTATGGACCTTCATGGACTCTGAAGGACGTCCAAACAACCACAGGTAAAACACAAAGACAGCTATGAAACACTCAAAAGAATTCTAGAAGGTAGTACTTGCTTTGTTGCTTGCCTATTTCTCTTCAATCAAGAAACTGAGTTCTTTTAAAAAAATGGATTATCAAGTATAATTTTACTGATAGTAATAAGATTTCTTAAAATTGTGTTACCTATAAATACTAAAACTTAGCCCCTAAAAATCTGAGAAGTTACATATTTTCAATGTGTGTCTCCTTCACTCTTTTTTCTTCAGAGCAACACAACAATATGTTTTAAGAGCATTAGCAACATTTCAGTCCATCTTCCCAGAAATAACCAGACTTAATGCCTAGAGATAAATCCCCCAGATACTATGTGGATTCATGTAAACAGAAATGGGTCCTCCCAGGATACTCACTCTTAAAACAGAGTTCTCCCTCTTAAGATAATTACCATCTTTCCACAGAAATATATATATAGGAGCTTTATTGCCAAAAGATAAAGAAGCGACCTGTTCTTTATGTATACTGGGATATGGTAAAAATGACCCACTAAGTTTCAGATAGCTGAGATAACCCTGTGAGTTACTTAGTAAAGCACCCCAAGTCCGGGCCAGCTGTCCGCGGGGCCTACCCGAGTCATTACGGAGAACAGGGCAGAGGGAAGCAGCACACACGCAGGCAGGAGGGCCACCCTCAGACACCGTGCCGGTGTTCCAGGAGAGGAAACGGGACCGGTCGGCCACCCAAAGGCCATGTTTCCCCTGTGACGCACAGGCCGAGACCTAATTAATTCTCCGTGTTTTCCTGCTCAAAGTATCACTTGTTGGAAAATCAGTATGAAAATAAACATAACATTTCACCTCTGAGATGAGATTAAAAATACATTCTAAATTTCCTTTCTTATTACAAAAATTTTAAGACATAGTTCAGGTTGAGGCAACTTGCCAAAGAACTTGTCTCCCCGGGCCAACTGAGAACCCAGAGGAGAAGCCCAGACTCAGAGCCGCGTTCAGTCCGCACCCCGAGGCCGAAGCCACGGCCGGCTCCCAGACAGGGCCCTCGGTCCCGACAACGGCTTTTACGTAAAAACGAACAGACGCGAAAACGGAACTTTCCCTCGCACTACAGTTCCACTAAATGGGGAAAGCAGCATTCATTACGTGGGTGCTTTCTTTACTATTAATATTACTCTTAAAAAGTACACGTTAGAAGATTAATATTGGCTGCACGTGTGCTTTTTCCAAGTTTACTTGTGTCTCCCGCGAATCGGCTGTCACTCATAAATGTTTAGAAAATTCTCAGAAGTTTCAAAACTCACTTATTGCGAAGTCTGACCAAATCAAGACCACTTGTTAATTTGATGTCTGACAACGATTATCAATTAGTTTATAATCTATGCATGACTTAAAAATAGATTTCATAATATCATTATGTACTGAAATGTTTAAAAGCTCACAAATCTTATCTGGCCACTATCACAGAAAATTCTAACATGAATCAAAAGCAAATTAAATATATTTTTTATATTCCTTTTTTTTTTTTTTAATTTGTCAGAGAGCGAGATCACAAGTAGGCAGAGAGGCAGGCAGAGAGGGAGGGGGGGAAGCAGGCTCCCCGCTGAGCAGGGAGCCCGATGCGGGGCTGGATCCCAGGACCCTGAGATCATGACCTGAGCCGAAGGCAGCCACTTAATCGACTGAGCCACCCAGGCGCCCCTTAAATGTATTGATTGTACTGAAAACATCACTGATGAGAAAGCAAGCAGGAAATCACAGGCAAAAAGTAAATTTCTCTCTGTAGGTATCCAGCCTCAATATTTTCAAAAGAAAGTATAAAAATCTGTTTACAAACACATGAGCAGTATAATCTGCAGTATGAAACAAAACACAAATCTGTGTTTTTCCCCACTGGAGTTGTGCGCTAACTCACGCCACAGGAGACTAGAGACGGGAACTTGCGAACGCCCATCACCGCCCGCACTCGACAGCTCACGGAGAGCCGGCGACAGCCATGCACTTCCGGGCACAGACTCATCTAAACCACAACTCATAACACAGAACACAATTAAGCCGGCTTCTTCTATTGGTTTGTGGTGGAAAAATGAAGCAGACGTTACAATAAAACTGATCTGTGAGGACTTCTGATTGGATGTATTTTCAAGAAAACCACAGGCAAATTATAATAGCAACCTTTGTGATCCCTAAAACACCACCTTTTAAAATTCCACTTCAAAGGTTTTAGAAGTCCAGGCGACAGCAGAGCTGGGTCCCAAGAACAAGTCCGTCCAGCTCCCGGACTGTAAGCCCCACTGCCGACATTCGCACTAACAGGAAGTGCCTGCCATAAAATGAAAATGTCACGGACAGCTGGAATTACAGGTGAAATCTCAGTGTGTAACTCAGGAAGGCCTCTGACAGAGGATGACCTTAGTGTGAACCTAACAGACAACTGAGCAAGAAAGAGAAAAGGAGGGAAGATGCACTTTGGATGGAGCCGGCCGGAGGCAAAGGGGCCGGCCTGAAACAGGGGAGGCAGAAAGCCAGCGCGAGCAGGTTGGGGCAGAGAGGTAACCAAACACTCGATAAGTGAAGGATACAGAACAAATCGGTAAACCACGGAAGGTGAATTTTTTCCTGAAAGCTAAGGGGACACCCCGGCAGGGCTCCGAGTAGGAGAGTAACGGGGTTACGTTTTTGACGTTCAGTCCGGCAGACAGAGCATGAGAACGAGCACCCCCACACCACAGTGACTGAATGTGTGTGCAAGAGAGCAAGAGAGAACGACTCTAAGCCTACGCTCCACAGCCAGTCCTTCCAACAGAAGTTTCCGTGATGCTGGGAGGGGTCTACACTGTGCCACCCGATAGGGCGGCCACCGGCCAGCCACGCGGGCCACGCGGCGAGCTGTGTGGCCAAGGAACTGGGCGTGTACTTCCATCTCATTGCAAGTAGTTTGAAGTGAAGTAGCCACATTTTGCTAGCGGCTCCCCCAGCGTGAGCCCAGGTTTTGGGAGAAAGATGCTGAACTCAATCTTAGGGAGTACGTAAGGGGTCTGGGCACAGCCCCCGTTAAACTGCTACACAGGAGTCTGGAGCTCCAGGAAGCGGGTGAGGCCACGTCTATCACCCAGGGAATCAACTGAGTAGGAAAACACAAAGAAACTGAAGGGAAAAGAAGTCCAAGAAGTTGAGGAAACACTGAAACACAGAGACAAAGAGGAGCCCATGGAGGAAACAGAAAGAGAAGCCCAACAGCAAAGGGAAATTCATGAGAACAGCGTCTGCAAAGGTAACAGCGGAGGGTGGTTTGAGAAGGCGAAGGGCAGCTATGCAGAAGGCCACGGGGGGCCGGGCTTGCTGGGGGACCTGTGGGGTGCTGTCCCCCCCACCCCCCGGCAGGGCAGGATGAGGTGTGACCAAAGGCAGGGGGAACAGAAGGGCATGGCCCTCAGCTCTACGTGTAACGCTCCGAACAGCAGAAAGCCAGCCGATGACCTACTAACCTCCCGCCAACTCGGATTCGCAGTCGGCCAGGGTTAAAGCTCAACCCCGGATGCTGGCCACCCTCACGGGTCCATGTAAGTGCCCATCTTTCTGGGTTTAGTTCTCTGGATACTGGGACACTGCCTTCTTGTTTCCCCTCTCACAACACAACCATGTAGCATTTATTCACAGTAAAGATAATAAATGTATTTTCTTCAGGAAAAAATAAATTTATATCCAAATATTTATTCAGAGTCCCAAGTCCACTGGCAAGATTTATAAATTTTCTCCCATAAAAGGAGCTGGCAATTCATTTATTACTTAAGTTTTAAAAAATTTAAGTAATTCCCATGATCCGAAACTCAAAACCATATCAAAGCACATACACTGAGGGGCACCTGGGTGGCTCAGTCAGTAGAGCCTCTGACTCTTGATTTTGGCTCAGGTCATGATCTCAGGTCCTGGGATTAAGTCCCCGGTGGAGTCAGGCTCTGCACTCAGTGGGAAGCCTGTGTGAGATTCTCGCTCTCCCTCTGACCCTAACCCCCACTAAAATAAATAAACAAATCTGAAGCTGAAGAAGGAGGAGGAGGAAGAGGAGAAGGAATAATAATTAAAATTGCAAATCCCAACCATGAAAGTACAAGGGATTTGTATGGGCCTGGAGGGGCTGACAGGGAATCATCAGCCCTGGATTTTATTAATCATCTTTTAAATACCTTAAAAAAAAAAAAAGAAAGAAAAAACCTTGAAAGCAGTGAAAATCTACCACAGTTAAAGTAAGCCTACTTGTTTTCAGGAGCTATAAAAAACATTCTAGATACTTAAAACCTAATATATTTAAGCCATAAATAAAATTCCTAGAGTAGTTTCTTAGAGGAAATAGGTGCAGCGGTCATAAAATCAAGGTTCCACATAAAGCTCCTTTACCCATTAAACACCTTTTGGAAACAGTTCACTAGTGAACCTCAGACCAGGGCAGTGAGGCATTTAACTCCAGTAATTACCATCCGCAGCGATGGACTTTGTGCTACAATAAAAGCCAGTGTCCTCGCGGGGCTGCTATGATCCCGAGATCTCACATCCTGCCCTAATGCAATTAGCCCACAGAGAGCTAATCACCTAATCGAGGGATCGCAGTTTCCCTGACATCTTACTTCCTCCAACAGTAATAAACACCAGGGCGCTAAGGCAGCCCTGACCGGCCGGCTTGCAGTAGTGTTTACAAGGTTTCAGCTGCTGATGCGTCTCTGCATACAGTTCGTTTCAAAGAATGCTTTCCTGAGCAAGAGAAACAGCTCCTTCATGTCAAAGGGGAGCCGTTTACAAAACAGAAGCGAGTTCTTCGGGGTCACGTAACCACCCGGCCCAGGCCAGGCCCTCCGTCCCGGGAGACAGCCCCGCAGCGGGCTGTGTACCGTCAGTCCCTGCCTTCCTCCTCGGACCACGACGGATCTTTGCAGGTTACTCTGTTAAATATTTGTCTAATTCTCAAGAGACCACTAAATCATTACTCAAGTTAGAGAGAGAAAAAGAGTTCAACATTACGGTCACACTTACCTCTGAACAACTAAGCCACATTCTGACTGGCATGTTTTGTTTTGTCCCTCTCAAAAGTTTATTTCAAAGTTTCGAAAGGCAGAACTCAGAGTGCTGGAGTGCGCGGTCGAGGGCGCCGTGAGAAGGGAGTGCTGGGGGAGCCTGAAGGACATGTGACATGCCGGTTCCGTGACACAGGCTCGAGTCTAGTGTTTACAAAGGGGGCGAGGCCTGAACTCCACTCTCGCTTCTACGATACTCTAGAACAACGAGCTTATTTCATTTAATGCGCGACAGGCCAGGAAAATGGATTCAAACTTGAATCACTTGAATGGATTCAAGTGTCAGTTGGTTTAGAAAAGAAAACCAACTTTCATTCCCCGAGCGCCGTCGGACCGGCTGGGTCTCCTCCGTCCTACTCATCAGAGAGCGGCAGCCAGAGCTGCCAGAGGAGGGGGACGCCACTTGCCTGACTTTGGGCACCGCCATCCGGTGCTGCACCATGAGCGTGTGGCCGATGGACGCCATCAGAGTGAAGACCTCCTCGCTGGCGGAGTCCCTCCACACCAGGGCCAGCAGGGTGCTGGTCTGCTGCCTCGTGTCCAGCTTCTTCAGACACTGCTCCGTGATGTATGGCACCGAGAGCCGGCCGTCCTCCTAAACACGCCAGATAAGCTGCTCTGAGTTATCGACATCTGCTCAGAAAGGACCCTCCACACACACACACACACACACGCGCGCGCGCACACGAAACCTGATTGTACTTCCAGGGGAAAACACAAACTGGGCATCGTCTAAAAGTTACCACAACGGGCAAATCAGTCTCTCTCCAAACGCATCCATTAAAGTAGTATGAAATTCTCTAGAGTTCCACCCACAGTAGCGATATCTATGTTAGGCACCAATTTTATCCAGCACAACAACACGGGAACTGTAAATGCTCAGTTTTTGCCTATATGATGCCTATGATGTGACAATATTTCAGTACTGACATTTTAAGAAAAATTTATTTCATATTTTAGACACCATTGTACTAAGCACACACGTGTGGGAATATGTTATCATCTAACAGATTTCCATTTTAAATTATCTGACAGATTACTAATTATCTGACAGTTTAAGCAAAAATATTAAATAATTTATTTCATAAAAAATCAAATGAGATATATTTTCTATTTTAATTTCTCTAAAGATCTGATTCACTAAACAAAACCTGAACTAAGATGCCATGTATTTACCTATTTGGGGTACTAACCAAAGATACATACTTTTTTCATATATGTATGTATACACTCAAGCATGTATAAATATGAACACAACACTGGGTACTGCTGACTACACTGTTTAGAAACTTACATGGATATAAGTTATATAATTTATAATAATCTACTAAATAAAACACTGCTTTAGATAAAAGTAATAAATACTATCTGCCAAACTTGAATCTGTAAATAACATGCATTGGTACTATTTTTGTACTGAACATACTTAAATTACACACAAACAATAACTGATTATACAGAAACCTAAGAGTTTATAAACAGTGAAATTTGACTCTGGAAAAATCTCATTCAATCAAACTAGAATCTACATAATTATCTTCCTCTCCTACAGGAAAGAGAAGGTGTTAAAGTCGTATGCCATCAAAAGGTCTGACCGAAAAATAAAGATGATCTGCACTCAAATCTGTTGAATACCCGGCCTATACAGCTGGGCTGCTTGTTCTGAACCCAAATGCGGACAGGAAGGGAGATAATAAACAACGCAAGGGAAAAATGAAGAGGAAAAATGAAAAAGAGAAACAAAAGTATCAAGTCACATAATTCTAGTAATACAGACCTTGAAATCCTTGTATATTAGGGAACAAAAATAAAGTGGAGTAAGATTTCCCACAAATATAAGTAACAAAATTAAGTTGCATTTTTTTTTTTGGCAGTTTGTCAAAAAAAATTTTAATGACTTTTTGGGATGCCTAGACCATGAAATGGCTCACCCATCAAAGCCTTACATTTAGAAACTTCAAAATAAAAGTTTTACGCCATATTCCTCGATAGTCTTATGGGCTTTAAAATTTTTTTATAATTTAAGTTCAATTTAGTTGACACATAGTGTATTATTAGTTTCAGGGGTCCAGGTCCGTGACTCCTCAGTCCTCCGTAAGGCCAGTGCTCACTCCGCCCGTGCCCTCCTTCGTGCCCATTCCCCGGGCACCCCTCCCCAAGTCCCCTTCCCTCCAGCGGCCCTCAGTTACATTTCCAGAGTTAAGAGTCTCTTACGTCACATGACTTCACTCATATGTGGAATTTCAGAAACAAAACAGGCAAACCGAGGGGAAGGGAAAGAAAAACTAGAACAACACAGACAGGGCGCCAAGCGGCTCTTGGGGTCCGCGACAGCAGCGTGGCCACAAGCAGGCGAGCCTGAGCGCTCTTTCCCGCTCCCTGTGCCTCAGCCCTGCTCTTCTGTCTGTGTCCGGACAGGAGTGACTCCGGAGCTCCGGCGGGCGCAGCCCAGAGCCCCACCTTCGCGTGCACACCAACTATCCTGTGTATAGACATTTTAATGTCACAGCTTCTCTAGAAGGTAATTAAGTGTTAAAAAAGTGTCTTCCTAAAACAAAAGTTTTGTCTACCTTCCATCTACAGACTCCTACTTTTTTTTAACCATACAAAAAAATTTACATTTTTGTGTGCAGTTCTGAATTCTGACGGCTATAAGATTTCCAGCTTCCACCAAAAAACACTCCGTTTTGCCCCTTTGTAATTAGCCCTTGCCCTAGCCGTAAGGGGCAAGGACTCATCTGCTTTTCCTGATTGTTAGGATTTTTCACCTCTGCTAATAAAGCTTTTTGTATTGGAGGGCACGGTACTAACACACCCTCTCACGTCACAAGATCCTCAAGATTCACTTGCCTGGAAAACCTGAGCCCTCTGGAGTGTATTCTTTCTGGGATTGGACTTAGTATTAATCAATGGGAAATTTCCTAATAAAAAAAATGTTTAAACCCATGACAACCGTCTATCAAGATATCTCAATTGTGTAATTAATAAGAGAAAAAGCAGATATACCACGGGGGACACACGAATTATGTGTGTGTATAATGCAAAGCGTTTTATTCCTTGAAAATACATAGCAAACCATGCTAGGTGAGAAACAGGAGAATGGGGGGCACAGAGATTATATGTGACAAAAAACTCAAAATTCATTTTCAAATAAATTGTAACATTTGTCATCTACAAAACTGCCGAAAATTAACAGGAGACGTCACTTGGTGCCCACAGACAGGGTCAGGAAGAACTTAACTTTCTCCCCCTTCGAGGCAGGGAGCAAGGGAGCGCGGCTGCTGACGGGCACGAGTTCTGTGCCGACAACGCTCCGCCCGCGCGGTGGCGGCTGCAGGGAGGCGCACGTGCTGAGAGATCACTCGCTGCCCATCACTTTAAAAGGGCGAATTTTATGGTAAAGTGCATCGCAATAAAGCTGCTCCAAAAAAATTCTTAAAAATAGAACAATGCCTGGTACACAGTAAGTGCCCTTCCTGAGAACCAGGAACTTATTAGCCTTGTAACCCACCAATGTCACTTCTAGGAAGATTTCCCACGTAACGGCTAAATTACTACACAGCACGGCCTGCTGTGCATAAAAACCGCACGCACACTGCTGTGGGCGGGCAGGGCCAGGTGTGGGAGGGCCCCACCCCAGGTCGCGGGACGGGCGCGCGTGGGAGCAGAGTGGCCACGGAGGGCGGCACGCTTTACAATGAGAGCGCGTGCATGCGTTACGTATGCAGTTAACGCTGAGGATGGACACAAAGTTAAAGTGACTTCAAGATCAGAGGAGCGGCGTGCAGTGTGGCCCGCTCCCTGACCCTGGTCCCCGGGGCTTACCGGAGCGCTCGGCTGCTTGCCTGTCCCTTCGACCTCATCCTCCGAGTCACTGGCCGAGTCCTGACAGCTCGTGCTGGCGGGTGCGACCGGGAGCTGAGACAGGAAGGTCTGGAGCACCCTCAGATACACGAGCAGCCCTTCCTCAGAGAGGGTCCCTGTGTAAAACAGTCAGGGTGACATTTACTTAGAAGCGATCAAACAGAAACTGGAAAACTCAGGTATCATCTTATATTCAGGGAGACATTTCTTTTTTTTAAAAGATTTTATGTACTTATTTATTTGACAGAGAGAAAGAGGCAGGCAGAGGGAGAGGGGGAAGCAGGCTCCCCGCTGAGCAGAGAGCCAGATGCGGGGCTCGATCCCAGGACCCTGAGATCACGACCCGAGACGAAGGCAGAGGCCCAACCCGCGGAGCCCCCCGGGCGCCCCGCAGGGAGACATTTCTGACCACAACTGATCATCGGAGTTCTAATAATCCGCGCACAGACGCGCGGACGAGGACACCGGAGAAAGATGCGGTGATTCCAGAACAGGCGCACCTCAGAAGTTCAGCGTCGGTGGTCACGACGACATTGCCCTCACAGGAGTCCTCCCATTCAGCTTTAAAATTCTTTTTAATCTGTGTGGCCTTGTAACATGTATCTGAATCAGGCCCCGCCCCTTTTTAAAAATAATGTCGACACCCAAGGTGGGGCTTGAACTCACAACCCGAGATCAAGAATCGCATGCTCCGCCGATGGGAGCCAGCCCGGCGCCCCTGAACTGGGACGATGAGCCTAGAAACTCTCCCCAGGGGCGCCGTCTAGGACACAGACCTTCAGCAAATACGCTCCCCCTGCAGAGGCCACCCTGACCACGTCCGCCGCCCCTGACCCCCCGCTCTTGGCGGCTAGCTGCTAGTAGCACGCATGCGCGTCCGGGTGAAACACAGCCTGCATCTCATACCCAGGTAATGCTCGCCAACGGTTAAGACAAAGAAGAAGAGCCACGGTGCCCCGCTGCTCGTCCTGGAGCAGCTGCTCTCTGGTAACAACAGTGCATTCAGGAAGGGCTCATACGGGAAAACAGTGTTCGCATCTGCTAAGGCTGGAATGATGAAATGGAAAATCTGATCTGTAAAAGGTGCTGCCAAAAACTCCTCAGTGAAGGCGCTAAAAACTTGTTGCCTGAAAAAGAAAAATGGAAGCTTTTATCAAAACATATTGTTTATAAAATCGTTTATTAAAATTAACGCAAAATATTCTTTTTTTTTAGAGTTTATTTATTTATTTGACAGGAGAGAGAGCACAAGCAGGCAGAGAGACAGGCAGAGAGAGAGGGGGAAGCAGTCTCCCCGCCGAGCAGAGAGCCCGAGGCAGGGCTCGATCCCAGGACCCTGAGATCATGACCCGAGACGAAGGCAGAGGCTTTAACCCACTGAGCCACCCAGGCGCCCCAACATACAAAATATTCTTTTCTAAATTAATGGAAATTAAGCATTCGGTATCAACCAAATTGCCTTGAAATTAATTGATTTTGTGCCTTTCCTACTGAAAAAACTCTGCCATGTTTTCATATCTTTCAATAGCTACTAGAAGAGAGGAAAATAACCAGATCATCAGAATTATATATTTATATTAGGGTATAGGCCAAACAGAAATAGTAGACTTTTTCTTTAAACTGAGTCACATTATAAAGTAAAAATTTGACTTTGAAGTCTATATGTAAAATAGCATCCATGTAAAAGTTACTGTTAGATACAGAACCTGTGAACTTACAAAATCAGTAAACTACCCCATTCTTACCTTGCACCTTCTGGACAGGAGTTGTAAGTAAAGTGCAATGGTTTCAGAACATTCTCTAGCAAAATGTTTGCTATAGGAACTCGAGATAAATCAGAATATTCAATACTTGATGGAAGCTTGTTGTTAATTAACAAATAGAGAGATCTATAATACCCTAAAAGAAAGGAAAAACACATACTTAAAATTTGGTACCTGAATCATAATAAGGAGAAAATGTGTCAATTTTTAAATGCTTTTTATAAATGTCCATGGGTCCAAATTTAAGTCAATTCTCTTTCAACTTTCCTTTTTTGATAAATGTTACTAGTTAAACAGATAATGGCCCCCTTTTTAAAGTTTATTAATTTTTTAAAGTAATCTCTACAGCCAACGTGGGAGTTGAATTCACAACCTGAGATCAAGAGTCGCACGCTGCACCACCTGAGCCCGGCAGGAGCTCCTGCAACTTCTTTATTACGGAAAAGTTAAATACACAAGTAGCCTGAAATGGTATATAAACTCCATCTGCCCATCACCCACTCCTCCATTCATTGGGAAGCAAATCTAAAATACAATTATTTCAGTGTGTCATCCAACGACTTTATTTTTCTTAAAAATACCATTATGACAGCTAAAATAAGTTAACAATAATTCCTTGCTCCCACAAGCATCTAGTCAGTGTTCAAGTTTCCAGCTCCCTCTTGCTATCAATTTTTTTAACTGGTTCGCTTGAATCAGGATCCAAGAAAGGCCCATATATCGTGATGAAAGTATTTAACTAGTTTTGCGGTTTGCAAGAACACGCTGAGCTCCTGGGCATAAGCGTCCGGATGCACCCACCGCAGTGGTTATCCGCATGGATTCCACACCATCCCGTCTTTGGGCAACGGCGTGGGCTTGGGCCAACCCTGAGCTCTCCTGCCCACGAAGAGCACCTCCAGACTCATCTGTCCTCATCTCCCGACCGGGAGCCACAACCTGCCACCCAGCCGCCTTTCCTCCAGGGCTTACGGGCCTTGTTCAGAGGAAATGATGGCTTCGGACACCACAGTATGGGCACCAGGGAATTCAACCTGAAGCAGCAACCTTTCTGACCTTTCTAAGCTTCTGCTTGGCTTGCGAGGTGTGCAGCAAACATCAACTCTGGCCTCACCAGTGATCCAAATCCTGCAGTCTTTCAAACACATTTGCCCCCTTTCTATAAAGGGGGAAGAACAATCTTTCGGTGTAGTTTGTAAACATCTCATCATTGTCCAGACCCATTTGGTAGAGCACGTTAAATACACAATTCATTCGGTTTACTTTATGAAAACAGTCCTACACAAATTCACGTAGAGGCCGCTTTTATGCAATAGGCTTGAGCAAGGGAAACTTGATTACGGCACAAGGCCACGGCTGAACACAGACAGGCCCATCAGCAAAAATATAAAAACCTCCAACTATCCATAGGCCCTAACTGATCAACGGGCTACAGACAACGAGGCACAGTTACCAAAAAGGGAGAAAATTCCATTTGTCCCCAGACCTCCTCACCTGCCCCCTTGACGAACAGCCCCCACCCACCGGCTCGAGGCAGACGGTCCGGCCTCTGCTCCCCGCAGTGGATTCAGTCAAGTTCTACCCCCTTCGTTCTGCTTCAGGAGAAACCTTTCACCACCACAGGGCCGGCTTCCGCCCATCCACCGTCTGATCGTCGCCCGGCAGCCGGGGCCCCGCCTGAGCGGACAGATGCCACCAGCTGTACTTGCGTCACGGCCACTAAACACAGACTCTTCGGTGCTCTGCCGTTAGTCCTACTCTGACTCCAACCCGACTCGGGGACTTTGATCACCAGCGGAAGTTGGCAGGGGGCCTGGGAGCTCTTTAGCCCCGGGACTGAGAAGATGGAGGTGGGCGCGAGGGACGGACGGGATCAAGAGGTACTGACTTCCAGCCACAAAATGAGTCCGTCACAGAGATTAAAAAAAAAAAGACAGCATAGAGAATACGGCAAGAATTTTAAAAAATACCACACGAAGAAAATTTTAAAAATATTCTACCATCAATACGCCAACATCAATCTGTGTGTAGGATCAGGTTAGCCGATGGCATCGCCTACTCAGCGCGCTGCACTCGGTGAGTCACGGCATGTGCGTGCGGTGACACAGACTGCAATCAGTAAGCAGCGCCGAGTCCAGAGACTCCTGACGCCGGAAGTCAGAGGAACACACATCCAGTGAAGTCAGTCAACCATGAGATGGAAGGTAGCACGGGGAGCACCGCCGACAGTAACGGGGCACGCCGGACAGCGGCCACGCTTGCCGCGGGGGGCCTGAGCACCGCACGGAGCCGTGGCCTCACCCGACGGCGTCACCGCGTGTCCCCACGGAAGGTGCCAGAAGCGGCACTTTCACCGCAAGACTGTGACACACTTTCTTTCTACTTCTAGACACATTTCAAAATAATGCATTTCTTAGTTATGTTCTTTACACTTTTAGAAAAAAAGGAAAAGTAAAAATTCTCACAGATTGCTCAGCCTTAAATCAATATACACAATCAGGCATCAAGCGATACAAGGGATGATTTCTAATTACCATTACTTCATTTTTTTAAAAGATCAAATCCCACAAATTTCAATTTACTTTTAGTTGACTCCTTAATTTCCCAACAAACTAAGTAGGTTTTTTTTCTTTTTCTTTCTTTCTCTTTCCCTTTCTTTTTTTCTTTCAAGATTTTATTTATTTGAGAGAGAGTGCGCACACACATGCACACACCAGCCAGGAGGAGGGCAGAGAAGCGGACTCCCCGCTGAGCAGGGAGCCCGATGGGTTCCATCCCAGGACCCTAGGATCATGACCTGAGCCGAAGGCAGACGCTTAACGATAGAGCCACCCAGGCACCACTTGATTTTTTTTTTTTTTAACTGAAGCCAAATGCTAAGGTTGAGATGTATACATATTTAATTTTTACAGTTTTGGTACTGAGGACTAAATTAGCTAGGTTTAGCCTAGATTAATCCATCACCTCTGGCAAACAAAAGGAAATTTATTTATGGTTTTACCAGTGACTCCAGCCTTCCGGAACCACCTAGAGCCCCTCTTAGGACCAATAACATCTATTTTTTAATGCTCGTACTTGTGAAGTCCAAGCCCGGAAGCACCTGACTTCCTGGCTGTGAGATTACTGGGAGTCAAATTTTTAAACTGTTGTTTCACACTGCTTAATTCATCACAAAAGTTTTAGAAACCCTATCTATTTCAGAGTCACTAACGCGACGTCAGAGGCATTTCGGATCTCGGCCATTGTACCTCACACGACGCAGCCTTGGCCAGGAGAGGGTCAAGGCAGGAAAGCTTTAACAGCCGGTCAGAAAGAACTCCGACTCAGAGTCTTCCTCTGCTCTACGGAACGGCGGCGAAGACCGGGATTTCCTTCTGAGAACGGCTCAGCCGCTAACTCGTGTCCCATTCTCGGGGCACTACCGCTCCCGCGAGCTCGCGGCTGGGCTCCGCTACGGGAGGGCTGGCTGCCGCGGACGAGCGTGGCTGAGGCCCCCCAACGACTGCTGCAAGCAAGCCTTCGCTCGCTTCGTTTTCAAGCAACAGGAAACTTTCGAGAGCGGACCCCACGTCCAGATGTTTTGGGTGGAGAGGGCGGAGGACAGATGTTGGCACTCGGGCCCCCAGCGGGCGCTCCCCTCCGGAGTCGTGCCCTGTCGCGGTCACTCCTGGTGCTGGGAGCCGGGGTGCGAGCCCCACGGGGCGCCTGCCGATGCACAGCCCCCCCCCCCCCGCCCGCTGCCACCTACCATTCTGAATCATGTAGTGCAAAATCTGTTCAATGACGGACACCACGTAGCTAGCGTCCTGTAAGACAGGCAAGTAAGTGTTCTCCGACGAAAACACCTCCAGCATCCTCATGGGAAGTGCAACATTCCAACTGTCGTCGTTACAGTTTTGCAATAACCTGTAAAAACAAAACACAACAAAAAGTATTCGCACACTCACTGGACGGCAAATGTCATCCTAAACTCCCACAAGCGACTCTGCTTCACTATGGTGACTTCAGGGGATTTACCTGCAACAGAGGCTCATCAACCTCTTTATTTGAAATAAACACGTAAGCCTCTCAGAGCCGTCCAACTGCTGCACAAACAGAGAGCTGTGCTTGATTAAGTTCTGGTACATCCATATCTGAAACGGTAAGACACACACGTCACCCTCAATCCGTAAGAAGCTCACTGGGTACAGTACGACGACACTCCAAATCTCCTTACGTGGTAAATACTTATCCAAAACGTGATAAAACATGAATCTTCTGAATCAGCATTTCTTTTGTAGTATATGCCACATGTCTTAGATTGTCTACCTTAAAACAGCACATCGGCATCAAGCTAAATCACTACATTTATTACTAAAACAAAGTACACTTAAAGTTCATCTAAATCTGAAATAAAATAGCTCATTTGGAAAAATCAGCAATTCATGGTAAAAATACATGAGAATACAATACCACTCATAAGGTACACAAGGGTGTCTCTAGGGATCTGGCTTCACAAACACACACTGGAGGGTTATCCGACCCCATTAAAAAGAACACGCTGGAAAACACGTGAACAAGGCTAAGGGAAAGTGTAGTCGACGCTCACCAAACGTTTGGAGTCTTCGTTCTGCTTGTAGAAAAACAGCAGCTGCCTCACCAGGAGGGTAAGGTTGGGCCCACTGGCGATGGAGAAAGCGCCCCCCGACTGTGAGGCACTGGCGCAGCGATCGAACGCGCTTCTCTGGATGGCGTGCTGGAGGCAAGACAGACGACACGTGGGCGGGCGGACCGGCGGGCGCCACGGCAGCGGGGTCTGCACGGCGGGGGGGGGGGGTGGGGGGGGGGAGGACCTAGTCTGGGTGTGCCGCCGTGCAGTGCTTGCAAAAAGGTGAAATGAAACCCAGAAAACTGGGAATGGAATGAAGACCCTTCAATACCCCAAAGACTCTTCCAACACTTTCATCCTTAGCTGCAGCCCATGTTACTATTTTATTATTTAAAAGTCACCTAAAAACTCCCCAATTTAGAAATCTTTATGTAAATATAAACTACTAAAATTAATTATTGAGGAAAACGCTATTATCAACATTAACTTTCATTACACAGGTGGACTAAAATACCCACAAATGGATTCCACTTCTGAGACTCACAGGCCATATTTAAAATAAGCTCTGGCATGTCTAATTCTTTCTCAGCTTAAAAGTAAACTTACTTGCTGTTTCCGGTCTCTGTAGCCTCGTATAAATGACTGTATAATTATTGCATTTTTCAATCTTCGCCTTTCCTCCTGCATAATGGAGGGAGGAAGGAATAACTGGTCTTAGTGAAATGATATTTAGCTAGCAAAGACTTAAAAAAAAAAAACCAAATAGTTATAGAATTTACAGACCACAAAAATTCACTCTTTAAAGTGTACCATTCACCAATTTTTAAAATATTCAAAATTCAAGTATCACCACAATCTAATTTTAGAATACTTTCATCACTGGCTCCAAAACCCCCCGTACCCATTAGCACTCATTCCTTAACCCCTGCCCTGGCTCTCCTCATCCCCGGCAACCACCAATCAAATTTCTGTCTGTATGGGAATGCCTATTCTGGACATTTCTTATAATGGAATCCTAAAATATATGGCCTTTTGTGTCTGACTTTTTCACTTGGTACAGTATTTTCAAGGTTCGTCCACGTTGTATCACTTACCAATACTGCACTACTTTTTATGGCCAATTAATATTTTACCATATGGATGCCTCACATTTTGTTTATCCATTTACTACCTGATAGACATTTGGGCTGTTTCCACTTTGGGCTACTATGACTAATGCTGTTGCGGACATTCACGTAAAAGTTTTGTGTGGACACCAGTTTTCGTTTCTCTTGGGTGTGTGCCTAGGAGTGCAGTAACATTTGAGGAACTGCCAGACTGTTTTCCAAATGGCCCATCATTACAATCCCACCAGCACAGTAAGCCTCCTAACTTATTACAGTTATAGTTTCAAATATCAAAAGAACACAGACAACCCAAACATCGATTTTATTTTATTTTATTTTTTTAAAGATTTTATTTATTCATTTATTAGGAAAGAGAGAGAGAGTGAGAGAGAGCATGAGAAGGGAGAAGGTCAGAGTGAGAAGCAGACTCCCCATGGAGCTGGGAGCCCGATGCGGGACTCGATCCCGGGACTCTGGGATCATGACCTGAGCCGAAGGCAGTCACCCGACCAACTGCGCCACCCAGGGGCCCCCAAACATCGATTTTAAAAGCCACTTTTCAAAGCAGAAAACTCCAGTTTTGGTTAAGACTGTCTTTAAAATTTTCAGTGACCTGGCAGAAATATTTATTCTTCACATCGCTGTAACCAGTGCAGCTCCCACTGTTTGAAAGCCTACAGTTTGCCACCCCTAAGAGAGACACCGCACAATCATCGCAGATGACTGCTCCTCCTGGTTTTATGATGCAGAAGCTGAATCTCCACGAAGATAAAGTGATGCTGGAAGATGTAATAGAGTCAGAATTCAAAGCCAAGTGCGACGCTAAAACCTGCACTCATCCTACCCCATGATACCGTTTCCTGTCTTCTGTGGACGTCACCTGCCGGGCTTGAAATGCACACGCGCACACACAATCCCAGGATGGCAGAACACCATTCGGGTCATGCAAGTGTACTTTCTGAGCTTCAGGTGCTTACAGCAGAGGAACCCCTGAGCTTAAGCCTAGTTTGGGAATCTACTCATTACAATGACGATTCTAAGAGCATTTCATTAAAAACCCATATATGGGGGCGCCTGGGTGGCTCAGTGGGTTAAAGCCTCTACCTTCGGCTCAGGTCATGATCTTAGGGTCCTGGAATCGAGCCCCGAGTGGGGCTCTCTGCTCAGCAGGGAGCCTGCGTCCCCCCTCCCCCCACCTGCCTCTCTGTCTACTTGTCATTTCTCTCTTTCTCTGTCAAATAAATAAATAAAATCTTTAAAAAAAAAAACAAAAACCAAACCCATGTACGGTCCCATGAGTTTTCAAAACATTTATTTCTATTCATTCAGTTGTTCACTGAGGAGGAAGTCTTGGTAGCATCCCAGCCTCCTGGCTGGAGCAGGGACCTAAAGGCCCCATTGTAAGTGTACTGGAAACAGATCGACCCTGCAGGGACTGAAGACCAGCTGCAAACCAGCTAAACCCTGTACTAATTACAGCTGATTTGTCCTCCTTCCTGCTGCCTGCCAAAAGAAAATGTAATGCTCTCCAAAAAGAGAGCCCTTTTGCTTTTTGTTTGCCATATAAACTCTCAGTATTCAACCAAAATAACCAGGGAAAAGACAAGAACTAAAAATCAAAAGGGCAAACAACAGAAACAAACCCTTAGGTCATCCAAAACTGGAGTTTAAATACTATCTTTAATAATCCATAATTATGTCCCTAATTATGTTCATGAAATTAAAAGACAGAACTGGGAAATAAACAAAACAATCAAAGACAATTCTAGAACCGAAGTAAAATCTGAAATTCAGAACAACGGATATGCGGAACAATTAGACACTGGTAAAGAGATAATCTGTAAATTAGAAGTTAGGTCAGAAGAAAATATCCAAACCAAAGCAGAAATATTCAAAAGGATAAATATACGGAAGCGTATAGGAGAGATATGTGACAGAACGCAAAGATTAAATATGTACGTAATTTGAGTCCGAGAAGAAGAGGAGAGGAAGAATGGAGCAGAAACACTACTCAAGAGATGAGAGCTCAGGATTTCCCAGAAAAGACAAAAGACATCAACCATACTTCTCGTTGGAGCAGCCACTTTCAACTGACAGCAGTTACACCACCCAGGGAACATCTGGTGATTTCTGGAGGCAGTTTTGGTTATCTCAGCTAGAGGGCAGGGGTGCTGTGGCATCTACTGGATAGAGCAGAGGCCATGGATGCTGCTAAACGCCCTTCGGTGCACAGGATAAGCCCCCACAACAGAGAATAATCTGGTCTAAAATGTCAACTGTGCAGAGGCTGAGAAACCCCGCCTAAACCTCTTCGTGTTTGCCGTTTCCTTCACCAAGAACGCTCTTGCTCCGGCTTCTTTTTCATCCCTGTTATCCGCTCAACTCGAATCAGCTCAGAGTCCTTCTCTGCACACCCTTCCCGGCCACTGTCACCTTGCCCCTCTGCCCTCACAGTGCACAGTACGTCTGTGCTCTAGAACCCAGCAAGGACATTATCCATCTTATTCACTACCGATACGCCCAGCAAGCAGAACAGTACCTAGAACGTATCAAGCTCTCAATTAATATTTGTTAAAGGAACAAATGAATGATTAGAAAACAAAACAAAATAAAAATCTGGAAAAGTAGGCCATAAATACCATAATTGCTGATTAACAAAGCAATGTTAAGAAACTGTCACCAGTGAGATGAAATGTAAAACAAAGAATATATAAAACAAAAAAATAAAACAACAAATGTCACTAGCTCCATTTGTTTATCTTCTATACAACTAATTAAGATTTTACCTTAACAGTGCGTTTTCTTCTTTTGCTTGGCAAAACATGAACATGATATACTAAGTCTTTCTAGATCTTCTGGAAAACATTATCATAAGCAAGCAAGTAAACTTTATAAAAGCCTGCTCTCCCCCTCTATTCTGGAAACTGCCCTCTTAGTCCATCTTTTCCACAATTTCCAGAATAAATTACTTACCATAAAATCCAAAAAATGCAGAAAAGCTTCTCAAGTTTAATACACATAAAAATACATGTTATGTCACACATAATATACATCTATCCATACACATTATGACAGACTTATTTAAATGTTATGGAAAAATGCTTATTTAAAGAGACTATTACAAAACTGTTTTTACCTCTCTCTTTCTTCTTTCTTCCTGAGTACGATGTAAAAGAGAAGCCTTTTCTTCCTAAACACAAAAAGAGAAAACATAAAGAAGGTTTTAATTTCAAATTCTAAAATACTCTCAAACCAAAAATTACAGAATGTCTTCACCAAAAAAGGATTAAAAGATCATACAAACATTCTGACTTAATGAGAAACCTGAGGCACCAGAGGTTGGACCCCCAGCCAAATCACAAACCTAATTAAAGTTAGTATTTCAGTAGTTTTCTAAGAACAAAATCTGATTTCTTCACACACACAAGAGAGCTCAAGTAAAACCAGGAATATCTGAATAATATCAGTGTATTATATCCATGCCAATACCCTGGTTGTATCATACTACAGTTTTGCAAAATATAACCCCCTCAGGGCAAAATCAGGCAATGTGAACATGGGATCTTTCTGCATTATTTCTAACAGCTGCACATGAGCCTACAATTCTCTCAATAAAATTTCTGATGAAACAAAATTCAGTATTGTTACTGAATTTTAAAAAATTCTCTTTTCAGGGCGCCCGTTGGCTCAGTTGGTTAAGCGACAGCCTTTGGCTCAGGTCATGAGCCCAGGGCCCTGGGACTGAGTCCTGTGTTAGGCTCCTTGCTCAGCGGGGAGCCTGCTTCTCCTTCTCCCTCTGCCTGCTACTCTGCCTGCTTGTGTTCTGTCACATAAATACATAAAATCTTAAAATAAAATAAAATAAAAGCTAACAGTTATTTAAAAAAACCTCTCTTTTCATCATAAAACTAAATTTTGAAGAAAATTACTTGGTATATAGAAGGAATTGCAGTAATAAATGGAAAAATTAAACATTTCAAATAAAATAAAAATACTTAAAGATAACTCTCCTTCCCCCAGAACTGTTCCAGTCTATAGTGTATGGGCATTTTATTTTTACAAATGTAATCCAAAATGAACAGTCCAAGACATTTTATATGAATCATTATAAAAATGAACATAGATCTCAACAAAAACAAACTTATATCAAAATAGTGTCAGAAGGCAAGTAATTAAGCCAGTTTAAAATTATACATTGATATGTCAATCGTAACGTGCAGAATGAAAAGTTTCTCACTGACAAAACTTAAAGCCAAAGAAATAAATCCGGGCACCTGCCTGGTTCAGTCAATGGAGGATACTACTCTTGGTCTCAGGGTCATGAGTTTGAGCCCCACGCTGGGCACAGAGCTTACTTTAAAAAAGAAAGAAAGAAGAGGAGAGGAGAGGAAGGAAATGAAATCCTCCAGATATTTTCCACTATAATTTCATTTCTTGAATTTCAAATAAAAAAACTTTATCTACCACATGACCAAAAGTCAGAAAAATATTTTGTTTTAAATTTTAATTAAAAGGAGGAGGGTGAATGGAAAATTTAAAGCAAAAAGTGCAAAGTTATGATGGTCAAAATTAGAGAAAGCTTCTAGATAAAAGTTTCTAGCCAGTATCCTTACTTACAAATAGAACTGATATGTTTATGTCTATAATTTCTTTTCCTTCTATCTCCATTTGTCCATATTTAATATTATTTGGTTTTAGCTAAAAGGCTAAGATTCCTTAACATAGTATGCACTGCTACAACTATGAAAAAACACACTTAAGTCTGAAATTAGAGTGGGGGGATGGGGTAACGGGGGGATGGGCACGAAGGAGGGCACGTGACGTGACGAGCACTGGGGTGACCGACAAAGTACCGAACGCCATGTCAGAAACAGATGATGTTCGATATGTTGGCTAAGTGAATAAAAAAAGTCTGAAATTCAACAAACCAACATTTTACCTTGAAAACATGGCCCACGCTGGCAAAATAGCCACTCCG
>CM052806.1:91200887-91277779 GCA_028533885.1 Nasua narica | reverse complement strand
GGTGGTGGGTATCGAGAGGGGCACGTACTGCATGGAGCACTGGGTGTGGTGCATGAACAATCAATCTTGTAACACTGAAAAATTAAAATAAACATATTTGGGGAGAAAAAAAAAAGCACATTTAGGTTCTAATTGAACACTGGAATTTCTCGGAAATTCTATATCAAGTCTGAAGCTCACGGTATGAGAGGAGGCACAACAGCACAAGGGGCAATGCCGGGTCTGCTGAGGGTGAATATTCTTAACTTCTGATCACCTGCAGATCGGAATCCTGGACACAGGACATTACACAAAGGCGAAGGTCACTTCTCTTACCTGTGCTCAAGCGCTCTAACATTTCCTACTTCAAAGACAAGTTCTTTCCAAAAAACCCCAAGTATAGCAAGCCAATCCAAAATAATGGATACACACACAGACCCTGATATGTAATTTCAACAACAAAACCATATTTTTGAAAATGCTAATAAGGCCTTTCAAAGACTACTCATGCCCCTTTAAAAGTCTGCAGACAAAAGAAAACGGTCTACGGGGAGAGGTCCCCCGATCCCCCACATCAAACCAGGGGCTCCAAGACCAGCAGCAGCTCTGGCCAACATGATGTGTCTGCAGCCGTCCACGGTGCCCTAGCACAGAAGGACAGGAGACGAGGCCACATGTGCCCACACAGACCACTCACGGGGACTGAAGACTTCTGTCCACACATTAAGCGATATCCTGAGCCCCTGGCTCCGGGTAATTTACGTCCTCCTCAAAACGAGCCCAGGAAGGAGGTGCTATTATTTTTCCTGTTTTCAGATGCAAACAGTGAGGTTTGAAAGTGGTAGCAGATCCGGGATCTGAATCCAGAGCCTAGAGCTCAACCCACTAAGCAGCGTGCGATCTACTTTGAAAAAGAACATTATTATTTTACATTCTGAGAAATTAAAAAAAAATTCTCTGCCTTCATTATACACGAGTAATTTGGAAGACTGTCAGAAAGGAGGGGAGAGGAAGGCCACAGAAAAAAATGTTTGATCTTCGAAATCCGACCAGAAAGCCTGAGGAACAGGGGGTTGAGAACCACGGGACACAGAACGTCGAGAAAAGGCAAACTAGGCAATCGAAAAGATCAGGACACAAAGGCTGCCCTGGAAAGCCAGGCCGGCACAAAGACCAGTGTGACAGGGTACAGAATCCATGTCCACACATGATGGAGATTATCAATACGCAGCCCTAAACATGCGAGCAAATTCCAGGGCAGACGCAGAGCCGCCTGGCGTGTCCCCGTCCAGAAGAACGGGTCCTTTCAGGAGACACTCGAACGGGGCACAGGAGGTGCGCCACCCCGTCAGCAGGTACTTAGTGGAGCACGCATCATGCCGGGCACTAGAGATTTTATCTTATAAGATTTTATTCATTCATCTGACAGAGACACAGTGAGAGAGGGGACACAAGCAGGGGGAGTGGGAGGGAGAAGCAGGCTCCCCACTGAGCAGGGGGCCCAAGTGGGGGCTCGATCCCAGGACCCTGAGATCACAACCTGAGCCGAAGGCAGATGCTCGACCGACTGAGCCACCCAGGGCCCTGAGCACTAGAGATTGCAAAAGTAAGTGAGCAGGCGGTCGAGGCCGGGTGGGAGAGAGCAGCAGCCTGTTTGCGGAGTCCGCACCTTGCACCGGACACGGTCCTGGACGCAGGCACGAGGACGCACGTCTTTGCCCCTGTGCACAGAGGCACGCGCCAGGTACAAGCGTGGGGAGAGATGACGCAGTCTGCCTCGGCGACTAGGAGAACGCTCAGAAGAAAAGGCAGATTTGAAAGACAACTGGGAAGGACGCGCTCAGCAGGACGACAAGGTGGGCAAACATCCCAGCAGAGGGAGAGAGCGCGAGGCAGCAGGGCCGGGGAGGAAGCGGCCTCGGCCTGTGTCCGCGCAAGAGTCCTGAGGGGTCGGAGGAGAGCCCAAGAGCTGACTTCTGGCGGCAGAGCTGCCTCCTGGCAGGGTGGATGGAAGGGAGATGGTAACGAACTTACGACTCGGGGCCACTGAGCGGTGTCGGGACGAAGGAGTTAGCGGGTGACAAGAACAACGGAGGGGGTGGCCCGCCCCTTCAGCGACCCCCCCATCTACATCATCTCGCACAGTGAAACAGTGCTCTGTTTTCGAGCAAACAGAAAAAGCAACCTCTTCTTAACGGTTTCCTAAAAGATCACTGAACATCAGATACAAGAATCGTCTCTTCTCAATCCTCAGTTATTTAAATTAACCCCATTTATGCAAAACCTACTACACTGTTCTCACTTTCTATTCCATGTCGGCCTGAGGTCCTAACTGGAGAACCACCGCTATGCTCTCCGGAATCAAGCTCAAACCCAGCCTTGGCACGGGAACACGTCCTCCTCCTTCTCCCGCCGACGCCCCACACCATCGCCGAAGCAGTCGGGGCATCTCCCTCCGACTGGCCGTCTCGCCTCAAATGCCCGGCTCCCCTCTGCCCAGCCGGGCCTCCCTTCCCTCTTGACACCCAAACACACACGTAGCAAGCACCGTGCCTCTCCGGCGAGGCCCCCCTACACACCCTCTGTCCCGAGAAGCTCTCCCGAGGCGACCGCCGCCTCCTCTGCCCCTCCACACATCGGCCCAGAGTCACGAGGCCGCCTCCACGCCGCCCTCCAGCACAGCCCTCCGGCACACCGGGCGGGCGCCGGTGCAGCCGGTGCAGACGAGGATTCTGGAGAGGGGTGCATCTCCGGCCTCAGGGCAGAAAGTAAGGAGACGACCCCTGAACTCCATCAGTTAGAACAGCAGTAATGAAAGACGGGAGTGTGAGCCGAGGAGGAGTGAGGCCTCCACGCAGGGAGCAGCTGTGGGAGCAGCCCCGCAGGGCGCACGCCTGACAGGAAGACGCCCCGCTGCACCCTGCGAACCGAGTCAAACCACACAAGCATCCTAGCACGCAATATGCGGCGGGTCTGGATTTATGTGCCCAACAGAGGCTCTAGTATTTCATCACTTACAGACAGAACAGAGTGTCTGTTTAGAGAGAAAACCATGTTTTATCTTAGTGCACCTGCAGAGAGGGAAGAGTAAAGGTGACCTTAATTGTGCTTTTTCTCCTTCAATAAATTGTACATTCCTTCAGAATAAGGCCTATGTCTTGGTCTTTATAATCCTGATATTGTGCCTCATGGAATGATTGAAGGATTAAATTTAGAAAGAATAAAAGTACAACCCGGAAATCTGCAGCTTGAAAGGTTTTAAAGTTGAAAAAAAAAAAGTCACGATAAGAGACAAGAATGTGAAATCACTTACCCACTAGTTAGAAAGACCTACCGCTTCCTGCGAACAGTTAGTGCCACCAAAACCAGAATGCCGGCCAGACAAATCCTAAATCCAATCAATAATTCCAAAGTTCTAAACTCCCTCAGGAAGTCGACAAATAATTCAAAAATGTTGTACGTACCATTATAAATCTCATCAGTACTCCTTACTTAATCAGTGACCCTTCTCAATGTTGCCGAGCCCAATTCCCAATTCCCAATCCCCCGGGCAGAATGACTGCTTAGATGGACAGGTCGGCCCCTCGGACCGCCACGCTGCTCTTCCTGACGTGCTAACCCCACCCCCGGAGAGAAGCCCTGAAACAGACCCCCCAGCAAAATTCTGCCTGAGCCAGCAGATTAAGGCAGACTGAGCCCACGGTCCTTTCGAGCAGAACCCAGCGGGGGTGTGGCTGCAAAGTGAGGAAAGCAACAGCGTCCTCTCCCTCTCTGTATCCCGCAGTAACGAGGCTCAGGACGGAAGGTCAGGGAGGGAACAGGGAGGACCGCTATCCTGATGCACCCGGGGAGAGGGAGGAGCCAGGAAAGGTGACTCCCAGGCTGGAGCCCCCGCGCCCCTTCCCCTCCAACCAGACTCCCGCCAACACCAGTGTCTCAGAGACTCTCCCCTGCCACCTTCGTGAGGTGTCCCCACAGCTGAACCACTGGGACTGTTAATCGCTGAATATGACTCTTCAAACTGAGTTTTAAAACTTTTTACTTTGAAGTAATTTTAGACAAAGTCGTAGGAAGGGTACAGCGAGTCTCCTTACCCCTTCTCTCACGTACCCCACTGCCCCCTCCATAACCAGACTACAATTAGCAGGAGCAGGGAATTAACGACATGACATTACTAACTAAACTACAAACTTTATTAGAAATTCACCAATTCTTCTATGAATGATCTTTGCCTGTTCTAGGGTCCCACCCAGGATCCTACACCACATTTAACTACTATTTCTTCCTAATCCCCACCAATCTGTAACCGTCCCTCCGCCTCTGTCCTTTACATCCTGGACTCTGTGCTTCGATATCGGTTTCTCCAGTATTCTCTTACGACTGGTGAGAGGCTGTGCGACGACAGTAGTGGACTTTAATGTAGACGGTAAAATGTCCCTGTCTCCATACTTATATAAATGACCAAGTAAATACGTAAACGAGAAGAAAAATCTCTTCTCACAGAATTCAGTTAATAAATGTAGACGGAAAGAGGAAAATAATCACCAAACACCTCCCAGGAATAAATGGCGCAGACAACATCCACTGACGCGTGCTACAATTAGTGGGCAAAGCTCGAGAACAAACAGGATTCATCCCATCTCCAAGTACCTCCTCAAGAGCTTTTCCAACCTGTCAGGGAAAGGGGGTGAGTGTACTGTGGGGAACCCTGCAGACCGCAGCCAGGGGACCAGGAAGACCTCACCGGCAACCAGGCACAAGGACATGACACACCCCTACAGGGTTCTCCTCGTAAGTGCAAGGTACTCCTGACAAGAAACACAATGAAAACAAAACTGCATTGTTACATTTTAAATTAAATTAAGAGATAAACACAAGAAAAACCTAACAAATTTATTTATGAAAAGCCCTATGGGAAACTAAGCCCCTCAAAGCGAAAGAACGGGCTGCCATCACAATAAAGGGGCATGCTATGTAAAGCTGAAGAGGAGGAGAAGACTATAATTTTATTTTTTAATTTTGATATTGGACAACACAGAGAATACGAACATGTTTACCATTCATGAGGCAAAGGTTATTTGACAGAACTGGATTCTAAACATGAATTTCTAATCAGAAAACCGAGTGTGACTTTGGTTCAACAAACTTCAGTTTCAAGAAAGCCCCCAGGGCCCAGTCTTCTGAATGTGTCCTTTTATTTAGTACTATTCTCCTGACGGAATCTTTAAAAAGCGGCTGGGGCTTGCATCTCTGCACTCACCGGGCTCCTGGAGGCCATCGATCGCTCTTACCTCTGTACGTACGGTATTCAGAAGACTTTCTCCGAGTTGTTCCCAATTCTTTCCCCCACAATCAAGGTGTACTTCCCATGGCTTCAGGTAAAAAAAGGTCTGCTCCACAAAGACCCGACAATCAAGAAAGCTTTCTGCTTTCAGGACAGGAAGGAGCGGGTGCTCGTAGTTACTGCTCAGACCTTCACAAAGCTAGAGGAGCAGGTCACCCGGCGCAGGGCTGACGGACGGACATTCTACTGGGTGCTGCTCTGAAACACCGGAGACGAACTAGACCGCCTTTTGGACATAAGAGCCCAGTTTCCGGGGCTGGAACACACTGGATCCAACCTCCTACCGAACCACCGCGGTGCTCTGCACCGGTTCGGCTCGTCCCACGACCTCCCGCCTTAACTCTACGTCTGTGTGCCACGAAGTCGTCAACAGAACTTAAAGGACTTCCTCTAATTTAGGAGTTAGACTTGCTTATTCAGCTCACGGCTGACAAAGAGCAAAGGATGTGCTGATTTCAAAAGGTCAGCGAGCTCCTGGGTTCGCAGCGAGCAGCACCAACTAGGTCTTCCCTGGGAGATTAACAACTGGCCGGACTTGTGGATAAGCCAACACTGAACTCACTCACTGGACAAAGGAATCTCATCAACTATGCTCTTTGTTTTGTCACTAATCACCACTTTTCATCATAACTTTTCGTGATTTGGCCCATTAGCAGCTCTGGCCTTTGCAATACTATACTGCCCGCGATGAACTGTTCTCAGCTTCTCATTTTAACTCACCAGCGCATTCCGCACTGACTTTCAGACTATTTAGAAACTGTTCCTGTTTGTTCCCACAAGTTTAGCAGGGGATGGGATGCCTTATGGTTTCCAAATAAAGCCGGAGCATGGTGGTTTCACAATGAGATCTGCTCATAACGGGGTAGGCTCACTCTCTCAGGCAGCACATGAAAAACCATGTTTCAAAGATTTTTTTTTTAAAAAGATTTGATTTATTTATTTGAGAGAGAGGGCGTGTGAGCACAAGCAGGGGGAGCAGGAGAGGGAAGCAGGCTCCCACTGAGCAGGGAGCCCGGCGTGGGGCTCGATCCCAGCACCCTGGGATCATGACCTGAGCCGCAGGCCGATGCTTAACCCACTGAGCCTCCCGGGCAACCCTCAAAATCTTTATCATATTTGTTTGTGTTTCCTATGCAGGCTCTAAGTTCACACGACTAAAAAGCTAGTTCCAGTGGGTCATGAATGTTGTCCTTATTATAAATGAAGACATACAATGACAATCATAATCATCCTTAGTGCCTTAATTGGTAAGACAATCTTTACCTTCAGGCTTTAAAAACGACCCATTTTCTGTTGTTATAAAACCTGGCGCACACATGTCAGCACAGCAGTCAGGTGCGACAAAACACAGGCACAGGCGTGAGCCGTACCTCCAGGTAGCTCACACTAGTCCACAATTACCACTTGCGAAGGTGAAATGTCACCACGCTGCTAGAAGAAACAAACCTACAAGACCGCATAAGGAGAGTCAGCGCACAGACGTGCACGAGCGACCCGACTACAGACTTCGCCCGTTACGGGCGCGTGCACCCCACACCGCAGCCACCCGGTACGCCGTGTCCCCAGCGAGCCCGGCTTCCCACGAAGCTTCCGAACTCTAACCTCCTCGTGAGCTAGCATTTCAGAGAAGTCACGGGTGTGACACCCTAGTTACAGGTTTCTACTGGACGCTGAAACAAACACTGCTAAGTTTTAAAAGTGCTCCTTCATATGCCACCTGAATCACCACACATTTTGCGACCCATAGCGACCTATACTAATGAGGCTAAAGCGCGAACAGACAGGTCAACGTCAGAGGGTCTCCGCATAAGGAGAGGGATTGGACACATGGACACGGATTCAGCGTGTCATAAAGGTCTACACAGGGAGTGTACTGTTCAATAAGAATGAGGAAAACCTGCCTGCCCTAAATAAACAGTAATGTGTCGCTGGTCTATACGTCCAGAGAACTCTGACCACCATAGGATTTGTGTGTGTGTGTGTGTGTGTGTGTGTATAAAGCACTATCAAAATATGTGAAGATAATATGAGAATTAAAAACTCCCACATGGACTAAGACTTTCTCTAAGAAAGAGAAATCACACACTAAGGCTCGTTACTGTTTGTCATTAGTTATATAAAAATAAATTTGAGCACATCAAAGTCAGAACTTTCTACACAGAAAAATATAACACAGGCTAATAAAACGACAAAATGGGAATAAATATTTGTAACACTGCAACACCAACTGTTTGTAAAAGCTCTCCAAAATAATTTAAAAAGATCTACAATCAAATAGAAAAATGAGCCAAAGCTATATGCAGTGCAGAGGGAAATAAAAATCTTTTAAACACAAGAACGTCATTTTTACTCATTTGAGGAAAACGTGCAACAGAAACAATGAAACGGGCTTCGTAACCCACCAGACGGGGGAACGCGCCGCGGGCGACAGAGGACAGCAGCTGCTCCGTGTGCTGAGAAAGCTGCCTGAGCAATCTGGGAGAAGCTATTAAAATCCAAAATGTGCACAGCCTTTGACCTAGCACTTCTAGAAATTTAACCTATACACATTAAAGGCACATATACAAGGGTATGTGCTGCAACGTTGCTTAAATTAGCAAAAAAGGGATAGCAAATGGGCATTAAAATACATGACTGCTCAGTGTAATGAATGAAAGTTATTATCCTGAGGATCGTCCAGCTTTTTCGAAGAACGCAGTCCATGCACCTGCACTGAACTGCAACCGTCCCCAAGGCGCACCCCCAGGGGGCAAGTGCCCCGGTCTGAGTCCCATATCGGGCTCCTTGCTCAGCGGGGAGCCTGCTTCTCCCTCTGCCTCTGACTACCACTCTGCCTGCTTGTGCGCTCTCTCTCTCTCTCTCTCTGACAAATAAATAAAATCTTAAAAAAAAAAAAAAATATGCTCCCTCACGTGCTCAAGTAACGGAAGGGCAGGCACCTCATGATTCCTGGGCACAGACCAGCTGAGAGGACAGGGAGGAACCTGGGACACCGTCTTACCGTGGGGATCAGGGACCAAGGGGGGGAGGCGGGGGGGAGGGGGAGAGATTGTGATTAGTTTATTTTGCATTGTTATTTTCTATTGCTTGAATTATTATCCATGCCTGGGGAATACTTTCACTTTTTTGGAATAATAAGCAAATGAAGCTATGTGAGAACATAAGTTTTTTTAAAACAGCTCAACATAACCAAGAATAAGTTCAAAATGAAGTCAATAAAGTACCAGAAAAAAGAACAATCAGATTTTGATTCTCAACAAGCTTTTGGTTCTTCCAATTTATCATACACACACTTGCAAACATTTTACCTTCTGAATTCCACAGGCCTAGGAATGTTAGGAATTCTAAGGGCAGTTACATGCCAGTTTTATAAAACACACTCATCAGGTGTTTTCAAACTGACTAAGCCTGTTGTTCTTCGTAGATGTGCACGTTACTTTCAGTGCTAATCTCAAGGCTTGTGACACTCAATCTTTTCCTCAATATGTAAACAAGAGTAAATTACAGCCAACTTCTCTACTTGGTCTTTGAGCTTGAGGCACATTATCTTACCTTCTCTGAAAATTAAATATGGCCAAACTTCAAAAACATCATTAACGAAGACGTTTTTAAATGGGAAAGAATGCTTTTTTTTAAATGCAGATACATTTTGTAGTAACAAAATGAAGTTTTTAAAAATGTAAGTCAAGGGGGCGCCTGGTGGCTCAGTGGGTTAAAGCCTCTGCATTCAGCTCAGGTCATGGTCTCAGGGTTTTGGGATGGAGCCCCACATCGGGCTCTCTGCTTGGCGGGGAGCCTGCTTCCCCCTCTCTCTCTGCCTGCCTCTCTGCCTACTTATGATCTCTGTCTCTCTGTCAAATAAATAAAATAAAATCTTAAAAAAATGTAAGTCATGTATAGTTTAAATTAGATTTCATTAACTATCAGAATAAAAAAATCATGGTCACTGCAATCAAAGTACATTTATATAATATGACCCCTACATACCAAATGCTCAAATGGGCTAACCATTTTTAAAAAGAACGTTAGCATGCTTATTAATATCTTGATTTCTAAAAACAACAAAGCTTCCTTTGTTTTGCTATTCGGGTTATCTTCCTTTAGCAGTTTACTCCATTTAAGTGTAAGTAGACTAATCAGTTTCACACCTGTTTTAAGTTAGTATTTCCCACTCTCATACACTAACGTAGTGAGAACGGTTTTACACAATTCAAAGAATATTCAAGTAAAACACTTCCTTTTGAGTTATTTAAAATATTAAATGTTAGCAAAAGTATTATTTGTGAATAATACACAATTTATGATGTGGGTTTTTCCTAAGAACCTCTATAAAAATATAAGAGCAACCAGCTTCACGTACAAGCTAAAAAAATTTAAAGGAGCATCAAATACAGTAACAAATGACTATAATATTTATAAGACAGAATATGTAATATGATTCCTAGTTCAAAAAATATAAGAAAAAGACTAGAAAAAATTTACCCACATATTAGCAGTGTTTATTTTTAAATGGAGGGTGGGGTTCCAAAGACGTAGTTTTTCTTCATTTCAGTATATTTTAAATTTTCTACAATAAACATTATAATTAGAAAAGAGCTCACTTTATTTTATTTATTTATTTATCTATTTTAAAGATTTTATTTATTTATTTGACAGAGAGAGAGAGATCACAAGTAGGCAGAGACGTGGGGGGGAGGGCGGGGGGAAGCAGGTTCCCCGCCGAGCAGAGAACCCGATGCGGGGCTCAATCCCAGGACCCCGAGATCATGACCCGAGCCGGAGGCAGAGGCTCAAGCCACTGAGCTCCCCAGGCACCCCGAAAAGAGCTCACTTTAAAATACAGTATCCAAAGCAAACTGTAATAGTTTAATCCCATTACAATAAATTCTAAAAGACCTTCTTTTCTTACATAAGAACTGGGGGGTAAATATGGCACCATTTCAATAGCAAAACCCTGGAAATAACCTATACATACATATACACGCAGCCACGGAGACAGACACACACATAAATAGGAAAGTGGTTACACAACACAAACCACGTAGGGGAATAGTATGCACCTGTCAAAACAGAACTACAGAGACTGAAAGAGTCATCACTAAGACACAATACTAAGGAGAAGAACAGTATGTTCCCTCATTTTTATTGAAAAAGTATTGGGGGATATGTTTATTTATGTTTAGACTAGTTTTGAACAGACAGTGAAGAAACTGGTACTAATGGGGAAATCAGGAATCTCAGTGAGGGGAAGGTGTCATTATAAGCCCGTTAGATGGATTTCACTTTTTATAATTTTTTTCAATTAAAAAAAAGTTAACATTGTTTCAAAGGCCGCTGTCTGGAGACTGGAAATGGAAACATTATTAAAGGAGGAGGATTAGTAATAATTTGGTTAGACTTTCTCATTATCAAGAATTATGACTTTCATAGTACAAGATGTGAAAAAGAGAAGCCCAGAGAAGATAAGCAACTAAATCGCAGACAGTTGGTTATGGAGATAACATTCCTTCCGGTTTCCACTGCACTTTCTACAATTTCACATTTTGTATAAAGATGTGATATGAATTGTGCTGCTTGCCGAAGCACTAGAGTTTTACTAAAGTTCCTTCAAAATGTTAGAACGTTAAAGCTTCTTTGTAAGGATAATTAGTTCAAAAAGACAAAGGATTTTCTCAGAACCACCTTCTCAGTGCCTGCAGGCCCATGTTCCTCGACTTCCCCTGTGGTTAAAGGAGAGCATTAAGACGTGCAGACCACACGACGCGGCAAGCATCACAGAGGACAGACCAGGGCTCAGCCTGGTCGTTTTCACTCAAGTTCTGGACTCGCTGGGTTCTGATCTCTCCCTCGGAAGGACGTGGCAGAAGTGCAGGTGCCTCCAGGAGCCCCGGAGAAATGAGAGGGCACGACAAGCCGAACACCCGCGGGAGGACAAAGACGGAGGACAGCCGCCTATGTCACTGTGACAAGGGAAGGGAGAAAGGGACTCCCTGGAGACACGCATGTCCTCAGAGGCTGACAGCAAGGCAAAGATGCGCAGGCAGCACTTACTGCCCCACCCAGGGAAGAGCCATTGATACAATTTTTTCCAGAGAACAAAGGGCATCGAAAGCCTTTACAATGTGCATACTTGGACCAGGTAATTCAACTTCTTGAATTTGTCCTAAAAAAATAATTATAAATTGTTGCCTCTGAAGATGTTCAAAATAAAAAACTCCTAAAAATCCAAAAATAAAGCATAAACACATATACATCATACAAAATTCATGCAATGAGCATGTATAGTAATTTTTAAAAAGTAAACGAACTTTTAATTTTAGAAAACAGATTGAACGACTTGGCTCTCAACTTTGGGAGAACACAGAGTCAGACACAAGACAGAGGGAATGGCTAGAGCAAAAAAAGAAGCCTCAAAATCAAGCCTCATCCAGAGGCACGCGGTCCTCCGACGAGCCGGCTCTCGCACTCGGCCTCCGCTCATTCCCTCCGTAAGAACTGCTGTCGGATGGGGAGCGCGGCCGCCCACACAGGGACATGCGTGCAGGCTTCCTGACTGCACGCCCCTCCCTCTGCGCCTCTGTAAACTTGGCATCCCTCGGAGTTTTGTTCGGAGCCTACAAGTCCTCTCAGAGGAGCACCCGCCCGAGGATTCCGGGGCATTCCCCGGTTTCAATCATGTACGGATGGACCCCTAGGCTCTACCCAAAGGCCCAGACCAGCACCTCCCGGACATCCCCAAGGCCTCACGTTGCACAGGCCCCCAGGAATGGAACATCGTCTTGGTTCCTGGAGTCACCATCCACTCTGGTGATCCCAGACAAGCACCTGAGATGACCCTCTCCTTGCAGAGCTCCTCAGCGGCCCCTGAATTCCCCTCCACCCAGGGCACACCGCTCCGCTCTAGGTCCTCATTACTCCTCTGCAAAACTGCAGCTGTCTCTCGCCTGCTTTCCAACCACCTTCACTGCCCCACACTCGCTCCTCCCCAAACCTCACCTCACTGCTTAAAATCCTTCCCTGGCTCACAACGTGCCTGGATACGCCGAGTGGGACCCCCAGAGCCCTGATGATCTGGCCCCGACTGCCCCTCCCAGCCCTGTCTTCCCCCACCCTGACTCCTTACTGCTCCTCCATGCTCGGACCCCTCTGTCTGTGCTGTTCCCTCTCACCAGCGGCAACAATGTTCATAAATAAACAGCACAAAAGCCTACAGGCACTGACCTTACACCATTTGCCTGGGGTCCTGGAAATAGGGTACATACATACTAGAGGATAGGAAAACAAGCTTCTTCTTTTCGTTCTGGTATAGGACTGTCCAAAAAAATTCCCGATGACCAAAAATTTAGCGCACTACTCTCCTACCTCACTCACCTCTCTTCTATATCCACACGAGTCTGCCTTCCGCCCTACAGCCGTCATGTTGAGAACCCAAAGACATTCATTTCAAAGTTATCTACTCTCCCTGGCCCTCCTTTATAGCCCCTCTCTTCTCCCAGGGCGGTCGGATTAAAGGGGTAAATGACCTAAGTAAATTCACACTGTTGCAAATAAATGACATCAGCTTAAGTTTCCAAGGCACAGAGCTACAAAGTTGTCTCCAAGTCATCTAGGTTTCATCAAAATGTCTACTGAAAGATCATTTGGTCATCACTTTTTGCTTTGTAACTGTCATTATTTCCATGATAGTTACATGGCTAATAACTACTGACTCCATACAGTAGGAGAAAAGGAAAGCCATAATATTTAAATGTTATAGGTTAAGACAGAAAAATAACATATATAAGTCATGTGGTATTAGCATTTACAAGTTAGCTCAAACTGATACCCCTTTTGTGGTAGTTTTAAAAAATTTTCACAAATCCGGGAACACCTGGGTGGTTCAGTCGGTTGAGCCTCTGACTCTTGATTTCAGCTCAGGTCGTGATCTCGGGGCGCCTGAGATCCAGCCCGCGACGGGCTCTGCGCTCAGCGGGGCATCGGCTTGAGATTCTCTCTCCCTCTGCTCCTCCCCTGCCTGTGCGCACACACGCGTGCACTCTCGCTCTCACAATAAATAAAATACGGGGTTTTTTTAAGAAAGAATATTCCAAAAAATTCTTTGATGCTGCTTCCCTTGAAGAGGTGGGGCTTGGGCCCTCTCACCTTGAGTGTGGACTGGATGGACAAACAGAATGGGGCGGAAGAGCCTGTGACCTTCAGGGCTACCTTGTACCGGCATGCCGCTTCCCTCTGCCCTCCCACGCCCGGGCCACGAGCAGGGACACTCCAGCAGCCCCCAGGAGCCCAGTGGGCGGCGGGAGCGGACCCGCCCACCTGACGCAGCTCGAACCTCCAGCTACGCAGACAAGGAGCTGTGGATCCCGCAGCTCAGTCAAAGCTTCAGACTCCTGAGCCTCTGAGAGACCCTGAGCCACAAGCACCCACAAGCTGCTCTCAGACACCTGCCCACGAGGCTGAGAGGACAAGAAGGTACTGTTTCAGGCCACCGTTAGCTGGAGTAGAGAACATGCCCTTCATTTCCTGGAAACTAACAAAGTGGTAAAGTAGATCTCATGACTCTCTTGTTTTTAAAAAGATCTAAAGTAGGGTGCCTGGGTGGCTCAGTTGGTTGGGCAACTGCCTTTGGCTCGGGTCATGATCCCTGGGTCCCGGGATTGAGTCCCGCATCGGGCTCCCAGCTCCTCGGGGAGTCTGCTATCTCTCTCTGACCTTCTCTCCTCTCATGCTCTCTCTCGCTTTCTCTGTCTCTCTCAAATAAATAAATAAACAAAATCTTTAAAAAAAAAAATTTAAAGTAATCTCTACACCCAACGCGGGGCTTGGACTTACAACTCTGAGATCAAAGTCGCATGCTTGGGGCACCAGGGTGGCTCAGTCATTAAGCGTCTGCCTTCAACTCAGGTTATGATCCCGGGGTGCTAGGATTGAGCCTTGCATTGGGCTCTCTGCTCAGTGGGGAGTCTGCCTCTACCCCATTCGTGCTCTCTCAGATGAATAAATAAACATCATTAAACAAACAAACAAACAAACCAAAGTCGCATGCTCTCTGAGCGAGCCAGCCGGACACTCAATATTATGATTGTTTAGATTAGTATCATTTAAATGCTCACTGCAGCACTGTTTTGTAATCTGCTTATTTCCATAAATAATGAATCATTTTAATAAATATAACAGACACTAAAATATAGATATTAATAAGCAAACACCATGACCACTTCAAATGGTTGTATAGTATTCCATTACATTGTTATATTACCATTTGCTTAACAAATTTCCTATTGTTAGATATTTAGGCTGTTTTAAATTTTTAATATGGTGAGTATCACCATAATCATCATTTTTTCCCCAAATGTCTTTTCTATGCACCTGTCAAATTAGTTCCTTAGGATGAATTTCTAAAAGTAGAATTACTGGATTACAGGAGATATACCCTGTTAAGATTTTTGACGCTAAACTGCACCCCCGCACCCCGCCAAGTAGGTAGGGCCAATTTACCCCATGAGGTATGTCCATCGGTAACCTGCTTACCGTGGAAGGCGAGGGACTAGATGGAGACAAACCAACAGAAGAAGGTTCCCGCTCCTGCCTCGCTGCTGGCAAACAGTCTAAGTCAAGGGAGACGTGAAGAGGCCGCGGCTGGAGAACAGGAACATGTTCCTGAGCAGCTGCTCTTACGGTGGCATAAAATAAAGGTCACTGCCAAAGAATAAGATGCCTAACTTCCAAACTTCTAGCTGTCTGTACTCTATAAACAAAGTCGCAAGAAAAAGAGGAAAGTCATAGAAGAAAACTCCCTACTCCTGCAACAAACTCTTCTGAGGCTCTCGTGCGGTCCTATGGCGCTTCCGATGTGCTCCCTTAGTTAAGAGACTCAGTGGACAAGGAAGTCGCTAACCAAGAAAAGCAGCTGAAGCGTCACAGCCGGGCAGGGACTGGTGAGGCGAGCTAGGCACCTGGGGAACAAGACTTAAGGAGGTGCTTGCTCTCGGGGCCGTGCTGCCGCAGGGCCAGCCCTGAGAGTGCGGGCCACCTGGGCCCTGCGCTTGTACAACCCGAGTGAGCGCCTCTCTAAGTTCTGTGCCCCAGCTGCCTTGCTGGCCTCACCCCAGGCCCTGATTACAATACACAGGGACCTAGACAAATAGTCTCGTCCCTTCTATTCTGCTTGATCTCCCTAAGAACCAGGTCAAGAATTCCTGACCGTATCTGCTATGGGGAACTACAGTTTTTGGTCCCACATAGGCAGGCTACCAACAGTTCCATTCAAAAGAACAGAAGTGGTACTGCTGGATAAAACAGGGATGTAATAATACCAGTCCTGACGATAAATTAACATTTTCAAATCTGATCTCAGGAAACATTTTGACTTTCTTAATGCCAGATCTCTAAGAGTTTATTTTCCACTGCGATATACACAGAGCAGCATGGCAACACATATATCAAGTGCCAACTTTAAAAAAAAAAATAGCATGGAAAGGTGCCTGGGTGGCTCAGTCAGTTAAGTATCCAACTCAATCTCAGCTTAGGTCTTGATCTCAGGGTTGTGAGTTCAAGCCCCGCATCAGGCTCCACACTGGGCATGAGGCCCACTTAAAAAAATTAATAAAAAATTATAAAGTAAAAAAACCAAACAATCCAGTTAAAAAATGGGCAAAAGGGGGGCGCCTGGGTGGCTCAGTGGGTTAAAGCCTCTGCCTTCAGCTCAGGTCATGATTTCAGGGTCCTGATATCGAGCCCTGCATCGAGCTCTCTGTTCAGCAGGGAGCCTGCTTCCCCCCCTCTCTGCCTGCTTCTCTGCCTGCTTGTGATCTCTCTCTCTGTCAAATAAATAAATAAAATCTTTTAAAAAAAAATGGGCAAAAGGTAACACATAAGATGGCAAACAAGCATATGAAAAGACTCCACATTGGGGCGCCTGGGTGGCTCAGTTGGTTAAGCGACTGCCTTCGGCTCAGGTCATGATCCCAGAGTCCCGGGATCGAGTCCCATATCGGACTCCCGGCTCTGCGGGAAATCTGCTTCTCCTTGTGACCTTCTCCCCTCTCATTCTCCGTCTCTGTCTCTAATAAATAAATAAATAAATAAATAAATAAAAGAAAAGACTCCACATCATGTGTCATCAAGAAAATCAAATTAAAACTATGAGCTACGCCTATACACCTGTTAGAATGCCCCAAATCTGGAACACCGACAACATGAAGTGCTGGCGAGGATGTGGAGTGACAGGGACTCTCATTCACTGACGGTGGCGGGGAAAACGGTGCAGCCACTCTGGAGGGCAGTTCCGCAGTTTTGTTTTGTTTTGAAAGATTTATTTATTATTTGAGAGAGAGCGGGGGTGCACACGCACGGGGGAGAGGGGCAGAGAGAGAGGGATCGGGAGAGAAGCCAACTCCGTGCTGAGCGAGGGGCTCCCTCACAGGACACTGAGACCATGACCTGAGCAGAAACCAAGAGTCGGACGCTGAGCCGACCGAGCCACCAGGAGCCCCAGTGCCGCAGTTTCTTACAAGACTAAACACTCCTGCCGCAGGCTGCAGGGAGCATGGGGAAGGATGAATAAATGAAGGAAGGAGGGTTTTAGAGCAATAAGCTATTCTGTATGATACTCTAAGGGTGGACAATATGTCACCACACATTTGTCAAAACCCATGGAAAATACGACAGAAAGAGTGAACATTAATGTATCAAAATTGGTTTATCAGTTACGACAAATGAACCACACCGATGCTAGACGCTAATAACTGGGGAAATGTGAGGTGGAGGAGAGGGGGCAAAGGAACTCTGTACCATCTGCTTCACTTCCTTCTATAAAGCTCTAAAAAATAAAGTCCTATTTTTTTAAAACAATGGACAACCATTAAAGAAATATCATTTCCACTGCCACTCTTCCTCAACTGTCTACGCAAAGTTGGGAAAGAATTTCCTTCCTCCCATCCATACACTTTTCCAGGGGCACCTAGGGGGCTCAGTCTTCAGCATGCCTTCAGCTCAGGTCATGATCCCAAGGTCCTGGGATCGAGCCCCGCATCGGGCTCCCTGCTCTGCAGGGAGCCAGCTTCTCCCTCTTACTGCTGCTCCCCCTGCTTGTATGCGCACATGCTCTCTCTCTTCTCTCTCCGACGAATAAATAAATAAATAAAACTTTAAAAAAATAAACATCCATTTCTTCCCTCTAAATCTCAAAATAATTCTCTCCTCTGCTCACACCTAGCTCTTCCCACCGCCCTCCCCAGACTCAGGGCTCCACAACTCCTCCCTCCTCTACCTGCTCCTTCCCCAGTCTATTCCTTGCTCAACTTTCTCCCATCCCTCCCCAAACAAAAACGTTCCTTAGACCCTGAATGCAACCTTCTTCGGGTCCTTTTCAGAAAAGATCTAGCCACTCTTTGACTTCCCCTTCACTCCTTGATGTACTGCCACTTGACTTCCGAGTCCTACCACCCTGGACTATTATCCCCACAAAGTCACGCAGGCTTCATATTTGTTAGTTTTCCTCCCTGCACCCCCGCAGCACCTGGCACTGTGGTCGCTTCCCTCTCCCTGCCGCAGCCCCAGCCGGGTAGGATTCTTTCCTAGGTGTTCTAATGCCCTACAAGCCACACGCCATCCCAAACTCTAGGCCTTCCCCTACGGGCTTCTTCCCAAGTCACGTATCTGTCGGCAACCACCAAACCTGCACATCTAGCTCAGATTTCTCCCTCGTTTCACCCACGTACAACCAACACATCTGTTGGTTACACATCTCTACCTGTGTCCACAGAAACCCCCGAGGAGACCCCACTCCTACCACTCACACGACTACACTGCTGTTTGTACCAGATTCCCCCCAACCCCAGACGCAGCTCATCGGGTGGAAAGCTGACCCAGACCAACCAGATCTCCCGAGAAACGGAATCGAGATCCAACAGTCTCAGTTGGACACTTCAACTAGGAAATCACACGCTGCCGAGGTCCCGTGCAAGTGCAAGGGAGAAAGCCAGTCAGCAGACAGCCGAGGAAGCCGGAGACAGTGTAGCCCAAGGAGAAAAACCGAGGAACCACCTTGGTGCTGATGACTTGGTATCTGGGTATGTTTCTGTCCTTACGTTCTCCGAGTTACCATCAAATTCTTCCCATACACTTTTCCCCCCTACTGAGCAATTTTCCGTGGATTTCCACACTTGTAATCGAATGGCAGCTAAGATACTCTTCTCTGCACTACAAGAAAGGAAAAAAAAATATTGCCCATGGACTCTGTCATGCCACCAAGATGCATCCTGATTTCAGAAATATTACAAGGAGGAAACTGTGTAACTCAGTGAAATCCAGGATACATTTACTCCATGTACATCCTTCCACCACCGTGAATACCCTTCTTGTTTCCCACCAGCCCTAATTCTATCTGTCCTCCAAGACTAAGCCCCAACCCACTCTACCCTTTCCTGGACCAGCCCCAGTAGAAATCCAGAATGTAGTAACTATTCTCTACTGTTATTTGACCTCTAATTGTTTAAGTCTTACCTCTCCAACAAGATTATAATGAGGGCATGGAATTTTCCTTATTATGTTTCAGATGCTACACAGAACCTTTACAAATAAACACAAAAAATAGTCATTTAACTTGGAAAAAGAAGATGTATTCAAAAGGTGGGACTATTCAGTTTTCCACCAAGCTCAAGAAAGAAGGGAATATTACAAATAATTTAAACATGAAGAAAAAACCATTATCTTCTACCTTTTAAATGAAGGGACAGAATTACATTGTAGTGAAAGAGGATTAAGGAAGTATGCATTTGTAGGTGCTCAACAGTTCTGCCAGGAAACAAAATTAAACCTAACTACGATGAAACTACATCCCCACCAGAACTGCCAACATGAAAAGGACTGGCAATCAGAAATGTTGGAAGGAAGTGAGGCCACCGACACCCCCGACGCTGCCGCGCGGGCAGCAGAGCCACGCTAGGGGTGCACACAAGCCAGCGTGCGAGTGGGTGCGCGCCCTCCCGAAGACACCATGAAAACAGACGGCATCGACTCTGCTCTTTCATACAGAGCAACAAAACAAGGAGAACGGACTCCACCTCTCAGACAGAACGCAGACCCCCCAAAACAGGAACAAACTGTATGTGGCTCCATTCAACTGAAGTTCAACAGGCAAAACTAACGTACAGTTACAGAGATCAGATAGCCATTATCTTTGGGAGAAGGAATATTGAATGGAAGGGAGCAGGGGGAGCCTATGGAATGCTGGGAGTTACTTGATTGGGGGGAGGGTCACAAGGGTGCACAATCATCCGTGAAAATCCTTCCAGGTGAACCTGCCGTGGATTCCTCACCCCGATTCCAGGCCCGTGCACGCAGCCCGGCCGCTGTGTGTTAGCTACTGTGGTTCCTCCGACCTCCTTCCCAGGACAGCTGCCCTCGGCCAAGAGCCACAGTGTCACACTCCCACCGTCACCCCAGGGGTGGCCTGCAGTCACAGACCAACTGATTGGGGGGGGGGGCCGCGCACGGGTTTACAAAATTTTTGCCCCCTTACCTCAGGAAGGGACAGTTCTGTGATGCCAGTCACCGTCCCGAGTTCTCGGTGGGATTGGGCTGCAGCTAGGCTCCAGCCAAGAAGACCCCTTTCCCTGCCCTCTCCTTTCCCCTGTCAATTTCCTGTGCACCAAGGTCACCTCCTCAAGCTGTTCTAGCGGCATGACCTAAGACACGTACAGTTAATGTTCAGCCTACGCCTCAATCAAAAAGAAAAAAAAAGAAAAATTGTTGTGCACAGCTAAACAGCAAGATGTGCAATCTCCCCGTGAGATTCTGATCAATAGATAAGAATTTCCTCAGCCAGAGCAGTGTTACTAGTTGAGGAAACAGCACCCGGGCAGGCGTGCAGGGGCACTCCCGTCTATGAGCGAATCACAAGAAGTGACCTGGATTCCGGGGTGCTGACCTGCCACCAGCTTGCTGTGTGCATGGGCAATCATTCACCTGCCCTCTACCTCACCTGTACCCCTAGATCTGGGGGGGGGGGGCAAGGCCTCTTCTATCCTCCAAGGGCAGATATTCTTCTATCCCAGTTGTCATTTTCAAGACTACCCAAATCGCAGAATGCGACCCATGCCAACCCTGCCCGACCTACCTCACACCCAGTTCTTGAGCCAGCTGCCTTCCACCAATCACTATCGTGCACAGCTCAAGCCCTGACAATGATCAGCACAGTTCCCTACCAACTCCCTACTGGGGTCCCTTCCTGTACTCGAGGAAACGATCACACACACACACACACACCCCCAGCACGATCTTAAAGGGATGTTCCTACTGGGATTTGAGCGTCCACCGAGGATGACACGCCAACCCAGTTATTTAAGTGTAACTTACAGAATACACTAGTAAAGAAGCAAAAAAGAATGTAAAACGCATTTAAAAGAGATTCAAAAAACTTCAGTAAACAATCAACTCAGCAGACCCCCTTACACTTTTCAGACACGTTAAGCGGGCAGAGCACACTTCTGTTTCTGGCCCGGTAACACCAGAACAGACAGAGAAGGCGCGCAGGGGCCAGGACAGGGGAGTAGGGGTGAGAAGCAAGGGAGCGAAGCCCCGAACTACTGAGGGGCAACAGATGCCAGTCATCAGAGAGGCCAGCGGAGCGAGGACGGCGCTTCCCCTTTGGTCCGCACAATCCAAAGAATACAGGACCGAGCCGAACCGGAAAACGGTCCTACAGGCTCTCCAGCCATGTTTCTCGACGGCGGGTGAAAAATAACCCAGCGGCTCTGGATTCGGACACGTGGCCGGTTACGGGTTCGGCCTCAATTCAGGGCCGGCGACCCCGAGGCCCACGCGCGCACTCTCTCCGGCAGAGGACAGCCCGGGCAGCGCTGTCCCAAGTCAGGGCCGTCAAGCGCGTACAATCCGCGGCCGGCAGGGCTCGCGTCTCGGCCCGCGGGGAGGCGAGCGCCCGCGTCCCCGCCGCCGGACGGGAGGGACGGAAGGGACCGGGAGGGTCGCGGCCCGCGCGCCCGGCGCCCTGCCCTCCGGCCTCCCCTCCCGCAGCATCGCCCGCAGGTGCGCCGCAGCAGCCGCCCCGGGGCCCCGGCCGCCCCCCGACCCAGGCGGCTCGCCCGGCGCCCGACGCCCCGCGCAGCGCAGGCCGCTCTTACCTTCCTACTGGCGCCTCCGAGGGACACCTTGGGCCTCGTTTTGAAATCCCCTTCAAAACTAAACATCTTTACAGCTTATCCCATCTGGGAGGGGCCCCCGACGCCAAGAGCAGCGGGGCGGGCGGGGCGGGCTCCCGGGGGGAGGGGCCTTCCGGGGAGGGGTCTGCCGAGAGGAGGGGTCTGCCGAGAGCGGGGGTCTCCTGCGGGGAGGACGAGCCGCGCCGGGGAGCGACCCCGAGCCGGAGCCCGAGCCCGAGCCCGCCCTGGGGGCTCTGCCCGCCCGGCCTGCCCTCGGGGAGGGGGGGACGGCGGGGAGGCGGCGACACTGGGGGGGCGGCTCCTGCTCACCTCCCCGCTCATCCACGCCTCCCCACTGCTCCGGCCGAGGCCGAGGGCGCCGGCAGGGCCGCGGACCCCGCACTTGCACCGGGAGCAGCCGCCGGGAGGAAAGATGGCCGCCGGCCGGGGCTGGCGTGCGCGGTCCCGCCGGCGTGCGCGCGCCCGACGCCGACGCCTCGGCCCTGCACCCCGCGGGCTGCCGGCGTGCGCGCGCCCGCCATCGACGCCGCGGCGCTCCCCGGAGCCCCGCCTGCGTGCGCGCGCCCGCCATCGACGCCGCGGCGCTCTCCGGAGCCCGGCAGCGTGCGCGCGCCCGTCCGTCGCCGGCGCGCTGGAGCGTGGGAAGGCCCCGCGGTGACCCGGCTCCGCGGCGGGGGCGCGGAGGGGCGGAGGCCGGAGCGCCCGCACCTGCGCCCAGGAGCTGGGCGCGCGCATGCGCCCTCCGGGGCGCGGGATGGCAGCGGTCGGTGCAGTGAGCGACCGCGGGGACCGGCCGTGCCAGGACCCGGGTGCCTGTGAGGGGGGCCTGCACCCCACGCGTGACCAGGTTCGTCCGTGTGTACACACAGCACACGGGGCCGTCGTGCACGTGGAAAGACGGACCGCGAGCGTGTCACACACACACGCGCGCGCGCGCGGCCCGAGCCCGGCTCCTGCCGTGCGGACCCCGACCGCTCCGCCGGCTTCCGAGCTCCCGGCGCGTCTCGCCGCGCAGCGACCCCTCCAGTGCGGCGTGGGCGTGCGGACCGAAGCCCCGGGAGAGTTCGCCCTCCTCAGCGGGCGACAGGTGCAGCTGCTGCAGATGTCGGGAGTCCTTGAGTCACAAAGATTTTCCATCTTTACCAACCCTGAAGGGGTCCAGATTTTGTAAGTGGAGCGTCGTGCTCTCCCTGACCGGCCAGTGAGTGCAGATTAAAAACCCCGGTGCTCTCCAGTATGTCGCTCGCTGAGTGCGTCTGCTCGGACTTCTCAGGTGTGACCTCCAATCAACCCCTCCGGGTCTGGACCGGGGGTGAGGAGCGGGAAACCCGGCTGCGGGAACAAGCCTGGTTCTCCAGCATCAGCTTGGCTGGGAATTAAGGTGCGCGGCCTCCATCTGCTGGGTGTTTTTCCAGTGTTTGAATTGACTAGGACCATGGGCAGGGAACACGGTTCTGTTTTAAAAATCCCAGCACTGGGCGCCTGGGTGGCTCAGTTGGTTGGGCAGCTGCCTCCGGCTCAGGTCACGGTCCCGGAGTTCTGGGGTCGAGTCCCGCATCGGGCTCCCGGCTCCGCCGGGAGCCTGCTTCTCCCTCTGACCTTCTCCCCTCTCGTGCTCTCTCTCTCTCTCTCGCAAATGAATAAATAAAATCTTTAAATAAATAAATACATACATACAAATCCCAGCATTGCCGGCCCCTCCTTGGGTCTTGGGCCCCACCTGCTTCTGGGGGTGTGAACACCACTGTAGGGGTTTATCAGGTGGCCGGTTGTGTGAGTCAAGTACTTCCCTTGGCGCTCCACTAAAGAATTCACCATCTGTCCCCATCCTAGAGGAGAAAAGGGCTTATCAAAATCGGATTCCTCTGAAAGATTTTCAAAGATGTTTTAAAAATACTTCTAAGTAAAAAATTTCGGGACTAATGCTACAATCGGTTCCCGTTACCCATCACCTGCTGCAGAGATTACCCCTCATGCCCTCTCTTGTGTAATTCATGCCCCGGCCGTCCTCCCTGTACGCCGAGCCCCCCCCCCCCCCCCACGGCTGAGCTCCCCTCCAGGTTGCACCTTGGCTGAGGCCCACAGTCCACACCTTCCCTGATGTTCTCACCAGCCGCGCGACCGGGACAGTCAGAGCCCACGGGGCATGTGGGCAAACCCACCGTCAACAGCAATCACCCAATAAGGCCGAAATTTAGTGTGGCCCGACACAAACATCCTTTAGCTGTGCTGCCCCAGCCGAAGGGGCTGCAGAGCTGTGGGAGCAGCCCCCTGGCACGACGTCAGCCGCGCCCGCCTTGGGGGGGTGCCATGCTGTGGGGAGTCTGGGGTCAGCACCGGGCTCCGAGGCCTGGGGGCCAGGGCCGCGTGCTCTGGGCATCACATCGCTCCCCCAGCGGCCTGTCTCATGGTCCTGGTCATCGGATGTGACTCTGTACCTTCGGTGAAGGGACCAGGAAGTCAATGTACAGGAAGCCAGGATGTGGGAGGAGAAGTCCCATGGCTGTGTCCAGGGGGGCGTGAAGCAAGACTCCTGATCTCATAACTAGGCTTCGCACTGATGGGCATTTGCCTTTTCTTCTTTTCATCAGAATGCTCTTTAAGATTACAGGCTATGAATTATATATTTATTTTTGCTAAAAACGGAACTGCATCCAATTCGGAATAGCCTAGGGCCTCATCCTCTCGCGTCCCCTTGTGTAGACGGCCATGTTGTTCTTCAGCAAAACCCTCTTGCTGTTGGCACTGACGGTTAGAGGATGTGCGCAGATATGTACGCAGGCTTTCCACTTTCAAAGGAAAACCAAGTTTAACGTGTTTTTTCCTTTTGCTACGAAGGGCATATTTTTATATATTTTATGTTTTTTAATTTAAATTCAGTTAATGAACACATAATGTATCATTAGTTTCAGAGTAGAGGTCAGTGATTCATCAGTTGCATAGAACACCCAGTGCTCCTTCCATCACGGAACCTCATTAATGCCCATCCCCCAGTCACCCCATCCCCACCCCCTCCCCACCAGCAAATCTGCTTTCCTATGATTAAGAGTCTCTTATGGTTTTTCTTCCTATCTGATTTTTTCTTGTTTTATTTTTTCCTCTCTTCCCCTCTGATCCTTTGTTTTGTTTCTTAAATTCCACATATGAATGAAATCATATAATTGTCTTTCTCTGATTGACTTATTTCACTTAGCATAATACCTTCTCCTTCCATTCTTTTTGTTGCAAATGGCAAGATTTCACGTTTTTGATGGCTGAGTACTATTCCATTGTATATATATACCACTTCTTCATTCATTCATCTGTCCATGGACATCTGGGCTCTTTCCATAGTTTAGCTATTGTGGACATTGATGCTATAAACATTGGGGTGCACGTGCCCCTTCGGATCACTACATTTGTACCTTGGGGATAAATGCCTAGTAGTGCAATTGCTGGGTCCTAGGGTAACATGTTTACTTGCAGCAAAGCATTGTTCAGAGGAAGCCTCGGGTCCAAGCCCCGCCCACATAGGGGCCCTAGCCACGCCCACTTGGGGGTCCTAGCCACGCCTTCCTGGCTGTGTGACTTTGGAGGAGTCTGGTAACTTCCTGACTTCACCTGCCTAGTGGGTAAAGGCCCCGCAGCTGAGGCGCAGGCCTCAGCCCAGATGGCTCTTGCGATCAAGATCTTGCTGATAGGAACAAACTGAACAAACTTCATCACTGTAGACTATTGTTAGTGCTAAACATCTACATCCCAAGGGCACTTTGCCAAGTGCGCTTCAATTTTAACAATAAGCAAAAGACCAAGCATCAATAATATGCTGTGAACGTTTTACTGGTACTATTTTTATGCATTATCATCATTATCATTTTAATCACTTAAAAAGGTTAGACCATTAAGAGTGTCAACAAGCAGGAGGCCAAATGGCCAGTGCCCCACTTGGCCTTGGCCGCGGTGAGCTGCGAGGACAGTCAGGAGGGCACCTCCTCCCTTGCTAGGCCCAAGTATCAAACCTCTGAACAAGAAACACTTCCGCTTCTGTTCAAAGTCACCTACAATGAACTAAGTGCTACAGTAAATAAACACAGCCCTGGAAAATAAGAGCTGCTGTGTTTCGAGCCTTCATTTTCTGACACGGATTCTTCTACAAGTCCACTTCTCACGGCAACCCTACGAGGTAAATACCATTATTCATGTCTCTCAAATGCCGAAACCATGGCTTGGACTCTCTAATGAAAAGTCTGAGAGCTGGTTTGCACACGGCTGGGGTTCAAGTCCAGAATTACAAGTCCAGGGGCGCCTGGGTGGCTCAGTGGGTTGGGGCCTTTGCCTTTGGCTCAGGTCATGATCTCGGGGTCCTGGGGTCGAGCCCCGCATCAGTCTCTCTGCTCAGCAGGGAGCCTGCTTCCCCCTCTCTCCCTGCCTCTCTGCCTACTTGTGATCTCTCTCTGTCAAATTAATAAATAAATAAATAAAATCTTAAAAAAAAAAAAAGAATTACAACCCCAGAATTCAAGTCCAAAGCCCTGTGTTTCCTCCTGAAAATACATTGCTTTATAATCTATAGTCAGCCAGGGTTTAATGTCTCACGACAGAGATGAAGTTTGCCTCAAATATTTCCATAAACATTTTTTGTTTACTCTGGGGGAAAAATGCTGTAAAACAAGCCGATGTTGTAAAGACAATATTGTAAAGAGCACTTCCCTTAAGTACTTTCCGATAGTTAAACATCAGGGCAGCTCACGCTGCCAGAGAATGAAGACATTTTATTTAAAATTACACTGGCGCAAGACCATCAAAGTATCCTTAACATTTTCATTAAGTTGAGATACAGATATAGTTAGAGTAGTAAATCTCTTCTGATACAAGGTGTTCATTTAAGAGCCAAGGCTCTAAAGCAGCCGTGAGCCTAAAGGAAAATCCAGAAAAATCCAGGCCTTCTCCAGAGCTCTCCAGGCCAGCCACATGGCAGTTGGTTGTCTTTCGAACCAGATCTAAGCAGGTGAGCCCCCCAGCTATGACTCCCACAGTGTGTGCTGCAGCGCCCAGGGAGGGTTCGCAAGGGAGGGGGAGAACCATGCAGGGCGTCTGGTCTCGTAGGTTCTATCGGTCAGGCGTGGTGGGGCTAACAGGGAGAAAGCTGCCCAGTGAAAGACAGTGTGCTAGATCCCAAGAGGAGGGGCTGAGCACGCCGTGGGGGCCCGATGGGAAGCACCAAAGCGAGTCGAGAGGTGGGGGGCAGGTGGTGGTGAGATGGGCAAGAGCTTTTACTGTGGTTTCTGCAGGAAGGAGTGGGTGAGGCACGGTAAGTGGGCTTAGGATTGGTTGGTTTGAGTGACGTAGGTGGGCTCTGGGGCAGAGGAGCTGCCCGCAACTGTTGGGACCTTGCTCTGGGGTGGTGAGGGCCCACGGGAGGTGGCCCAGAGGGTGAGGGCCCACTGGAGCAGGTGATAGGGGCCCGGGCTCCGCAGTGCACGGTTTGCGTTTGCAAAATGCTCTCACAGGCAGACAAGTGTTGACTGTCTCTAAGGAGGGCCAAACCCTGGGTGGGCAGAGCCCCAGGGTCGGGAAGGCCCCAGACATCAATGCACCCGGACGTAGAAGAGAAAAGCTATGGTTCATACAGGGAAGGGAGGCCCCCAGCCAACACCCAGGAGAGGCTGGCACCTTGGAAGCGGCCCCGCCAGCCCCAGCTGAGCCTTCGGATGAGGCTGTAGCCCCAGGACCATCTTGTCCACAAGCTCCCGAGAGACCCCGCGGGAGACCCACCAGGCGAAGCCATTCCCAAATTTCTGGCCCACAGAAACTGAGACATGAGGTGTTTATTGTTTTAAGCCACTGGCTGTTGGGGTAATTCGTTAGGCACCAACACAGCTCTGCTACAAATCTGGATCTGTGCGGGGTTCATGAGGCCAGGATTGTGGGTCTCACACCGGGAAAAGCAGTCAGGCTGCATCCTGGCAATGCCGTTTCCGGTACTCAGACCCTGATACACAAGTATCTGCGGAGAAAACTCCAGAACGGATTGCTGGTCAGTTCCAGAGGTTTCCAGACGGAGGTGCTGGTGGGCTGGAGTACTGTGTGTGTCTGCTGTGCTGGAGGAGGCCCAGGGGGGTTGACATGGCCAGGGACTGGGAAGGGGCTGCGGGGCCCACGGTGCCCTCCCCACCAGGGGCCCAGCAAGAAGTCTGCGCTGTGCCCCACTTCACCATGCAGACCGGCTGGACGCACAACGACCTGAGCCTTCACTTTTACGACAGTCATTTCCATAACTGCCTCTAAATGCCTGTCCTCCTCCATCCCCACCCTACGGGCCCTGCAGGCCAGGAAGGAAGGCTCGCCTGTCCCAGCCCCCCATCCCCCAACCCCCACCCAGGTCCCCGCGCCTGTGCACATTGTCCCAATGGATTAGATTCATTTTAACCTTTTTTTTTTAAGATTTTTTTTTTTTTTTGTCAGAGAGAGAGAAAGCACACAAGTAGGGGGAGCAGCAGGCAGAGGGAGAAGCAGACTCCCCATTGAGCAAGGAGCCTGATGTGGGACTCCATCCCAGGACCCTGGTACCATGACCTGAACTGAAGGCAGCCGCTTAAACCAACTGAGCCGCCCAGGCGTCCCTCATTTTAACTTTTAAGGTCACCCAAAAAAATCCGAACCTTGCAGGAAAGTCCCCTTCCCAGGCGGCAGAACTGCGCGCCCCGGACGCAAGGACCGCTGGCTTGGCCGCTTGCGCTCTGCGTTGCGCACCTGGAGTTACCTGCGCGGACATTCCGGAGTAAGCCGGCCTTTTCTTCCTGGGAGCAGACGTTACATTGAGCTGGGCGAGTCTTTAATGTCATTTGATGGGAAAGGGCTACTGTGAAAAGACGCATCAGGGAGCGGCCCGTAGTGGACCTTCCGGAACCATGTGCGGCCCGGGGCTGGGGCCGGTCTCCTGACCTCCATCCCCTTCGGGTCCTGCTTGCTCACGAACTGAACTACGGCCGTGTTTTGACACCGTTTCTTTCCCTTAAAACACCGTCTAGGTCTAGCACTGTGCTTCATGACTATGTGGCCAATGTCCTCGGCGTCGGGCTCAAGTGGGGAAGGGAGCTCAGGGCGGCGTGAGCAAGCCCTGCCCCGGCCTTCTCCGCTCCCCGCCCCACGGAGGCCAGAGAGCCAGGGAACCTCGGGGGAGAAAATGTCCCGGAAGCTCCATTCAAACCCGGCACCTCCCGGTGCTGGGGATCTTGCCCGGAAATGGACCTGGATCGCACATGGCTCTGCCCCGAGGTGGGGCGGATCTGGCGTGTCCTCCCCCCTCCCCCCTCCCACCCTCTCCTTCTCTGCTCAAGTCGAACCCGAACCCGCGGGGCCACCAGCAGGTCTCCCGATGCATCTGTCGTCCTCCTCTGGTGGATCCTCCAGCCCTGTTTTGGGCCTGTCCCCCCGCGCAGGATGCTGCCTGCCACCGAGCCCGGGACTGTGGGTTCCCGCTCCCTCTCCTCTTTCAGGTGCCTGGAGCTTCCCCCATCTCGCACCCCTGAAAATGTTCAATCTCGGGATCTTACCCCTGGAGCAAACGCATTCCCGACTAGCAGGCGACGGACTGACCAGAGTCTCCCACAAAAGAAGGGATTCTATCAGAAATTCTCCCTGCTACTATAATCTAATTTAAAACCCAGAAAATCCTTAGCAACGAACTATCGAATATCACAGCACAACGTCCATGAAATTTGAGGGAACCTTTGTATCTTTGTGTTACCAACAGAGGTTAACGCAAACGTGGCAGACCGTTTTCTGAAAAAGGCCACAGAAATCTTTCCAGTCCCTCCTTCAGGACTTTGCCACACCCCCTCCAGTCGAGGGCTGGAGTCTAAGGAAGGAGCTAAACCTAACGAGTTTTCGAGTTTTCGTACTGGCGAATTTTCTAATAGTGGTAAAAATACCCACAACATAAAATTGACCATTTGATTGACCATTGATTGATTGATTGATTGGCCATTGATTGATTTTTTATTTAAAATATTTGTTTAAGTAACCTCTACACCCAATGTGGGGCTCGATCTCGCCACCCGGAGATCCAGAGTTGCTCGCCACTCTGATGGAGCCCCCCAGGCCTCCCCCATTTTAACCATTTTCAAGTGCACAGTTCTGTGTCACTGCACACATGCACACTGTGGTGCGACCGTCACTGCTTTCCATCTTCCTAAACCGAAACTGTGTCCCCAGGAAGCACCAACTCCCACCCCACCCCCTACCCTCCACTCTGTGTCTTCAAGGATCTGATGGCTCTCGGGACCTCCTGGGAGTGGAACAGCGTGTCTGTCCTCTGTGACTGTGCTAGCTCACTCTGCCTGCGCTCACAAGCTTCACCGGGGTGTCAGGACTTCCTTCCTGCTCAGGGCTGGTCATTTTCCCGTGTATGACAATTTCCATTCCCTTTTAGTTGATCCATTCTTCCATCGGCGGACGCTGGATTGCTTCCGTGTTTTAGCTGTGGGGACTTTACCTATTCTACCTCCTGCCTATTGTAAACAGTGTGGTTATGATCACTGGTACACAGGCGTGTCTGAGTCCCTACTTTCAATTCCGTTGGGCACCATACCCAGGAGCGGAATAAAACTGAACTTCCAAGGCAAAATTTCCTCTCTGATAGCGAAAATCACAGCCGCAGGAAGGGAACCTGAAATCTAGCATGCACGTGAAGACAAAGGCTGATTTTGTTGCTCTGCCACCCACGACAAGTTCTCAGAGAATAATCGCAAGGCTGCTGGCTCAGGGGAGAGCGAAATTAGGCTACCCAAGCATGGACGTTTCCCTCCTGAAATTGGGAATGGTGATTGGATTCACAAACTATTTAAGAGCATACGCCCTGGGACTTTGTCATTTAAAAAATTATAGAATTGATGTGCGATACAAAGTTAAACTCAAAAATCTCCAATAACAGCCTGATCATATCCTGGAATCTGGCTTTTACAGTCCTCTCTACACAAAAAACGGTGTACGAATAAATGAATGCAGAGCCGTGAACGTATGTCCATGCTCTCCTTATCGCACTAGAAAGCAAGCCTTCGTAATCCACGTGTAGCTCACCTTTCTAATTAAATTTGGTAAGTAGCTTTATGATGATATTTTTCCCGAGGAAATGTGATTACTTTAAAATATTTAATGTATTTTTGAGGTGCAAAGATTGACATACAGATATTAAATAGATCAATATTAACTTGCACAAAGATTGATATGGCCGTGGATCTTGTCCAACCCTCTCATTTTACAGATTAAAAAATTTGAACTCAGAGAAGTCAAGAAAATTACCCAAGTGGATGTAATTTCCAATTCTCATTCTTTACATTAAAATCACGACACCTTGTTTATTATCCTAAAATTATCTCAATCATGTTTCAAAGAGAACCTTTTCCCTCACATTTCAGGACTGGGAGGACATTCAGTGGAGCACACCCAGAATTGGACCAAGCGGCTGCCTATCGCCCTCCTTCTGGAGTTCTTATCCTCCTTACAGGAGCTCCCACCGGGCCCCGGGGCCCCGATTGCCGCGCCCCGGGAACACTTCCTTTCAGGCGGGGCCCCAGTCTGGTACTCGGGTCCCCTGCAGCTCTGGTCTTAGCTGCTGGTCTGGAAATGAGTAGCAATGGATTTCTTCATCGGCCTGAGGAACACCATGGACATTTTTAAAGCTTCTTACCAGAGAAAATTCTAAACATACGCGAGAGTAGAGAGCCAAGGATCCTAAACCTTCACGGATCAATGAGTGGGTTTCAACGGTTTCTAACTCATAACTGATCACGTCTCCTCGGTGGACACGGGTCCAGATCATTGCGAGGCTAATCCCCAAAACTGCATCATTTCTTCCATATATATTTCAGGATTTTGTTGAAAGACAAGGACTGCTCTTTTTCTAAACCCAAGGAAATGAAAACCAACTCATTTTAATGAAAACCAATTTGTAGCGTTTGGATTTCCTGGTTGTCTCGTAATTTTTTACTTTGGTGAAGTCAGGATTCAAATAATGTTCATAGGTCGCAATTTGTTGACATGTCTCCAAAATTTATTTTAATCTCTAGATTCCCTCTCTATTTCTTTCCTTCTCAACAACTCATTTCCGAAGACACCAGGTCCTCGGTGCCTGTTTGACAAAATGCACCCCTGTGGTGGGGAGGGAATCAGCGAGATCTGGGGGCCCGGGCAGCTTCAGTGCCATTGTCGGAGGACAGCTTCCCGGGGGGGGATGCAGTGCTGGGGGGGCATCCCGTGTCACAGGAGGCCGGTCACACTGGTTGCCCTGTTGTCTCATTAGCCATCACCGACATCCTTGCCCCATCCCCAAGTCCACGAGGGTGTGCCTGAATTCCTATCCATTCTCTCTTCCTTCACTAGTGACAAAGTCCTATTAAGAAAAATTTCCTCCCATCGGTATTTGGTAACCAGATACATCAAAAAAGGAAAAAGAGGATAAATGCTTGATTGGCTCTTTACCTTTTCCTACCAGCTTTGAAAACAATGCATCATCTCCTGAGCGTGCTGCAAAGGACCCTCTGTGTCCTGTGTCATTCAGCTGACCTTGGTCCCTGTCCCTTAGAGGTGTGCTCTAAACCCTCGCGGTCCCACATGATGGGCAAGTTCCTGTTCTTCACGGGGGCCACACCTGATGGTTTATACTGATGCGGTTTTGCGGGGGTTGGGGGAGGCCCCACCACTTCCTCAGGGGTAGGGGAGCTGGCGATTTAGGAACTGGCAATAGTCTCTGAGTGTAGTCGCACTTGGATGCTGGGAGGGTCACACATCCCTAAGAACAAGGAAACAGCCTTTGGGATGCGCCCAGACCTCGTCCTGGGTCTTGTCCTTTAGTCCTTTAGCTGGTTCTGATTTGTATCCTTTATCAGAAAGCTGTAATCATAACCATAGCTCTTTCCTGAGTTCCACAAGTCTTTCTAGACTTTCTAATTTAGTCTAAATTATCGAGCCCAAGGGTGGTCCAGAATTTGTAGCCAGCTGGTCAGAAGTGAGCATAGCCCCAGGGACCCCGAACTTCCAACTGGTGTCTGAAGCCAGAGTCTTGTGGGGGGCGGTGCCCTTCACCTCAAGTTTGACAAACTGGGTAACAGCAAAGGTTTTTCAAAGTGTCAGTGAAAATAGAGTTGATGTGCTCAACTCATTGTAATCATCCTTTCCCCAGACGCTCAGACTGCCCGGATCCCCAGCCCGTCTGGCCCGACTCCTGCCATCTGTGATGGCTTCCTTTCTTTCTTTTTTCAAAGGTTTTATTTATTTACTTGAGAGAGAGTGAGAACGCACAAGAAGGGGGAGGGTCAGATTCCCCCCGCTGAGCCGGGAGCCCGAAGTGGGACTTGATCCTGGGACTCCGGGATCGTGACCTGAGCCAAAGGCAGACGCTTAACCAAATGACTCACCCAGACGCCCTCTTTTTTTTTTTTTTTTTAAGATTCTATTCATTTACTTGAGACAGAGAGAGAGAGAGAGCGTGTGCCAAGTGGGGAGGGGGATCAGAGGGAGAGAAAGAAGCAGACTCCCTGCCGAGCAGGGACCCCAAAATGGGATTTAATTCCAGGACCCTGAGATCATGACCTGAGCCAAAGTCGGGCGCTTCACCGACTGAGCCCCCCAGGCGACCCTCTATTCGACCTTAAAAAAAAAAAAAGAAGGAAACCCTCCATTTGTGACTACGTGGATGAACTGAAGGATGTCATCCTCAGAGAAATAAGCGAGACACAGAGGGACAACTACTGCGGGATGCCCCTTGCATGGAAGGACAGGACAATGTTACAAGCATTTCTTTAAAAATGTTTGCAAGTGCTTCTAAAATGTGCTTATCGGCTGTAGGGGGCGTGTTTGTTGCCATTGTTGACATTTCTCTGAGAAGCTGTGAAATGTTACAACTTGTGCTCATGTTGACGATGTCCTCGGTCTCTTTACGGAAGCACCGACTTCATACTTTTTACACTGAACAAAACCAACCAACCAAACAAAACATCTCATAGAAGGAGAGAGTGGAATGGTGGGCGCCAAGGGCCGGAGAAGGGGGACTTGGGGAGTAATTAATACCCAGTTCCAGTCCCCCGACGCAGAGAAGTCTTACAGAGCCACCATACAGCGTAACGCCTGGAGCAAACAATTCTCTATTCTACGCTCGAAAATTTGCTGAGTAGATCTTTTAAGTGTTCTTATTACCAAAAAAATATAACAATGATAATTATTATTATAAGGAGATGGGAGACAGCTTTCGATGTGACGGGTAGGTTTATGGAGTAAACTGCGGTGACGGTTCCGTGCTCGTCTCCAAACTTATCAAGTTATATGCATTAAATATGTACAGCTTTCTGTATACATAAAAAATTTTTAATGGGGTCTTTACTTACCCTACTGTCAATCCTCAGGGGTGGCCACGTTCAATTCTTTTAGTGCTTATTCTGATTATTTCCCTGCTTATTTCTATATAATATGAATTATCAGCCAGCCCTCGATCCGTCAGTCTTCAGCACTTGGTTTCTTTAGATGACGGGATGTTGTAGATGAGGACAGTAGCGCCCCTTACCCTCCTCCATCCCCCCAGGAAAGATTTATCACAATTTTTAAAAATATTTTATTTATTGGGACGCCTGGGTGGCTCAGTTGGTTAAGCGGCTGCCTTCGGCTCGGGTCGTGATCCCGGCGTCCTGGGATCGAGTCCCGCATCGGGCTCCTTGCTCGGCGGGGAGCCTGCTCCTCTCTCTGCCTCTGCCTGCCTCTCTGCCTGCTTGTGTTCTCTCTCTCTGTTAAATAAATAAATAAATAAAATCTTTAATATATATATATATTTTATTTATTTATTTGAGAGCGAGAGAGCACATGCACGCACGCATGAGCAGGGCTGGGGGCGAGCGGACTCCCCGCGGAGCAGGGAACCTGACTCCATTCCAGGGCCCTGGGATCATGACCTGAGCCAAAGGCAGACACTTAACCCACTGAGCCACCCAGGTGTGCCGATACGTCTCAATGTCATAGTGCATCCGCACTTACCGTTTCCATCATCCTGACTATGTAAATACTGACCCACATTCTGTGCTAGCGCTGTCCCACAGAACTTTCTGCGATGATGGAAATGTTCTGTGTCTGAACTAATACAGAAGGCACTAGACGTATGTGGCTATGAGCTCCCGTGGCCAGTGCAGCCGCGGAACTGAATTATATTTAATCTAATTAATTAAAATTTAAATAGCCACTTGTGTCTCATGGCTATCATACTAGACACTGCAATAAATCTATACTATGATGGTATTTCCTTTCCTCTATAATCCTTTCCCAGAAGTTAATATTGTCTAATTTTCGGGGCACCTGGCTGGCTGAATTGGTAGAACATTTGACTCTTGATCTCAGAGTCATGAGTTCAAGCCCCACGTTGGATGTAGAGCTGACTTCAAAAATAATAATTGTGTAATTTTAAAAAAGATTTTATTTATTTATTTTATTTGAGAGAGAGAGAGAGTGTTAGCATGAGTGGGGGGAGGGGCAGAGGGAGAGGGAGAGAGAATCTTAAGCAGACTCTGCACGGAACTCAGAGCCGCAGACAGGGCTCAATCCCTTGACCCTGACATCATGACCTGAGCGAAACCAGGAGTTGGATGCTTAACCCACTGAGCCACCCAGGCACCCCTATAACTGTCTAATTTTTTTAAAAGATTTTATTTATTTATTTGAGAGACAGAGAAAGTGAGAGAGAGCAGGAGAGGAGAGAAGGTTAGAGGAAGAAGCAGACTCCCCGTGGAGCCGGGAGCCCGATGTGGGACTCGATCCCGGAACCCAAGGATCATGACCTGAGCCGAAGGCAGTTAGTTGCTCAACCAACTGAGCCACCCAGGCGCCCTAACTGTCTAATTTTTAATGTATTTCTTTTTCTTTGAAATTTCCAGTTTTTTACCTCCAGCAGCCCTGTGAAATGTTTCCCAATGTTTCCAGTGCTCTTTGTCTACAAGCACCCCCGTCAGCTGCCCTGTCAGCCACACCCGTCCCTGGGACCACACAGCTGTTTCTCTGGAAGCGTGACCTCCCGTGGCCTGGGTCCTCCATCGGGTGGATATGTGTGCCAGCATGTGGTGGGGAAGAACACAAGAGAAGTGGATTTTGTGAGATCTTCAGTGTGTCTCAATGCGTTTTTCTATCCTCACGTGTAAATAACCACTTGGTTGGATGCGGAGCACTGGATTCACTGTCTCATCACTTACCTCGATGATTCTGAGGATTTGATGAGGCTCCGACTTCCAGTCCTTTGTATGCAACTTTGTTCCTCCTCCAACTCCAAGACTGTTCAGGATCTTCATCCCTAATATTCTGAAACTTTACACCATGTGGGTCTTTCGATTTCTGGGGTGGCAAATGGGTGCCATCAACCTCTTGTGTCCCCGTGTGTCCCTGTTTGATAAAGCGTCTTTGAGCTTCCCTTGCACCCAGCTCCTGTCTACATGTGTCTACATCCTAGGATGACAGGAAGAACCCCAACCCGGTGCTGGTTCTCGGGAGCTCTCCAGGCCGGGGCCAGCCTGGCCACGGCTCAGAGGAAAATGAAAGCGGATGCTGTGATGGGTGGCAGTGTGGGGGGCAACACCTTACAAAAGGTCAGGAAAGCCTTTTGAGGAGGGGAGTGAGTGACACCTGACTATGGCAGGAATCAGCCAGGAGGGGATTTGGAAGAAGAGGATCTGGGACCCAGGGAGTAGCCCGGAGGGAATGCCCTGAGCCCAAAACCAGGCTTGGCTTCTTGAGACACGGTGGGACTGGAGCCCAGCCTGGAGAACGCTCTGGAAGATGGCAGGGGCAGCCCTGGAGGGTCGTGACTAAGAGAGTCAACTGCATTCTGTCTCCAAAAAGAGAGCCCCGGGGGGACCCCCCTCTGATCCCCAGCAGGAGGATATGAAGTAACGTCGGGACAAGTTTGAGTTTACAATTGACAACGATCCTTACCTTTCTCCCACCAGGTTAGAGGAAGGTTTTTTGGTTTTTAAAGATTTTGTTTTTTAAGTCATCTCTGCACCCCACGTGGAGCTCGAACTCACAACCCAGAGACCAAGAGTTGCACGCTCCTCCGACTAAGCCAGCCAGCTCCTTGGAGCAAGTTTTAAAATTGTGGGTTGGAAAAGTCCAGGAATTTTGGAATATCCTTCAGCTTCAAACAGGAAAGAAATCCGGGGCACCCGGGTGGCTCAGTGCGTTGAGCATCCAACTCTCGGTTTCGGCTCAGGTCTTGATCTCAGGGCTGCGAGTTCAAGTCCCACGTCGGGCTCCACACTGGGCGTAGAGCCCACTTAAGAAAATAAATAAGTTAAGTAGGTAAGTAGTCAGGAATTTGGAAGGAGTTTGGAGAGTAATACACCAGAGGGGCTCCCAGAGAAGCGAGGCGAGGTCCCCTTCTCCCACAGCCCATCTCAGGGTTCGTTCGTCTCCCGGTGTCAGCAAAGACGCCGCTTCCCACCCCTCCTTCCCGGTCCCGACTCGGAATTCTCCCGCAGGGTCAGTTGCCACCACTGGCTCTCCTCGGGGATACCGCGGGGGACACCCCATTACCTCCTCACCTTCACCAGTCGCTGTCATCTGCTCTAGCCCAGGGCGGGCCGGGGGCGAGGCTGACGGCATTCCGAGCTGCAGAGCTTGACCGTCCTCAACTTTTTAATTTTTTTTTAAAAAAATTTATTTATTTATTTGACAGAGAGAGAGAGAGAGAGCACAAGCAGGGGGAGGAGCTGAGGGAGAGGGAGAAGCAGGCTCTCTGTTGATCAAGGAGCCCGACGTGGGGCTCGATCGCAGGTCCCCGGGATCATGACTTGAGCCAAAGGCCAATGCCCAACTGACTGAGCCACCCAGGTGTCCCTGTCCTTAAACTTTTTAGACTACTGCCAGGGAGGGAGGGAGCATGTCACAGAGAGAAGGGACACAAGGAAGCCTCAGCCCAGCTGCGTTCAAGGAGTCCTTAGAAGTCCTGATGGGTGAGCGTGTGTTGGAGGGGGAAGGGCGGGCCCCACATTCCGAGCAGAAATAGCCAAGTGGGGCGACCTCAGGCTAAAACACGTCTGCCCAGCAAAGGGGACCAGCAACAGAATGAAAAGGCAGCCTACCGAGTCGGAGGAAATATTTGCAAATCGTGTATCTGATAAGGGTCAGTATCCAAAATATATAAGGAACACATACCACTCAACAGCAAAAAGCAAATGACCCAATTAAAGAGCGGACAAAGGACCTGAATAGACATTGCTGCAAAGGCGACACCCGGGCGCTGGACAGCTGGAGGGAGAGCTGCTCGGGACGGCTGGGCAGCGGGGACATGCAAATCAAACCACGACCGGATGTTGCCTCACACCTGGTAAGCCGGCAATTATCAAAAAGACAAGAGACGTGGAATGCTGGCGAGCCGGCGGAAAAGGGGACCCTTGTGCGCCGGCGGTGAGAATGTAAATCAGCAAGGCCATTATGGAAAACAGTACACCGGTTCCTCAGAAATTGAAAAGTAGAACCACCCTGTGATGCAGTAATTCCACCTCTGGGTATAGAGCGCGTCCAGGGGATGGGAAATCAGAGTTTCGAAGAGCTATCGGCACCCCACGTTCACTGCGAAGTGACTCCCAACAGCCGAGATGGGGGGGCGAGCCAAGTGTCCTTCCATGGACGAGTCGGGGGAAAGATGTGGCCTACGTACCCCACAGAAGGTCACTGAGTCTCAAAAAGAAGGAAACCCTGCGGTTTGTGACAAGCAACATATGTCCTCGCTTGTACGTGGAGGTTAATGGAGGGACAGCCGCAGACACGGGGCGGGGAGCGTGTCTGCTGGGGGCTGGGCTTCGGGGCGGCGGATGCAGAGCTGTTCAGCTCTGCACGATGCTCTGGGGTCCTACCTGCTGAGCAGCACGATGAGGGTGCCTGGGGGGCTCAGTGGGTTAAAGCCTCTGCCTTCGGCTCAGGTCATGATCTCAGGGTCCTGGGATCGAGCCCCGCATCGGGTGCTCTGCTCAGCAGGGAGCCTGCTTCCCCCTCTCTCTCTGCCTGCCTCTCTGCCTACTTGTGATCTCTCTCTGTCAAATAAATAAATAAAAATCTTTTTTAAAAAATTAAAACTTCTACCGGGGCACCCGTGGGGCTTAGTCGGTTAGGCGTCTGCTTTCGGCTCAGGTCATGATTCCCAGGTCCTGGGATCGAACCCTGCCTGGGCTTCCTGCTCAGCGGGGAGTCTGCATCTCCCTCTCCCTCTCTCTCTCAAATAAATAAATAAAATCTTAAAAAAAAAATGTAAAGCTTCTGCCTCCCCCGACACACATGGTAATTACAAGAGGTGATGAATATGTAAATCGGTTTGAGTACGGGGCTTTTTTCTACAACGGAGACATAGATCAAAACCTCTGCGAAGGCCTGGGCTCCGGAGCCACAGCCCAGACTGGCACTTTCCATCTGCTGAAACATTTGGAGGTGCCCTGAAATTCAATCAACCAACGTGGATGGCCCGCCTAGTACAGACCAGGTGCTGAGAGAAGAGCTGGGGGGCAGAGCACAGAGATGTTATAGAAAAGAAGGACGTATTTTACATGGCTGATATCTCCTTCTAAGATTTCAAAAGAAGACATGAATTTTGAAGGAAGAGGGTTCCGGAACCTTGAACGCTCTGTTGTTGGAAAGGCTGAAGTCTTCTTGAGCTACACGGTGAAGTCAGTGACCCTAAGAAGAAATTCATTTTGAGAAATTATTTTTAAAAGCCGTGAGCTTTTCCAGGAGTCTCAGCGCATCAATCACGCCTTTCACAAAAACCCATAAAATATACTCAGCCTGTGAGATGAAATGAAATCGAGACAAATCTCATCTCCAGTTATTAGTTCTGTCCCCGGGGCTGGACAGAAGGCCGCTGTCGGGATTCTCCGCTTCCAGACAAGCGATTCATAAACCGAAATAACAACCTCGCTTAGTTTTTTGCTCTAGAAATTGCCATCCCTGACATCCCATGTCAACACATCCCTGCTCGCTGGGACATTTCTTCTCCCTGCGAAAGCAACTTTCATCTCCGTTCCCATTCCCATATGCTGGGACTTGTTCGGACCTGCCTTACAACACTTCGAATAGTATTTTGTGAGAACGTGGCACGTATTTGAGATTTCTTCATGTTCTCTGGGCCACGCACAGCGCAGCCGGGTCCGGGACGGGCGCTGCTCTGTCCACGGCGAGCCGTGTGCTACAGCCGACGGCTCGGGTGCGGGCTGACCGTCCATCTGTCTCCCCCGACACGGCTCTCCGCCCGAGCCTGTGAAATCCCAGGACCTACCTCCCCAAGGAATTAAGTCTTTTTTTTTTTTTTAAGATTTTATTTATTTATTAGAGAGATTGAGACTGAGAATGAGAGGGGAGAAGAAGGTCAGAGGGAGAAGCAGACTTCCCGCAGAGCCGGGAGTCCGATATGGGACTCGATCCCGGGACTCCGGCATCATGACCCGAGCTGAAGGCAGTCGCTCAACCAACTGAGCCACCCAGGCGCCCCGGAATTAAGAGTCTTAAAGCAATAAGCTGAAAAAAGGCTCAAGATTAAAATAATTGTTAACTCTTTTTGATTTAAAAGCTCGCGGGCACAACACGTGATGTGGTCTGAAAGTAAAGAAGGTCAAAAGCCAAAAGCAAAGCATGTCCCATCCATGGTGCCAAAACGTATCAATTATTTTGGATAAGTGATCAGGTTATTACCCATTAGGCCCCATCAGACGAACCTGTTTGTTGTCAGAGTCTTAGGGTAACCACTGAATCTGCCGGGCTGGTGAGGGGGTTCCCGGGAACACTGGGGCCGGGACCAGGTGGGGGACGAGACCCAGGCTAGAGGCGACAGGTTGCAGGGTCCCGTGGCTCATGCCTCCTGGCCAACACGCTGCTTCTGCTCGTCCTCACGTCCCCCCGACCCTGACCTCCGGCTTCCCTCTAATTAGGACCCTGACGTGAGCACACGCCCAGCCAGATGATTCAGGAACTCTGTCGACATCCGACATCCGTAACACAATCAGACCTACCCCAGTCCGCTGGGCCCGCGAGGGTGGAATGTTCCCAGGTCCCGGGACTAACCCGTGGGCCTCTCCACGAGGCCATACTCTGTCTACCACTAGGGTATTTTGTATTTAAAATATGTGGGAGGCCTTCATATTGAAGGAAAGGGTTTTCGAGGGGACCCAGGTGAGAATGGAGGGTTTTCAGGGCCGAAGCTGGTGACAGCGGTTGAGGATGATCTCTCGGGGATTCTGTAACCTGGCCAGGAGGCAGGAAATGCTTCCCCCCACGACCCGCGTAGGCCGGCGCCCGACCCCTGTAGGGCTGTCTGCTGCGTTCAGCGAGGAAACCATGTTTTGAGCACCTGCTGTGTGCTGTGCCTGAGGGGACCCCGTCCTGAAGAGGCTTCCTGTCTCCCTCAGGGAAACCCAACGCATCGAGGCTGCCGATGGAGGGCGCCTGGCCGGCCCGACAGGACCACCGGGGAGGATCACCCTGGGGGCGCTGGGAACCAGGGGACGGCCAAGAAGGGGCCGCGGGGCCCGGAGGGGCGACATGGTCCTCAGGGTCTCATCGTCCCCCCGCTCTAGGAGGGCGGCGTCCCTCCTCCCCCTCCATCTCTGCAGCAGGAACCCCACCTGCTCGGCGGGGCCAGGGTCCCCACACGCTGCGCTCTGCCCGCGGCTGTCCCACAGGTGTCCAAACTCGACTGCATGTCGGCTTCCAACAAGCCTCTCCCTCTTCCAGAACTTTCCTCATGACCTCGCCCTCACAGTGCCTCAGCCGCCAGCCGAGGGCCCGCAACTTTCCCTCTGCCCTGCACCCTCCGGCTGCCCCAGCCCGCCACTGCCCTGCCCCGCCCCACCCGCGGCCTTTGTGGCAAATGGCCCGCGTCTCCCCAGCGCAGGCGTGACCCCTGGCTCCCCCGCCCGGCGAGGGCCCTGCCCCTGGCCCTGGGGAGGGAACCCCGGGTGCAGACCCAGCACCCTGGCGCCATCTGTCCCCCTGCCCGCACCCTCCGCCCCCAGAGAGCCCACCTCGGCGGGTGGGAGCCTCCCCGGAGCCACAGTCCAAACGGACGCATCGAAATGGCTGCCACCCGGACGAGTCAGAAAAAAATGCCAAGCGCCATTAAAAATCTTTTATTTTAGAATAAATTTTCACCATGCGGGCAAGAGGAAGCCATGCTGCTTTCCTCGTGAGCTCGGGATCCGCCGAACGCCCGCCGCCCGTGCGTCCCCTCCAATCACTTCTGGTCCAGGTTCCAGAGACATATTTCATGATCGGTTTCTAAACTGTCTGGAACAAAATGATCTAATGACCCTTTATCAGTGCAATTTTGGGCACCCTCCTGCAGCCCTCCCGATGCGAAATAAATCAAGGTCCTTAATTAACGAAGACCGAGTGATTGCCGAGGCCGTGAGTCGGTTTGTGCACCAGCTACAGGGGCACAAAGGTACGGTAGTTACAATTAATGGATTTAATTTTAAACACAAGGGCCTCTATATCAAAGTGCTAAAGAAGTCCATTCTGGCATTCTCATTACTCTTTAATTATAATTGATGTACCTGGAAAGATGTCAGCGGCGTCCGCTTTGCTCAGGTGTTAGCCCCCCTCAGAGCTCCCCCTTCTTGTAGTCATCGTCAGCGGTAGGCAACACGGTTTTGATGAAATCCAAATTTATTAGGGTTATTAAAGTCATTAATTATTTGGCACCTTCTAGATTTCATTTGCTTCATCCTTAATGAAAATTGACAGCTTTATATTTTTAGGGGCGAGTGGGATTTAGTTTGAAGCACTTCCTCTCCTGTCTGCGCCCAGCCTCCCCTATCTTTCCCCCATTGCTACCCGACCTTTGCTCCCTCTCCCCCAGCTCCCCCGGGGTTGATTTGTAGCCCTTTCCCTTTCGAACCAACAGGCAATTTGTCTTCCCCTGTGCTCCTTTCATGGGCCCAAGAGAAGCCCCCCAACCAAACCCCAGGACAATGGTGTCACTGCAGAGGGGGCTCCGAGGGTCCCACAGTGCCAGGACCTCAGAGCCCGTCTGTGCTGGAAAGGAACGCGGCCTTTCCAGCTGACATGTCCCCTCCCGCTCGGGTAATGGATCTGGGGGCTAGGCAGCCATGGTGGCGGGGAAACACAGAGCCGTGTGTGGGGTCACTTCTACCCACCAAAGCTGAGCAAGCCACCTGTCCTCCGCTCCCAGGGCGAGTCTGGCAAATGAGGGTGTGAATATTGTCAGGAGTGCCCTGACGGTAAGGGCCTGTCCCCCACCCGTGTGCCCCATCCTGGGAGACCGAGCCAGTCTCTGGGCTGATGTCTCCTGGCTGGTTCCCCCCCAAACCAGCCCGGTGGCTCTGGTGGGGAGACATGACATCCAGGCTGGGGGCTCCCCGGGAGGGTGAGGCCGTCGTAGGCAGCTGTTGCCTTTCACAAGCTGTGTGGGGGCCCCATTGTTCACGGGGGCCAGTCCTGCACTGTCCACACCAACTCCCCACCCCCTGCATTGTCGTTGGGAAGGAGGACTTGCGACTCCAGATGTCCAGCACCGACAGCGGGCCCTTCAAGAACTGGGCATTTCCCACCATAATCGGAAGTTGATTTGGGGGGGTGGGAGGGCGCTGAATCAGGACAAAGCCTCAGCAAAGCTTTGTACATATTCGTTCTCTTACTCAGAAACCGTAAAGCCACCTGCTTAAAAGGGCAAATTTAGTCAACACGATGCCCTGGCATTAGTATGTATTCATACCCAGAACAAAGAAAATACTTTCCAAGAAATCAGATTTTCCCTCTGATTGTCTATATAGAGAAAAAAAGGGAAAGGAGTTAAAGGAATGATTTGTATCATTTAGGCAGAAAATACCGTGGCCGAGGAAAGAGGGTCTGAGTCTGAATCCTCATGCCTGGCTGGCCACACTAACAGAGCCCAGGGGCCAGCAGGGTCCCCGAGATCTCTCGCCGCCCTCTCCCCTCCGTGTCCCCATCAAAACTTCCTCCGGGAGGCCTGGGACCCTGGATTAGAGGGACAGCCCTGGAATTAAGGGAGTTGTCCCTCTAAGTTCTTACTTAAAATACACAATGCTTGGGACACCTCGGTGGCTCAGTGGGTTGAGCCTCTGCCTTCGGCTCAGGTCATGATCTCAGGATCCTGGGATCAAGCCCCGCATCGGGCTCTCTGCTCGGCAGGGAGCCTGCTTCCCCCTCTCTCTCTGCCTGCCTCTCTGCCTACTTGTGATCTCTCTCTCTCTGTCAAATAAATAAAAATCCTTTAAAAAATTAAAAAATAAAAAGTTCGGATCTACGGAAACTAAATACACACAGTACAAAACATAGTCACATATCCTCCCCCTAGACTCACCAAATGCTGACATTTTGTCCCGTGGCCTTTCCCTCCCTCTGTGCACCTGTGTAGGTGCGGGGGGGGGGGGTGTCTGTGCACGTGCATATGTGTGTGTGCACATAGATGCAGGTTTATCATTTACGTGGGGGGGCCCACATTTCTTTGCTCAGCCTTTTGAAAGTACTTTGTAAACAGCAGGCCTCTCCCATCTGAATGCGTCCGCAGGCATCTCCTGCAGGAACGTGGGGCCCACAGTGTCAGCATCACTCCAGAGACAGCAGACCGTTCTCTACATGACGCGTACACATTTCACATTTCCCCAGTTGTCCCCTAAATGTCACTTAAAGCCTAATTTTTTGTTTAGAGTCTTCGCCCCCCCCCCCCCCCGGGTCCGTCCATGTCATTTGAGCTTGCTCTGCTGATGTCCTCTACGTGAGAACCCCCCTCCCTTTGGGATTATTTTCCACGACACTGACTTGATGACTGAGGCCGGACCAGGTCTCCCCGACTCTGCCAGGTAGCCCCTCCCTGTAGTGTCCTCGTCATTTCCTCCTAATCTCATGCGGGCGAGCATCTCTGGGAAGAATCTGACATAGGAGATGTTTACGCCGAAGAAGTTTTTTGGCAAAATGCGCTGGCACCGGGCGACACGCTGCCGTCGGCCACAGCGCCCTCCCCAAGGCTCTAACCCAGGCCCTTCCCCTTTGCTTTGCCCGCCCGGCCTCCTCGCGGCAGATGCGCTTTTGCTCCTCATCCGAGTCCAGGAGGCTGCCTGTGGGCCACCCTGGCCCAGCCTGGCAGTTAGTCTCCTTCCGTCCAGTCCTCCCCACAGACCCCTCTGGGGGCCTGACGGACCTGAGACCAGCGTCAGGAGGCCCCCAGGCCTGACGGACCTATGGTTGGGTTCCCAGAAAAGCTGTGAGTCTCACCAGAACTCCCAGAAACATCCAACAACCAACCATCTCATTTATATAGACAAAGCTTCATTTCCTAAACCCTTCTGCACCTACTGTCCGGTTTTCCAAACTGTCCTCTGGAGAAAACACCATTAGCCTCAGTCTACAGATGGGCAAGCCCTCAGGAGGCTAAGGCGACTTCCCCAAGACAGACAGCAGCCAGCCCAAGGCAGGCAGAACCCGGCCGTGTAGACACACTAGGCAGGGTTCACACAACGACGCGGCTGCTCCTGGTCTGGCCGTGTGGATGGTCCCTCGGAGGAGGAGTCCGCGTTCCAGTCCCAAGACAGCCCACGGGACAGGCGCGTGGGGGGCAGGCTGCTGGTAGGGAGCACGGGGAGGGGCCAGGACCGCCCGTGGGGCCCCCCGGGCGTCCAGAGAGCAGCTCCGGGGCTCCTTCCGGAGGATTTGGTGATTCTCGAGCAGCCTGAAAGCTGGCAAGTGCACCCTTGAGGTGTCTGTTGGCCTCTGTAGCAAACAGAGAAGGGTGGGGCGAGAGGGAGGCGGGAGGCGGGCGGCAGAGCGAAGCAGCCCCAAAGCGGGTCAACCTTCCTCACGGTTTCAGCCTGAGGCCGTCCAGCTTTGGACAAAAATCTGAGCCTGGCTTAGAAAGAAAATTCTAGGAGCTCTCCATGTTACAAAAATGTTAACCTTTACGAGCCATTAGGGGTCGGGCCAAATGCATTGATTGATTCCTTTGCTCAAGGAGAAAACAGGATTTGTGGAACCAAAACACCGGGAAGCCAGATAAGAAAAGAGCAAAGAACACAGTTACCGCGCCATACTCCGTGTTTGGCCCTGTCTGTGAAAGAAAGAGAAAAGGACACTGGCCCAGGAGCTTAGCTATAAATTTTGTGGTAAATAGGGCACCTATTAAATTAATTCTAAGTGATATTCAAGTGATTGGGTTTTAAAGAAAAACAAAACCCAAAAAACCCCAAGCCGAACCCATCCCCTGGGCTGTGGACCTCGGTGCCGCCAGCGTCCTGACCCAATTTTCATCCCTTCCACCTTGACGTCTGCGCGAGGAGGGGCGTGCTCGGCTCAGCTGGCTTCCGGGCACTACTGTGACTCTCAATTAGGTAGAAATTTTAGGAGCAACAAAAATTATGGGAGGAATGTAGCTCCATCAGTCATTTCCCCGCAGAACTGTGGCAATCTGAAGAGTTTTAGCACTCTGAAGGTCAAGATTAAAAACCAGGTAATTTATTACCACTGATTTAGAGATTAACATTGTGCCAATTAATCAATTACTCAATGTGATGAATTGACAATTAATTGACGTTTCAGTTCCAATCTGGCAAAGCTTTTTTATTTCCATAGCGAATAATCTAAAATGTCCAAATTGAAAGGTTATGAGCGTTTCCTCCAAGATCAGAATGAAGAGGAATTGAGGAGGATGGATAAAATGAACCATTCACAAAATTTTAATACAGTAAATATATGTCATTGTCTTATCAGTGAGCCACATCACTGATCAGTTGAGCTGAAGAGGATGAAAATGAGGACCTTTTCCTATTGGGACAGAGGCTGGAAGCCCTCAGAGGAGAGCAGCCCCCACCGGGGACATCTTCAGGAATAGAAGGAAGGGGTGAGAAGTGTAAGGCCTGGGCCCCAACGCTGTGACATTGGAACCACAACCGGAGCAATGTTCAGCTTCCAAGAATCCGAAGTCTAATGGGGCAAAGGCACCTGTAACTCCAGCTCAGGGAAAAGTTAAGTTCTTGATAAAATAGCTAGAAAGTAAAATCACAAGAAACCATTGAAATGTGTGCTGCAGGGAACCACCGCCTTCTCCCACCCGGAGCATATCTGTCTGAGACCTCGAGAAAGCCACGGGGATTAGGGGCCAATAGACCACTTCCTCCCCACCGCGCTCTGGTTTGGTTAGCTCAGAAAAGTGAGCTCACAGGGGCGCCTGGGTGGCTCAGTCTTAAGGTTAAGCGTCTGCCCTCGGCCCAGATCATGATCCCAGGGTCCTGGGTTCCAGCCCTACCTCCGGCTTCCTGCTCAGCGGGGTCTGCTTCTCCCTCTCCCGCTCCCCCTGCGTGTGCTTTCTCTTTCCCTCTGTCAAATAAACGAATAAAATCTCTCAGGAAAAAATAGTGGGCTCGGTTGGTAGATTGGTTGTTCGGAGAAGGAAGGCCAACACAGGAGATCTGCAGAATGGGCGCTGTTGGGCAGCACAGCCCCGGCTTCCGGACGCCCACTGAGGCTCTCTGGCGTGTTCTTCACTTTCTCTCGCCGGTCGCTCGGTCTGTGGCCTCTGGAGCAGCCAGCCTCTGGCCTTGACACTACCACCAGGGCTGGAAGTCGTGGCTGAGGTGGGGACACAACACGAGCTGCTGGCGAAGGTGCTGAGGAGGGAGAGGGGCCCAGCAGGAGTCCCCGGCAAGGACTCCAGAGGTCAGCTCTTGCCAGGGAAGCTCCGGAACACAGGGGACCAGGACAGGAGCTCGGCGGCCATGACGATCCAGTTTCTAGCAGAGGGGAGGCTGCCCGTCCAGAGCGCCCCGGCCGGTCCCCAGTCCTATCTGAGCCTCAAGATGATGGCCGCCCACCCGGCCCAACTCTCCCTGGGGAGATCCCGGATCAGCCAGGAAGGCACCCGGCCGCAAGACCCAGAAACCCTCCCCACAGCGGCTCCCGGCCCGCGGCTCGCTCTCGCAGGACGGGCCCCGAGGCCCGACGGGGCAGGACGGGCCCCGAGGCCCGACGGGGCAGGACGGGCCCCGAGGCCCGACGGGGCAGGACGGGCCCCGAGGCCGGTGACCCGCACCGGACCCGCGTCCTCGCAGACGTGCCGTCAGACTCTCGGCCTCGGTGTCTCTGCTCCACGGTCCTCGCACGGGAGCTCCCAGACTCAGGCTTATCAGCCAGCGGTGCGGTGCAGGCCGCCTGTCCACAGCACATCTGTCCTGCCGGGCGGGAAAGCAGGGAAGCGAGGAGCGGCGAGGAGGGCGAGGGAAGGAGAGCCTGAGGGGTGTCAGGCTGGGGGAGCTTTCCCAGCAATCACGCCCATACTGCTCCTTGCGTCTCATTGGTCAGAATCGTCACATGGCCACATAGACTTTCCCAGGAGTCGCCTCCATCGTTATACTCGCATCTCATTGGTCAGAACTGTGTCACGTGGCCACCCGAAGTTTCCCAGCAATCACGCCCATACTGCTCCTTGCGTCTCATTGGTCAGAATCGTCACATGGCCACATAGACTTTCCCAGGAGTCGCCTCCATCGTTTTACTCGCATCTTATTGGTCAGAACTGTGTCACGTGGCCAGCACGGCGACCGGAGGAGCTGCTGGTATAGCCGGGCGTGGTTCCTCCCTCCCAAACCTGTGCCCCTGGCAACAGTAGCACCTGGGCCTTCGATGTGAGCCTCAGACTGGTTTTCGAGTCTGGCGAAGGCTCGGATTGGGGCAGGAGGACAGGCAGGGGTGCAGAGGCGCACTGTGTCCCCCCCAGGTCTGCTGGCCCGGGTGCGAAAGCCCTGGCCATGCCCACCGCAGACCATGACCTGGAAATGCCGGGGCTGCACGGGGACGCTTCGCCTCTAGACCACATTGTTCTCCAAGCAGATCAGAGATGGAGGCCAAGTGCATCATTTCTCTTCATTAGCAAGCCAATCTCCTTCAGGGACTGGAAGCCCAGAAGTGAAATCCGTCATTCCAAGTTCTCTTTCCGCTCGCTCTCCAAGCAGAAAGGGGACGGCATGGGTGTGATGCGCCCCCACTGAGCGTTTGCATCAAAGCCCACCGGCGAGGACGGAGAGCCGCACAGAGCATTAGCATTTAAGTAGCCTGTTAATGTCTGGAAACCTAAACAGTCACAGGACAGCAATAAAGGAGCTCTTCAAATGTGGCTGGAGAATGTCCATAAAGAGGATATAATGAAAAGGACTGCCCAAATGTGCAAGGATAATATAGTTAATGTATTACTTCTTTTATTATTTTATCATCTTTCATTAATTGCTGGCAGCATGCCTGCAGGAGTTGGTTCTATGGAAAGGGCTTTTAGGTAAATGTCTTAAATGAAACGACCACTTAGAACCTGCGAACAAGGTTGAACCAAGGTTCACTTGACTTCAGTAAATCTCGTCTGAAGGGGGTACAGAGGAGGGAAGAAGGGGATTCATTGGGGGACAGCCTAGCCATGCAAGTTCTTAGCTACCCCAGAGCGGCTCGGAACCGGCGGCCTCAAATTTTGTGATTTTTTAAAAGGCGGTGGGGAGGGGGCCCCTCCTCTACCTCTTGCCTCCGCTAACCCGCTGTGTGGCTCTGAAGAAGTGACCTACCAACCTCAGCTTCCTCCCGCATGCTCCTCACTCAGCAGAGACTTTCCCTGGCAGCGTGTGTAAGGGTCGCTGTTAATCACCGGGGAGGGCGGAGGGGGGTGGAAAATGGCCGGAAGATGGCCCCCAGCATGGATGCCACCTGCTCGGGACTGCTCAGAGGCCCCCAGCCCCCGCCGGTGTGCCTTCTCTAAAGCCCCCAGCTGCCCTTCACCTCGAGCGCGCTCTGGCTCCTTCCCGTGCACAGCAGACGCCCAAGGTATTAGCACAACCGCCGTGCCAAGACGGGCCTGCCACACCGGCATCTGGTAACCCACCAGCCTCCTTTTCCTGCCAGTCTGGAAAAACGTATAGAAATGCTGCCAACTCCTAATTCCAGCAACGTGACACTGCCCTCTTGTCTGCGCATCTCAGAGTCAGTCTCACCTCATTCAGCGAAGGTGTGCGGCGTCTCTGCGGGCCTCACACCGGGAGGGAAACTCCGGGATGCAGTTTGGCTTGTGGGCCCTGGGCGGCCACGTGGGCGAGGCGAGGCGGGGCGGGGAGGGCGAGCGGCGGGGGCTGCTTCTAGAGCTGACTCGTTCAGGCTCATCGTCTGGGTTCCCTGGACATTTCCGCTCAGGTGTCCCATTTACACCCCCGAGCTGCCGAACCCTAAGTGGGAAGAATCAGCTTTCCCCCACCACTAACTCTCCCCAGACATTCCACGTCTCTCAGTGACACTGGCATAACTTCCTTACGCCTCAGCCTCCTGTCTGCCCCAACCTCTGGCCTCCGTTGTCTGGGTGCGAAACCTCTGGCCCCAGCCGCCTGGACTACACACCAGAGGTGCAGGTGTGTGTTCCTAACAGTTTGTGGAATTCAACTGGACTGATTTGAGTCCTTCCTGCATTAAACTCTGGCCCAAGGATCACTTCCTCTCCCCACCCTAAGGCAGATCTTGGTTGGTCGCCCGTCTAAACGGACCCCCGCCCTCCCCAGGCACTCTTTATCTTGTCATCTCATTTGGTTCCTTTTTTTTTTCCTAAGTAAACTCTACCCTCAACACGGGGCTTGAATTCGTGACCCCGAGATCAAGAGTTGCATGCTCCACCAACTGAATCAGCCAGGTGCCCCTCATTTGGTTCCTTCAACAACAATTTTTGCTATCTGAAATTATCTTGTGCCTGTATGGACTTATGTGTTATGTATCTTTCTCAAGTAGAACACACATTTCATGCTGGCAGAGACCTTCACTGTTCTGTCCCTTGTTGCATTTCCAGGGCCACAAACAGGGCCTGGTGTGCAAGGAGCCTGATAAATACTTGTGGAATTAATGAACTCCTCTCCTTTGCTTTCCTGTTCCTCTTCAATCCATGCTACTCACCACGGTCAAGTCAGACTTCTCAACACACAGTTTTATACCAGTCACCTGCTGCTCTGAAGACAGAGGATCTTCCCATCGTGAGAGAAGTGAGGTTTGAGCACGGCCCACCTCAGCACCCACAGTGACCCCACCCAAGCTGGCCTTCCGCCTACCACTTCCCGCACAGACGCTGCCTAACTCTGCAAGACCTACACACACCTTGCCCGGTTCCACATGTCCTAGCTAGAACTCTTGGTGGCAAGTAACAGAAACCAATTGGAGCTGGTTAAAAAAACAACATCGGAGAGTCGAGTTTCCATTTTTCTGGATGAAAAGAGCTATGGAGATGGAGCGTGGTAGAGGTGGTTATGCACGGGCTGCAGGCTGGAGGTAGACAGGTCTCTTCTACACGCACCGCTATCCAGGAGCTCCCTGACAAAGGCTATTTGCCGCCTGACTCCCTGGAGCGGATGCTGCCAGGGGAGCGCCCGCGGAGGGACAGCAGCGCTTCTGTGCGCCATGTGGCATGCCACCCTGAAACACGGTGGCTTAAAAGAGCAATCGTTGCTTTTCCTCACAAATCTCCAATTTAGGCAGAACTCCGCAGAGACACTCTCCTTCACACGGCGGAGTGGCTTCCAGAATGGCTCATTCACGTGGCTGTCGGGAGCTCGGTCCAGCCTGTCGGTCTCCGTTCTTCCCTACCTCGCGCTCTTCACGCGGCTGTTTGGGCTTCCTCACAGCATGGCGGCTGGCCTCCATGAGCAACGATTCCAAGAAGCTAGGGCAGAAGCCACCAGGCTGCTTATGAGCTGGTGTTGGCAGTTTCAGGATGTAATTCAACGGGAGGAGAGGAGAGAATCTTGGCCATCTTCAGTCCGTCACATATACAGAGCTCCGAACAGCTTCTGAATGCTTCGTTCCCAGATGGGAACCGGTAGTCCAATATCACAAGACATTTGAGGAAAGCTTCCAATATAAAGACGAAGATAAAACTAAGGAAAAATATAAGAAGTTATAAAAGTAAACATAAGGAGCAGAAGAAAACTGAAAACCGAATTACTGCAATGAATATCTCCAGATAAGTAAGAGATGGTACTGGATTCATGAAACAATAGAACAGAATGTTAGTTTATTTAAAAAATACATATTTATTTAGGGTGCCTGGGTAGCTCAGTTGGTAAGCAACTGCCTTCAGGTCAGGTCATGATTCCAAAGTCCTGGGATCGAGCCCCACATCAGGCTCCCTGCTCTGCAGGGAGTCTGCTTCTCCCTCTTCCTCTCTCTCTCTCTCTCAAATAAATAAAAAGAGAGAGCACAGGAGCAGGAGGGGAAGCAAGAGAGAGACAGACAGAATCTCAAGCAGATTCCACACTGAACACAGAGCTGGACACAGGGCTCAATCCCACGACCCTAAGATCATGACCTGAGCCAAAATCACGAGTCGGAATCTTAGTCCACTGAGCCACCCAGGGGTCCCCTGAATGTTAGTTTAAACAGGGAGTAGTTCACAAGTAACCAAGTGGTCTAACATCCTAAAAATATAGGATACTGAATAAAACAATTCAGAGTTTGGAAAAGAAAGTTAAAGGAATCTGTCGGAAAAAATGTATAGAGAGACAAAGAGATTGAATAGGAGAAGAAAATAAGGAAATTAGAGGATCAAACCCCAAAGTCAAACCTTAGACAAACAGGAGTTCCAGAAAGAGACGAGATAAAACAGGAAAGAGGAAAGTCCAACGGACAAAGTCCAGTAACTTCCCACAACTAAAGGACGAGAATCATTAGATGGAAAGAGCTTGCTGGACACATCCGGCATCCCTGGTTCTGAAAGAAAACTGTGAACTGAAGTACCTTGGAGGAGCTGTGGTCTGGAGAGCGGTGTGGTTGTCCTCACGGCTGGGGCCTCCCCGAATGAATCCTCCACCACCAAGTGTCCATCCCGCTGTTGGTGGGTTTGAGTTATTCCCGGTTTGGGGTTGTTATAAGTTGTGCCCCTGTGAACATTCCTGCTGTGTCTCGTGGGTGCACAGGGAGAAGCAGAGTTAGGGTCCTCGCGGTAGGTACACTCTGCGCTAGGTAATACCGTCAGCTTCCCAACGGGCTCGAGCCAACTGACCACCAGCGGTTCCAGAGGGTTCCCACGGTGTCGATCTTGTCCCCAGGGGATACTGTCTGTCCTTTCTACCCACTGCCGTTCAGGTCAGCCTAGTGAACTATAGAAAGACCTACAAGAAGGAACAGCACTCCACAGTGTGGGAACTCTGATTCTGGTTTGGGAAAGAACTCGAGCAAGAAGGTGGCTAGGCAAGGCAGAAGGGGCAGGGCCGAGTCTTGCACGACCTCTCCGGCCGCGGTGCGGGTTTCAGATTTGACTCTCCGCGCTCCGGGAGCTACCGAAGAACTTTGTTCGAATATCTGGAATGTCCTTTTGGCTCCGATGTGGAGAGAGGATTAGAGAAAGCTAAGGCGAATGCGTGTAGAGCGGCAACCTGCGGCAACAGCTCGGGTGGTACGATGGAGGTTTGGACGAGGGGGATGGAGAGAAGGGGACTCAGGAGTGATTTGGGTGGAGCATCCAGGCGTCCTGGTGAGGTGGGGGGAGCCCCGCAGCTCTCCGTGCGCCTGGCTTAGCCCCCAGAGCGAGGGGTGGCACCGTGACGCGGAATGTTCTAGAAGGGGCGTGGTTTTAAGGGTAAGGAGGGGAGGAGTCCAGTCATGGAGACGTCGGGTGGGAGTGGCCTGTAAGCCACCCAAACGGAGACCATAGACGGGGCAGCCATGTGGTTCGGCCTGGAGCCCGGAGAGGTGGAGCGTAGGGATCCTGAGTCGGGAGTTAGAACAATGAAATGGGATCAGTTGCCCAGGAAGATGGTTTAAAATGAGAACAGAGCATAGGCCTGGACCCCGAGAAAACGCAACATCTGATAAACGCAGGAAAACCAGCAAGAGATCGCAGAAGTTGGGGCGAGCACGCTGGAGGCGACCGGGGGAGGGGCTGGAGAGAAACCGAGCCACGAGCTACTCAGGGGGAGGTTCCGGGCACTGTGGTGACCGAGGGGACCCACGGACTGAGGGTGGGCTGTGGGTCGGCTTTGGGTCAAGTCGGAGCAGGAGCCTCGGAGGGAAAGGGGCAAAGCCAGGGAGGGGAAGGCGGTGATGAAACTGTCCTTTTAGGACAGTGAGAGCTTCGACTTTCTTCATCCAAGATCCATGAGTGACTTGCCTCCCTCTGCGCCTCGCCCGCCGACCACACGTCCTCCCCATGCATCCCTGTTGCCCCCGATGGCCCGGTGCTGATGAGAAGTTTGTCCCAGACTGAAGATCGCTCATGGATATCACAAGGTCAAATCCGCTTCAGTGTGGGGTATCTGGACCTGGAGGAGGACGTCCTTTTCACCTTCCCAGACACACACCCCGGACCTCCGTGCTGTGGCCGGAGGAGGAGGGCAGCGCAGAGGGCGCACCCAGGGGGAGGGGCCGCTCTGGGTCCGCCCCTGGGGGAACCTGCCTGCCAGCTGCTGGGGTCAAGAGGGGAAGCAGAATCCCACAGAACCGGAGAGACCGGACTCTTCGCCGGGACCCCGTCTGAGAAGCATCCTGGTCCTGAAGCAGGCGGCCACCCCCCTTCCTCTGACCCCAGATCAGCTCGGACGGCCAGCCGGCCGCGCTCTGTAGGAGGTCACTTTCCCTAGACGTCACCCACTTGAAAGAACCCCAAAAGGACTGATATTCGAAAGAGCCAGGCCAGCCCCCCAAGCCCAGGTTAACTCCTCACAGTTACCCGTGCGGGTTCATTCCTGACCCAGAAACCCAAGATGGGACATTTCTCAAGTGTCTAACTTAGGAAGTTGAAAACTGGGGCAGGCTCATTTGTTTGTGCTGTGTTGATTGCCAGCGGTTAATCACCAAGGGTAAGTGGAAGAAATCATTCCTGTTCATTTGCAAATGGAAATCAAATGAGGACTGGACCCAATGCATCAGCGTTTTCCCTTCCAAATGAAAGAGTTTCAGAAAGACAGCTGACCTTGCCTCGCCTGGCACAACATGCGGGCGCTGGGAGCGTCCTGTGCCTTCCCCAGACGTTCTTGGGCCCGGCCACGGCTCCCAGTCTTGAAGGCAGACCCACCTCGTTTGGAAAGCATGAAGCATTTTGGATGCCGTGAAGTCATCGGCACATACAAACAGCCCCTTCTCTCCTTTTATTGCCTGGGAGACCGAGAGATGCATTCCACCTCGCTGAAGGAGCCCAAGCAAATTATGCTGAAATCCTTCCAAGGGTTGCAATATGTTTATAAGTTCTCCTCGCTGAACTGTTGGCCCCGAGGAATCTTACAATAATAAAGCACTTAGGTGGCGGGTGGGTGGTTGGGTTCTTACCCCTCTGCCCCATGAAACACACAGTGTTTTCCGTTTATGGGGCGCTGTGCTAATATTGCATTTCCGCCCCGCATTTACCGCCCTCAAAAGCATGTGCACCAAGGGCTGAAGTAACAGCCCCGCGTATCAGATGTGTAATGAATTTCTCCCCATGCTGCTGGATTCATTACCGGGATTTATGGCTGTTTTAATGTACACAGCCTTCTTAAACAACTTAGAGTTGATTGTTCTGGAACTAGGTCTGGGTCTCAGATAACTCCCTGGACCTGTGCCATTGTTCAGGAGAGTTATTGGCGTCCCCGGGCAGGTAAACAACCTTGGATCAAAGGCTTCAGGTTTCCCACCAACACCATCGATGGAAATGAGAAGCCCTCATGGTGGGGAGGGGACACCGCTAGAATGATCCTTCCAAAGCGCGGGCAGCCCCAAGCGACAGGGAAGTAAGTGACTCTCGATCCTGCGCGGAACTGGAGCGCCTCTGTGAAGCCTGGGACAGCACGAGGGATGGCCCTCCGCTGGCTTTCCTGATCAGTCACGACCCCTCCCTGCTCTTTCCCCAAGTAGGTCTGCGGAGATACGGTGACAGGAGACGGGAGCCAACCCGCCACCCGTGCCACCACCGGAGAGGACCAGTTTGGATTAGTTCATGCTTAAGGATGTCCCTTCTATTCATAAGCAACCTTTGTGGTTTGGTTTTTAATACATTTAACTTAATTATCTTATGAATGGCTTTGACACATTGTCCGTAATTTCAACCCAAACCAAGCACCTGCCTGCAAATCGGACGTTAGGCCAGGTTTTTCTCAAACGGGTGGGAAGCCGAAGCTGTGGAGGAGGGCGGGATCCTTTGTTTCACATGGGATCACCGGGGACCCCGATGGAAGCTTCAGCTGGATAGGCCAGAGCTCAAACGGAGAGAGAAGGCTCCAGAGAGGAGTGGGAAAAGCAGGGGGCTCTGCCGAGGGAGGGGGGCATTCTGAAGGCACCGCCTGGAAGGCTGGTGATGCTGCCTGGGAGAGACCTCCCACCTGTGCCCGGGCGCGAACCCTCGCAGGAAGCAGAGGGCCTCAGACTCCCCGGGGCAAGTCCCTGGTGGGGCGGAAGGGCCTTTCTTCCACCTCCGGGGGAACTCTTCGTAAAGGGCCCACTGATGCCTCAGCTGGACGTCCCCGTGTGAATGGGACCTGCTCCTTCTAACTTTGCTCATTATAGTGGGGCAGAAAGTATTTAACAACATCCACATCTGCTTGCTTTTCTTCTTTTTTTCTTTTTTCTTTCAGATTAAAGTCACCTCTTTTTTTTTTAAGATTTTTATCTATGTATTAGAGAGAGAGAGAGAGACAAGCAGACTCCCCGCTGAACGCGGAGCCCGACGCGGGGTTCGATCGCACGACCCCAAGATCACGACCTGAGCTGAGACCAAGAGTCAGACGCTCGGCCAAAGGAGCCACCCAGGTGCCCCATTGCTTGCTTTTTTCTTGCATCCCTAGTCTTATGCCTGTGGCGTCCCCATCAGACAGCCAACATTTATGGGGCCGCCATTTCTCCCACATCCGATGGAAATCTCATGCCCTCCCCTCCCCCCAGGAGTTGCTGCTCATCATCGCCACCGATTTTACTGACGAAATCAAGAGGTCGTATAACCTGTGGAAATATAAGTGTTTTCACGCATGTGAAAAGACCCCCTGCCTCACTGATACTAAAAATGCATTGCAGGTCAGGCCTGGAAGGAACCTGTCTCACTCGGTTGCCGGGCAAAGACAGAGTCTGGGGCCAAGAATCGCGGCCGGCGCACTCGGCTCTGTTGGGAGAACCGATGTGATCTCCTCGGTGGGCAGTTTCGTGTTCCCTCCCGCAGTCTGAAATGAACATGTCCTCTGACCCAAGAATTCCTCCCTAAATGTCCTTGTAAACAGGCACAAAGACGTCTTCTTGGGGACAAACCTCACAGCCCTGCTCTCAGTAGCAGCTTGGGTCAAGGGCTCCTGGTTTCTTCTTGGCATAGATGTGCACTCGATAAATATTTAAGTTACATAGCCTGATCATTGACTGCATCAGAGGGCGGGGAAGGGGTAAGAGCTCGGTGGGGGTGGCACTGAAGACAATGCCCGGGGCGAGCGCTGTCCTTCTCTAAGAGACAGAGAAGCCGACCTCAGAGTTCCCAGGGCACCCGGCCGGCCTCCGCCCAGTGGTACCCAGATAGTGGGAGGGACGAGCTGAAACTCGAAGCCAATTTCCTTCTGCAATCCGTGGCCACCATTCATTTGCTCATTTATGCAACAATCATCTACTATATGTGAATTAGTCACGGTTCTTGGCTACAAGAAACAGGAGCTTTGGTTAACTCGAGCAAAAAGAGTTTGTTGGAAATACATCGATAGTTCACGGGACGGATCGAAGGCTTGAGAAGAGGCTCAGAGAACGGCCCGAAGCCGCAGGATGGTGGCAGGGTTCCCACCGGGGTCAAGAGCAGAAACAGGCTTGCTGGGGCTGCCCGTGGTCACCGGCCTGTCCCTTCCTCACTCCAGGAGAGCTGGGAACGTTTACTGGGCCAACTTGGGCCCAGGGGCTGGGAGGAAGGTGGACTGGGTCTCCTGTGGCTGCCTGGGCAGGAGGGGGAGCCCTTCTCCCCCCCACCCCCAACCCCCCAACCCCCCCACCCCCGGCAATCAGGACGGGACTGCTGGCTCCAACTGCAATGACCTGTGCCGCCGCTTTGGGGATTCCTCTGTTGGGTTGATCAATAAACGTTTCTCAAGATAGGGACATCAGGGGTTGCCTCAGTTCCCCTCCCATGCTCCTCCCTAGAGGATTTGCCCCAGCCCCAACCTCGCCCTTGCTTTTGTAGTTTTCCCCCTAAATTCCTTCTACACCTGGCGAGACCAAGGATGAACACCCCAAGGAGAACCAACCCTCACCGGCCTGAGCCAATCCATCTCTCCTCTCTCCCTGGAGAATTTGAATTAAGAGACGAGGAGTCAGCGTGGATGGCGGCTTCTTAGACGGAAGGTCAAGGGCAGCATGACCGGTCAGCACCGAGGCAAGCCGGAGGAGTGTGTGCCTGTGTGTGTGTGTTCACGTGTGTGCACACGCGTGCAAGTGTGTGTGTGTGTGTTCACGTGCAGGCCATGTGTCCCCGGAAGCAGGGCGAAGCCTCGTCTCGGACAGTGCAGTTCTGGGGGACCTATGGCCCCCCAGACGGTGAGCTGGCGGTAAGGGTCGGCACTCGGGTCAGCTTCTCTTCTGCCCCCTCCAAAGGGCTGCCCCCGGTCTGCCCAGCGGGCGGGGGCCCTCCCGGTCCTGAGTTGCCACGCTCCGTTCGGGGCCAGAAGCTGTGCTGGGAACAAGACAACCGGTTGGGACAGTGGCAGAGCGGTGCCACTCCGCTGAGCCGGGGGGATCCAGCCCCGCCCCCACGCCCTCCCGTTCGCCACCGGCGGCTTCTAGCTCACGACCCCTGCCGTGGGCGGAGGGATTTCTAAGACAGAGAGAGACACCCGGATCTGAGCCCAGAGAGGGGAAGAATCTCCTCCGAGTGAGTCTTCTCTGCCGTTCCGGCCCCTGGCTGGTCTTCCTGGGCACGGCTTTGAGGCAGCACCTGGGGGCTGTGCAGATGCGGCTCCGATGGTATTTACTGAGTTCCGCCATGGATCTGAGATAAAGCAAGCTGGAGACTCGCTTCCTGCGTCGAGAAGCTCCTAACTTATGAAAAGATAATACGTGTTATGAGTTGAATTTTGTCCCCCAGAGTCACATGTTGGAGCCCTAACCCCTGGGCCTTAGAACGTGACCTTGCTTAAAAATAGGGCCTTTGCAGATGTGATCAAGTTAGGCCGAGGTCGTTAGGCTGGGCTCTGCTCCCACGGGGCCGTGTTCTCATGAGAAGCGGAATCGTGCACACGGGGACAGATGCCCCCAGAACGCCGTGGGGGGGGGGGCGGACGTGCGGTGACACCTTCTGCGTGGCCGGGAGCACCGCCGATGGCAGCAAATCCGCGGTAGCCGGAGAGAGGCCCCCGGGCGGAAGCAGCCGGGCCGCGGGGACTGGGTTGCAGACCCCCGCCTCCAGAACTGGGAAGGAACGCGCTCCCGTGGCTACGCCCACGAGGACGACACTAGCAGCGTGTCGCGGGGTGCCCTGGACGAAGCCCCGCGGCCCCATGAGCAATGCGGTCGCCACGCGAGCCACATACCCAGTGCGTGCAGCTCAGTTTTCACCCGACTGATTTCATTCAAAGGGGGAGGAAGGACGGTTTCGTCCAACGGCTGGTGTCCCTGACTGGGGAGGTCAGTTTGCCTGAGCCTACCTGTGAGCAGCATTTGCGTCCCGCGGTCCCAGCGCAAGAACATGGGTGCTCTTCCCACGACTCGGGGTCGAGGCCTGGCCCTCTGCGCCTGGCGGCCTCCCCCAGGCCCTGAGCACCAGAGCGACCCTGAGAAAGCGTCTGTCTCTGACCCAGTTCAGAGCTCGGCCGGGGCCAACCACACCACACAGGACGCCATTAGGAAAAGAGCCTGCTTTGCGCCACAACTGACTAATGGCTTGTTTGGGGCCAGGAAACTGTCTCCTGTGTGGAAATATATGATTCTATAATTTCCCTAAAATATTAAAAGTGGAGTTCTGCTTCGAGAGTCCGACCTGCACTCGCCTACATCCCCGAAGAGGCCGTGCCTGAAGGGCTCTGGAAGTTGAAGAGAGGCTTTCAGATCCTAAAGATGGTGGCGGAGGGGGTGGGGTTCTGCGGCACCCGGGCAGGGGTGCCCGCTGAGAATACCCACCCTCGGAGACCAGAGGACTCCATGTGTGCGGGGGCACCGGCCTGGGAAAGGTGGCAGCGTGGCCGGACGTCTGTGGGGACGAGAAAGCACGGTCACTCAGAAACTGGGTGACAATGAAGTGGCCATTTGGTGGAAGGACAGCATGAGTCTCAGCCTGCAAGTCCGAGGGATGTTCGGCTTGTCCATGGCAAACATCGTTAATCCACATTTCATACGCCCCCAAGACCATCGTGGATAAAATGGTTCAGGAGTCTGTGAACCTAGATAAGAAACAATTATATCTTTATTTTCGCTAACCCCCAACTACATTTGGCACGCCCTTTAATTATGAACGTGGCAACAAACTACAGTGAGCGAGCTCGCCGTATCGCCAAAGCACTGATACTGCTTTTCTGAAGTAGGCTCCACGCCCAGCATGGAGCCCGGTGCGGGGCTTGAACTCAAGACCCTGAGACTGAGACCTGAACTGAGATCAAGAGTCGGACGCCTAACCGACCGAGCCACGCAGGTGCCCCTGAAGCGTAGAGACTTTTTAAAAAATTGACTTAAATTAACACACAGTGTTATCCTAGTTGTAGGTGATTCAAAGCAGTTACTTTTACTATCTCGAGCTCGCAGATATCTCAAGAGGCAGCACGTGTTTGCAGGGATCTCGGAAGGCTGGGTCCGCGCCACCCCTTCCAGACACAGGAGTGTTGGAGCCTCCGTGTGACGCGCTAATAAAAGGCGTGTCTATTACTCTCGAGTGTATTTGTTTAAAGGTTTTGATAAGTATGTTTCAAAATAATTGTTCTCCTTTTGAAGCCCACGGATTTTTCATTATGCTCTGACAACCTTTCATGCAGCAGTCGGCGGGCTGCACCACGGAGCCTGAGCCACCTAGGTTGGCGACGGGACTCAGGTTCCAAGGGCCAGGAGAAAACCCCACAGGAGGTCTTGAGGGCGGGAGAGCAGGAAAACCAAGCAGGGGACCACTAGAGGCACCGTGGAGATCGAAGCCACCGCCATTCCCGAAGGCCAGGGAACAAAAGGGGACAGAGACAGCTGGGGCCCACGCAGACCTCCGGCTCAGTCAGAGAGGGAACCGTGCCCGCTTCTCCCTCCCGCCTGCATCTCGTTGTCTGAATGCCCCCCAGGAGCCCGCCGACGAGGGAGGCTGCCGGGCTCAGGCCCTCTGAGGCCTGGAGCAGGCTGGGGGCGAAGTTGGGGGTGTGGGGACAGGGCAGGGCGAGGCGGGGATCCGGGGATCAGGAATCTGGCCTGCGTGCCCTTGGAGCTTTTCCTCCAGTCCACACATTTAACCCCATTTCGACTCTTTCAGATGGTTTGAAAGCATCCCCCGGGTCCCCGAGTCCCCGCGGGGCCCATCCTCCCAGGGGCTGGTGGGCACCCCCACACAGGGCTCTGCAAGGGCGACAATGAGCCACCTGTCACCAGCTCCCACGGCGGGGGCCTGGCGGGGCCCGGTGAGAACCGCCACGAGTAGGAGGCCTGCGATCAGAACACTCTTGTTTATGAATTCGGAGTGCTCCGGTGTGCTCCTCCCCGGCCGCCCTGCCTGGATGGTCCCATCAATAACGGGGTGTCGGGCTGGTGCCACAGACACGCCGTGGAGGGAGAAGAAATGAAATAATGAAGCTCTTATTGATTTACGCTTCAGCAGGCAAGCCCGATCGGGAGAATATAATAAATACTACTGGTCCCATATGTATTAAAACAATCAGTGACTTATCAGCGTTTGGCACCAGCAACACCGCGGGGATTAATGCCTCGGGATTCGTGCGGCTCCCTCCAGCCGTGTCTGTGGGACAAGCGAGCTCCCGGCCTCCTGAGCCACCGTCAGAACTGCAGGTTTGTATCCATCACATTCCCATCAGCACCGAGACCCCTCCTTCCACGCGGCCCCATCGGGCTGCCGACGCACAGAATGTCGGGCTGTCCTCTCTCTCCGTCATGCTGCCCCCTGCACGCGCGGGCCAGTCCCCTGAAGGACCCCGCGGTGTGGACACGGAAGCAACCCCCGCGGGCATCTGGTCTTCCCGGCCGCCCGCTCCCACGTCTGCGGGGGCCCCTCCCCAAGGCCGGTGGCTGGGTTGGAGGACGTGTCTGCCTACGTGACCTTCTGGGGGTTCACGCGTGTCACCATCTGTCACACGGGAGCAGAAGTCCTGCGGCTTTCGTCTGCTTATTCAACGGTATTTCTACACAGTAGTCAGGAAATGCTTATGTAAATGCCTAAAATAGAAAGAAGGCGTTCAATTACATCTGGGAACTTGTTCTTTGCCTTGTTCTCGGGGCAAAGAGCAAGCCGACCCGTTCATCCAATGGCTGGAATCAGTTCTATCCATGGACATCGAAATGGGAGAACCGCGTGGCATTCCCCATCAGCCCGCGGACGGCCACCCTCTGACAGATGAAAGAGCCTGCCTGTCGTCTGTCCTCCCGTCTCCTGCCGGCCAAGTGGGCGATGTCCGGAGCTCGGGGCGAAGCTCAGGATGGGGGCAGTGCGCAGGCTATCAAGGAAGGAGGGCTCTCGGGGAAGGAGTGGGGGTGGGCTGGGGGGGGGGAAGGGTCGGACGGAGAGGGTGGATCGGGACGTCTTCTTGGGGAAAGGTGAGCCGCAGCATGGTCCCGGGGCCACACCACAGTCTGGCCTGCTTGAGACAAGGGTCTGGCCTCTGGCCCCCGCTCAGCGGGTCACAGCGGCAGGTGCGGGCCCGGGCCAGGGGACAGGATACCCTGGAGGATACCCTGGAGGTCACTAAGATGACGTCGTGCGGGAGCAGGTGGCCCAATCCAGTAGGACTGCTGTCTTTCCAGGAAGGGGGTGAACATGACCTGGGACAGCAGGACTGGGGGCGCCGCTGCTGGCCACAGATCGCCAGGCCCGGTGCCACCCGGGAAGTCAGGGCGAGCAAGGGTCGTCCCCTGGAGCCTTCTGAGGGCGCAGCGCCGATGCGGTGACTTTGCACTTCCCGCCTCCAGCCGCCCGGCGATCCAGCAGCCCCAGGAGACCCACGCCGTGGGGGCGCCAGCGTCCCCGAGCCCCCTGCTGCACCTTCCACAGGCTCACTGCAACTTCAAATGGCCACCTCCCTGATGACGTCTACTATATCCCAAAGGGGCGGCCCTTCTTGCTCTCCAACAAGTGCTCCTGGGATAACTGGGTGGCCGCGTGCAGAAGGGGGACGGGGGTCCCTTCCTTGTACCAAACACACACAAAATTGACCCATAATAGACCTAAGTTTAAGAGCTGAAACTGTAAAAGTTCTTAGACTAAAACACAGGGGCAAGTCTTCGCGACCTGGGTGACGTAAATACTCCTAAGACATGACGCTAAAAGCACACGTGACAAAAGAAAATAAATTTGAAATTTGGCAAAATCAAAACAAAACACTTTTGTGCCTCCAAGGACACCCTCGAGAGTGACAAGGCAGCCCAGTGAGTAGGAGAAAATATCTGCAAATCGGACCTCGGAGAGGAACTCATGTAGAATATGTAAAGAACACTTATAATTCAACAACAAAAAGACAAACTGCCATTAAAAATAAGCAAAGGAGGGGTGCCTGGGTGGCGCAGTCATTAAGTGTCTGCCTTCGGCTCAGGTCATGATCCCAGGGTCCTGGGATCCAGCCCCGCATTGGGCTCCCTGCTCAGCAGGAAGCCTGCTTCTCCCTCTCCCACTCCCCCTGCTTATGTTCCCTCTCTCACTGAGTCTCTCTCTGTTGGGTAAATAAATAAAATCTTGAGAAAAAAATGAGCAAAGGATCTGAACAGATATTCTTTGAAGAAGAGCTACAAATGGCCAATAAGCACCTGAAAAGATGTTCACGATTATTAGCAATTAGGAAAGTGAAACCAAACCCACAACGAGAGCCATGTCCTAACCGCTGGAACAACTATGATAAAAAAGACGCGGAATTGGGGCGCCTGGGGGCTCAGTCAGTTAAGCCTCTGCCTTCAGGTCCTGTCATGATCCCGGGTTCCTGGGATCGAGCCCCTCGTAGGGATCCCTGCTCAGTAGGGAACCTGCTTCTCCCTCTCCTGCTCCCCCTGCTTGTGCTTCTCTCTCTCTCTCTCCCAAATAAATATAAATCTTAAAAAGAAAAAAAAAAAACTCAGGTAGTAAGAGTGTAGTAGGCCTCGAGGAGCCTCACACGTTGGCGGTGGCCGTGCGGAATGGTGAAGCCATCTGACCCTTTGTCCAGTCGTGTCCATCAGTGTGGTTGCCGTCCCACGACACCGAGTGACTGCTTTAAGCGACAGAAAGCTACTTCTCACCGTTCTAGGGGACGGAAAGGCCAAGATCGAGGTCCCAGCAGGTTCAGTCCCCGACAAGGCCTCTGTTCCTGGCTTGTGAAGCTCTCTGGTCTCTCTGTAAGGGCACGAATCCCATCACGGGGGTCTGCGAGAATTCTCCAGAGAAGCGGGACCCACCGGAGGGGCGTGTGTGCCGGCGTAGAAATTTATGGGGAGGAACTGGTTCATACAATTACGGAGGCGAACATGTCCCAAGATGTGCCATAAGCAAGCTGGAGACCCAGCAGAGGCCCGTGTGGCTCTAGTCCCGGCCGAAGGCCTCAGGACCAGGAGCTCGGAGGGGGTGAGCTCCCGTCTGAGAGCCGCCAGCCTTGAGACTCAAGAAGACCTTCAGTCCAGGCCCACAGGCGGGAAGAGGCCAGTTCCCCCACATCAGTCGAGCAGAGAATCCCCTCTTTCTCAGCCTTTTGTTCCATTCCAGCTTCCAAATGCCCGGATGCGGCCCACCCGCATCCGGGAGGGCGGCCTGCTTGACCCCCCTCCACATATTCCGGTGTTAATCTCGTCCAGAAACATCCCCACAGACACACCGAGTGATGTCTGGCCACGTGTCCGGGAGCTGGTGGCCGCGTCCGGCTGACTCGTAAGCTTACCCATCGCAAACCTGCTCAAAGCCTCATACACAGGGCTACCGACAACCCAGAAATCCCACCCAAGAGAAATTAAGACACACGTCCACACAAGACCTTGTGCACAGTGTTCAAAGCAACATTTTTCGTAAGAGCCAAAAGATGGGAACAACCCAATGTTCATCAACTGATGAATAAAGGAATAAAACGTGGCCTCTCCATGCGACGGAATATTATTTGGCAATAAAAAAAAAAATGAAGGACTAACACCTACTGTAACACGGATCATCTTTGAAAACATAATACGAAGTGAAGGAAGTCAGTCCCAAGAGAGCAGTTTTCCTCAGTCCCTGGACAGGAAATTCCAGAACGGGCGAATGTCAGTAGAGATAGAAAGCATCCCAGTGGTTGCTGGGAGCTGGGAGAGGGGACATGGGGAGCTCGGAAGGGATAAACCCCAGTAACATCCACGATAATCAATTTCGGGGGACACGGGCCAGCGTGGTTATGTGCCAGTTGCAATGGTGTAGACACGAAGAGAAATCAGGGTGAGCGTAACGAAGGCTGAAGGACAGATGAGGGAAGGGCGCCGAAAACGCCCTAAGACATTTCTACAAACTGCCTAAGCAAGTAGGTCCTTCTTGTGCAAACCTGGGAATTCTGGGACGAAACAAGATTGCAACAGAAACGACTGAAAGAACGTTTCCCCCAGTTTTGCTCTCTAGTTAGAATTGGGTGCCCGCTGTAACCTTTCACTCTCCCCTCCTTGGCTTTGCTGCTGCACTGAATCACAGAGACGGAGGTCCCCGTGTGTTCTCCCCCAGACGAAATACCCACCGAGGAGACGCCCAGAGGGTCTAGGACCATCTTAGATGACACAGAACGTGGCTCTATTTCTCTTTGACTGTTATGACCCCTGGTGAACAAACGAGATTATCCTTAAAATACTGATATACATTTTTAAATAACAAAAATTAAATTTAAAATAAAAACCTGGGGGAAACGTTGGCAACATATGTGATAATTAAGTGATAAGGCCTTCTGTATAGAAAGAGCTTTTATGAATCAATAAGAAAAAGCTGAGCATCTCATGAGGCATAACACGGCCAAAGAGACTACCTAAAAATGTGGTTTTTACCACTTTTTTTTTTTTTTTTAAGAATGAGCTAGTGATACAGGATACATGGCTGAATCTCAGAATAGTTATGCTGGACGAGAGAGAGCCCATATTGTACAGTGTACGTGTAATCTGTAACCTACATATAGCCCATCATCTGCGGCGACAGGGAGCAGACTGGTGATTTCGGGGGAGGCCGGGGGAGGCCGGGCTTCCGGAGGAGCACGAGGAACTTCCAGTAGGTGCCGGTGTGTCTGTAGTCTCTTCCCACTGCATATGTATACCCGGGTCAAATTTTAGTAAGCGCTACATTTTATTTTATTTAGTTTTTAAAGTAAATTCTACGTCCAATGTGGGCTCGAACTCATGACCTTGAGGTCAGGCGTCAAATGCTCTACTGACTGAGCCAGCCAGGCACCCCTCCAGTCGCGTATTTTAAAGATGTGTGGTTTCCTGTGTTTATACCGCGCCTTGATAAAGCTCGGCCAAGCAGAAGGGAAAGGACACGATCTGAGAGAAAATACAAAAGCCCAATAGTGCACATATTTTTAAAAGCGAAGCATCTTCGGTAACGAAAGAGAGAACGATGAGACGCTCCTCTTTACCTGCCGTGCCGGCAAGGACCTCGTGACGAGCCCGTCTGGGTCCGACGTGCCTTCTGGAAAGCAGGTGTGCTCCGGGGCTTGCTGGAAACCGCTGGACGCCCCGCACAGCGCAGCCTGCAGGACGCCGACGGGCCCCTTCCCGAGGGCGTCGCACGCCAGCCCACGTGCTGCAGCAGACCCAGCGGGACGGGCCTGAAATGGCCTCGTGCCGACGAGGCCCGGGGTTCCGGGTGTCGTGACCTGAGACTCGGCCGTGAGCATGCTGGGCTGCTGTCCTCCTTGGCTGTGCACGGCCCTTTGTCGGGGGCGGGAGCCGACGACACCTGCCGCGTCCCAGAGAGAGGCAGAGGGCTCCGCTGCCTGGCGCCCGAGCGCGGGGTCAGGAATCCCGGCCACAGAGCAGGGACATCTGACCGGAACCCAGCAGCACCGCACACGCAGGCCCGACTCGGAACCCTTTGCTGGGGCAAGACCATCTCAAGGAGACCAAAGGTCGCCTGCGGCCACCTTCCCCAGGGGGCTCTGCTGCCGTCTGCCGGGGCAGGGGAACCACCTGGACGGTGGGACTGCCCCTCACAAGGAAGGTGGTCTTCAAGAGGACATTTCCCCCGAGCAGGAACGGCCCCGATCGCAGGGCCCAGCCCAGCCGCGGGGTTCTTCGCAAGCCGCCCCGGGTCCCCCACGGCGGGAGCAGGGGCGGGGCAGCCGTCGGGCAGAGGACCCAGCTGGCGCGCCTGGCCGGGGCAGCTGCCCGGGAGGGGCTGGCAGGAAGAGTGGGGGACACGGAAGCCCAGGCAAGGGCGGGGTGATCAGCCAGGCGGCCCTGGGGCCGGGGAACGAAAGGACGGCAGTCCTGTCACAGCCTCACGGGTGAGTACAGATGTGGCCCTTCTGATCTGCGTCCGTGGGACCCGGGAGGGGATGACGCCGCACCAGACACGGAGCCTCCGTCCCTCTTAGCCCTCGCTGCTGAAACTGCCAAGGACGATGGTGCTTTAAGAGGGACACAGAGGCCCCGGCTCGAGGCCAGCTCGTCACATCGGGCGCCGGGAGGCTCTCCGGCAGCTGGACCCCGGGGAAGACGCACTCTGCCCTCGAGGCGGCTCGGGCAGGGCCGAGGCCACTTCCCCCTCCCCCCTCCTCGGGGAAGGCCCAGCTCTGCCCCAGCACCTGTTGGGTCACGGGCCCAGCCCCCCTCTGGGGGGCCTCAGGGGGAGGATTAAGTAAATTAAGTCAAGAGTGGCACGGTGGGGCCCCAAGGGCCCGGAGGAGCCACACGCGGGACTCTGCCAGCGAGACGGTGCTTTGTTAGGGCCGCGGCCGGGGACCCCGGGAACAGGCCCCGGGTCCATCCGCAGCCTGGCCGCCTGCCTCAGATTTCACGAGGTCACACGCCACCGGGCCTGGGCTCTGACCCTGGTGGCGTGGGTTTCCCAGGCTGCAGGGCGCAGACCCCCACCGCCCGTGTTAGCCAGCATCTGGGCCGGCGGGGCCCCGGGGCCGGGAAGACGGGGCCAGGAAGACCAGCTCGCGGGGCTCCCGTGTGAAGAGCACAGAGGAGAGGATGGCACAGTTTGGAGGCTGGACGCTGGTCTTGAAGGGCCGTTGGAAGAAAGCAGCGGAGGCCGAGCGGCTTCCACAGCACACGCGTCCCTCCCCGCAGCCCTGGAGGCCGGGCGGGGCCGGGAGGAGTCCGAGCCGGGCGTCCTTCTCGGCTCCGGGCGTCCGGACTCCTGGTGCCCAAGCTCCCGTCTGCTCACGGCCGCGTCTGGATCCCCTTCTCATGAGGACCCGACCCCCCGGGGCCCCCTCTCCCCTGCCCACTGCAAAGTCCCGCTCTCCAAACAAGGTCACGTCCGGCACCAGAGGTTAGGACGTCCACGAACGCATTTTGTGGGGACCTCTCAACCCACAAAACGGGACAGCGAGCCCGAGTCCGTGAAGGGGTGAGCTGTAGTCGGTAAGAGAAAGGCACCTCAGTCCCGGGGCGAGTAGCCTGCGACCCTCGCCCAAGACCAGCAGCCCCAGCACGTCGTGCCGAACGGCCGCGCACCCTCGGAGGCCCCACACCCCTGGGCCGAGAGCGCGGGGGCAGCGGACGGACGGACTTCCCTCGCTCCGACTCCCGCACACCCAGTCGCAGACACGAGACCATCGATCGGAGCCACAGCTTCAGAGAAGCTCAGTATTAAACTGTCATTTTGTCAATAAAACGTCATTTCATCAATACAGCGTCTGTGTGCCTGAATGTTTCTGCATAATTAATTCTGCTGATGCATTAAGGAATGTTATACACAATATTAATCAAAAAGTAGTGTCAATAGAAGGGTAATATATAAACCTAGATATAAAGATTACAAACCCCACTGAAAGCTAAATTCCCACTGAGACATTTCTCATCTAGAAATATTTGGATTTTTTTTCATAAAACTGCTATTTAAAAAATTAATCACTCAAGGAAAAGCAATTAGAGTAATATAGAGGAACCTCTTGGGAAATTAATTTTTTACAAAACATTTTTTAATAAATTGGACTTAGTGTTTGGAAAGTCCTCTAAAGACGAAAAGATGCCGAGACCCTGACACCCAGGCCCACAGCCCTGGGACCCCTCTCCTCTGGCCTGCGCTCTCGGCTCCGCCCCGGGCTGCTCGGACCCTTGGCACAGCCCCGTCTGCCTCGCGCCCTCCCCCAAGCTCGCCAGCCCCTCTCCCTGCCCTGCTCGCCACGGCCACAGCCCTGCCAGGACCTCATCGCGAGGGTGGCCACGGCCCGGAGGCAACCGGCCATCCTACCGGCGTCTCGCTGGGCAGGGAAGGCGGAGGGAGGGGCGGGAACCGCAGCAGCCGAGCAGAGAGGAGCAGAGAGGGGCTCCGAGGCCCTGGCCCGTCTCTGCTCCTCGTTAATGCATCGTGAGCCCATCAGGCGGCCGATTCGGCGCCAGCCAGGCCTGTGCCCAGAGTGACCCCACTGGGAGGACATTCGACCCTGCCCCTGGCCTGTGGGCCCTGGAACTGGTCTATTGCCCCAAGCCCAGCACCCAGTGGGACACCTGTGGGCCCCACGGGCCACCGCCTCGCCGGTGACCCATCTCCCTGCTGCCGGCCGGGATGACGGGGCTTCTGCTTCCGATTCCAGCCGCGGTCCTGTCCCCAGCCCGCGCTCAGGGCAAACACACTCCTCAGAGGGCGGCGGGAGGTGCCCTGGGTTTGAACCCCAGCATCACCACCGCAAACTCCGTCCGTTGGCCAAGTTCCTTTTCTCAGTTTTCAATTCCGAGGAAATAGACTCGCTGTTGCGAGCACCAGATGAGCCGAGCTGTCTTCGAGCACCGACGCTGACCCCCGAGGTGCCACCATCACCGGGCAGGGGCTCAGACACCCTGCGCTCCCTCTTGCCCCCCACCTTGTTCTGGGGACCCCCCTGCTGCTCAGGAGACAGAAGACGGGGAAGCCACACAGGCGTCAGCCTGGAGCCCTACCTCGGGCCGCGGTCACCCTGGCTGTGCCCTCTCGGGCTCCGTCTCTGAGCCACATCACTGCCTCCTGCGACCTCTGTGCCCAGAAGACGCTGAGCGTGGAGAGGCGGGAAAGGGGGGCCAGCAAGTCCGCTCCCCGCGCACACGCGGCCCCCCGGGCACTTGAGGGCATCTGCGGCTCCAAGACGCAGCCGGACCCTCCCTCTGCCGACCGACCACGAGACTCTGGGGGAATCCAGCGAATCAGGCCGGACTCGTAGGGGAGGGAGACTCTGCGTGTGACTCAGTCTACCAGCCAGAGGATTTTAGGCCGGTTACGGGCTCTCTCTGAGCCCCCAGTCCGTCGGCCTGTAAAATGGGACAGCGGCAGAATGGATCTCACAGAAACGCGAGGATTAAGTCAGCGGAGGGGACGCCGCGGGCGGCCCCAGTGCCAGCGCGGCCGCTTCAGCTCCGGGTTTCGGGCACTTTCTCAGTGCGGCCGCCGAAACAAAGTTATGGGGCTTAAGCCCCAGAAATGTCTTCCTCACAGTTCCGGAGGCCGGAAGGCCAGGATCGAGGCTCGCGCCCCTCGCGTCCGCGGCGAGCTTTCCGCCTTCTCCCTGCGCTCTCCCGTGTCAGACAGGGAGCTGTCCGGGCTCTGCTGTCCGGCTCTCTTCTCGGCGGGGCGCCGGTGCCCTCGCAAGGGCCCGACCCCCGTGGCCGCATCTAAACCTAAGCCCCTCTAAAGGCCCACCTCCTGCGCCCTCCCATCGGGGTTAGGGCTTCGGAGACGGATTCTGGGGACACGAGTACTCAGCCCGCAACAAGCGCGCGCCCCAGCACCCACTCCCGCCCCCAGCGCCGGTCACGACGACGGGGGACAGCAAATACCCGTTTCCCCCAGAGAGACCGAGCGGCCCAGCGTGTCTGCGTCCCCACTGCGCGCCCAAGGCTCCGTCAGGTAGGACGACAGACGCTGTTACCCCCATGTGACAGACGAGATAAGGAAGCATGGCCGAGAAGGACCAGGTAGCCCCCCGCAGTCACATAAGGACACGCAGGGAGGGGGCCGCGGCCGGCAGGAGCCAGGCCCCTTCCCCAGACCCGCCCGCCCACCACTCGGATTACGGATGGGTGTTCTCTGCGCTTCTCGCCCACTTGGGAGAACCTATTCTGAAATGCAGCCACACAGGGGAGGTGTTCTTACTGTTCTTCCCTCCATTCTGCCTGCATTTCCTAAAATTTCAAAAGCTGTGTTTTGTGGGTAACCAAATAACCAAATAACATGTTTCCTTTCACAACAGGAAAATAAGGATATTGTTGTGAACTATTCTGTGTTTGTTTTTTCTTTGATACTTTCAGGCTACCTTTCAATGCATTTTAATATAAATGTGAATGTTGCATTAATAAAAGGCAGTGAGGTGCTCCAATGGTCGATGGCCCTGTGAGTCTCTTAAAATCTCTTTAGCTGGCGAGACTGATATCATTAGCTCTGTATATCATTAGAAGGCCCGTGTTTGAATCAGATGGTTCTTATTCATTTAATTATTTAACCAAATTTGCAATCATTACAACGCCTTTCAAAAGAAAAATTGTATTATCAATATATTTCCCATCAAGTATTCCTAGGAACTCACGATTATCTATAGATATATTCACGCTCTGAATGAGGTCCTGCATGCTAAATATTTTATCATCTTCACCTGATATCCTTTATCATCAGAAGATGTTTTCTAATAGTTTGGGAAAACCAAACTCCCTTTATCTCAAGTTACAGGGCGTCGGTGCAAAGGGAGGTTATTTTGATATATTTAAGGCAGGCCGATAATTCCCACGAATGTTTTTTGTCTGTGTGGGAGCCCAAGCCAGCCCCTCCCAGTGGGAACGAGAGTGTGGAAGATTCACTCACTAAAGACAAGTGCGGCTCGTGAGGCACATAGAACGATGTGCTGAAAATGGGAAGGGTGAGGGGTAGTGATGCTGATGAAGAAGATATTTTTTTTTTTAATTTTTTTATTAACATATAATGTATTATTTACCCCAGGGTACAAGTCTGTGAATCATCAGGCTTACACATTTCACAGCATGATGAAGAAGATATTAATAAAATGTGCCCTAAATTGCTCTTTAACTAAATCAATAAATCCCAACCGAGAATCTCCAGGTCTCCAGGCCTCACGGAAGGTGGTCGTGGGGGAGGGGGAGGACGGTGTCTTTCAGATCATTTCAAAATATTGAAAGCTTGATGAAAATCCTGCATTTTCTCCCCAAGAACCTGAAGCCTACAGCACACCTGGCTAAGCTGGATTCAGCTCAGGGCTACCCTCCCATGTGGGCCAGAGGTTATGCATTTGACTAAAAAAAAAAAAAGCAATGCATTATTTTTAAACGGTTAAGAATGCAAGTATAAGGCTTATAGGGTAAAACGGGAGGGAGCTTTCACCTTGCAAAGTTTAAGAAGCAACCTACTGACGAAATTACAGGAAGATTTTAAACAGATCAATCTGTATTTATAATGAACACCAAAATGCTTACTTACCAATTCTCCTGACCAGCTCTTTGTTTGGGAACCAGAGGAAGAACATGCTTCCAAAACAGCCAAATAAAACCAACAGTCAACAGTAGCGAGTACGTTTTAATAGGTCCCTGTTCGAACAAATCACCTCTCACCTTTGAGAGAGTACTGGCCGACACCCTGCAGACTGTCTCAGAATAAGAAGATTATTCTCTTCTCCTTTATTCTCGAAGAATGGAATCGGTTCTGGGTTTTGAGATCTAATACACTCTTCGCTCCCCGCCTCCCAGGGCACACAGCCCTGCACTTTCCCTTGCCTTGTGCCCTAACAATCAGGGGTGACCCAGAGAGACCAAAAGTCGGGGAGACTGAGGGCCTTGGAGGTCTGTTCCACATCCACCAAAACACCGAAACCGAGGTGAGCGTTCAGGAAGAATGTGACACACTGGCCTTAAGAATTTCCAGTGCGACTTCGCCACTGAAGGGAATAAAGGCGATCAGCCCCCATCATCAGCCTCCTGTTAGGGATACGCCTTCTGGCTCATTCTACTGCAACCAGAAAACCCAAGGGAAATTCATATCTGTAAAGAGCCCCTGGATCGTTTAGGGACCCAGTAGGTTTTCATATAATTCTTAACTTTCGAGTCCTTGAAGCTAGAGACTCAGCTCTCTTTCCACGACAGTTTCTAGCTCCTGACTCTCTCTAGAACCCCCAGCACCAGGTTTTGGAGGCCTGATGGCTTTAGGTGAAATGCAAGGTCGAGCTGGGTTGATTTAGTGCATTAATAGCTGTTTATACAGTACCGAAGCAGCACAGGACGTATGAAGAATGACTTTCCGATCTCAGGGAATAAATCAGGGCCAGCAAGTGATTCCACTTAATACTTAACTTTAGCCAGTAAAATATTACACCTGTTATTATTCAGGGCAAACATGGCCCCTTCCATTTGTTTATTGAGGAAACAATTTATTTGAGGACATTTAATTGCAATAGTGAAGCCTGACTTGGGGGTTAATCCCAGTTTATCGATGCAATTAAAAGCAGTGTGTGCTGTGTCTCATATTTATTATCTAGAGGCAGAATGTTGACAGAGCCCGCGTGCTCGAGAGTCTCTGTGTTGGTGAACCGCAAGGTGGGGGCCGCCCGCATGCGCCCCGCGAACATCACTCTCTGTGCTTTCTGCAAGCGTTTGCGTAACCTAATTGGGGAAAGGCTCTAATTTGATTTTACTTGGGACAATATGGTTTCGAATTGTTAAATAGATCAGCACTGTTTGGTTTCTTGTCAATGATTCATGGTATTTTAATGCCCACCAGACCAACCCTAAAGCTCCCCGTCACACATTTGGCAGCATTCCACGATTACCTTGGGCAGAATTCCACCCCTGTTTCCTTCCCCAGCTGCTAGACAGCTAACCCCCTCTAGCTCAGGCTTTGTGAGCTCCTGCCCGAGTCCATTCCTGGGTGCCTGCCCCTCTGATCTGGAGACAACCTCCCCGCAGCCTGGAGAGACCTGTGTCCCGGGGCGATGCCCGGACTGGGGAACAGAAAGTCTGGGGCCCACAAGCACTCCACCCCGTCCCCGGGTCCATCGTGCGACATGGCCGCAGGGGGCGATTCCAAAGATCTCAAAAACTTCTCACTTTCCCTCCTTATTCATTATGATTTTTTATTTTTTCTGGTCCTAAACTCCGCGGTTTAGGAGTTTTTGTTTTGGTTTTTTAAAATGTTATTTTTAATTGTCTTTCTATTTAAGATTTACCTTCCAATATTGGGAGCCATTTCCCAAACTGCCCGGAGACTTCTCCGTGTCGTCCCCCCTCCCGTTCTGCCTGCCGCCTCGCCAACCACCAAAGAGCGTCTCTAGAATGTCGTCACGGCCCGCAGCTGCTGTTCTCGCAAGGTGTCACTGGTTCGCCTCAGTGGCCCTCTCTCGGTGTCCTACCCGCCCCATGGCTCGGTGTCTGGTGGGTGCTCTGAACGTACTGGGGGCTGAACCCCAGCTCTCCAGTGACAGAGATGGGCGGACAGAGCAGAGATGCTTGGTTTTTATCAGAAATACGGGACATTATCCCGCCGCCAGCGCAAGCCCTGCGCGTATGACTGCATATGGGCAGCTGCTGGGACTAGATTTTTCAACCGTTTTTTTTTTTTTAAGATTTTATTTATTTATTTATTTGACACAGAGAGAAATCACAAGTAGGCAGAGAGGCAGGCAGAGAGAGAGGGGGAAGCAGGCTCCCCGCTGAGCAGAGAGCCCGATGCGGGGCTCGATCCCAGGACCCCGAGATCATGACCTGAGCCGAAGGCAGAGGCTTTAACCCACTGAGCCACTCAGGCGCCCCGATTTTTCAACAGTTTAAATGACCCCTTTCCCACTAAGCTTCTACCATATTAAAAACAAAACAAAACAAAAAACATAGCATATATTTAAAAAGAATCCCGTATGATTGAAAATAAAATTTTTTTGAAGTTTGTGATTTCATTCATTATTTATTAGGGGAGAGAAGGCAGAGGGAGAGGAAATCCCAAGCAGGCTCCATGCCCAGCAGCAGAGCCCACGTGGGGCTCGATCTCACAACCCTGCGATCATGACCAGAGCTGAAATCAAGAGTCAGACACTCAACCGACTGAGCCCCCCAGGTGCCCCTCCTCTTCTTTCTTATACAGCATTATACATGATGTGATGGGGGTTTCTCCTGGTTTCATAGATGCACTTTTTTCCCCTTCTAAGAAGGAATGGCGTTCCTTGAGCACAGAAAGAGTACTTCGAGCTACTCCCTTATCCTTCGGGGTCAAGCCAGCCACACAAAGTGGCCCAATGAGAACTCGCCACTTCAAAGCGCGGTGGAGGGCCACTTGGGGCCCAGAGATGGGAAAGTGTACACGCAGGTGTCCCCCCATCAGGGGAGGGCGGCTGAATTCCTCCGCCCAGCCGGGGGCCAGCAGCTCCCACTCCGGGGTGGGGGGGAGGGGGCAGACCGCCCACTTTGGGAGAGGCCCGGTTCCTGGCCCTCGGGGGGCTGTCCAGACGGTTGCTCCCACCGCATTCACAGGACACGAAAACAAAGTCCACCCGAGGTGCTGCAGGCCCAGCCCTGACCCCAGGGTGCACGAGGAGCCCCACCAATTTCTGCAGATTTTCTAGTGCGTTCTGTTCTCATTGCTGAGGGCTCTTTCTCTCCTTAACCTGCCCGTACACAACCCTCACTCATAACCAGAAAGGGGAGGTGAGCAAATTTTTATTTTAGCCGGCAGACGACCTCGGGGTGAATGAAAGGAGGTGGCCTGCCCTTCGCACCAGGAGAGAAAAAATCATCTGCTGGGAGGGCTGGGATTGGGACTGGGATTGCAGCGGCTTTAGGAGCCTGGGGGGCAGTCAGACCGCAGGGTCCGCCCCCCCACCCCCCCCACCCCCGGCAGAAGTGCTGAGGAGTGGGCTGCCGGCTTCACCCTATGGAAATCCTGCTCTCCGCTCAAACAACACCCCCCGCCTTAACCCCCCCCCCCTCTGTGAAGGGGTGGGCACAGACGGAGCCCAGCTGGGAGTCAGGAAGGAGAGTCCAGTCCCTAAGGTCCAGATTGGAAATGTTAAATGTCCCCCTCCCCAGCCAGCCCCCTCCCCCGCAGAACGAAGCTGGACGCCCCCAGGTTTGGAGGTCTCTGTGGGAGCGCCCCGCTCCGCCCAGGCGGAGGGGAGGGGCTGGGGCACCTTCAGGGTGCTTCGGTGAGGCTCCTGTCCCACTTGGACGTAGGGCTTGAGGAACCCGGGGTCCCTGCTCCGCAGAAGAAACCCGAGGTGACTGGGGAACTATGTGAAAGACGCGGGGAGACACGGATTGGTTAGAAATACACAAAATAGGTTTCCACCCTCATTCCCCCCGGAAGGAAGGGGAAAGAGAGGCCAAGGGGCTCTGGGGACGCAACTGTCTGGCCGCTCTCCCAGCCACGGCTTCTGGAACCCGCCCTGCTGGGAGAGGGAGCCAGGCCGGGAGCCTCGGGAGAGGGACTCAGATGCCGTCTGGGGTGCGCGCAGAGGTGCTGGGGTGCGCGCAGGGGTGCCGCTGTCCGCGCCGGGCGACAGCGCGGGAGTCCTACAGGCCTGGCTCTGGGCACCCTGCATCTCCCACCTCGCAGGACGCGCCGTGCGCACCAGGCCACTGGCCCTCAGGGCAACCGAGCACCGCGCCCCGCGGGAGGCAGCCGAGCAGGGGCCTCGGGGACCCCGAGTCCTCCGGGTGGACTCTGCCCCGGGTGGGGGCGGGGCGGGGCCCCCACCTGTGACTGCGCGGGGGGCGGGGCCGGCGTGGTGGTGGGACTGGGGGGGGCGGCGGCGGGGCGAGGTGGGGGCCTCCGCGGCCCGCACAGGGGGAGGGCCCGGCGCTAGCAGCAGCCCCGTAAATCTTCCTGGGAGGAATTAGTTAATTTGTCCATGAATGAAGGAATGCCGGATCCCTCCCTGTTGAAGCTGAGCTCTCGAGAGTGCTGTTGGGTGTGTGGGGAAGCGGCCGTCGTCGAGGAAAGGTCCGCCGCGGGGTCCCCGAAGCATAGGGGCGGCCTGCAGAGACGGCGGCAGGCCGCTCTCTCGCAAAGGTCCAGGGGGCCTGGCGGCAGAAGCCTGGGCGGGCGAGGGCCATGTTTCTGAAAAGTGATTTAAAGTCTCGTACGTTCGGCAGCAACCCGGGGGCAGGAATGGACCAGAAGGTGCCCAGAGCCGGGCCCAGCGGCCTTCCGCTCT
>CM052806.1:91120887-91198387 GCA_028533885.1 Nasua narica | reverse complement strand
GGGCGCTTCCCGGGCGGGCGGGCCGCGCGAGCTGGAGCCACGCTGCCCTCCTCCTGCACACGCACGTGCGCACACCCAAAACGCGCGTGTCCAAGCAGCCGCACGCGCGCTCTCACACGCATGCACACGTGCGCACGCGGCCGCCCCAGCTCCTTCTCCCGCGCGGCCCGAGGCAGGGCTTTGCTCCAGCCTCCGAGCCGGCCGGGAGCGAGTCCACGGTTCTGCCCTCGCAGCCCGCACCCCTCCCCAGGCTCGGCGGCCCGCTCCCCTCCGCCTGCGGGGGCGCGGCAGTCAGGCTGGGCCGCCGACCCCGGGGGCCCCCAGAGGGTCCCTGTCCGCCCTCCCGGCTGCCGGCGCGGCGGGCCTGACCTTCCCACCCCGGGCGGGCCGCTCCCTCCGCGGGCGGCCGCAGCTCCTCGGCCCAGATGCGCCGCGCGTCCGAGCGGGCCACCTGTTCCGCGGGTAATTACTGTAATGTACGGGCCCAGCGTCAGCGGGTTCGCGCCTCCTGGGCGACAGACGGCGGCGGGGCGGGGGAGGCTCTCAGCCTTTCAGCGGAATTTCCCAGATGGGCCGAGGGGAGGCCGGGGCGGGTCACCAGGGGCCCTTTAACGAGTTCATTAGCCAAATTATCTTGCGGGCAGCCCAGGGCGCCCGAGCCCGGGGGCGGGGCGGCGGGGCCTCCTCCACCCGCACCCCCAGGTCTGTGCGGAGGGAAGCGGCCCCGTCCCACGGCGTCAGGGAGAAGGGACCGCAGGTCCAGCGCGTTGGGCCACAGACCTTCCACCTGCGCGCCACCCTGACGTTGGACAGGCCGGAGCCCCGCGGTCAAAGGCCAAGCGGGAAAAACTGATTCGAATCCCGCCCTGAGGAGCTTAAGCCCTAACCCGCAACATGAGCGCGTGGGTTCGGGCTCCGGCCCCGCGGCAGGACCAGAGGTCACCCCTGGTCCCTGTGCTGGGGGCTCCGGAAAGAGGCGCCTCGGTTTCTCAGACCCTTAGTTTGCCCGCCTGTGAGACTGGGGACACCGGCGCCCTTTCCACTTATAATCTCTGCTGGGTGAGACGATGCGAGAAGGGACACTGAGGCCCACCGGCCACTGTGGGCCCTCGGGCACCCCGGCAGAGCAGGGGCACTCACCCCGAATCCCTCATTTTAAATCTGGCTGCCAAGCCACTCTTGCTACCCGATGACCCCACTCCAGACTCCTCGTGGGTAAAACGTTCCCATTCAAAGGGTAGGGAGGCCGTGGGCTCCTGATCGCCGGCTGCCCTCTGCCCCAGACCACACTCCCACCCAAGCCCTTGGCAAAGGTGGCTGGGCTGTGATGGGGGGGTGCTTGAGGAACACTGTCCTGGGCCAGCCACCCAAGCCCTTCCAGCCTGCAGAACCCCCTCCCCGCCCCTGTCCATGAGTCCCCTCCGAGCCTCCAGGCTGGAGTTCTGTCCCCTGGAGGGCACAGCTGTGGGAAGAGGCCGGGGCCGGATGGAGGGAGGAGAACCTGACCACAGGCCCCGTGTGCCCATCTCGCGGGACATCCCCCAGCTCTGGGAGATGGCATGAGAAGGGATTCCTCCCCCTCCTCCCTCTCTCCCCCTCTCCCCCTCTCTCTCCCCCCCCTCTCTCCAGCCAGCAGCCGCAGCTTCTGCCACCTCAGCACTACTAAAGAGACCAATTAGCAGAGACTTCCTGCCATTAGCCAGTGTGGATTTTGACATTACCGCGACTATCCAGCCATAATTTGGAGTCAGGAGGCACTAAAAAGTTCACATACCAAAGCATTAAAACATCGCAAGCAGCGTCTTGTTTTTTGTGCGTCTCCCCCGCCCCCCCCGCAGCCTCCCTACCTGCAGGTCAGCCTGGCGCTCCAGGTGGCAGGGGGCACACCAGCCCGTGGGGGTCTGGTCCCCGGGGCGGGCGGAGCTCGGCTCCCCTCAGCTCTGTCTGTGCCGGGGGGGAGGGTCCCAGGACCAGTGCGGAGCCTTTGGAAAGCGAGCCTTCGATGACCAGAGGCCTCTTCGAAGCTGGGCCCCCTAAAGCAGGTGTGCGCGGCGCCCAATCTGAAAATAAGAAAGCCCCTAGGCCGACCCTCACTGGCCTTGAGGGGCAGGGCAGGTGTTGGCTTATCTGGAGAGGGGTCATGAAGGTTGCAACAGTCTAGAAAGGCTCACTTTGCAGGCAGGGCGTGTGTGTCCTTTATCTCGCTCCTGACAATGGAATGAAAGAATGAACCTGAAATTAATTTAAAATCCTCTAGCAAAAATAGAAGCTACTTGGGGAAAGTTCTTTATCTCTGTTGCAGACTGATGTCCCCCGGTTTGATTAAAGAGGCTCCCATGGCCTTCCCCACGCTCTCCGATATCTTGGGAGGAATTTGTTTCTTTGTGACCCGGAGCTTCGAATCTGTGTGACAGAGAAGCTGGAAACACTTTTAGATTCCTGGGTTAGAAGGAAAACTGCAGGTGCTTCCTCCACACGAGGGGCGGGGGCTGAGTGTCCCCCACCCCGCCCCACACCAAGGCCTGTCCCTTCTCTTTGGTGTCCATGGCAGCTGGGAGACTGGCCAAGGTCCGAACATAAAGCAGATATTTTTGCCTCTGGAGAAAATTTCCAAAAATAGAGGGCCCTTAGGTTGCTGGAATTTTAGGCACTTAAATCCTGCAGGATCCTCCTGACCTCTTAGCAGGAGCCCAGCAGCGAGGCCCATTTGGGCTGGTTGTTTGCACCTGGGGCTGGGCCCAGTTCACAGGGACAGACCCGAGACTCGGGGACCTGGGAGGTGGACTGGCTCCGGTCGGGCCGGGTGGGGCTGTGGCTGCATCTCTAAAGGGGCCACGCGAAATACAGGTGTAAACGACCAGGCCCAGGCCGACAAGCAGGTACCTCGAGAAAAGGCACCCAGCGCCTCGGCAGGGCCCAGCTCTGGTTGGAGCGGTTGGCTGGGGGGGTCCCACCCTTTCCAGACCCCTTTACAGGCTGAGGGCGCCCTGGGTCAGGAAGGAGGTCAGCAGATCAAAGGGCAGTTCTAACAACGTGATACCTTAGTCCTCGGGCTCTGCTGGTGGGGGGAGGGGACACCTGTGCGGATCCGCCCCTCCTCCTCCTCCCTCCCCTGAAACCCCCCTGCTCGCCTTCCGGTGACCCCAGCCCTCCCTCCCACCGTACTCTCCAACGACCCCCCCCCACCTGCTTGACCCCAGGCCTAGTGTGGCCAGGTTCCCCAGGAGGCTCTGGGTTCTGAGCATCCCCGGACTTGGGGGGAGGGAGGATGGCGCAGGGACCACCTAGAAAGTCTTACCTCCAGAGCCCAGTGCCCTTCCAGGTGGTCTTCGCATCAGTTGTTCGGCTGGAGTGCCCCCTCCACATGGAAGAAAGCAGTGTGTCCGTGACAAGGAATGATGCCTGCCTCCCAGCCTCTGAATGCGTGAGTGTACAGGTTTCTTCCCAACCCTATAGGTACATGATTCCAGACATGAATAGACATGGATTACAAACAGCTTTTTCTTTTGCGATTGTTAAAAACCACCAATTCTCCTTTCTACGTAGCAAGAGAAGGGGGACTGCAGGCCGTGTTCAGTGTCTTGAAGGGAGACTGTGTGGAGAGAGAAAAGGGGTGCTGTGCCAGGCAGGGAAAGGGCTGAGATGGGGGGCAGCTGATGAAACGCGCTTGCTCAGGAAATCCAGGTTTCCCCCAATTGTCCCCGGGCTGGCAACAGTCCCCGGGGCTGGGCTTGGGAATATTGCTGGGACCAGACCTTTGATCTCTGGCGAGGGCTCAGTGGCCTCGAGCCTGCTTCTATCTGCCCCAAACCTTCTTCAAAGCCAGCGGGGCTGGATCCGTACAGATGCTGGAGACAGGAAGAGCCCCAGCGCTCAGTTTCACACCTCATAAACCACACAAAGACCCCAAACTCCCAAGACCTCTCCCTCTTTCTCTCTCCCTCTCTCTTTCCATACATGTCACCTAAAACCTCAAATCTGTATTTTTCTTGACACCAACAGAATATACGATAATTTTAAAGCCTTTTGGCCCCACAGAGTGCATTTGGCCTAACCTGGGCTTTTCTAAACAAAGAAGCAGAAATCTATAAAAATAAAAGAGGGATGGCATCCAGAGTCTCACTGCGGTTGGGGGGGGGTTGGGACCAGGACCCCTCCCCCGGCAGACTCAGTGCTTCTTGGACGCCTCCTTGGGCATCCCCACGGGTGGTGTGGCCTGGGGTGGGGGTGAAACAGGTGAACTTTCTGTGTGTGTGTGTGTGTGTGTATGGGGGGCACATACCTGTGCAGTCTCGGCTTCCAGGAAGTGCTCTCCGCTGGTCTCAGGGAGAGGACGCGCACGCAGGCCACGGCTTTTGAGGGGTTTAGGAGCAGTGGGTCCTGCAGAACAGAGAGGTGGTGAACAGGTGGCTCAGAATCTCAGGTCTCCTCCATAAACCCTCCTTGCCCCAAAGGGAGTGGATAGGCAAGTGGAGAAACAGGGCTAGGGACCCCTGGAGCATGGAGGGCAGCAGGTGACAGCTGTGTGGCCCCTGCGTCATACTTGGTCCCACTTCAAACTACGAGGCTTAATGGTTGGCTGCGGACAAGAGTCTCAACCTCTTGGAACGTCTACTCTCTGAAATAGGATAAGATCCTTCTCCCGGTGTTACAGTCAAGGTTAAAGAAGAGAATTGTAGAAAGCTCATGGCACAGAGCAGTGTTCAGGAAATGTAGGGGCTCCCTCCTCTCTGCTTAAAGGCAGGACTTCGTTTTCATCACCTCAGAGACATCTAAAGACCAGAGAAATACCATGTAAACGCTGCAATCTCTATTTTATGAATTACCATTGGTTTTTGCGAAGCCATATAATACTTATTCCCATTGTTATCCCTTACCCATGGCTATCTCCAATCTCCAGCTAGTGTGTCTCGGAACTACCCTGTTTTAAAGAAAAAGAAACTCAGCTCTTGCCAATAGAATCACCGCAGTCAACTCTTGCCAAGGCAAAAAGCCTTTTGAAGGGAAACTAAGCGATCCCTACGCTTACTTAAAAAAAAAAAAAGTCCCTCTTGTAGCAACCTGATCTGCTAATTTTAAAGTTTACCTGCTATGATTTTTCGGTCCTCCTCTGGCCCTCCCACAGCCCCCACCCTGTCCTTTACTCACCTCTCACCTGCTTAGGAAGCTGGCTTCAAGGACCGACACCCCCTCCTGCATTCTTTCCCTCCTTGGGGCCAGATAACTGGGTCTAATGGACCTATTGACAAAGCCTCACGCTGGTGGCCCCTTGACTCCCTGACCTGCGTGTTGATTCTTTCGGCTTCAGAAAAGCCCTTGGAAGTGCTTTTACTGTAAATATTTGAAGTGTGTGTATGGGGGACGGAAGGGGTGGGTGTGCAGTCTGGGTTCTCACTCCACTACCTTGCTCAGCCAGGGGAAGCCCTTTCATGGACTTCCCAAGCTGCGAGTAGGAAGAGGAGAGAGACTGCATTTTCCTGCCTGGGGACTAACCGGGGTCACAGTGACCGGCCTCGGGAGAACTCCCGGCTCCCGCAGGCTTTCCAGAACCGAGGTGGGTGCTGTCTCTTGCATGCCCACGGGTGTCCTTCCGCAGAGAAGCACTCTGTCACCGAGGATCCTCTCACTGGCAGGCGCGCAATGTCTCCAAGCCAGGCCGCGGGGCTCACAGACCTGCTCTCTCCTTCTGTACGGGGCAGGGGCTCAAGGCGAGGGCTCTCTCTCTCTCTTTCTCTCTCTCTCTCTCTCTCTCTCTCTCACACACACACACACACACACACACACACACACACACACACACACGACACCTGAAATGCACGCGACGTCCCAGAGATGAGAAGGTTCGACCTGCACAGGGTTGACGACAGGGACGCAAACTGCTCCCTGCGCCCTGGAGACCCAAGAGGGCTCGGGGACCGGTTTGGTCTTCGCGGTGCTGCAGGCCTTGAGCAAAGCAGCTAGACCTGCAAGCAAGCGGGCTCCCCAGGCAGAAGGGCACAAACCAAGTGCTGGCGCCGAGGCGCGAGAAGACGCACGCCGCTGGCTCTAGGGGACGCCGAGCCCAAAGCCGGACCGCGTGTCTCGGGAGCTGGGCTCAGGCAGCGGGGCCCGCACGGGGACCCAGAGGTGCCAGCGCCCGCAGTCCCGCTCACACTTGCAGGAGGGCGAGCAGGGTTCCTAGGTTGAGCCTCCGAGTGTGGCCACGGCGGCCGCGGTCTCCGCCCGCCATCGCGGCTCGGCACCCCGGTTGTTTAGGACCCCGCGGCGCAGGGGCGGGGCGGCGGGCGGCCGGGACGGTGACAGGTGCGCCCCTCGGCCAATGGCCGGGCCGGCGCCCCTCCCCGAGCCCCCGCCGAGCGCGCCAATCGGCTGCCGCGCTGCGCTTCAAGTGCGCGGAGGGGCGCGCGTCCCCACTACGGCGCCAGCGGCCTCGGCGCGGTCGCCCGAGGGTCCAGCGCACGGAGCCGGGCTCCCCGGCCCGGCGCGTCCAGGCACTCGCGTGCGAGTTTGTGCGAGCGCGTGCGAGCGCGGCCCGGGGCGGGGCCCGCACGGAGGAGGCGCCCGGACCATGGTCACCCTCGGCTGAGTTTCCGGCGGCGACTTTGATTATTGGCAAATAATCACCATAACAATACGAACCCTGGGGCTTGCGGCCGCCGCGCACGGACTCCGCGAGCCGGCACCCGGCCGCGTCACCCACCACCCGGCCCTGCTCGCCAGCCCCAAACCAGCCGATGGAAAAATCCAAAAATTTCCGCATCGATGCGCTGCTGGCCGTGGACCCCCCGCGAGCGGCCTCGGCGCAGACCGCGCCGCTGGCCCTGGTCACGTCGCTCGCGGCCGCCGCGTCCGGCCCCGGTCCCGGCGGCGGCGGCGGGGCGAGCAGCGGGGCGAGCGGCAGCTGCAGCCCCGCGTCCTCGGAGCCGCCCGCGGCGCCCGCCGACCGTCTGCACGCCGAGAGCCCCTCGCCGCCGCGCCTGCTGGCCGCGCACTGCGCGCTGCTGCCCAAGCCCGGCTTCCTGGGCGCGGGCGGCGCGGGCGGAGGCGCGGGCGGCGCGGGCGGCGGGCCCGGGGGGCCCCACCACCACGCGCACCCTGGCGCCGCGGCCGCCGCGGCCGCCGCCGCCGCCGCCGCCGCCGCGGCGGGGGGCCTGGCGCTGGGGCTGCACCCCGGGGGCGCGCAGGGCGGCGCGGGCCTCCCCGCGCAGGCGGCGCTCTACGGCCACCCGGTCTACGGCTACTCGGCGGCGGCGGCGGCGGCCGCGCTGGCCGGCCAGCACCCGGCGCTCTCCTACTCCTACCCGCAGGTGCAGGGCGCGCACGCTGCGCACCCCGCCGACCCCATCAAGCTGGGCGCCGGCACCTTCCAGCTGGACCAGTGGCTGCGTGCGTCCACCGCGGGCATGATCCTGCCCAAGATGCCCGACTTTAACTGTGAGTACCGCGCGGGCCCCGGGCCTGGGGAGGAAGGGAGGGAGAAATGGGGGAGGGGGAGTCCTGGCACGCGGTTTTCCCGCGCACCCTCCTCCACCCGGCACCTCCTTCTCCTTGCTGTCCGCTCTGAGAGCGCGGTGCAAGCGCGGCGGAGCCGCCTGGGCTCCGCCTGGGGCCCGCGAAGACTTATATGGACGGCACGCTGTGGGATTGGCAGCGAAATGATTAAAATGGCCACGGGCGGGCCCTGCTCTCTCTTCCTCTCCTAACGGGAAGGGGCAGCTGGAGGTGTGAGACTAAAATCTAATGATTAACCGGCAGGCTAGAGAAGGAAGTGGTGGGGAAAGGCGAGCCAAAGAGTGCCCAAGTTAGGCCAGCCTGGGGATGGAGGCCACCTAAACCAGGGGCTCATCTCCAGGGAGACGAACTTGAGAGAACCCGCAGTCCCTCCCGGGAGGAGAGATGTGGGAGCAGAGAACAAGAAATGGGCCTCAAGAGGCCAGGGCCGCAAGGCCAGGTCCCTGACTCTGCTCTGACTCTCCCTTTGTGGAGGTTCTGGCCGCCTCTGTAAGGGCGCTTGGTCACGGTGTGATGCCCAGCAGGCCGATGATCGGCCTCGCCAGGGCGGTCGCGGGCTCCTGCGGAAGGGGAGATGTGCCTCTTTCATGAGCCCCGTGGTAGGGACTGTAAGTAGCAGGTGCCTCTCCAGAGTTGGAGCCTCCCAGCGCAGAGCGAACCCCTCCCCAAGACAGGAGTGAGGGCCGGCTGGCCCCAGCCTGGGAGCTGCTGGGTTGCGGGCAGCAGCTTGCCGGGCAGGGAGTAACCCTCCCGGAGGCCCGAGCCCCCCTGACTTTCCTGGCCCGGTGGACCGGCACATGGGTTGGCATTCTGGGGTGTCTGGAAGTCCCCTCTGCTCGCCCCACCGGGCTCTGCTCCACGCAGGGGCAGATGCTGGCGACTACGCTTTCAGCCCGGGAACACCCAAACAAAGAGACCCCATTGTTTCCTTCCGACTGGATGTGCTTAGACTGGGGAGATGCAGGCACAGGAGGGGGAAAAAGCAAAAAAGAAAACAAAAACAAACACTTGGCAGAATTCAGATTCCTTTGCTAGAAGCCACGGTTGTGATTAAACAGAGAAAAGCTGGGGGCCCGAGAGCTGGAGAAGTCACAGCCAGGTGAGAAAATCCCAGCCTGCGGACTGTTTGCCCCTAGCCACCCCCAGCGATCTCCAGCTCAGCCCCCAGAAGACATTCGTGGCCACGAAGCCCGTCCAGGTGCAAGTCGGCCCCTTGGGTCCGCGGCAAGGAAAGCCGAGACTCGCCTTTCAGCTTGGGGCGAACGGATCTGAACTTGCCCAGCACTCTTCCTGGGCCTGGCTGCCGGCAGGGCCTGCGAACCCTTCTCACGGAAGGCCACCCATGGGTGTTCCCTTACGGTCTGCCTGTCCCAGAGCCTGGGATGCTTAGTCTCCCACTGAGAGGGTTGGTGGTCTCCACACAGGCCTCCCCCCCCCCGCCCCCGCGGTGCTGGGGGTCCTGCCACCCCCCCCCCCAGCGCTTTCCTGGGCCTTCGTGAAGTTCAAGGTCGCTCAGAAAATTGGTGAAAGTCACATCCCTTTTACCCATCCCTGATTCCTAATCTTGACCTACGGGTAGCAGAATTAAATCGACAGCTTTATGTTCAGACAAGGAATCTAAATACCAGATCCTAAAAGGGTGATAATAAACAGGCCGGCCTGTCGGAATGTGTTCTAAGAGTCGCTTCCTCTGGTCGCAGGAAAACCTGTTTGGTTTCCTTTAATTGGTTGTCTCTCCTGTTACATGGCATTTCCCAAACGGCCCTTTTGGAGCCAGTGTTTTAATTAAAGTTCTAATGTATTGTCAAGTTGGGAATTGGGGGCTCATTTAACTAAAGCTGGGGGCGTGGGCCTTCCCGTAAAGCAAATTGCCCCCCCCAGGGGGCCTGAGCCCAGCCGCTGGGCTGGCCTCTTTTCTTCCCTTTCGTTTATTGTCTAACACTTGTCAGGCTCCTGGGAAATCAAGGGAAGTCTCCTTTGAGGTCATAAAATTCTCTGTGATGTAACCGTGTGAAATTATGTAAATTCAGCCAAGGGACCTCCTTGAACGTTCAGAAAGCCAGATACCCCCTTTGCCTGGCCTTCAATTTGCGAAAGGAGAAGTGTCCTGGAAAGGCTTCCAGTCTCCCTGGGCTTTGCCCCTCCGCACCCTGCAGGCGGGGCTGTGGGGGGGAACTTCAGGGGGAGGGGGACGAATTCACATTTGGGCCCAAGACGTGGTCCTTCTCCTTCCTTCCTTCCTCCTCTCTCGGCCTTTGCCCTACTTCTTCTCCTTCTGTAGCTGAGGGAATCCGGCTCTGGTTCCTTGCTGGCCGGCAGGAAATGGCACCGGGACCTCCAAGCTGTCTGGATGTCTGGATTTGCGGCTGGGTTGGGGGAAGCTGGGAGAAGTGGAGAGGAGCTCTGGCCTCAGTGTCTTGCCTGTTCGTCAAGTTCTCCTACCTGCCTGCCCCCCGGAGCCCGAGTTTAAAAAAAATTGAGTCTCATTAAACCCAAACCTGTATGGCTCCCCCAGTATCCAGGTCCTGGGCTCCAGGGCCTCCTCCGGTCATCGGGTCCCCTGGGGAGAGGGCGCTGACACTGGAGGAGGAGCAACCGCTCGGCAGGGTCGGCGGGCCGGGTGGCAGCCTTGGGGAGGTGGCCCCGGTGGCGCTGAGGGCCCGTGGGCGTCAGGCTGCGGGCCTCACGCCCCTCTCCGTCCCCAGCCCAGGCGCAGTCCAACCTGCTGGGGAAGTGCCGCCGGCCGCGCACGGCCTTCACCAGCCAGCAGCTGCTCGAGCTGGAGCACCAGTTCAAGCTCAACAAGTACCTGTCGAGGCCCAAGCGCTTCGAGGTGGCCACGTCCCTCATGCTCACAGAGACCCAGGTACGCTGCCCCTCCCCCACCTCAACCCCAGCTGGCCTCCTGGGGACACTTCCCTCTGGGCTCCTGGCACCTGGAGCAGAGCCTCCTGGCTCTAGGGGGACGACTGTTGGTGGAGAGAGTTCGCAGGGGCCCCGCTGGGGTTCATATGCCAAGCCCGGAGGCCTGGCTCAGCGGGCTGAGGTCAGACCCCGAAATCTGCACTTTACGCACTCCCCCGTTCTGAAGCCACGGTCCCCAGGCCACAGTTGAGAAATTTTACTCCAGAAAGAGAGGGAACATCTTGAGATTTACAGCTATGGACGCTCGCTGCCCCAGCCCTTCCTGGGCAGGGGGAGAGCACCCCTAGAAAAGGACGGGAATGCGGCACTGGAGGTCGGAGTCTGAGCTTCCTTGGGATCTCCAAGGGCACTCCCGGGTTTGCTGATGCCCAGGGGGTGGGGAGGCGCTTCCGCGTCCCCTGCTCCGAAGCCCACTCCTGGGCAGCGGCGGGAGCGAGCCCCCCCAGGTGCAGGTGCAGGAGCGGGGGGCCTCCAGAGAGACGAACGAACGGCAGGGATGGAGGTGGCCGCTTTCTCACACACAGCCTCTTGTGCTCTCAGGTGAAGATCTGGTTCCAGAACCGGCGGATGAAGTGGAAACGCAGCAAAAAGGCCAAGGAGCAGGCGGCCCAGGAGGCAGAGAAGCAGAAGGGAGGCGGGGGTGCGAGCAAAGGTGGCAGCGCAGAGGACAAGGGAGAGGGGGAGCTGCTGGGGCCGCCGGCCGGGGACAAAGGCAGCGGACGCCGCCTGCGGGACTTGAGGGACAGTGACCCCGAGGACGACGAGGACGACGAGGACGAGGAACACTTCCCCTACAGCAACGGTGTCGGCACGCACGCTGCCTCCTCTGACTCCTCCGAGGCCGACTCACCGCCCCCCCGGCCCGGGGGGCCCGGACACCAGCCCCCGCCCCAGTAGGGGCCCTGTGCCCCCCCAGGCCCAGCCCCACGGGCTTGTGAGCCAGGCGGCCGTCCACCAGGGCTGCCCGTTTGGGCTGCTCTTCAAGGGACAGAGAGAGGAAGGCCCAGCGGGTTCACACTTGAACTCCTGTTCTTTTTAATTTAATTTTGGTTAGTGTCGGGGGGCAGTGTTTGTGAGAAGAGCTGACCGCTACCAGGGGGAGCCGCCCGCTCCCCTCTTCCTGAATGGAGAAGGCAGGAACCTACAGTGTTGGACGACCTGGAAAACTTGAAACCTTCTCCAGAATCGCCATTCTGCTGAGTATTGAAAAAGGGAGAATGTTTTGTGCATACCTATCGTAGGGGAACTTTATGTCATGAGCGTTCAAACTGCTGGAAATCTCAGAACTGCACCGTCTTTATTTTTGTATGTTGTATTTATATATATATATAAAGAAGCGTCTAATTATGCATGCTAAATTATTATTTAGCTTCTCCCATCGCCCTCGATGGAATGTAAAATAAAATGGTTTTTTACTGGACGAGAGTGCAGAGCTTTGGGGAGTGCCTTACGAAAGCACTCTGTACGGTTTGTTGTTGCGCTGATGGGGGTGTATTCCACAACTGACAGCAAAGGTGCAAATGAGAATGACAGACACGTGTCAGGACCAGGATCTCCTGTGATTCCTGCCGCGTGGGGGGGGGTGTCCTGGGGGCCAAATGTTGATAAAAATACCTGAGACTAGGGGTCAGCGGGAGTCCCAATGGCGAATCTCAGGAGAGTAACTTCGGATTCCGAGTATTTATTTTTTCACTTCCTTGAGGTTCTTGCTTCACCGGCGCTCCGGGCGTGGAAAACACACAATCGAATGTTTCAGAAAATAACCTTTAAACGACGGGATGATTTCCCTGGCGTCTGGGGTCCGATGGCCCCGAGTAAGCCCGGGCTTGTCCCCGGCCCCTCTCCCGCAGGACCCTCCTAGCTGCGGCCAGGAGCGCGTTCCTGGGGTCCGTGCACACGTCTGCAAGGACGGGGCGGGCGGCCGGATCACCTCTAGCGCGGGCCGCGGCGGCTCCGGGTTAGGAAGGCCCGCCGTCCATCACCCGCCGGCCGCCGGGTGGGGCACTCGCCCCGCTCCACCCGCGCGCCGGCCGCTCCCCGTCCCCCGACGCGGGTCCGCCGCCGCTCGCGGGCCGCGAGCAGAGAGGGGGCGGGGCGGCCGGGGCGGCCGGGGCGGCGGCTTCTCTCTCCCTGCCCCGTGCCCTCCTCGTCCTTCGGTCTCTCCCTCTCCCTCCCCGCCCCCGGGCGCCCCGCGAGCCCCCTCCCCCCGCGCGCCCCCTCCCCGCTCTCCTCCCCGCTGATAAATGAGTTCAGGAGGGCCAGGCGTTTCATTTGGGTGATTACCGCGGGCCGGTGGGGCCGCTCCTCTTCCTCGGGGCCGGGGTGAGATTAATATCCTCTCTGGCAGCTCATTACCACCCCGGGCTCGTTCCATAAAACGTCAGCCGAGGCCGGGCGCGGCGAGGCCGGAGCGGGCGGCAGCTGTGGGCAGGGCGCGGGCCGCGGCCGGTCCGGGTCCAAAGGTGCCCTGGGGGGCGGGGACTGGCCGCGCAACTGGCGGGGAAGCCCGAGGGCCCCGAGGAGGCGGGTGGCGACGGGAGCGGGCGGCTGGGGAGGGAGAGAAGAGAAACACAGATGCCTTTGCGGGTCCAAAACCAAACCAGACCAAACCTTTGCCATCTGCGCCCAGGGCGCTTTAATTTCGAACACATTGGAGCAGCTTAGCCCGAAGCAATCTCCTCCCCCGCCGCCTTCAGTCCGGGGCCGCCCCCAGCTCGGTGCCGGGCAGTGGGGGCCGGCGGGGGGCCTGCGGGTTGGGGGCCTCCCACCCCCGCCCCCGGGGCAGAACCGCCAGCCGCTCGGAGGGCCGGCTCGCCCGGGGCGCGGGGAAGCCGAGGCCCGAAGGCCGCCGAGCGTCCTGACCCCGCCGCGGCCCGCGGAGCACGCGCGGCTTGAGCGCGGGGACTTGGCGGCGGGGAGGCCCGGCCCGCGGCCCCAGCGCCTGCAGCCAGCTGCCTAATCGCGGCGGAATTTATCTCGCTAATAAATTTAATGATCAATTCGTTCTTGTCACAGTAGCTCTTCCCCAAATCAATTATAGCAAATTTAAATATAATCAGTGGCTCATCCTCACCCACTCCGGGCACGGCGAACAATTCATTCCGCCTAATGAACGGCCGCCAGGCCCTGCTCAGCCCGCCTCACGGGGCGCGCCCCCCACCCCGCTGACCGCGCCAGGGGGAGAGAGGCTCTGCAGCCCCGCCCAGGACCCTGTTTCCACCACCTGGAGTCAGGTCCTCGCAGCCCGAGCCCCAGGGGGACACAAGCTCACGCTCCCCAGGGCCATCGCGCTGGCCTCCCGGCTTTCCACCACCGGAGGGTGCGCCGGGCAGACCCTGCAGCCCGGGCGCCGGGGCCCCAGCGAGGCCCCCACCCAAAGTGGACCCTGCTCCTCTGGGAACCCCAGCCTCACCCTCTGCCTACCGAGGACCGGAGCCTGAGCGCCTCTCTTCACCCCAGCGGGAGGTTCTCCTGCCAGTGTCTCCAGCATGTACAAAAAGATGTGGCTAAAGCCCTTTTTGTGACAAAGAAACGAATCTGCTCGAATCTTCCAGGTGATGGCTCACAGGTCTCTTGTCCTGTCGTGGCAGAGCCGTGGCCCAGGGTCCCAGGCCCCTGCAGAAGCTGTGATAGGCAGAGTCTGAGAAGTGCAGGAAGGACTAGAAGCTAGAGGAGCTGGGTCTGTTCCTTGTGAGGTAGGCCTTCCACATCGCAGCCCCAGAGGGAGGCCAGCTTGGCAAGATCAGCTTAAAAGACCTTCTAGGACACCAAAAGCAAAAATAGGCCAATGGGATGACATCAAACTTGGAAACTTGCACAACAAAGGAAACAGTCAACAGAATGAAAAAGCAACCCTGGGCTGGGAGAAGATATTTGCATATCTTTTATCTGATAAGGGGATAACATGCCGAAATGTAAAGAACGCACACAACTCAACAACAAAACTATGAATCCGATTTAAAAATAGGCAAAGGGCTTGAATAGAGATTTCTCTGAAGCGGACGTACCAACCAACCGTTTGCAAGCACATGAAAGACACACCGTTACCCATCGTCAGGGAAACGCAGATCAAGCCACAAAGAGATACTACCTCACACCCATTATTGCAAAAAACGAAAACAGAGAATAACAAGTGTTGGCGAGGATATGGAGAAATTGAGACCTTTGTGCACTGCTGGAAATAGTGCAGCCACTGTGGAAAACAGGACAGAGTTTCCTTGAAAACAAAACAAAAGAAAACAAAGCAAAACACCCTAGAGCTACCGTATGACCCAGCAGCCCTACTTCAGTTGTCTATCCTAGAGCATTGAAAACAGGATCTGGAAGAGAGGTTTGCACCCCAGCGCGCGGCAGCAGTGTTCACAATAGCCAGGATGTGGAAGCCCCGGAAGCGTCCACAGTTGGATAGAGAAAGAAAATGGAATATATCGACACAATGGAATATTATTCGGCCTTTGGGAAGGAGGAAATCCTGCTACCTGCGGATTACCTACATAACTCTCCTTACAAGTGGAATCCAAGTCAAACTCCTGGAAAGTAGAAGAGCGTGGTCAGGGCCTGGGAGGAGGGGGAAGGAGTTTGGGTTTTGGGAGATGAGAAGATTCCTGAGGCCTTTTGCCCAAGCCCAGTCAACGGCACTGCGCTGATACTTAAGATGGTTCAAAGGCAGGACTTCCTTCCTCTCCTCCGCCACCCCTCCTTCCTCCTTCCCCCCTTCCTTAAAGATAGGCCAGACTCGCTGTGGAAAATCCAAATCACAGACGGGGCCCAGGAGGGGCGCCCCTGGCCCGAAGCAGGAGGGCGTCTGGCGGTCCGAGGCTGCGCCCCGGAGCGCCAGGTCCCCGAGCTGCAGGCACCTCCCGGGTCTGCGGGGTCGTTCAGCCCTGCGGCCTCCCCTGCGCCAGCTCCAGCCCAGGGTGGGGGGCGCAGGGGGTACGCTGGGGGGCGCGGGGCCCGCGGGGAGGGGCCTGTGCAGGGTGGGGGCGACGTGGGGGATGTGCCCCCATCGCGTATCAAAGTCCTGCAGCGCACTGTGTCTCCCTCAATAAAACTAATCCCTTCGGAGGTGTGACCTCCACCGAGAACGGCGCAGTGTTCCAGGCTACAAGGGCAAATATGTTTTTCAGATTTGGTTTTTATGGTCGGATTAAAGTTTATTTTCCATAATAGGGCACCTAATAAAACTCATAAAGCCGGGTCGGGCCTCCAGCTGGTGGCCTCGTTTAACACTTTCACTTCGTAAATCACGCGCCAGGTGTGTCCCCAACCGGATGCCAACGAGAAACCCCCTCCCCCTCGCGGGGTCCAGGCCGGGCCCCCAGCGAGCCGGTGGGCGGGGCGGGAGGGGCGGGTCTTCTCCCCCCTCCGACGCCCCGCCCCGCGGCCCCCGACCCTCCCCCCCCCCGCCAGCCCCCGGCCCCGCGCCGACCCCGCGCACCTGCCGCCCCCAGGTGTACACAAGGTCCCGGACAATGTGCGGCTCCTCCGGGCCATTGTCCGCCCGCGCTCCGGCAGGACAAAGGGTGCCCCCACCCCGGGCGGGCTGGGCCGGGGGCGGCGGCGCGGTTTACCCAGCTGGGGGGAGGAACAAAGGTCCGCCGCCTTATCTCGGCGGGGCGCGGGGTCAGGCCGGGGGCGCGGGGGGCTGGAGGGCCGGCTGGCCGGCCGAGGTGGGGTCGCCGGGCCCCGTCCTGCGGGGGGGGAAGGGGGGGCCGTGGGGGGTCGCCTCCCCCCCCCGCCCTGCGCCGGATGCAGTGACCCGTCGCCCTGCAGCGCGGGCCGTCCCGACCGCGCCACCCCGGGGTGTGAAAAGGGGCGCCTGAGAAGCTCCCGCGGACCAGTGGGAATAAGGATCTCCCACAGGCAGGGGCTGCGGTTGGGGTTCCAAGGTCACTCATTTTCATTATAATGCCTCCGGTTTTCCTGTCCGTGTTTTATATCCCCCTCCACCTTCCCTATTAATATCCTTTCTCCCAAGTATAAAATTTCCCGTTCTGTCGTGAAATAAGACGTAGAAAACAGAGAGCCAGGGTCGTCTGGGAGAGGGGCTGGTGCGAGAGAAGGGCGGCCGCGTCCCCAGAGTCGGCCGTGCGCTCCAGGCGGAGGCCCGGGCGGGGAGGCTTAGCTGCCTCCTGCAAACTGCGTCCCACGCGGGGGGCCGCGAGCCTCTGGTTTTTTTCATAACAGAGAGGCCAACACCATGACAGGAAACTTGCAGATATTCTAAAACAGATAAATCTGGAAAGCAAATGCAAATTGTTCTTTTCCTGGGGCTGCAACATGTCCTCCACGTGTCTTACCACCCCGGTGGATTTATCCTGGGGATGACATATTCTGGGGGGGGTGTCATCAAATTCCCATGTGTGCCCTCGGACCCCTGGCCTGTGTGGCACTGCAGCCTTCCCCCCACCCCAGAGCAGGTAATAATAGCCAGCTCCGCACTCCTTGGTCCTGGGATTGTTCTGGATACATGCTGTGAGCTAGGCCCAGCCGCCCTCCTCCTGAGTTACACTGTAGCGGGAAGAGAAGAACTAAGAACAGTGCAGAATATATACAATGTAAAAGGCGCGTCAATACATGAGGTTATGTGCAAGGTTGTAAATCAGGGTAAGCTAAGGCCAAGGCGGGTCTAGAGCGCTCAGCACAGTCCTCCGGGACCCCAGCCGCTGCCTGGAACCTCATCTTGGGCCTGAGATGTGCAGCCTCGGTGGCAGCATGAGGAGGCGGGTTGGACACCCCCTGGCTGGGGTGGGGGTTGGGGGAGGGGAGGGGCCTTGAGGAGTTGGGCAGGACACTGATCCAGAGCCCAGACCACCACATGCTCACTTCCTAATCCTTCTGCTGGAGTAAATATTCCAGAACACAGAATAGGAAGGCGTGTGGGCATTGCAAACAGGGATTTTGGGAGAGAAGATTACACATGTGATTACTTTTTCTTCTTTTATTGAGATCCAATTGACATATAACACTTTTAGTTTTAGGTGCATATTTTCTTTTTTAAAGATTTATTTATTTTAGGGGTGCCTGGGTGACTTAGTCGGTTTAGTGGCTGCCTGGAGCTCAGGTCATGATCCCAGAGTCCTGGGATCGAGCCCGGTATCAGGCTCTCTGCTTGGCTGGGAGCCTGCTTTTCCCTCTCCCTCTGCCTGCCACTCTACCTGCTTGTGATCTCTCTCTCTGTCAAATGAATAAATAAAATTTTTTTTCAAAAAGATTTTATTTATTTTAGGGAGGGGAGTGGAGGGAGAGGGAGAAGGAGGGAATCTCAAGCAGGTACCACACTGGGTGCAGAGCCCGATGTGGGGCTCAGTCCCAGAACCCTGACATCACGACGTAAGCCGAAGCCAAGAGTTGGATGCTTAACCCACTGAGCCACCCAGGTGCCCCAGGTGCATCATTTCTTGATTTTAACACTTAATTCACACATTGGACACAACTCTAGAAAATAAAAGAGAAAAACAAAATTTTCCCATAAAAGATTCACAGGCCATTGTAGAGACTTGGGAAGATCTCTGGAAGAGGGTGCTTAGGCCCGGTGACCCGAGGCCAGGGCCAGGCTAGGTGCCGCCGAGAGCAGGGCACGCACGATGCCCACTGACAGCACAGGGACCGCAGACACCCTCTGTCCTGCCGGGCACCTGCGCGGCACCCTGCGTCTGCGTCCACACGTGCTGTCCTTCCCGCTGGGCTCACCTTGCTGTCGCTCTCCGGACTCCTCTCCGGTAGATGACATCTCTGTGCCCCGAGCAGAGGGCCTCCCGCCCCAGCCTGCATCCTGTCTCCCCTTGGGTGCGATAGGGGCAGGGTTCTCACAGCGTGAGTCCAAGTATCCCCATCTCTAGAATGAGGGCTCGGTCTGTTGGTGTCTCACAGAGTGAGGTCAGGGCTGGGCACTACTGGACATTTATGGCATCGCAGGCCCCACAGACAGTTCCTGGATCGTTAAACCAACAGAAAAATACCCCCCCCCCCCCCGCCCTGCACATGTACCTCCTCAGCCCCAGCGCTCCAGACCCAGGAGGCATGGAGAGCACACCCCCGAGGTCTCTCCGGGCCGCTGTAGCTCCGGCAAGTCCGGGGCAAGACGCAGTGCAGTAGGAGTTAGGGAGGAGGGACGGGTGCGTGTGGGGGCAGAGCCAGGGGGCAGGGATGGGGGGAAACCCCGGCTCAGCACACCCCGACTGGGTGGCCTCGGGCAAGGGACTTCACTTTTCTGAGCCCACAGTGGTCCTCGGTCACCTCGGGGGGAGGAACAGCGCCTGCCTGGCCGAGGCCACGGAGGATGGCACCACGGCTGCACAAAAGCAGCTCTGGGCGCCGAGGACGGCGGTCACAGCCACTCCCCTCCTGTTGTCGCCCTCGGAGCCTGTGGTCTCTTGCTCGTGGGGTCTCCCTTCTCCACTCGCTGCCCTCCTGGGCTTGTCTGTCGGCTGGCCTGGGCACCTCGGGGCCCCTCGCCCTGTGTCTGGGACCTGGCAGCTGGGAGACAGAGGGAGCTCGGGCCCTCTGCCGGCTCGCCCTGCGTGGGGACACGAATCCTGTCTGACCCACGCGGTATTCGCGAACGTGACGTGGCCGCAGACCTGACAAATGCTTGCTGGCCAGCTGCGCGTGGACGCAGGCCGGCAGGGGCTGGAGGCATGCGGGCACGAGTCGGGGGACCCCCCTCCCCAGACCAGCCAAGCGGCGTTCACGGCGGCTTGCGTGCAGGAAGGGCTTTGCAGTCAAGCGCCTGCCACAGGGCCCGCCCACGTCCTCTTTTCAGATGACACCTGCCCAAGGACGTCCCTGAGTTCCTGACATCCGATTGCTTGGTGGACCGCGGGTGGCCCCTTGCCTTCTTGATCCAAGGAGTATTTACTGACTGTCGTGTGCCAGGCGCCCGACAGAAGCCGAAACCTCAGAGCCGCCCTCTCTACGCCGGGGGCCTTGGGGCTGAGCAGACGGTCGGGGGCAGGAGGGCAGCATCCCGGACACAGTGCAAAGCTGCCGCCCTACCGAGGACCCTACGGCCCTCACTGTTCCTGTGGAGCGTGGCATCGCCCACGGGGGCCTGCAGCAGCGCCGTGCCTGGACCGCGGCCGCCAGCCTCCCAGTCAGGATTACAGGGACTGAAGGGACAGGAGAGCCCCAAACACCCGAGGGTCACACGGACGACGTTTATTTCTCTCTCCTACGCACCTCGGCTGCGCAGGGCTGGGCTGGGGGCCCCACGAGCACCAGGGCCCCAGGCCCACACTCTCGTGGCTTTTCCTCCACGGTTCAAGATGGCCCACAAGTAAAGTCGGTTCTTCCCCAGCTCAGCAAAGTTGGCGTCGCAGGCCGGACGTCTGAGCCGCCCTCAGGCCCGGCTTTCCCTCCGCAGCCTGCGGCCTGTGCTGCTTCGCCGACCTTGGGGTCCCACCACCCAGCCCGCTCCGGTGTTAGCCTCTCTCCATGAAGCTCGAACAAGCCAATCCTGCATAGGACACCCCCAAGAGCCCGACGGCTGGGGGGTGAGGAAGAGCCACGGTTCCCTGAGTCCGGAAGGACCAAAAATTATCTTCCCTGGCCCAACATTTCACTCTGAAAAATCAAGGCCGTGCCTCAGAAAACACAAGTCCTCTACTAAATTTAAAACCAGAAATCTAGGCGGATTTTGTAGCTCTCAGAGATCCTTTCCTTTACTTCACAGGCAAAGGAAACGCCCGAAGTGCTGCCTTGTGCACTCTTGGCAGCTTCCGCAATTGCTTGAAAGAGCCAGCGTTTTCCAGAAGCCGCCAGGGGAGCTCACGACCTGCCCAAGTCTCCAGTGGCCGCCCGTGAGCTTTTCCCTCTGGAGCTCCCCGTCTGCAGGTGGCCCACAGTGAGGCCCCAACGTCCCCACACCGTGGGGCTTTGCAGGCCTTCTATCTTCAAAAAACAAAGTAATTCACTTTTAATGACTGCCGGTGTTTTCTTTCCCAGGTCTATTTGAGCAGATAATGCGTCTGAGGCCTTCCCGACAGGGTTAAACCACTGTGACCTTCACAATCAGAGAACAGAAATAAATTATATTTACTCCTAAGTGTTCCTCGGTCCCCGGTGCCAGCTGCTCTCCTAATCACAGGTGCTGTGATACTATTTGGCCATTACCAGGCCTCCCGCTCGCAGGTGACCCAGGGCTTTATGGCTCTGCCCCGCAGGCTGGGGGCCCAGTGGCTGGCAAGGCGGTTCCCACCGGGACCCACGGCCCGGGCAGCGCTCAGCTGGCGGGCGCACCTGACCAGCCGCCCCCCGGAGAGCCCCCCGAGCTTTCGGAGCAGCGGAAGAGGGGGTGAGCGGGGACCAGAGACCCCGGCAGCCCCCCGAGGATCCGGGCACCACCGACTGCCATCAGCGGGCAGGCCCCTCATCCCTGGTGGGGCGATGGCAACATCGTCCATCACGGACTCCCTCACACAGGGAGGGACACCAGCGGCTGCTTCTCTCCTGCTGTGCGTCTCGCGGGAGCTCGGCCCGGACACCCGCAACGAGAGCTCTGGAAATGCTGGTGCCTCTGACGGGGAGGCGGCCGCAGCCCTGGAGCCCAGCGGCGGGCTTCTCGCGGGCCCCGTAGGAGCGGAGTCTTACCCTGGGGAGGGCCCACCTGGAGGGGAGCAGCTCCGGGAAGGGATGGGTGGCCACGGGCCCCGCCTTCCGCAGCCCCCGCAGTGGCCCAGGCCCGCAGCGCTGGGGACCGCGGGGCTCGCTCAAACCCTCCGCAGGAATGTAGGCGGTGGCAACGGGGCCGCAGGCGCCCACGTCCGTTCATACACACGCGGACAGAAAACAGCCGGCCCAGCTCCCAAAGCCCACCCTTTATTTTAGGATTCTCCATGTCACGGTTCCGGGTGAATTTACAGGGTGTGGAAGGCCGGGGCCACGTCCTGGGACAGACCCGGGGTCTGCAGCCGCCCCCAGGCCCAGCCCCTGCCGCCAGGGGCCCCTGCAGCTTGGTCTCACCGCGCTGGTCCCCCAGGTGCTAAAGTAGAAAAGCAGACTCCGGCTGCCCTATTAACTCTGATTCAGAAAGCAGAGAGCGCTTTAACAATCTCATCGTCCGTATGAGTCAGAAAGTGCGAGGTTGCTAATGAGGGCTGGATGGGTTTTGCCGGCTGGTTTGGGCCGGCTTGACATGCACTTCCTTCACTAATCAGAAGTTCGAGGGCAGGGATAAAATAAATCTCAAATAATCACGTCGTATTTTTGATGAGCTAAGTAAGTGCGCGGCCCGCCCTGCACACAGGAACCTGCTTTCCGGCGTGCAGGGAGCGCTGGAGGCCCTTCCGGGGACACCTGCATCGGCCCGGAGCGCACTCTTGCTAGGAAACCAGAGATCTGGCCGGGCCGGGGCAAGCGGAGTAGTGACAAGACTAGGAATCATCTCGGTTCCTCCCTGGGTTTAGGGCGTGTGGGTGCCAGGCGCCCCTCTAGCAACTTCTGGGCGCGGGGATGGCCTGCAGCGCCTCGGGCTCGTCTTGGACTTCTTTGCAAGCCCTGCTTTACTTTCATTAAGGGTCATTTTCCCAGAGGCAGTGAAAATGTTCTGGATTCCCCATCAGCTTTTGAGGAGTGTAAGTAGGTGCCGATCGGATGCGGAATGACGTTCGTGGCAAAGCGGGCGCTGGGACAGAGAACGACTTCCGAGACCGGCCTCCGTGCCTGGATGAGACGTCCCGGGCTCTGCCCCAGCGCACAGGCACCTCCGGGGTCTGACAGGAGCCACGCCACGCGACGGCGCGCGGACGGCCGAAGGCCGTGCCGGGGTCGCGACAACACGGCCCCCGGGACTCCCAGCGACTCCCGCCGACGGCAGCTGTCAGCCGAACCGGCTGGCGCGCCGTCTCTCTCTCTGGCCAGCTTGTTACGGCGGCGGGAGAGGAGGTGCCAGGGACAGAGCCACAGCTCGAGTCGCTGCTGGAAACCCTCCCGCATTCGGTTGTGGGATGGGCACCACAGGTGTGACAACGGGCTCCACAGGTGTGACAACGGGCTCCACAGGTGTGACAACGGGCACCGCAGGTGTGACAACGGGCTCCACAGGTGTGACAACGGGCACTGCAGGTGTGACAACGGGCTCCACAGGTGTGAAGACGGGCAAGAGGATGACCTGCACCACAGGTTAAAGGACGGGCACCACACGTGTTATGACGGGCAAGAGGTGCGGACAGACATCACAGGTGTGACGACGGGCTCCACAGGTGTGACGACAGGTACCCCAGGTGAAGCTGGTTGAATCGTCACAAGTCCCCCTCGATCGTGCTGCGCTTCAGTCCCTGAGCCCCGTCCGGTCCCTGCAGATTTTACCCAAGACCTTGTCTGGTGCGGCACATCAGCGCCGGGACTCGGGGTGACCATCCCATCCCAGCTTTCTGGGACCTTCCCGGCCTTAGCACCAAAGGAGCTGAGAACCCTGATTCCTGGACGAACCAGGACAGCCGGTCACCCTGGCCGCTCGGCCCACGGACAGGAGGACAGCCCCGTGAGACGCGAGGACAGGAGGACCGAGCGAGCGGCGAGCCCACCCGAGTCTCACGAGATCACCGATGCAGTCACAGACGCCCACAGACCCACCCGGACACACACGGCAAGCTGACCTCCTCCGCGACCGTGGGTCCAAGATGGGGCGGCTGCCGTGGGGTGACGGTCAGGGAGGAGCTGGCCGTGAGCCGGGCTGGTGGCAGCGCTGGCCAGGAGTGACACGCCGCATCCTTCCACCGCTCCCGACTGGCCACGGGGCGTGTCTCGCGAGGGTCACTGCCTCGTTACAGTGGGACTGCACGGCGCGTGCCGACCTTTGTTGTCAGTAGCCCCCGCACCACGTCACACAAGCGTGCTGGTGGCGTAACACGTCCCCCAAACCTACATACGGGGCCGCGAAGGGGAGTTGCGCTGGCATTTCCAGGCCATGCAGCTGGGAGTACGGAAGCTTGCCAATGCGCCCAGGGCTTCTGCCACCGGCAGGACCGGACCCCCGACAGGCACGGTGACCACGTCGCCCGCCTGGAAGACCACAGAAGCCGGCCCCGCGGAGCCCGCCCCGGCCTGGCGGCTCCCCACCACGGCCTGACAACGGATCCTTTGCGCTCGCCGCGGCCGATGGCAACGTCTTACCGAGTACTCGGCGGGGAATCACTTGTCACTACTTCAGTAAAGACACGTAGAGTTTGATCTTTTCCAGGAAACGGGAGAGGAGCAGAATAAGACTCCTTTTATGTGCTCCTGCTTTTTTTAAAGTTTATTTTTATATATTTACTTAATTTCTATACCCGATGTGGGGCCTGAATGCGCAGCCCTGAGATCAAGAGTTGCACACTCTACTGACTGAGCCGGCCCGGCATTCCACCAGGGAGACTCGTTTTAAAATAAGAATGTCAGCTAACAAGGTAGGAGGAGCGATGAACTCGGAAATGACTGTGTTGCGACTCCCAAGTCTGGCGAGGGTGACCAACGGCTGCCTAAGCCACTAACTACTGGTGGGCAATGGGAAAACCACATTTTGCCATTTTTTTCCCCTTGTAAAATGTCCTTAAATTTGGTGATTAGTTTCCCTGAATAATGACAAAGGTAAAAATGCACCTGTCCTGTGGAGAGGTCTGGTGGCCAGGACCTGAATTAAGCAACAGAACTTAGGACTGGTGGTCCCGATGACGTCCCCGGGCGCCGCTGGGAGAGGCTCGGACAGGACCCCGCGGCGCTGCTCCCCAGGGGTTTACCCCCAGGCGCACAGACACGTCCAGGAGTCGAGGTAACACCTGGCCAGGATCGTTCGCAAGTCCAACACCGTGAACTTTTCTAGGCAGCAGAAAAGGAGCTGTTCTACACTAGAGGAGGAATGGAAAGGAGATGTGACATTTGGACCTTGGTTGTCGTTTTTTATATTATTATTGACATAGAACGTACCATTTGTTTGAGGGGTACAGTCTTACACAACGCCCAGTGCTCCCCACAACACATGCCCTCCCCCGTGTCCGTTCCCCTCCAGCAACCCTAGGTTGTTTCCTGGGATTGAGAGTCTCTCGCGGTTTGTCTCCCTCCCTGGTTTCCTCTTGTTCTTTTGGATCCTTGGTGGTGGGAACAAGCAGCTCTAGAAAACTCCCTTCAGAACAACGGGCGGTGTTGAAGCTGGGCCGTGCGTCAGCCTCTGGCACCGACGAGCGCCCGGCTCTGCGGTGTGACGATGGTGCCGGGGGCCTGGGGAACGTTCTCGCTCCGGGGAGACGCAGGCTGAGGCTCTAGGAGTGGAGAGTCCGATGTGCGTGTTTGCAGACGGTCCCGCACAGCCCAGGGGCGAGTGCAAGTGCACGCGGCTGGACGTACAACAAGGAAAGGCAAGCACGGCCACCAAAAACACAGGAGGAGGAGTGTGCTTTCTCTGGAAACTCTTCTGACAAAGTAAAATGAGAGGCGCGGCCCATAATGAATGACTTTCTAGAAAGAATGATTTTTTAAACACTCCTGATCATTTTCGCTCTGGCCTAGGCCGGAGGTCAGCCTGGTTTTGTGTCCGGCTCTGCCTGGGGTGGTGTTGGGGGGCGTCCTCCCTAAGTGCGCTCCCTGGGGCCAGGAGCGAGGTCCCCGCTGGGGCACACGGTGGTGGGGGGGGGCACAGGAGCAGCGCACCCGGCTGGGGGTAGACGGTCTCCCGGGGAAGGGGTGGGAAAGCGCTGCCTTGATAACCCGTGAAGGTCAGTGGCCCATACATCCTCGTTTGGACACGCTCAAGGTCAAACCCGCTGGGCTCCGGCAGCCCACGGGCACACATAGGACATTGTTTCCCGAGCCTGAGCAGCCCTCCCTGTGTCTGACATCACCTCTGCACCCCGAGAGTCCCTGAAGCCGGGCCCCATTTCCCTTTCATCATCTTATCGTGCAAACATAATTTTTCATCATTTATCCAGCTGAGCTCAAGATAAATGTCCTCTTCTGGTGACCTTGACCCCGCGGTGGCCAGCTCCCTCCTGCCAGCGTCGTCAGTGTAGCGCAGGGCACAGGACCTCAAGGGTGGGAAAAAGGGAAGCGCGTCTCCCTGGGCCCGGATTACTCTCCTGAGAAAACCCACGTTCTCCCGACCGTGGGTAACTCTGTCCGGATTACACAGCGAGCCGCGTCCCCAGGATGTGTCTGACTGGGCTCTTGACAGCCTCCAGGCCAATCCCGCGGGCACGCCAGCGTTGTTCTCGCCCTCGGCCCCGACTCCCTGCAGGGGTCCCACCTCCAGGGCCTGCGTCCGTGCCGCCCTGACCCTGACCCCCACCCCTCGCGGGTTCCTGGCGCTGGAGGCTGAGCTGCCCTCTACCCCAAGGTGTCTCCAAACTGTCTCCCTCGCCGCGGCAGCTGTGCGGGCTGGGGTGCGGCCACCGGGCCGGGAAGGTCACCGGAACCCGCCAGCGGCCCCTCCTCTGTCCCCAGCACGCCCGTGTGCCTGACCAGAGCTGGGCGTCGTCCTCACGATTTCCGAAACCCCACTTCAGGGACTTAATCTCCTCAATGACCCTTTGATGGTTTGCCATCACCGACCAAACCGCGCGTCCGCAGCGTGGAGACCGGGGCCCCTCAGTCAGGTTCCGCGTGCACGGTGTGGCCGCGTCCAGGGCCCGGCGGCCCCCCCAGAACGCCCTGTTCAGCTCCTCCCCTGGGAAGCTCTCCATCCTCCTCCCTCAGGCCTGGCCGGCTGCTCCCACGTCTGGGGCACCCTCACAGCAGGGCCTTCTGCTCAGGCTTCAAGCAGGTCTCAGGGCTCAGGGGGTCCCTGGGCTCAGCTCGCTGGGCGGCGCCGGGTGGGCCCCCAGGGAGCGCGGCATGGGACCCACAATTCGCGCTGAGGGACCTCATGGCAGAGGCTCGGAGCGGATGTCGGGGACCCCCGGCCACACGCACAACGGCGCCCACGCACGCAGCATGGTGGGAAGGGAGTCGGGGGTGGGGGGCCCAAGAACAAAGTCCGCGGCTGAACCCCGCCACAGCCGCTAGCGGCCGCCGCGCACCCACAGCCAGCCTGCGTTAGGAGCTGGGATCAGGGTGCCGCGTGCGCTCTGGCATCGGGGCACAGGGCAGCCAGACGAAGAACAAGGTCAAGCCGAGGACTTGAGGGGCCCCGCGGGAGGTGGCGGGTCAGGCAGGCTGCTCTGGGGCGCTCTGGGCCTGGCATCTTGCCCTGCTCTCAGCCTTCGGGTCAGAAAACAAGCCACTCGCGGTTTCAGCCGAGAGGGGTTCCACGAGGGAATGAGGCTGGCGAGAGCCCCAGAGGGCTGCCAGGCCCCGACCCCGAGCTGCTGCTCGTGAATGGGACCCCGAGAGCCCGAGAGCAGTCCCTTCCGCAGGGAGGCCGCAGTGACCGGTTCACACGGTTCCCCCAATGACGTGCAGAGGGCCAGTCAGCGGCCAGGGCAGAGCCCGGCCAACCCTGCCCCACGCGGACCAGTTACCGCCCGCAACCTCCGGGCCCCCTGCCGGCGCAGACAGAAAAGGGACAGAAGCCAAACCCGCACGAGCCGGGACCAGCGCAAGAACCCAAGCGGAGGGACTGTCCCAGCGCTCCATCGGTGTTCATTTCCCGATTTGGTAATTAGACAGTGTTCTTAGGAAATAGTCATTTAGGGTAAAGGGATATGATGATGCAACTTCCTCTCAAGTGGTTCAGAAAAAAACCCTGGGCCCAGCTGCTGACCCGACCGGCCCACGGAGAGAAAGCACAAGTGGGATCGAGGCTCGGTGTGGGAAGGGTGCTGGTGTCGTGCGTGCGCTCGCGGAGTCCGAATCCTTCACAGCCCTTTCAAGGAGTGCTCCACTCTTGGTGACTCGGTGCCCAAGGCCACCCAGCCCAGGCTTTGCTCCCGAGGCTCTGACCGAGGCTCAGCAATCAGGGAAGGAACCAGACCCCCGCTCTTCCTGCAAACCCCGGTGCCCCAAGTCCAGGCAAGCCACGGAAACCCTACCGCTGTTTACAAGGTAAGGCCCATTTAGTTTTTTACAAAAGAGCCAAAGGTGATTTGCTTACTTTTGTGAAAAAACATTACAGTATTTTAAGACTTTGAAGGATGAGTTCTGCATTATGAATGCCTTATAAAAATTCTTTATTTTAAAATAATTTAAGATTTCCAGAGAAGTTGTTAAGAACACACTTTGTATAAACTTCACCCAAATCCACTACTGGTTAACATTTTGCCTCCTTTGCTTTATCTGGGTCTTTGGGCAAAGAGGTGGGGGGGGGAGTGAGAGGGAGACTGTATTTTTTAGGTGTAGCCCAAACCACAGGCTAGGTAGATTTCCTAAAAATGGAAAGATAAGGTATAGATCTTAGAACCAGCAAACCTGTTCTTTCAAAATAACCCTTCGCTGGCACCCTAAATAAAATATAAAAAATTACTTTATTTACACATTTTAATACATCAAAAAGTTTGTTCCTCATTCTCTATTTTGGAGAAGAGATCCCCTACGGGCTCCTGGCTGGCTCAGTCAGTAGAGCATTTGACTCCTGATCTCAGGGTACTGAGTCCACACCCGGGCTGGATGCAGAGATTACTGAAGGGGGAAAAAAAAAGACGAAATTCCCTAAAAGACAAGGTCTTTTCAGAAATTCTATCAGAAATTCTATTAATACAATAGCAGTTCTCAACCTGAATCACAAGAAGTCCAAAAATTTCCACATGCACCAAGCACTGATGGCAAATGCTGAATATTACTGTAATACATTTTATTTTTTTAAGATACATTTTATTGTAAATGGGATATAATAAACTGTGATACTTTAGGGTTAAGTTTTATTTTTTTTAAGATTTTGTCAGACATAGCACAAGCAGGGGGAGCAGCAGGCAGAGGCAGAAGCCGACTCCCCGTGGAGCAGGGACCCCAACGTGGGGCTCGATCCCAGGACTCTGAAATCATGACCTTAGCCAAAGGCAGACACTTAACTGACTGAGCCACCCAGGCGTGCCTATTGTAATACATTTTAAAAACCTCTATGTTTACAAACAAATCTGAATTCACAGTAGCTTTGGGTCGAGATACAATTACTTAGTGACAGCATACTAACATGTGATAACTCGTTATACTTTGCTGCTAAAAAGGCTCTTATACTCAAAAAGGACAAATTAACAGATCGTCTGCCGTATAATGCACGCGACTTGGAGGTCAGGAATTAAGGCACAAACACATCCCACGGCCAAGAGAGGGTCTTATTGTTTTAGTAACGAAAAACAGTAGAAAGAAGATTCAGTTGACACAAGTTTATCTTCTGCAAAAAGTCAGCCTGTGCCCAGCCTCGCCCCCAGCTAGGTTGAGGGCCCATGTCAGGGACGGGGAGACGGTTCTTCTCGGGTCTTAGCGACTGCCCCCACCGCCAACGGCCTCAGGTCAGGTCTGCGGGTCGTGGAGGAAGCAGGTCGGCCGTGTCGGTAAGCACGCCGCCTCTCTCGACGAACGCATCTTTCTTCCGAGCTCGACCCTGGACGCAGGCGGCTGTGCTGAGTCCCCGCGGAGGGGGCACCTGGCTCGGCCCTGCCCGCTCCCGGCCCGACCCCCACCCGCGGAGACTCCGTTCCCTGCGGACGAGGCTCAGAAGCGGCTGGGGACGCGCGTGCGGGGTGGCCGTCCGGGGACCCACGAGCACCGGAGAGGCCAGCAGGCAGCTGTTTGCGCTCCGTGCGCATTCAAGACTTAAACCGATTGTTCAGGGACTCGCACGGAGACGCCGCCGACCTCAACGTGGTCACCTCCAAACACAAACTGCTGTCGGCTCCCGTGCAGATGGTGCCTCAACGTCCGCGACGAAGGGGGTTTCCACGGGCACGGCCTCCCTCGGGCCAGGGGGCCACTCTGCGGGCCAGCGCGCACGTGCTGATGCCACGGAAGAGACTGCTCTGTACACACGTTTTGATACTTTTCAGTAACTGAAGGGGACGTTTTAACTCAAGTTCGCAGCATTTAAGAGAAGCAAATCCCAAGAGGTGGAGAAGGACACACGTGTCGATCCGCACCTGACTCATCCGCAGAATCGGCCAGAGCGGACAGTGCTCGCGGGGCGTCTTCACTAGAACGTTCACGGCTCGCGGGCGGCAGTTCCGTCCCAGTCGCACGGACTCCTCCTGGGCGCAGCTCAGAGGTCCACCTGCCCGGCGACCGACCGCTCTCCGGGGCCGTCCACGTGGTCGAGCGCAGGCGGCCGGTGCGGGCTGGACACACAAGGGACGCGCCCCCACATGTCGGGCCACAGGCGAGCGGCGCACAGGCGTCCGTGAGGCTTCGGGCCACCGCTCGCCCCCAACACGCTCGTACTCCCAACAGGGAAATAATCCGTGAAGCATCAGCTACCACGTTTAACTGATGGCTTTTAGACTTTAAATCAGTCCACCAAAAAGATAAAAAACCCACCCATGTCGTTATAACTGCACCCTCTAGTGGACCATTTGTCCATTAAAAATAAGGCCATCGCACCGAGATCGGACTGCCCGCCCTGCCCGCCCCGCCTCCCCCTCCCCCCGCAAACAGTACTTGAGAACGTCTGACACGGACACGGTCCGAGCTGGGTTTAAAGGTGACCCGGGACACGGGGCCCGAGCGCAGCGCACCGCGGCCAAGCCCCGCCAAGCCTGCGCACTCAGCACGACAACGGGCCCTCTGGGCTCAAAAAGGACATTTTCAGGGAAACGACCGCCCCGTTCCCCACCTTCTCGGGACTACATCCGCAGGGAAGCCTTGCCCTGCAGACACTTGGTGGAGAGGTCAGCCCTCTCCCTCAGCAGGCCGGCCGCCTCCGCGCTTGTGCTCAGCGGCGCGCCCCTCAGCAGGAAGTGGCCGATGAAGAGCTTCAGACCTTCTCGCAGCACGCCCAGCCTCGGGCTGTCGCACACCCTGGGAAGGGGGCGCGGGACGTGCGTCAGGGCGGAGCCGGCTCTGCCGGCCCGCGGCTTCTAGCAACCTCCGACTGGGGGACGTGACCGAATGGCTTTTAAATACAGAATTCTCAAGAGCTTAGCAACGTAGTCTACGTATTAGAGGTCGTCATTAGTTTGCCATTAGGCAAGTTCACGTTCCCCGAATCGAAAGTATAAGGTTTCAGCTTAAAACGAGAACCGAAGATAATGTATTAAGCTGCACATCACGTGTAACAATTTCGCTTTTTTTAAGTCAAAGTACGTGAGAATAATTCTCTTCATCTCTTTTCCCCATGTTTTAACAAAATATAAGCTGGGAACATACCTTGCAAAAATTGAACCAAGGTCTTCAGCTTCTGTTTCCATTAACAGAATATATAACACCTTTCGCAAAAAGTGGACTCTGGGTTTATCCAACTCACTGAATTCAACTACCTAATTAGAGTCAGGACAGAGAGAATAAATTATATTTAGTCAATTTTTTTTTAAAGATTTTATTTATTTGACAGAGAGAGAGAGATCACAACAGGCACAGAGGCAGGCAGAGAGAGAGGGGGAAGCAGGCTCCCCACTGAGCAGAAAGCCCGATGCGGGGCTCGATCCCAGGACCCTGAGATCATGACCCAAGCCGAAGGCAGAGGCTTTAACCCACTGAGCCACCCAGGCGCCCCCACAGTTGGTCAATTTTTTCAATAATTTCTAAAAGTAGAGTAAAAAATCACCCGTCCCCTTTAAGTAAGGCTGTATCCAGCTACAGAAGATGGAAAGCTGTGGGCGAGGCCATGGGGCCATGGGCCTGTGCTCTGCTGGCAGGGGCAGGGGTGAGTGCCAGCAGGGATGTGTGTGCCGGCAGGGGCGTGCACGCCGGAGAGCAACCTGTCCCGGCGGAGTTTCTGGAATCAAGAATTTAATTCTAGAGCGCCTGGGTGGCTCAGTTGGTTAAGCGGCTGCCTTTGGCTCATGATCCCGGAGTCCCGCATTGGGCTCCCAGCTCCACTGGGGAGTCTGCTTCTCACTCTGACCTCCCCACTCATGCTTTCTTTCTCTCTCTCTGATAAATATATAAAATCTTTAAAAAAGAATTTAATTCTAGCATTGAAACATAGGTATCTCCAAGCCTTAAGAAAACTATGTCCTAATTAAGACTATAGATTTGGATCTAGGAGAAAATCACTCATATAATATATATTCCCTGAGAATTACGTCTAAGTTTTGGTACACTTACACAGCGGAATCCAGCACAGTAGTGATGAAATCAGAGAAGAGAATTTCAGACACGAGCGCGGCTGTATTTCAGCCTCATGCCGACCGCCGGAACCGCGAGGGGCTAGGTGGAGCGTGGGGACGGGACACTGCCACCCACATGGTGGGAGGGGCGGGGCGTGAGGTGAGAGGACGCGCCACCCGCGGGAACAGTTCCATTATGCCTGGGGACCAGAGAGGCCCCTGTGCACAGCTGGCGCTGGGAGAGCGGAGCGAGGACCCTGGGGCGAGCTTCAAGGACACCTCGGGTTCTACCGAACCTGGGGAAGGACTGCGCCCTCTCCCGCTCGGAGCTCCAGACTTGAGTGAACTGAAGGCAAGATCTAATCCTGCAACGGGAGGCCGGCCTTGCCACACTTTACGGTGCTCTCGTCTTTGGAATGTGGTGGGAGGCTCAGTGGCCCAAACCTAGTCCCACACCCCGAAGACTCACGCAGTGACCGGCCCTGGGGTCACTCAGCGCCCGGCGGACGAACGCGTGCACGAGCAGGAGATGGCGCCTGAGGTCTGTCTGCGGGTCAGGGAGCAGGAGGCACAGAAGCCCAGGCCTGAGCACTCTCTGGCCCTCAGGTCTCTCTCCGGCCCTGTCCTGACGATGCCCAGGCCCGGCGGCTGCCTCCGACCAGACGCGCGCTGTCTGGGCTCCCTGTCCACTCCGGACCGACAGCACGCCTCGTGCACCTCACGGGTCCGACGTGACAGAAACACGGCAGGGCTGGGGGCGGGGAGGGGGCGCCCATCACGACGGGAGAGACCAGAGTCCCGCCCCACAGCTCACCTGCTCCTACGCCTCCCCGTCCTCCCCGCCTAGCGGCGGCCAATGCAGGATTTAGAGCAAGGACCCGCACGTGAGCCCGAAGTGCAAGCGAGACGCTCAGAGATGAGCAAGACGACTGTGCCCGTGCCTTTGCTCACCAGGTACATCTACACCGCAAGCCACTTGGGCGACGTTCCAGGACGGCTAGGACGTCATGGACACCCTTTCCAGGTGAGCCGGAATCTAAGGACACGCATTTTCCTGACGTACCGAATATAAACAATTATACTATCGTTTTCATTGCTTTTAATAATCTCATCCAAGATACAAACCTTTAAAATAGAAAGCGGAAGCGATTTTGTCTTCAACAAGTGGGCTACCAGGTGAACCAAATTAGAGGAGTTAGTGGCTGGCAAATTTTCCAAGTCCCGAAATTTGTCCCATATGCTGAACTGGAAAGTCATCTAACAGAAAAATTAAAAAAAAAAAAAAAAAAAAGAGTTACAACACAGGCCACTGTTAGAACAAGTCGCGAAGACGTAGCCTAGACGTATCCTACTGCTCATTGGCTTGCGGTGTCTTCCAAGTCGAGTCAGGACGAGCCAGGAGCGACACGGCCTCCCTTCCTACCCACGCCCTCTCCTTTCCTGCCACAGCAATCTCTCTCTGCTGTGGGTTTTCCCCTCCAACCGGCAGAAATGTGGAGAAACATCAGAGAAGGCTGGTGCCATCTAAGATGAAGGAGGCACGCCCCCGGGGAGCAGGCCAAACGACACCCTCCCTGGCGACAGGAAAAGGGGGCCCGGCCCTCCTTTGCCCGTCACTCGGCCTCCGCGACACCCGCCTGTCGCCCTGTACTCGGAGCTCGGCCCGGGCTAGACGCCTCACTCGGGGCGCTCGTTCCAGACGAGCCGGACGACGTCTAGGAGAGCAGCGGAGCACAGGTGCCTGGCGGGCCGCTAGCGGGGTTACCTGGAACCTTCTCTGGTGTTCACAGAACTTGCCAGCCAGGAACGCGTAGAAAGGGTTGTAGGTTTTCTCTTGAAGGCAGCAATCCATGAGAACGTGAACGATCTCCCGTTCCTGCTGGTCCTTCAGCCCCAGCCTGTGAAGCAGAGACGGCGAGGGCAAGAGATCTCTCAGGAGAGAAGCCCTGCCGGGCCGTCGGGTTCAAAGGGAGCGGAGGGGACGAGGAGGGAGTCACAGGACAGGTACTGCGGGCAGGCCTGTCCTTGGGACCCGGGATTCTGCATCCGAAGCCCATGAAGGAAGATTAGTATCAGATTTGTCGAGAAATATTTTGTAAAGGTACACAGGTACTTTTAAAATCTTTTTACAACGGATTACAGACACTGAACCAGGAAGTTTTTAATTTAGAGGTAATCAGAAACACAACCTCAATATGAGGATTTTAAGCATCTGCTAACAACCAACAGATGCCGTGACTACTCAGTTGGCCACCTAAGACTTTCGATCAAGATACAGCATAAAATGTTCCAGTTTGGAACCCCCAGTGGCCAGTTAGCAGGAGCAAGACTGGACCCGGGGCAGGAGGGGAGAGGGGACAGCCCGGGTGCCCTGAGCAGCATCTGACCCGACCCTCGGTAACGCAAAACCAACTGTGATTTCTTCGACAACATCTAATCAGTGTTTGCACTAACGCTTACTTTAGAAGCTTCTCAAACGCGTCTAAGTAATCTTCACTAGTCATTATTGTGCAGAATATGTTCCTCCTGACATCGGTGTTCATTCTCTGCTTTCGGGCGAGTTCTAGTATCTTCCCGCTAACCTGAAAGAGGGGCAATTAAGACACAGACCACATGGATGTTTCAAGAAGTTACTCGTTCACTGTGTTACAAAGTTTCTAAAAGATAACATGTACGCTCTGTGGCTTGCACCGAAGATTAATTGTAAGTTACGGGGAAACACACATGTGAGTGCTAGACCTCTACTCTAGCTGCGTACCCCCACGAGAAAACCCCAGCAAGAGACAAAGAAGCCCCAGGAGGAGACAACAGCCTGATTCCGGGGAGCCTCTCAGGAGCAGCACGGCCTGTCGGTCTCGGCAACAATGACATAAATCAGAGCTCGGTGGCCACAGCCAGAAGAGCCACGACGGTGAGGGGTGACATGGGATCCGGAGACCAAAAAGGGTACTAGGGAAAATGAGGGAAATCTGAGCAACACGTGAACTTCAGTTAATAATCAAGCACCAAGAAATACAACAGCGAATTCCAATAATCTGAAACCCAAGCCTGATGGACCAGAAGCCACACCTCGCGGGAAACACCTGTCTGGCTCTCAGGACGGGCACCTGCAGCCCGAGGCTCCGGTCTTCCCACGCTCCCCCCGCCCCCGTCGTCCCTTTCCGCTTTTAAGTCCTTTACATACACTACTACGGGTCTTAAAAAAAAAATCCTAAAAAGAAACACAGAAACTGAGTGGAATTACATCACAGAACAGTAAGGACTTCTATGGGTCTCCGAGGAAAGTCAGGCCCGTACATCTCACAACCATGTAACTGATCAGGGGGCTCCCGCAGGGCCGGCCGCAGGATGCCGGGGGACAGCGCGGGGCTCTCGTACCGTCCCGGAGGGCGGCTTCTCCACCATCTTCTGCTGACTGTTGTCAATCATAGGGGCCCCGCTCCACGCGGACCCCACGATCCACCAGCGGCCGGTCTGCTCGGCGTTCAGGACGCCGTCCCAGGAGATGCGGAGCTGAGTCTCCGAGCCCGAACCGGCGCCGCGCACCTAAGAGAAAGGAGCTGGTGAGACTCTGCTCACTGTCCGCACCACTGTCACCCTCGGGCGTTTCCGGTTTTGGATCGTGGGACTGCTGGCTCGCGACTACTGAGCCGAGTCACTGACAGCTGGGACAGCTGCCCAGTTAGGAGTCATGCCACGGGCAGACGTAAGTGCTTCTGAGGTCTGTGCCAACACTGCTGTCTCTGGAAAGCTGTCACCCCACGGGAGAGGCCCAGACGCAGGCCCCGAGGAGAGCTGCACAGAGCTGGGGGTGAGGGCTTGCCCAGGGGCGCCGGGGGACGTCAGTGGGTCTCAGCTGCGGCCCCACATCAGGAGTACCCAGGGAGCCTCAACAGGTGGGCCCCCAGTACCCCCACGCTGACTTCACTGGTCCGGGCGGGACCCTGGCCTGAGCCCACTTCCAAAGCCATCGGAGTTGTACCGCGCGGCCGAGCTGAGCGCCACAGGCTAAGTGCTGGGGACGCTGAACTCACAGGGATGGCCCCGCACCCGGTCCGCTCCGAGGGTCTCACCACAGAAACGTGACGCTTCCTCCTAGTATCTGGAACCCTTCCCCCAAAATCTTTTTAAAAAGATTTTATTTATTTGACAGAGAGAGATGCAGGGAGAGAGGAAACACAAGCAGGGGGAGCAGCAGAGGGAGAGGGAGAAGCAGGCTCCCCGCTGAGCAGGGAGCCCAAGACAGGGCTCGATCTCAGGACACTGGGATCACTACCTGAGCCAAAGGCAGACACTTAACCCATTGAGTCACCTAGGTGCCCTGGAACTCTTTCCTTTTCAAAGGATTAATTATTTTTAGAGGGAGAGAGTGTGCACACGAGCAAGGGGAGGGGCAGAGGGAGAGATTCTGAAGCCGACTCCAGCTCCCCCCGGGCACGGAGCCTGACACGGGGTGTGATCTCACCACCCTGAGATCAGGACCTGAGCTGAAATCAGGAGTCGGCTGCCCAACCGACGGAGCTGCCCAGGCGCCCCTCTTGGAACCCTTATTAACCAGACACGGCGCCTTACAGCTCCAGCTGCCTTCCCGTTTCACGGCGAGCCCACGTGGACAGGGGAGCTCACCGGGGGCGCCGGGGCGGCTCCGTGGGTCAAGCATTTGACTTCAGCTCAGCTCAGGTTCATCAAGCCCTGTATCGGGCTCGCTGCTCAGCGAGGAGCCTGCTTCTCCCTCTGCCCTGACCCCTGCTCGTTTGCTAATAAATAAAAATCTTAAGAAAGAAAAGAGAAGATGGGCGCCTGGGTGGCTCAGTTGGTTGAGCAGCTGCCTTCGGCTCGGGTCATGATCCTTGAGTTCCGGGATCGAGTCCCACATTCGGGTTCCCAGCTCTGCGGGGAGTCTGCTTCTTCCTCTGACCTTCTCTCCTCTCACGCTCTCTCTCACTCTCTCTGTCTCTCAAATAAATAAATAAACAAAATCTTAAAAAAAAAAAAAGAAGAAGAAGAGAGGAGCCTCACCAAGGCTCTCTGTAACTTCCGGAGCTTCTCCACGGGCTCGGGGTCATAGCCCGGGATTTTACGCATGTCGTTGTTCTTCAGCGCCAACATGGTCTCCAGCATAAACCGAACCTTTAAGAAAGCAAAACGGAAGAAACCATCATTTCCTAGAGCCTGAACAACGGACCCCCTGACCTGGGAAGAACTACATCAGCCATGCACAGGGTCGTCGCTGCCGACGGTAAACCGGTGATGGTCTTCTGGGGAGACGGTTGTCGCCAACATGAACCTCTTGCTCAGGACCGCATATTTCAATACGACTGTGCCACCTGGCCTCCACCAGGACCCTGAGCACCCCGAGATCTGACGTCCTCTCCTTCGCCCCCCACCACCTCTGACCCACCCCCGGTGCCCATCACGCCCCCGTGCTCTTAGTTACACTGTATTTCAACCTCTTCCCCATTCCTGGCCTTCTCACCTTTTTAACTTTCAAACTGAAAACAGCATCATAATTAGAGGAAAGTTGCAAGAACAATAAAAATAGAGTTTTTGCATACCTTTCTCTCAGATTTTCCTCAGTACTACCTACTTACTGTGATCTAATTCGCACACCACAAACCTCGCCCGTTTAAAAGCGTACAGTGATCACATTCGGGGGTGTGCAGCTGGCACGATCAATTTCAGAACAACTCCATCGTCCCTAGAAAAACTCCAGGCCCATCATGGGCACTCCCCACCCCCCAACCCCCACCCCCAGGCAACAGAGGCTCCTTCCTGCCTCTGCTGACTCCTGTGTTTTTAAACTTGGCCTCGGAGCATTCAAGCCAGGGACAATTGTTGCTTCCTTGGGACCCGGCGGGACCTGGCTCCAGGAGCCGCGTCCCGCGCCCCTCAACGACGCAGCCGAGTGCCGGCGCTCCGTCTTCTCCCCGCTGGACGCCAGCACCCCCCAGCCTGCACCGCTCCTGGGACCGCGCCTCGTCGTGGCTGACCTCAGCACCTCATTTCAGGACTTCTGGAGCATGCCCGTCTTCCCTCCTGAGTCTGTTTCCTCCTCCTGTCCTGCCGTCCACCAGGGGTAACCCTGGCCCTTCCTGTCCTTCACGACGCCTCTCCCGCCAGCCCACGCCACCTGCTGGCTTCTACCTCCTAACCCCACACCCACTGCTGCTACACTAAGGCTCCCTGCCAGAGCCCCGCCGTGGCGGCTCCCTGGCCTGCCTGCCTCTCCCTTTTCTCGGCGTAGTCAAAGTGCCATGAAACAGCATACGTCATTTACCTGCTCAGAGCCCGTCAATGCCTCTAGGATAAAATCCCACGCCCTGAGAAAGGGTTTACGAGGCCTCGAGGCCGGCCTCTGCCAGTTCCTCCTGCCCTGCTCCCCTGGCCTCGCGACACACACTTCCCTTGTTCCCGAAGTCCCACCCTCTCCTCCCTCACGGGCTTCCCGTGGCCTGCCTGTGCCTCTCAACCAACCGGCAGATGAGGTGGGAGCCACAGTCAGCCCCCATTTCCTTGATGGGGAAACCAAGGCCTGGAAGACTCAGGGCCCGTCGCTGTTAAGCAACAGAGCGGGGAATCCAAGAGCGCTGATGGCTGAGGCCCGTGCCACACAGCCTTCCTCAGGAAATGCTTTTTGAGTGGATAAATATTAAAGAAACCCATTCTTAAATTCACAGAATACCTGAGTCCTTAGAAGAAAAAGTTCATTCACATACTGATGACAAAGCCACAAAAGCTGATGAGGCAGAAGACAATGGGGATCACTAAGAAATTACATGTGATTTCCCCCCAAATGCTTCTTTTGAGCTCTGAACAGCGTGTGAGCACTCAGGCTCCCAGGAAGCAGGTCAGGCATACCCTGGTCTGGTCCCGGAACCCGGCATTGGCCTCGCTGGCTTTCGCCTGCGCCTCCACGATCAGGTCCTTAAGTGACAGAGCGTCATCTTTTCTCAACGAAAAGCCCACGTGTTTCAGCATTAACAGGGTCAGTTCGATATCTTTTTCTGTGAAAGTCCCGATAAGTTTTTTCAAAATGTCAAAGACCAGGCGAGCCTGCACCACGTGGAAGTTATACAAGTGGGCGATGACGGCGAGCAGGTTCTCACACTCCTTCCCTTCGCCCCCGTTCCTATAGACGGCGTCAAACCTCCTCACTGCGGCCTCCAGAAAGTGAGCACCGACCTGGACAGAGAGCAGAAAAAGTGTCACTGCAAACATGTAAAAGTCAAACGTTAGCAAGCTATTCGTGGGATCCTTCTTCCTCTTTCAACAACCTTAAATGTATGTTGAAAAATCAGTGTTTAAGTTCACACATAAAGTGAACACAGAGCAGGGTATAAACTCCAACACGGCGTGAGCTTTAAAAGCCGAAGTCTGAATGTACAGCGCCGTACACGTGGGCTGAGGCTACAGTGAATGACGACACACGGCGACCTGCTGCGGCTCCCAACCCCCCCCCCCCCCCGCCCCCGGACGTCCTCTGGTCTTTAAAACCAACAATGTCCTATTTTTGGCCAGCAGCCATTCTGGTTCCTTAAAAAACTAAACTCGTTACAAATGTCGAGAAAGCATCTCCAGCTCTACAAATATGCTGTCAGCCACTGTCATCTGTCCGGCTCGAGCTAAGGCTGGAGGGCGACAGGAGGGCCTTGGCGCTGGCAGGGAGGGATGTCGGCACACCGGCCACGGAATGACCGCCTGAAATATGGACGAGGAACCTGAAGAATACCCCCTCCTCCTCCTGCGACCGCCGTACTGCCCAGACACAACCTGAAGGGCAACCAGAACTCTGCAGACAGCAAGAAAAACTCAGGCATAAAACATACTTGGGTTTGTTTTCAATCACACGAACAGAATAATTACGTTAACATTCGTCAAAACTTTAGATTCCAGTTAATATCTTCAAAATAAAAATAACAGTATTACTAATGATTTATTAGTAAATCATTAGTAATCATTATTACTAATGATTTATTTTTTAATGTTATTTTTTTTCAGTAATCTGCATGCCCAACACGGTGCTGGAACCCGCACCGCGAGATTAAGAGTCCCACGGACCGCCGACTAAGCCAGCGAGACCCCCTACTTAGGATGAAACTGAAAAACACGAAGAACGTTCACGTTTTTGAAATCACTTAAGAATATACATGGATTCGGGGCGCCTGGGTGGCTTGGTCAGTGAAGTGTCTGCCTTTGGCTCAGGTCATGATCCCAGAGTGCTGGGATCTGCGCAGATCTGATTTTTATTTCTAAAAGACTCAGAAGCTCAGTAACTGACAACACGGGCTTCGTAACAGACTCTCTCCTTCCAGGAGTTCCCGTGAGGAGGTTTTTCTCACACAGCTGGGAGAGGCGTAATGGCACCAGTCCCGAGGGCTTGCCACCCGCCGGGAGAAGTGCTAGGGGGGCTCGTCAGCTAACCACCGTGACGGCTTCCCGCGGAAGGAGTCATTTCAGGCGTCCTTCGTGCTCTTAGCGGGGGTTTGAATGACAAGTAGGACTCATAACCTCCCGTGTTCAAGTCCATGAATCCCTGCGTGCTGTGGGCGGGCAGGGTCTGCAGGGTTGACTGTCACTCCAACAGCAGTCTCCGTGAGAATCCTCTGGAATACGTCTGCAGAGCGACGCGGAAGGGCGGGGGTCCAGGGACGCTCCCTAATGAGGGCAGTGAGCCGTGGCTCACCTGCCCCAGGGCACAAGGAAGAGTGTCCGGTGACTCCGTTATAACTCATCACGAAGAGAAGAGACTCGCGGTGTCTTATGTGAAAACAAGGACACGTCTTAGAAAACGAGCTGCTTCGAAGGGAGAGTCTCTAAAAAGCCAGCACAGACGTCATGGAGGAGAGTCGTGCTGCCCCGAAGACTTGAGCCTCTGAGCCCTCCCAACGCCCAGAGGTCCTAGAATCTGCACCTCCCAAACCTCGCTCGCTGTGACTGCTGCTGGATGGGAAAGCCTGGTTCCAGAGGTCCTCTAGGGAGAGCGACGCAGCCCACAGGGGCGGGGCAGACGAGAGGAGAAGCGACGTCCAACCAGAGACGCCCTCCTGCATCAGGCAGAAGTCAGGACGACTCATCACCCTCTCCCAAGCACTTCCTCTGGGCCGTGTCCCCGAACGTGATCGCCACCCGCAGACCCCGCTGAACCTCCCTGCGAGGGAGGACACTGGCGTGGAGCTGCCAGGCGACGGTGGCCCCGTGGCAGCTGCAGGCAGTGTCTCCCGGGCGCCACACTGCTTTGGCCGCAGAACCTTTAGGGGCACGAAGGACGCAGAGTCCAGCTGGTCCGTGGCCGCTAGAGCGAGCCCTGCGCCAGCCTGCTTTGGAAGGCTCCAGTGAGTTCTGGGTGCGGGGGACCAAGACAATGAGGGGAAGGCATGCAGCTCCAGTGCGCCCTGCAGCCGCCACCCCGCCCTCCTGACCCTGCTGGGACCTGTGAGGACAGTGGAAGGGGGTGGCCGTGTGCAGACCTGCCCCAGGGGCCAGGGCGTCCACTGTGCTTTGCTGCCGAGGCCCCTCCCTGGGAGGAGAACGATCAGAAGGCAAAGAAACCTAAACTACTGTGAGCGATCCTGCCCCACAGAAAGCCCCAAAGGGTCACTGAGTCCTTCCAAGTATGCACGTCACCTGGGACGAGGCCCTCCTCACTAATCGTCTGCTTGTTCCCCTGCCTCAGTATGAACGCGTGCGATCAGAGCCGTTTCCTCCATCGACCCTGGGACAGGCCCCCCGGGGGGAACGGAACCCTGCCTGGGAGGCTGGGACCCCCCTACGTGGTGACAGCAGAGGCCTTTTTATCAGAACCGGGGCCAACCCAGAGGCCAGCGAGCCAGGACAAAGAGCACAAGACGAGCGGGCACACGTCCTGGCTCAGCAGCGGCTCTCTGGCACCGGGGATCGTGCAGATGATCCCGTGAGCTGCCGGACACAGGCAGACCCCAGGGCTCCCAGGATGTAGTCGAGTCCCGACACAGGCCCCGCTTCACAGACGAGGGCGCGGGAAGGTTCGGGCCCACCCAGAGGGGCGCCGGCGGCTCCAGGCCGTGGCCCCGTCACATGTGCCCCTCACTGGCTTCAATCGGGGTCTACCTCCCAGGCTGCTGGCCTTCTTACATATGAACCGCTGATCTCCACCCGGCGCGGACAGCCGAGCATAAGACCGTACGGGGCGCTGCGTGCAGGGTTTCTGAACCCACCCCTGCTGGGAGTTGGAAGACAAGGAAATGAAGGTAAGCCCCCAATGCCAGTCCAGAGGAAAACAAGCGAGTGAAAGACGAAGGCGTGTCAGAGCGGACCGAACACCAGCTCAAGCGCGCGCCCGACAGAGACGACACGGCTCGGCCCCGGGAAGGGCACCTACCTCGACCCCGACCGTGTGGTGCAGAACGCTGAGCAGGAGCACGTGCTCCATCACCAGCCGGCCGGGCATGGCGGCGGCCGGCGCGCAGGCGCTCAGGAGGACGCCGGTCAGCGTGTCGTTCATGTCCTTCCTGCTGTGGGCCATGTACAGCTCCTCCAGCTGCCCGCTGATGGAGGCCACGCTCGGCTCACTCAACCTGCGGGTGGCGGTCAAGGCAGAGCAGCGGTGAGGCCTCACCCGGGAAGGGCGCGTTAGGCGGCCGTGAAGCCGTGAAAGTCATCGCCACTCTCGGTACGCCCCACGCTATGGACACATCTAACCGGTGACCAGCTCTGATCTCGCCCTGATAACCTGCACGTCATAGCCCGCCATCCTCTAGAATCCTCTCTCCACTTGAAGCATGGCCCCGGGGAAGCCCACGGAGGGCTGTCTTCAAGAGCACGGAGACAGTCGGGACGGCACTCCAGGGTAGCCTGGTCCACTGTCCCAGGCAGAGGCAGGAAGCAGCCTTCCTTAGCACGTGAGATGTGCTGCTGGGAAAAGCCCAGCGTCTCCACTTTTTGGTCCGTGGCCAGCGTAAGTATCTAGTTCCCACTCGGAGAAAGGTTGCTCCACTTGCTGGGTAGAGGGGCAGGGTGGGTAGGCACCTGGAAGCCCGCCGCCGCACCTGTGCCGACGCTGAGTGTACCGACGGCGCGTCCGGTAAGATTCTAGGATATACGGTATTCTGTTTTCGTTTTTAAATTTTTTTAGGGTTAGTTGGATGGCTCAGTTGATTAAGTGCCTGCCTTCTGCTCAGGTCATGATCCTGGGGTTCCGAGATCGAGCCCTGCATTGGGCTCTCTGTTCAGTGAGGGAGTCTGCTTGTCCCTCTCCCTCTGCCCTTTCCCCCGGACTTGTGTGCACATATGTGCACTCTCCCTCTCAAATAAATAAAATCTTAAAAAGTTTTAAAAAAATTTTTATTTGAGACAGACTGCAAGTACACGCGGGAGCGGGTGCAGGGGGAGGTGCAGAGAGAGAGACAGAGAGCATCTCAAGCTGACTCCCACTGAGTGCAGAGACCGACATGGGGCTCGATCTCAGGACCCTGAGATCATGACCTGAGCCGAAATCAAGAGTCGGACGCTCAACCCACTGAGCTATGCAGGCGCCCAGGAAACAGTGGTTTTCATTACAAAGCGGCCGGGGGGCGGAGGGGCAGAGGGGGCATTGGGGGTGACCACAAAGGCTAGGAGAGCCACGTGGTGCTGAGAAGGGTCCTGTCTTCGCTGTGGGCAGGGACCTGACGCTTCCTGCTGCTGAGAACGCACACACATGGGCCCCGAGGAACGAGCCAGGGGGCTGTAGGCCGCATTCCTGAGCCGGAGGGCCACCGCGGGGGAGGACAGGCCCTACCGGCCCTGTTCCTGGGACCTCTCAGAACCACCACGTGGGCACCTGCATGCCTTTCAGACTCCGAAGGGTTCAAAGTACCAAATGGAAAAGGTGAGCTTTCTGCTTTTCGGGGTACGGATCTGGCTCTAACAAAACAGGAACAGGGAGGGGCCGATCAACCACCATGGCCCCCGCCGCCCCATGGCTTACAGCCTAATTCCTGGGGAAGTTTTTGTAATTTTAGAAAACAGACGAACTCTTGGCGCACGGGATGGCAAAGGGTGAGGTTACCTGTTGATCAGACCTTTAACGTGTTTCTGTAGTCTCTCCAGTCCCTCCTTTTTCTGACCATCTGCTATTTCCTCCGCTTGCCTCATGTGAGGGGGGATGTACTTGCCCTCGTTTTCACAAAGACTCTGCTTGAAAGGACAGAATTACAAACATTTTACGTGAACAAGTTCGTCTTCTCTGCTTGCTACGTTCACATTTACGTATTAGAGACCCGACGACGGGCAGAAGCTGTAACTACGGACCACTGTGGCTTAATCCACACCAGAAATGTGCTGAGCGCCCGGGGCAGTCCTGAGTGAGCGCGCCACTCACCACGGGGTCATCGTGGCCATGACGCCAGCATGCCCTCTTCCTGTTCTCTGCTGTGACTCTTCAGACCTGGTTCCCCCTGCCCCCCCCCACTCTGCGCGTGCCCCGGCTTCCTTTACGGCCGGCCCGGCAGTAAACCACCTCGATTCCATGCCCCAATTCTCCAACCAATTTTGGAGGGAGAGTGTCCTAAAATAACTTCAGACTTGTTCAAAACTAATATCTAAGTATACGTGACAAAATCAAGTCAATCCTATTTCCTAGGTCACCCACGGGCAGGGTCACAAATCATTACCACTGACCAACACTCCCTGGGCACCTACGCGAGGGCCTTAGGGACAAACGTGTAAGGCACGATCCACGCCGTTAGGGAGTTTAGACTCGGCTGGAGCAATCACGTTTATGTTCATAGAAACTGTTGCTCTCGAGACAACCATTAATTCAGACTGTATGTTAATTAGACCTTACCGGGCTGTGAAAGCAAAGTTAGGAATAGCTCAAAAGTAAAGTTCTAAGAGAGGATCGGAGAGCAGTTAAAGACCGCTCACGAAGTGCCCGGCGCGAAGGCACAGGGCAGAAACGAAAGCCGTCCGTTCACGTATGTGAGATGGGGAAAGCCTCCCGGAGATGTTTAACGTGAACGGATAACCACAGACTGAAAACCCGAGGGAAGATCGTGCGGGCAGAGGGAACACGTATATTTAGGGGCGGAAAGCTCTAACAGCGAGATGTGAGGAAAAAAGTTCATGCAGTTGCGAGGTTGCTCGTAAGGTGCCTGCTGAGGTGAAGCCATTTCAACAGCAAGAGGCCAGCCTGGGAAGGCCCTGACTGCTCGGTCATGGATTCTGAACTTGATCTTCAATGTACAACTTTATCCAAGGGAGTGCTGTAGACTGGCTCTGTGCTTCAAAGATTCCCTGCAGGAGCGGCTGGACAGGAAAAGGACTAGGCGAGGGCAGAGCCGAGCTGGAGTGCTGCAGATGTCCCTCTGGTACCTCAGTGGCCGGAGCAGAGCCAAGGGGCAGGGGACTCAAAGTCAGGTGTGGACACTGAGACAGTAAACACCTGAGGAAGGAGACGCCACCTTAGGACAACCGATGGGAATGGCCATTAACTTTCTGGGACAGAAAGACCTTTAGAGATGTTTTCTCCCTGAGCTCTTTATAATGTAAATTAAAAACATAATGCATAAAAAAAAAAAAAAAACAAAAAACATAATGCATAATAACCCGATTCGCCACACTTGGCTCAACAATTACCAATACTTCAGTAGGTCACCTCTGTACCACTCTTGCCACCACTGGTTATTCCGAGGAAAAACCCAGAGAATTTAGGTTGTTCCCACGATACCTGATCCGCTCCGTCAGAGTCCGTGGAGGAAGGTTCGCTCCTTTCTTCTGCAAAACGCACTCTCTTTTTCTTCCTTTCCCACGTGGCTCTCCCTTCTGCTGTGTTTTGCTCACCCTCTCCTACATCCTCTTCCTCGATCTGTGCTCCGGCTTCTGCTCCCAGCTCGCCCTTTTCTTCCTCCTCCTCCCCGTCACTCCCGGTGCCACTGTCTGAGTCACTTTGGGGGAGAGTCTGTCCGGCACCCTCCTCCTCCTCCTCCTCCTCACTGCTGCTTTCATACAAGCCACTGGTGTTTCCAGACCCCAGGGCTCCCAGGATGTAGTCGAGCCCATCGCGGGCAAAGCTGAGCGGCACGGAGCTACCATCGCCCTTCTTTTTGCGCTTGTTCAAGCCGAGACGCCGCTCCAGCTTTCGAATCTCCCGGTCCTCCTCCTCGTTGGCCGCCAGAAGCGCCCGTTTCCGAGCGGCAGCGGCGGCTGCAGGGGGCCTGGTCGTCCCGGGGGCACCTCTGGGCTTAGTGCGGGCCCGGGCGCCCTTGGCCGGGGGAGGTCGCAGCCCCTCCGGCGGCGGTGGGGCCCGACCAGGAGACTGCCGGCCGCCCTCCCCCGCCGCCCCCTCTGCCCGAGGGCCGCTCGCTGCCTCGGCTCCGCCGCCGCCGCCCGGACCCGGGCCCTGCGCGAGCGCCGCCGTCCTCCGAAGCCGGCGCGCCTTCTTCAGGTGCCGCTTCTCCTTCCTCAGCTCCCTGCGGCTCTTCCTCCCGCCCGGCCGCACGCGCCCGCCCGTCCGGGGCCCCGCGGGGCCGCCGGGGATCTCACCCTCGGAGCTCGCCTGCACGAACTCCTCCACCGCTAGCTTTAGCCGCTTCAGGGCCCCATCTGTGCAGCCCCCCGGCCCGCGGCGTACCCCGCGACCGTGCTGCGTATAGGGCCCCCGCCCCCGGCGACCGCGCCGGCGCTGCACTCCGGCTCCCGCGGACGCCGCCATTTTCCTGGATGCGCCTACTCCGACTTCCGGGCAGGGCGGGACTTCCGGGCAGAGCGGGCGCTGCGTGGGACGGACCGGCGCCCCCTGCTGGCGGGAGGGCGGCAGCGCCAGGAACCGCCCAGGTGCAAACAGCACCTGCTCTCCAAACATTGTAAACGCTAGCTGCGTGATGAGGACACAAATACATGCTCATTTAATGAATGGAACCTTAAAGCTTACAGTAAAGAGGCTTCTTGGCGACCTGCTGCAGAAGTAGGCGTAGTTGTCTGTAGAGGGTGACTCTTCAGACGTGCTTACGTCTCCTGCATCCGTGGGGAAAATATTAATGTTGTTTTCTGTGTGCATTTTACTGGGCATCTTTGTCTGACATTATTATTCAGAAACTTGCTTCTTTTACTCGACCTCAGGCCTTGGATCTCTCCAGGCGCAAAGTAACAGCTCAGCTCATTAGTTAGTAGGGTTGCCAGGCTTCATGGGCTGCTGTTCCTGGATTTCCCTGTCGGTACACCCGTCTGCAGAAGAAAGCATTCATGACCACCAGTGGCTGGAAACGTGACCTTATTGGAAATAGAGTCTTTGCAGCTGTAATCAAGTAAGGAGGAGGTTACACCTGAAATGAATATAGCACTGTATGTTAGTTATCCTTCAATTAAAAACAACAAAAGAAAAGGTAAGAAGAGGTTTTCCTGGATTTCCCAGTGGGAAGTTGGGATGCACAGAGAGAAGGTCACAAAGAAGGGGCTACAAGCCAAGGAATGCCAAGATCTGTGGGAACCAGAGGAGCTGGAGGAGCTCTGGAACAGATTCTCTGCTGGAGCCCTGGGACGGAAGTAGCCCAGCCCTTGCCTCGATTTCCCACGGCCAGCTTTAGGACGAAGACGATGAATTCCCACTATTTAAGTCGCCTGGCGTGCAGCGCTTTGTCCCCAGGTAACTTATACCAGGAAACTGGTACAGCAGACGGGAAGGAGGGAAGTAGAAGCAAACCCATGACCTATTGCTGAGCAGAAAAGAAAAGCTTCGGGAAGGACAAGAGTGACAACAAATAAAAGTTCAGGACTCAGGGTGCTCAGCAGCCCGGGCTCTGGGGTTGGGGCTCAAATCCTGACCCCGCTGCTTCCCAGCTATGTGACCTCGCTGAGTCTCAGTTTATCAGCAAAATTTTGGGGGGATGATAGTGCCTATTCCACCAGGCTGTTGTGAAAAGGAACGAGGTGTTACAAAGTAACTTCCTTTTCATGGTGGAACTTACACTGCCCCCCTATCCGGGGCTCTCGCAGGCTCCCTGTTCTCCTTCTGTCCGACCCTCACTCCGCGTCCAGTGCTGCTAGTGGTCTCCTTTCTCATCTTGATCTGGGGTTGCAGTGCTCCCCAGATCTACCCGTGAGGGCTTGTTCGCCTGCACTACGAACACTGGGAATGAAGGTGTTGAAGGCTGACGGTCGGAGCCTTCAGGGCGGGGAGATGCGTCCGCTGGTACAGGTCACTGTCTGAGGTCCTGGAGAGAAGCGTCAGGGGAGGCAGGGTCCCCCGGGGGCAGCCCCAGTCCTGGGGGTCTGGGGCTCAGGAGCAGGTACCTGGGGTGCTGGCCCACTGCTGCTTTCCTGGGCGCCTGCCCTCCTGGGCCCTGGCCATGAGCGAGGGCGAAGCGAGAGCCGGGATAAGAAAGTTCATCTCCATGTCCTCACCTCCAGGCTCTGCCAGGCTGTGGCTTCTGCTGTCACGCCCTGGGGTCCGTGCTCTTCTCTCGTCGAATAATTTCTCTGATACTCACTGGGGAGAGGGAGCCAGAGACCCTTGTTTCTAACCCATTTTGACAGGACCCAAATGAATCAAATCCAGTCACTGACGCAAAGTCCTTACATGGGGTTTGGCACGTCGTCACTGTGCCGTCCGTGTCCGTGACCCCCCGGATCAGCGGGCGTTTGTGAATCACTCTGAGCCCCGGGCCGGCTGTGGCTTCCTCGCGGTGGAGGCTCTATTCCAAAGCCACGGGTTCTAAGACTCCGTGAGGGATTGATGTGGATACATCTTGGGGGTATTTTAACCCTGAAATCCTAAAGCTTGGGAGGCCTTGGGCATTTTGTCCAGCTGCTTCCCACTCGGAGGAGCTCTGCATCTCCAAACCTGCAAATGGCCCTAGTTGGGGCAGCTCGGGGCGGGGGAAGGGGAGGATTCGCCGGCGTTGCCAAGACAGGCCGTGGAAGGTAAAACCGGCCACGAATGGCGCAGGGTTGATGCAACGAAGGAAGGGTCCCGAGCAAGTGGTAGGAGCGGATGCTGGCGCGTGCCCTTGGGGGTGCACGTGCAGAATACAAGCTGGGGCGGGGGGGGGGGCAGGGCCAGGTGCGACAGGTGTGGCAGCCCCCCTCCCCCGCTGCGTTTTCATTCTGGGAGCACAAGGAAACCGAGGAAATTCTTTAGGTGGAGACGTGGGTGGGAGCGTTGAGGGGGGTGTGACCTAAGGAGATTCGCTGGGTGAAGAGCTCAGCCTCCTGCCTGCAGGGCTGATGGAGGCGGGTCGGAAGGGAAGGGCAGACGCGAGGCTGTGGCATCAGACACTTGTCCCCCCCCCCCCCGCCTGGAAAAAATGGCGGGTTGGGCCTTTGCCTGTCAGCTTTTTAAAAATAATAGCATGAACGATCTGTTAAGAGAAATATGATATACAATTTGAAGCGTAGAGCAGAACGCCACGGCCGGGGACATGCAGCAGACATTTATCAGCAGACATTTATCTCTCACCGTTCCAGAGGCTGGAGGTCCACGGTCGGAGTGCCGGCAGCTTCAGGGTCTTGTGAGTCCCCCTACCTGGCCGCCAATGGCATCCTCTCGCTCTGTCCTCACTTGTGGAAGGATGAGGGAGCACTTGGGGTCCTTTCTGTAAGAGCCCTGGTGGCATCCCGGGCTCCACCCTCCGACCTGCTCCCCTCCCAAGGTCCCTCCTGCACACACCGCCACGCCAGGCGTGAGGACTCGAACACATGAATTTGGGGGGCACAAATATTCTGTCCGTAACACTTAGGCTCACAAAGCTTTTTTTGGTTTCAATGCATATATATACATTTTTTGTTTCAATGCATATATTGATTAAAACATTTTTTCTGATGCAAAATGATTTCTGCTCACTATAAAAAATGGAAGCATTTTTAAAAAAGATTTTATTTATTTGATAGGGAGGGAGAGAGAGAGAGAGCACAAGCAGGGGAGCAGGAGAGGATGGAGGCTCCCCGCGGAGCAGGGAGCCCAATGCGGGGCTCGATCCCAGGACCCTGAGATCATGACCTGAGCCGGAGGCAGGCACTTCACCAACTGAGCCCCCCAGGTGCCCCAAATTGGAAGTGTTGTGGTTACATATGTAACGTAAAAGGGAGAAGTCCACCATATGCTCTTTTTTCCAGAAATGCATATCCTTCTGGATATTCAATGTATATATTAACTTGCATCATGATTATGATTATGATTTTTTTTTTTTTACCAAAAAAGGATCTGTTGTTTTGCAATTGATGAGAGATACAGCTTGGGTTTCTTTCCACATCGGCGGCCTGGGGCCTGGCCGCAGCTGAGCAGAGGCTTGCGGGGAACGCAGCACCGGGCCTCCCCATGCCCCCCGAGGCAGAATCTGCATTCAGCAGCCTCCAGGATGACCCTTGGCGCCGAGAGGCCTGATTCGGGATCCACTCCTCTCTCCAGTGGCTTGATGGCCACCGCGCTTGTAGCTGGCCTGCGAGTGAGGACTATCGGCTGGTTTCCTTTTGAAAGCCCAGTTCTTGCTCTACACCCCCAAACACTCCCACACGTCGTGCGCGCGTCTGCGGGGCCGGGCACAGGCTTCGCCCGACCGTCATCCAACAAGTTGCTTCCAGGAACTGGATACGTGCATTTTTTTAAATGCATCGATAATGCCACATTTGCAACCCCAAAGCTGTGCCTGTTTGTGCTGCCGTTGCGGGGTGGGCACCTGTCCCCACTGCCTCTGTCACCACCCCTCCGGGGCTCCGTCTTTGCCATCTGGTGGGTGACCCTTGGCTGCCTCCCATCTTCTGCCTCCTTCAGCACCCGGCCTGCCGAGCCCCAGCCTAGGCGTCTTCCCCCGCATCCACCCTTGGTGCCCTGCCGGAGGACATTGGGCCAGACCCAGAGCGTCCTCCTCCCCGCCCTGAACCCTGCCCGGGGGCCCCAGTGTCTCCTGCTTTTGGCTCTCTCCAGTCCACGGGCTGCGGCAGTGCTCAGTCTCACCCCAAATCTCCCCTCGCCATTCTCCCACTGAAGATCTTTTGTGGCTCCTGGAAGAACCAAGTTCAAAGCCTGGCCTTTCAGCCCTGGGGCCCCGCCCCTCGCCCCCCATTGGCCTCCCTTCTGCACTGGTCCTGGGTTGGGCAGGACGCTCGGTCTCCTGCCTCCCTGACTGACCGCCCTCTTGCTGGAAGTGCCCCTTCTGCTGGCTCATGCCCTGCTTCGCCCGGACGCGGCTTCCTGCTTTCCTTGGCCACTCACCTCTGTCTCCCCCATCGGAGAGCTCAGATTGTGTCTTCCTCTACTTTCGGCTGCTGGGTGTCTACCCCCAGACCTGCTTCTGTTCCTGGCCGGCACTGGGCACTCAAGTATTTGTTGGGCAAAAGTGTGGCTGAGCGGAGTCCTTGGGATGCCCACGCGCACTCGCACTGGGGCACGAAAGAACGTTGAGAGTCTTTCCCTCGCTAGGTAATTAGCTACAGAATGGCTGGGTCCAGAGCTGCAAGGTCCAGCCTCCCTTGCGACGGCACTCGTACAGCGTTGGGCTGCAGGCCCCGGGCTGATCAGACGTGGAGAAGGACATCTCGGTGGGCGAGCACCAGGGCCCCTTGGCTCTCAGTCCACGGGCCTTGAGTGTCGCGTCTGGTAGAGGTTAGCCATGGGGGCCCGCCCTCTGACACCCCTCGCCAGATGACTAAGGAGTTGTCCCTGAGTCATAGACCTGCGCTGACATCTCTCGTGCAGTAAAGAAAAGGAACAGAAGTCATAGTTATCTGTTGTGGTTTTCAGTATTTTTAGTTTACAAGCCAACTGTTTATCACATGAAGACACTGATCTATAAATAAATTTGAAAGCAGTGATGCATTGGGCCTTTGCAGTCTTCAAGTCGAGGCGATGATCTGTGAATATATTCGTCTGTGTCATTGATCCCTTTATTATTAATGCCACGGCTTTCATTTTGGTGATCAATCTCATTCCTGATTACCAAAGTCCTTAGGACACCTTCGTCCCGGGTACGGACCCCGAGGTCACCGCTCTTGAGTTTGAGGAGCATAAAGCACTGTCTGCTTCTGGCCGTATTTCAGATGCGCCGCTAGTTTTCCTTAGTCCTTCCCGCTCTTACTGACGCTCCCCCCCCTTGGGGGCTTCCCCCATCTAGAGATGCCTCCCCCCTTGCAGCGTGCGTTGCCTAAATGCCCTTGAATTAGGACAGTTACAGTCTTCACGTGGGGATTTCACCTTCTTGTTCATAGTCATGCCTATTTCACTAGTTCTGGAGGATTTCTCACTCTTTTCGGTAACGAAATTGCTTTGTTGTTTCTGTGCAAAACCGAATCGTCAGGCGGGCTATGTCCACGCAGGGCAGTCGTGGACATGGGTTTCCCATCAGTGTTCCCACGGGAGAGACCGTCCATCCTGATGTTTACCGTGCTCTGGGCCAGCATAGACGGAAGATGTCCGTGTTTACATGGACTCGTAAAACTCTGTTTTCTCCATGCTGTTCGGTCTTGCTTATGCTGTATCTTGCTTACACTACAGCAAGCTTATAATCGTTTGAATTTTGAAACATGCTTTTCAATAGCCTAAGATGCTACTTAGTATCATCGCTGGGAGAAGTCACCAACCCTTTAATATTGCCCAGACCCTAGACTCAATGGAAGGATGGTCCTCTCCATCCTTACTGCGCCTGGTGGGGGGAGGGGTTGTGAGGGTGACGGCTCATGCAGGTCGCAGGAGATGTGCTCCAGGGGCCAAGGCTGCAGTCCCGGGAGACCGGCAGCCCGGCAGGCAGGCGGCAGGGCTGTACCGTCTCGCCCAGCCATCCCCCAAAGGAGCGAAGCTGCGCCCCAGCTTATATCCAGCCTCCCCCGCCCTTTCTCCTGGGTATGCCTTTGCATGCAGCTAGCCACATACGACCTCTGTTTTGAGATCAACCGTGGGTCCTCTCTCTCAGAAATCCCCGGCACCCTCTCTCGGTGCATTCCTCCCGATGGTCGAGGCTTTGTGGGGGCCGGTGGGTGGTTTCATTGGTTTTATCCAAGGAAGTGGAACAGGGTCGCACTGTTTCGACTTCTCAGCATCTGGCATAGAAGTCTTTAGAAAGCACCCGTGTGTTGGTGGCTTGAAGTGGAGACGTTTGAGAGTTTCTCAGCAGCCGAATTGGGGTCCCTGGTCCAGTGATTCGCATTCCGAGGTTCATACAGGAGACCGTGGGCTCAGTTTGGTTGCTTTAGTTACTCACACTGCAACATACTCACTTCTTCGGAGAATTTTAACGGGTTCTTCAAAAATTACTCGCCGGTCTTGTACTAACAGTAATGAGCGTGGACAGAATTTCGCGTTTCTGTGTTAATAAGGATGGCTAACATTTATGGCATGTTTGCCATGAGCCTGGCCCTTTCCAGGGGTTTTAAAGTCCCCTAGGTCCCGGGGGCGGCAGGTTGAGGCTGCAAAGCCGGAGGGGGTGGCTGGCCGGCCCGCTCGCTTCGCTGGGCAGGGTGGGCAGGCAGTGTCCGCATCCACAAGGGGTGGGTGTGGGTTGTGTCTGCCTACCCTCTGACCGAAACGGCCGTTTGCAGAGGCTGGCCATGCCAGCGGGAAGGGCCCCTTTAGAAACACTTGCCGCTTTATTCACCCAGAGCCCTGCTGCTAGGAAGCATCTTTCTTACTCTGTGTCTGCAGCATTTAAACTGTATTTGGGGGAAAAAAAGACAAAGAGATAGTAACTACCCAGAGGAAACCAATATCTATCACCTGACAGGCACTTTTATTGGAGGTTGGGTCTCAGCGTGGGAGACGTGGGAATAACGTAGACAGAATAATCTTCGTATTAGCGCAGAGTAAATCTTTAGCAACAATCAGACGGTGCCTAAGCGCTAGCTTTTAAATTAGCTGTGTTTTAAATAGCACGGTTTAAAAATACACAAATATAAATCAGGAGGCCGTTGTAAATCACAGCCTCGCATTACCGAACTTTGTGTCTCCTTGTGAAATGTATGATGAATCTTTCTCTTGCCAGGAAAATGGTCCTTTCTACTGCGGGGATGGAGTGTGGCTCTGAAAGTCCCCTCACCCTGGGGACGCTTGCATATATTGTGTTCCTCAGAGGCCCATTTGTATAGGATTTCAGGGGCGACTGTCTACCCCAACACACACGTCCCTATTCTGGCTCCTTCCTGGCACTGTCGCTTTGCCGTGATGAAGATGTTTTCCTAATGGCAAACTCCGTCCCCCTCTCGAGTTTTATGAAGCTGAACCCTCACAGCTCGAGACGTGGTATCTCCGGGCGAGGCCACCTCTCCGGGCTTGGTGTCGACCCAGACGCTCATCAGAATTTCATCCCGAAAAATGAGGCAGGTCTCATATTTCATTTCTCAATTCCTTTTTCCAAGAGAATAAATAGAAAACAAGTTCTTCTGTTTGAGTAAATTGTATCTTTAATGTCAGGGTCGCGGGCGCGCTTCAGCGCTCGACTCACGAGCGTCCCCTTGTGCTTCCGAGAGCAGCCAGAGGCAGCTGCGGGAGAACTTTCTGCGGCGTTCAGCGGTCCGTTTCTGCCATATGAGTCCCGAGACAGGAACAGTCTCCGTGCGAGATTTTACGGCCTCAGTATAGATCCGAAGCTTTTAAGGCACCTCCTGCCTTTATCATAGTCTCCGTGGGACGATCAGAGGGGCCGGAATGGCCTTCTGACAGAAGAGCCCGTGTTTAATTATGGTAAGATGGCTCTTTTTCACACCGGCCTCCTGTGTACAGATTTTGGAACAGTTCTGAGCCTCCCTGGTCACGTGGCCTCGGGAATGAAAGAGACGGGAGGTGCTCGTCCGTGTCCCCGGCCTCAGGAGCCACTGAGGGCGCCGGTCGGCTGTGGTCAAGAGAAAACAGCCACGCAGCCTCACGCTGACATCAGCACAGTTGTTGCTGTCGGACTGACTCCGGCGGCTGATTTGATAAAGCTAAGCGAGCTTGTTTAACAGATTAACTTATTTGATTGCTTGGGGGTCTGCCGGTGTTCATTTCCTATCTATCTATCCATCCATCCATCCATTCATTGATCCATTCATTGATCCATTCATTGATCCATTCATTCGTTTGACAGAGATCACAAGCAGGCAGAGAGAGAGGGGGAAGCAGGCTCCCCGCCGAGCAGAGAGCCCGATGTGGGGCTGGATCCCAGGACCCTGAGATCATGACCTGAGCCGAAGGCAGAGGCTCAACCCACTGAGCCCCCCAGGCGCCCCTGGTACTCATTTCTAGAAGCCTTGCTGGTACTTTTACGGCAGGAGAGTTGTCCTTAAAATATTCTTCAACAAAGCCTAAACTGAGATAAGAAATACAAGGCTGAACGCTGGGCTCTATCCTCCTGCTCCGTGACCGTTGTTTGAGACTCTACTTGATGAGATGTTACTGGTCCCATTAATGGTGTTCCTGGTACTTGCTGGGTATTTATTTATTTATTTATTTATTTAATTTTTAATTTTTTTTCTTGCTGGGTATTTAAATAAACCTCCAGCTGTTTTGTGAGAAGTGCTTCGGTACCTTAGCAGTTGTAGTCTGGGAAGACCTGGCTGTCCTTCGCGAGGACAGCGACATAAATCAGGGTTTCTTTTGTTTTGTTTTAGGTTTTATTTATTTGAGGGAGAGAGAGAGCAGAGGCAGGAGGAGAGGCGGAGAGAGAGCGGGGGAAGCCGACTCCTCACTGAGCAGAGAGCCCGATGCGGGGCTCGATCCCAGGACCCCGGGATCATGACCTGAGCCGAAGGCAGACGATTAACAGACTGAGCCCCCAGGCGCCCCCTAGAAATTATTGTACTTACGTAACTAAGACTTTCTACTCGTTGAACAGCTGCGCATTTCTCCCTTCCCCCTCCCCCTGGCAACTATCATCCTGCTCTCTGCTTTCCGGAGTTCGGCTCTTTGGGAGCCCTTGTGTAAGTGGGATTGTGCAGCGTCTGTGCTTCCGTGTCTGGCTTATTTTGCTGACCACAAAGTCCTCGAGGCTCATCCGTGTTGTAGCAGGCGTCAGATATACCGTATGTTCTGTTGTAAGATCGAGTAGGATCCGACTATGTGTCTACATCCTGTTTTCTTTATTTGCTCACTTACCGAAGAACACTTAGGCTGTTTCCATACCTTGGCTATCGTGAAAACTGCTGCAGCGAACACGGGGGTGCTGCTATCTGTATGAGATCTTAGCTAACCTGATCCATTTTATTTATTTTTCTCTATTTTTTTAACTTAAATTGTGTTAGTTAACAGACAGTGTAGTGTTGGTTTCTGGAGTAGAATTCAGTGATTCATCACTTACTTACAACACGCACTGCTCGTCCTAACAGGTGCCCTCTCTAATCCCCAACCCCCCACGTAGCCCATCCCCCACCACTCCCCCCATCGACCCTCAGTATGTTCTCTATCATTAAGAGTCTCTTATGGTTCATTTCTCTATCCTTTTTTTTTCCTCCTTTCCCATGTGCTCATCTGTTTTCTTTCTTAAATTCCACATATGAATGAAATCATACGGTATTTGTTTTTCTCTGACTGACTTATTTCACTGAGCATAATGCTCTCTAGTTCCATCCATGTTGCTGCAAATGGCAAGATTTCATTCTTTTTGAGGGCTGAGTAATATTCCACTGTATGTACGTACCACATCTTCTTTATCCATTCAGCTGTTGATGGACATTTGGGCTCTGTCCATAGTTTGGCTATGGTTGATAATGGTGCTATAAATATTGGGGTGCACATACCCCTTCGCATCTGTATTTTTGTATCCTTTGGGGAAATGACTAGAAGTGTAATTGTTGGGTCACAGGGTAGCTCTGTAACTTCTTGAGGAACCTCTGTACTATTTTCCACAGCGGCTGCACCAGTTTGCATTCCCACCAACAGTGCACGAGCTTCCCCTTTCTCCACATCCTCGCCAGCACCTGTTTTTTCTAGTGTTGTTAATTTTAGCCATCCTGACAGGTGGGAGGTGATGTCTCATTGTGGTTTTGTAACCTTATCAATTTTAACTTTAAGTTGTCCATAATATAAATGCTGTCAGAAGCTAATTGATTAAAGATGGATTCTAGACCTAAAGGTAAAACACGCAACGCTGTGGCGCCTGGGGAGCTCAGTCATTAAGCATCTGCCTTCAGCTCAGGTCATGATCCCAGGGTCCTGGGATCGAGCCCCGGATCAGGCTCCCTGGTCAGCGGGGAGCCTGCTTCTCCCTCTCCTGCTCCCTCTGCTTGTGTTCCCTCTCTTGCTGTCTCTCTCTATCGGGTAAATAAAATCTTAAAAAAAAGACACACACACACACACCCCTCTAGGAAACTGCTGTTAGACGTCCGAGGAGAGCACCGAGGCGACCCCGGCTGGGGCGATGCCTTCGTAGACCCAGCGGCAGAGGCCCCGTCCGTGAAGGGAATAGCTGGTCCGCGGACTCGTTAAAGCCAGACTCCCGCTCTGCGCTGGGACAGGCCAGACCAGACTCCCGCTCTGCGGTGGGACAGGCCAGACCAGACTCCCGCTCTGCGGTGGGACAGGCCAGACCAGACTCCCGCTCTGCGGTGGGACAGGCCAGACCAGACTCCCGCTCTGCGGTGGGACACGCCAGAGAGAGAGAAGACGAGCGCCAGAGTGGAGGAAATACTTGTAAGAGACACATCTGGTAAAGGACTGCCACCCAAATATACAAAGAACCTTTAAAACTCAACGAAAAGAAAATAAACAACCCGAATAAGAGAGGGGCAAAAGTTCGGAACAGACACCTAATCAAAGAAGATGTGGAGAGGGCAAAAAGGCTCGTGAGACTGTGCTCCACGTTGTGTCATGAGGGAAAGCTAACTAAAACGACGACGAAACACCACTGCATGTGCTCACGCCACACACACCACACGTCTAGAAACACACGGACGTTGGTGTGTTTACGAACACAGTGTGAATCTTCTTAAGTTTATGTATTTATTTACGTACTCTCCACACCGGGCATGGGGCTCGGACTCACCGCCCAGAGATCAAGAGTCACACGCTCTTCTGGCTAGCCAGCCGCGCGCCCCGCTCTCTGTGTTTTATTTTAGTTGAATCAGGACCACAGGTACATACGGTTTCTTGGTTCCCCTCTTCCTGTTTTCTTGCTCTTTCTCATTTGTATTTCTGGTTTCCTGGAAACGTCCGGCCGTTCTCTGCGGACCTTCAAGCCAGGAAGGAGGCACGGGCGAGTTGAGAGAAGGCTTCGCATCTCTGTTGAGGCTTATCCCTACCGGGCTTCCCTGCGGGGTGGGTGGGCTGGGAATCCCGGCCGTGCCCGAGTGCTTGGGGACTGCCTTGGAGCCATCCCATTTCTTTAGAGAAAAGCCTCCTTAGGGGAGGCTGGTCCCCGGGCCCTGCGTGCAGGGACGTGGGGATGGCAGCCTACTCCCATCCCGAATGCCGGGCTGCTGAGCTCTGAACCTCTCCTGGGTCCTCTCCCTGAACTGTTCCCCACCCTTCCTGCTTCTAGCTCCTTGGGGTTTTGATTTTTTACAAAAAAATATTTTTTTCAGGATTTCTTTCTGGCACTAAATCCTGGCCTTTGGCATCTCTTGGAGATTTACTGCTGTCCACAGTCTGACATCACATCAAGAAAAGAGAAAAACGACACATAATGGAATGAGGCCCTGTAGGGACCTGGTTGAGTTTCCCCAAAACTTTACTTCCCCTTTCTTTTTTATTCTCAGGAGAGTGCAATTCATGCCCAGATTCGCTGAGTACTTGCTATTATGGTTTGGATCGTATTGAAGTCTTAAACCTGCAAAGGCAACCTTATTTGGAAATAGGCTCTTTCCACATGTCATCAAGTTGAGGTCATGCTCAGTTAGGTTGGGCCCTTGACTGGTGTCCTTATAAGGACCGACACAGAGGCAGATACACGGGGAGATGGCCATGTGGGGATGGAGGCCACGGCTGGAGGGGCACGTTTACAAGAGAAGGAATGCCTCAAGGAGCGTCTGCATCCACCAGGAGCAAGCAGAGACATGTGGGACAGTTTCTTTTCTAGAGTCTTCCGAGGGAGTGCGGCCCTGCTGACATTTTCATTTCAGTCTGTGTTTCTATCGTTTTTTTTTTTTTTTTAAGCCCCCAGTGGGTGGTCCTTTGTACCAGCGCCCCAGGGCATTTGCACTTCCTACGCACAAGGAGTGGTGAGAATTCCACAGTAGACAAACCTGACTTCCCTTCTGTGCCACCTGCAGACGCCCCTCCACACTTTGCCCTCTGCTTTGTGGCCTGGGAGGCTCATTCAGTGAAGCCCCCACCCTCCGGTTTCTGGTGAGGGTGGGCAATGAGGAGGAGCTGTGGAGGTGGGGGAAGGGCATATAGGACCCAGGCTCCCTGACATGGGGGTGGGGCGGTTAGCACTGGCTGAGCTTCCTTGAGCTGAAGGTCAGGTGGCTTTCCCCTCAGGCTATCTTTCCTGCAAACATCCCCCCTCCAGGGGAAATGGCTCTTTTAATAAACAGTCTTCAAAGAAAGCAATTCTAGGTTTCCCTCTGTTTCCTGCTTGGGTCCTCCCTCAGCCTCCCGCCCTTATGGACCTTATGGAACTCAGCTTTTAGAGGAGAAAAGTGAAAATCAAGATAAATAAGATCCATTGCATGTCAATAGCATGCACTGTGGCCCAAACAAAGTCCTGGAGGGCAGCTCTGGCTGGTGGGGGCTTTGATCCTCTTTTTTAAAAAAAGATTTTATTTATTTGACAGAGAGATCACAAGTAGGCAGAGAGGCAGGCAGAGAGAGAGAGGGGGAAGCAGGCTCCCCGCTGAGCAGAGAGCCCGATGTGGGGCTCGATCCCAAGACCTTGAGATCACGACCCGAGCCTTGATCCCAAGACCCTGAGATCAGGGCCCTAGCCGAAGGCAGAGGCTTAACCCACTGAGCCACCCAGGTGCCCCTAGGGGGGGGCTTCGATCTTTAAAATGTGGCGAGAGGAGGCCTCAGCGAGGTGATGTCGGGTCTTAATCTTTCTCTTTGTTCCCCTAAAGGAAGCGTTGGCTGGGGAAAAGCAGGAAGTGCGGTCCGTGCAAAGGCCAGGAGGCTGGCAGGGCTGCCGGGAAATGAGCGGAAGCCAGGGTCGGGCAGGTACAGTGGATTTCCCACTTTCTTTCTGAAGCTGCTCGGTGTTGCAGTAGAAGGTTGCACCGTATAGGTTTTTACCTGGCCCTTGCTCACGCCCTGGGCGGCCCCCTCCTCACTCGCTGCTGGGCTGCTTCTGTCCGCTGTGAACATTAGGCTTCTCCCCGAGGCCATTGTTTCCGATGGTCAGTGTCTCCAAGCCCAGTGGGATCATATGATCCTATAAACCCGTCACGAGGAGTCCTCGGCTGGTTTATTGCAAGGCCTTTTTGAGCCATAGGTTAATATATTAATGAAGCCTGTGGCTGTAGCCCCGTGTTAGATGATGACCGTGAGTGATGGGAGGAACAACAGCGCCCTTCTCCCGCGCTGGCGATGGATGGCTCTGTCAGCCGAGCTCAGATATATGACAACCTTTTATTCCTCTGACGCCTGCACGGGGGTGTTTTCATTTCTACGCTATCACGAAAAAACTCCTCGCGACGATTCTGAGCGAAAAACACATTAAATCATCACGTTAATTGTATCGAAACGGCGCGCTGAGATTCTGTCGCTAATCCAGTTTAAACTTGGCGTCTGCAGTTCATCCAATATTTTATTTCCATTCAGGTCATATTAGTCAGTTGGGCAAAAGCGGCCGTATTTATTTATCTTATTGGTTTATTTTGGTCAAGTAGCAAATTATGACAGAAATATAATAATTCCTCTCTTGTTATATAGATCTCACAATTACGTAGGAACTTGACATTTGAGATGTGGTCTCAACGCGGTATAAATATTAACACTTCGACAATTGTCTCTTCTACTTTTCCAGAGGGGCTCCCGGTATTCTGGATTCTGGTTTTTTTCTCTGAATTCAGAATTTTCTCTGACTCCTGAATTTAGGTTTTCTTTGTGGCCTGACGTCCACGTGCAAACGGGTGCACAGAGTCCTACTGCCGGCAGAGGGCGGCTGGGGGCTGACGGGGGGCTGAGGGGGGCGGGGCGGGCCAGACTTCACACTGTGTGGTGGTGTGGGGGGGGCAGGGGCCCAGGCTCCGGAGCCCCAGGGTTTCCCCAGCGAGGGCCTGGCTTCAAAGGCCTGCGCTGCTCCCCTTCTAGCTTTCACGCCACTGAGGCCCGGCCCCTGCCCAGCGCTCGGTGTCGCTCCGGCTGCGGTGAAGAACATGTTTCTCCAGGGAAGGGCCTTCCAGGGTCAGGTTCATTAACCCAGCAAATTTTTCATTGTTCAAGCTCCTGCCCTGAGCTTTTCAGGTTCAGAAACTCCATTTCATCAGGACCTAGAGCCGATTGCGGGTGAGGGACACACCCAGGCTCTTTGTATTCTTATCGTGGCTGCTGGATGGAGGGCTGGAGGGCAAGGCCGGTCCCCCACTCCCGGGCTGGAGGGGACCCCTGACTGCCGTAGAGCCTTCCGATGAGAACGCACCTTCTCTCTTCCACAGCATGACGCCAGGGCCTCGGTCTCTGCGGAGCCGGGATCCCTGAAGGAGAGGTGAGACGGGAAGCAGGACCCCAGACAGAGGTGACCCCAGGGGTCAGGGACTCACGCTACCGGGCCCAACCACAATGTCAAGTCGGGGGTTCACGGAACCCCGACCTCGCAGAAGTCCGAGCGGGGGTGGGGTGACGGCCGCCTGCAGGGCCCAGAAACAGAGGGATGGAGACCACTCTGGCCTCCCCAGGATGCCCCCGAGGCTGCCCCTTGGAGGATGAGCCCCGAAATGGCCAAACCATAGTCTGAGGGGGCGAGCGGGGAGGCCCCATGAAGGAGGGAGTGCCGAGACCAAGTGTCTTCGTCCCAAGACCACGGGCTCCTGGGCTCCCAAGGGCAGGGCTGTCCCCCTGCCGCCGTCCACCCAGTGAGTGGGTGCTGGGCTTCAGGGCTGCCTCCCTGGTGTCCATTAGCCCCCTCTGTCTGCTTTCCCGGTCTCGCACTTACTGCAGGTCTGCGGCTGGGCTCCTGGAGCCCCCTCCCTTTCCATCTGATTTCGGTGGTTGTGGAGACACAGGGCGAATGGCAAAGGCGGTGCTCCTGCTTCCGCAGCAGACAAGGTCACGGGCCACTTTGCACGCAGAATGAGGCTTTCTGGACGTGTGCCCTGTGGAGCGATGTCTTCTCGGGTAACGTTTTTTTCTTAAATCACGACGGTGAGCAGAGGTAGTTGTCATTATACAAGTCACCTTGTAATCACTGAGGATAAATTTATGCATTTGCAGGTTTGGCTATTGCTAAATCAAGGGAAATATAAGCAAGCGGGATTTTCCCGTCCACACATCTCAGTGTTCATACATCCTAAATACTATGCAGTCGAGCAGTGGGTCTCAGGGATACAGGGCGAATGAGGCACGTCTCCGCGTGCTTGCCCCCAGCTTGGTGCGAGCTTGCCGTGTCCGGTTCAGTAAGCCTGGCTCTCCCGAGCAGGGCTCCGGGAGCGTAGACGCCGTAGGCCCCCGTTCTCCCTCTTCACAGGGAGCAGCCAAACCTGATTCCCTGTAGACGCTGTTCCTTTCCTCACTCTCACGTATCACGACCCGAATCATTTTTGTTTCGATCGTCCAAGATGATGTAGAGAACTCACGAGGAAAAGGCAGGCCTCTGGTATCTGCCGGTTTCCGATCTTCCTGTCACCCCCCTCGCTGGTGTCCCCAGCCCCTGCCTGCCTCATGGCCCTGACCTTCCGAGGATTTCCTGTGCGCCTTCTTCAAGAGCAGTTCTGCAAGGGACCGAGTGTTTCAGTTTTCCTTCTCAGAATGTCTCTATTTTCCCTTCGCTCCTCAGAGATAGTTTCACGAGGGAGGGAGAGTTTGTGGCTAATGCTCTTTTCTTCCAGGACCCGGAAAAACAACATGCTACTTCCTTCTGGCCTCTGTGGTTTTTGACGAGAAATCTGCTATCCTTCGAATTGGTGTTCCTTTATCTGTACTTTTCAATTTCCCTCTGCCTGCCTTCAAGACTTTTTTCTTGGTCTGCAGTTTCCAGAATTTTAATGTCAATGCATCTTCAATGAATTTCAGGGGATTTATCCTGTCTGAGGTAATCTAACTTCTTGAATCTGGAGGTTTATGCATTTTACCAAATTTCCCAAGTTTTCAGCCAGCGTTTCCTTGAATCCATATTCCCCTGTACTCTTCGTCCTTTTCCTTCTGGGGCTCTGAGGAAATGAATGTCGGATCTCTGATTATGGTCCCACAGTCCCTGAAACTCAGTGCACTTTTTTCTGTCATTTTCTATGTCTTGTTGAGGTGGTGTAAATTGCACTTCTCTGTCCTCAAGTTCACTGATTTCTCGTCTGTCCTTTCTATGGAGCCATGCAGCCTGTCCAGTGAGTTTTCTACTTTGGTTACCATATTTTTTCAGTTCTATAAGTTTCATTTTTTATTTACTACGATTACTTTTTAGGTAAAAACCACCCCACAGCATTCATTGTCCTCTGGTAATAACATAAGGGTAATCCAAACAGTGTGAACTAATTTTTTCACACTATCCTCCCAACAAAGGACACCCCAAAAAACAAACTACATGCCCTTCTCAAGAATTTCTCACTTCATTGATCATTTCTAGCTGGAGACTCTTTGGAGCCGAGTGTCGTCATGCCCGTTTAGCCTGATCTGAGCCCGTCATTTTCCTGGCTTTTGGGATAAATCTCTGAGGCTCGCATACTCGTCAGTGACCTAGCCCTCCTCCCGCCTGTTCATGTGCTCGCGACCCCACTCCTGGGGCCCGGGGCGACTCTGCGAGGATTGGAGGGTGAGGTTGATGGGCTGCACCATCACGTTCTGCACTTTCTGGCTCAGGCCATGATAGCCACGGTGGCCAAAGCCGACAGAGTCGCTGCCTGCTCTCTGCGCACCACCTCGGAAAGGAGCCTCCGGAATAAAGAACTGGGCACGGAAATCAGGATTTTCATTTTTTAAAATAATTTTTATTTCTTTGCCGAGGTTCCTAATTTTCATTTGTTTTTAGAGAATCCGTAATTACGCACTGGGGACATTTTTATTGATGTCTGCTTCAAAATCCTTGTCCGCTCATCCCAATACCTGGTCTGATTTTGCTGTCGGCACCGGTCGTCTCTTCCCATCTGTTGTGACGTTTCTCGTTCTGGGCGTGACAGGGAATCTCCCGCAGCCTCAGACTTTTCGGCTCTTGGAGCGGGGACTCTGGCGGAGGCGCGAAGCCCTTATCTTGGCACGCAGGTGGTCTGTGTAGGTTCGGCGCATACTTTTGGGAGCCGGGGTTCTGAGAAGAGTCGGACGTTCAGAGGCTTTGAGGTGCCGGTTTGCTCTGCTTTTATCTGGTGCCGCTGGGGCTCCCGCTGCTTCAGTGCCACCTGAAGGGCAGAGGGACCTTCCTCAGGCCAAGCTGCCTGGTGCTTCAGGAGGTCAGGAATGCCTTTGGGTCCTCCCTGCTCGAGCCCCAGGGTGCCCCGTTTCTCTAGGTGCGGGAGGGCCTGTGTCCCCTGGTCAGTTCTTGTCGGTGGGTCAGCCCTGTGCTCGTGCAGGCGGGCAGACCGCCTGCTGGGTGTGGGGGAGAGGGGAGCCCTCCTGGGCCCCCTTCTGTTGAGGGCGGTGGGGCAGGGGACGCCTGGCTGGGGCCGGGGCTTGGAAGTTGTCCTGTTGCTGCAGTTCCGCGGGTGCACGCTCCCCTTGCCACCTTTCAGGGTCCCCCTTGGCGTCTCTCGCCACCTAGTCTGCTCTACCACGAGAGCCCATTTTAATTCTCTGTCCAGCACTTATCAGTCATTACCTAATGTTTTAATCCATTAATTGAAACGATAAACGTGTACGCATAGGACAGCTGAGACCTGTAAGCCTCGTCCTGTATTTCTTTATAAACCTGATTCGGGCACGTGCTCTCACTTCCCAGGATAGTGCCAAGCGCAGAGCACGTCGTACTGGCGACCTGAAGGAGTGAAGCCGAAGACAAGAAGGACGTGACTGTGAGGGTCTTCGTCACCCAAGCACGGTCCCCGCCCTGCGTAGCGCAGGAGACCGGCACCAACGTCCCAGGATGGGGTAGGCAAGTGTCGACGTTGCCCACAGTGTGGCCGGAGTCTCCTCTTGCCGGCAATCGTTAGCAGGTGAAGAAGGTCCATTTTGACGCTGTAAATGCGAGGAGGAGAGTTAGGGCTGGGTGTGTCTTTGAGATCCGTGCGTGCCCCTGCCTGGAGGAGCTAATGAGGGTGGGTTAGGGCACGCCGCGGGGAGCCATGTTTACGTTGGTGGCGGCTGCATCCTGTTGGACCCCTCGGGGTTCGGGGAAGCAGAAACAAGCTCTTTGCCATGTCCCCGTGGCTCTCCTGTCCCTGCCCCTGGACTGACGACCTGGCTGAGCAGTAACCTATCATGAGAGCTACTAATCTGATGATTTTCTTGATATGCTTTTGGGAAGAGGAAAGCGAAGTTGAATAAACCTTTGCCAGCTAACGGGGACCTCTGTACCTCCTTCGGTGTGTCCTTGAACAATACCGAATTCCTGTTTTAGTGTTGTGCCTCGCACAAGCTTTTTTATTTTTGCCAATGAGACAGAAAAAGAAGATTGGGATTTTTACAATGTTAGACATTATGCTTTTTTTTTTTTAAAGATTTCATTTATTTATTTGACAGGGAGAGATCACAAATAGGCAGCGAGGCAGGCAGAGAGAGAGGGGGAAGCAGGGTCCCCATCGAGCAGAGAACCCGATGCGGGGCTTGATCCCAGGACCCTGAGATCATGACCTGAAGGCAGAGGTTCAACCCACCGAGCCCCCCAGGCGCCCCTAGATATTATGCTTTATAAGCCAACCGGTCTAATTATTTATAGGGATCAAGGATCTATCTCCCTGCCACATGCCGGTCTACTATTTAATATTATAACATGCCTAAGAGGGATTCACCCCATTCAAATTTAATTAAAAGAGAACAGTCGTGATTTCAGAATAAAGCTTATCCTGTCTACTTTTGAAAATTAATCTGATTTATTTCCACTTGGATTTCTAATGCTTCTGAAGCAAACCTTTCAGAAAAAGAATAGTGTATGGTTCCTTTTCAATGATCTAACCGCAGGAAGTGATTGAGCGGCTTTCACAAATAATTCTTCATTTAATGCCGCATGTTTATTTGCATGCTTTTTCTTATAAATATTCTTCAAGTAACAGGTTAAATCCCACTCCCAGCCATAGGCCAGGAACTCAGCAAGACAGATGTGACTGTAAGAACTGAGTGTGTAGCCCGAGAGGAACTGAGCCTCCTCACTTACATTACTAAAGGCTGCTGACTCAGGAGCTTGGGCATTAGAGCGGGTTATGAAGATAAATTGTAGCATCCCAGTTCCCTGGGATCACACGCACACACACACACGTGCACACACACACACACACACGCACACACACTTACCCAGAGGCAGCAGGCTGGGTAAGTTTTGATCTCAGGCTTTAACTTTTAAAACAACCAAATGAGCAAATGAAACCCTACATTAAAAAAAAATGTTTATGTATTTAAGAGAGAGAGTGAGCAGGGGGAAAGGGCAGAGGGGGAGGGAGAGAGAGAGAGAACCTCAAGCAGACTCCCCACTGAGTGTGGAGCCTGACACAGGGCTCGATCCCACCACCTTGAGATCATGACCTGAGCCGAACTCAGGAGTCAGACCCTAACTGACGGAGCCCCCCGGGCGCCTCATCAAACCCCATATTGTAATGATACAGTGAGAGGACGGAAAGTGAAGAGAGTATCGACTGCCCAGTGAATGGAGACAGTGCGGACGCCTTGTATCATGTAGCCCAAACACTCCCTCTATCCTCAATTTTCTGCATTGCAACCGTGACACTCTGGTCTCTGGACAATGTAACACAATATACTATGGACAACGTCATGTAACACAACACATGGGGTAACAAAGTCAGAGGACACGAACCACTGCAGTATCCCCAGCCAGACCCCTGCTTCCTGCCCTCCCCAGGCTCCCCCCGGACGGACCGAGCCTACGCAGGAGCGCAGCCCGGCATCGGGCAGCGGACTTCCGCTGCCGCCGCCAGCAAAGTCTTCACGTTGGAAACATCACAACAACAAAACAACTTCAGGCTGCATCGTAGAGCTGTACAATTTCGATAATGTGAGTAATAAACCTTAGAGGCAGGCAAACCAATGAGTACAAAAATGTTTTTCCAGATCAGCAGTTTTCACGGTGCCCACAATAAACATTTATCAAGACAGCCAACGAAAATGAAAACACCTACGTCTCCTTAGAATACCAAAGCATATTCTGGGAGCATCTGAATTCATAAATTGTGGGATGAATGTTTTGCACAGGCTGGCCTAATATAATTCACACAGATATTATTTCTTGCCCTAAGAGCACTCTCTGGCACTGTGCATTATAGGAATGTCAGGCTGGATTTATATGAAGGAGGATTTCTGTTGGAGGCATTATTGATGGCAAATGGAAGATTCACCAGACATTGGAAATCGGAAGTATTTCTGAAAAACCCCTTTTTCACTTGAAAGGGCTATAAATCTAAAAATAATTTTGAATTCACAAGCAATCCTTTTATGCAATAAGTTGATAGCAAATATATTACTGAAGAGACACATAATTACCTTAAAATCTACCACGGTTAGAAATGTATCGAAGCTCTTAAATTATAATTTAATTTTATGATAGTAAAACATATAACAAATATTTTTACCGTTATTTTTTTTTTTAGTTTCCCTTCTATCCTTACATATATAAAGGCAAAGTAGAGCTATTTATAAACTAGTCTCCCACGCTGTCCCAGGAAGCTCCAAAATTTTCTAATTATATAGAATGTTGATTTTGATGAGCAAGAGAGGGAAATTTTGTCATGCCTCAGTCTCTGGAACCAGCATCCTGCACTCCCTGATGCAGCCTCCCTTCAGCAAGGAGGTCTGTGGACTGAAGGACACCAGGAGCTAGTCTCTGGATCCAGGCTTTCTAGCTGTGTTTCAGAATTTTAACTTTGGGGGGGCGCGTGGGTGGCTCAGCCAGTGAAGCATCTGCCTTGGGCTCAGGTCGTGATCTCAGGGTCCTGGGATTGAGCCCCGCATCAGGCTCTCTGCACTGCTTCTCCCTCTCCCTCTACCCCTCCCCCTGCTCCTGCTCTCTCTCTGTCGATGTCTATCCGTAACTGTGTATTTACCTGCATCCATAACCAAAGCGTGTCAATGACTGTCACCCCGTTTATGATCTCCAGCTCCAGAGCCGCAGCACAGCTCCGTCGGTCTCCCCTACAACCGCGTCTATATCCACATGTCTGTGCTCCCCCCGCTCCCTCCCTCTCTGCTGGCGTGGCCGTGGGGCGCGTCACAGAGGGCTCTGGGCTTGGGACAGAGGCCAGGAACTCAGAGCTGCCTCTACCGCCCATTCGCTGCGCCCGCCTGGGGGTGCTGGTCACCTCCTTATAATCCAGATCCCTTGTCTGTTGAAAAGGGATGATAACCTAGTTTACGTTGGGGGTTACTGTGAGTTTAAATACTGAGTAACATGTGCTTTGTGGGCTACCAAATACTGCATATGAGCAGAAAGTTCTTCGTGCTGGGCTGTTCGGGCCCAGCTGGGGAGACCTGTTCCCCAGGAAGCGTGCGGTCGGCTTGGCTGGGCCCCCAGTGGGAGAGCCCTGGACGGAGGGGGGCGTGCGGCCAGCAGGACAGAGGGAGGGGCTGCAGGATCTGTGCTGGGACAAGACTGCGCTGAGGACCGTGTGCTGAGCATGGACCCCTCCCAGCCTCAGCTTTCTTTATAAGACATCGCCCTAAGATTGGGGCTAAGTCCACAATGAAGGAAAAATGAAGAGTAAAGATCAGCAGGATAAAGAGCGCATCCTCTTTGGTCTGACTTGTGATGGGCTCCGGGCTCCAAGCCTGGGAGCCCTGGGGACAGGAGAGAGAGACTCGCCCGCCCCGGGAGGCGGAAGGCTGCAAGTCTCCAGCGGCCACACGTGGCAAGTGGCTCACACAGCAGGACTGCCCCCTAGCTCTGCTCCCAGAGCCGCCTGGCTGCCTCCTCCAAGGCCCCTCTCGGAGAAGACTTGGGAGAAGACGGTGGCAGGCAGGTGGGAGCGGGGCTGGCCAGGCCAGGGGCAGGTGGGGGAGTGCGAGGCTGCAGCCAGGAGCCAGCCTCTGTCCTGGACGGATGCCAGCCTCCCGGGGCAAGCCCAGGCGCGCGTGCTCCTAGCACACCAACGGTAAAGCTGATAAAGCCTTTCCACCAGCAGATCTTCCAGCCAAGGGCTGGAGTGTGTGGTTCCTGCGGTGAAGGTCCAAGTGTCCAGCTTGGAGGGCACTGGGCCTCATTTGAAGATTTCTGGAAGAGGCCGGGGAGAGGGCAGCACCGCCAGGCGAGGAGGGACCAGCCTGGCCCTCGCTCGGAGAGCGGACCCTAGCGCACGGCAGACGTACACACAGACACGCAATCAGTGACGGCGAGGACTCGGGTCGCGCTCCACATCGCGTTACACCACCAAGCAGCGCGGGGTCTTGGGCTGCTGTTTTGTTTGTGTGGTGTCCTAATGTTTTATGGCCGAAGAAACCTTCCCAGGAGGCAAGCGCGTGAATGCCCAAGACCTGTGCCGATGGAGTAATGCTTCCGTGTCTCCTCGCTGTGGCGTCTCACACAGCCTAACGTGTCCCCAGACAGCTGGGCTGGTCCCGGGCGTGGGTGCTCATGACCCACTGACCCGCCGGCTCGTCACTGAAGGCGCGCTCTGTGACAGCGCGTCGGGAGTCCCCAGGCATTCTGCATCCTGCTGCTAGCGTTCATGTCGGGCTCCATTAGCATTTTCTAACGCCGCTGGAATAGGCAAGGGAAAGTCCCGAAAGTCCTGACCCCTCCCTCCTAGGCACGGCTGACTTCATTTACCCTCAGTGGGCCTGTCTCGGGGGGCGGCTGCTCCGGGGAGGCCTGGCGGAGGTCTGCGTTCCCCTGGGTGAGTTCGCCAAGGTCCCTACACACAGTCTCCCTCCCCAGGCCTGATGGCCAGTGAAGACTCCATATGCGACCCATTCCCTTCCCAGCCAGCTCGGGCTCTGTCCCCACCGGGTGCCCCTGGGAGCCCTCTGCTGCCATGGGCCTGGGCCCCGGGCAGCCTTTTCCGAAGGCACCTGGGCTGCCTTGGCTTCGTCTGGAGCAAACCGGGGGAAATGCTCTCCGGTGGCACGCTTGGCCCCAAGACTCCCAGAAGCGCGCAAAAATATGTGTCCAAGGGATATACGGCATGGCATTGTTTCGACAAGACTAGAAAATAGAAAACAGAACAATCTGAATGTCTATCCGCATAAGACTAGATGAATAAACGTCAAAAGTCCTAGTCAGTGGAGGATTATGGAGGCGGCGGGAAGGATGAAACAGTTGTACGCAGCGATGGGGTGCGGTGGGCACGATCTATTGACGAATAGACCCGGACTGTGTAATAGACACCTCTCCGTGTGTCGGAGCAGTGGCCAGAGTTCCTCACCCGTGGCTGCCCCCGGAGAGCAGGTCTGAGGGAGAGGGGAGAAGGGCTCACTTCTTAACTATACGGTCCTCATCGTTTTCTTCCTTTCCCCTAGACAGAAGAATTAAAAAGTATGAGGTCAGCCTCCCTTTTCCCGAACACTTAACTCCCTCCTCGAGAGCGTCTCCGGCTCGCCCGGCCGGCCGAGGGTATTTTCCCAGAGGGTCTCTGCGTCTTGGCTTTGGGCCCCAGCAGTGAGATACTCACACCGACAGGCAGTCACGACAAAACCGTGGCTGCGACGAGTCCGAGAACACGCCCTGTCCTTCGGAGTCCTCCCCGACCGGTCTCAGTGTGTCCCGTCTCCTCCTCGTTCTCCTGCTCTGTTGGCCCAGGCTGTCATCCCTGCTGCCATTCTGCTCCCTGCCCCCTGCCGCACACCCCGGTGAGACAGCACGCCTCCTCTAGAGTTGTATCTGAACCAGAGGTCAGGCATTTTTGTGTGGGTTCTGCAAGGGGAAGCCTTTAAAGATGTCTGTACACGTGTCTTCTCTTGGAATTTCCTGGGTCCCCCCTTCCTGTGGCATCTGGTGCATTACTGTGGACAGGGTGAGGGGACCCCGTGCTGCCCCCAGCTGCTGCCGGCACGCTAGCCGAACAAGGCCAAGTTCTCCCCACGCCTGAATTCCTCACGTCCCTCTTCTCCTCTCCTCTGCAAGTGGCCTTAGTCCTCTCTTTATTCATGCTTCAGTGGGAGTCAGCAGGGCAGGTGAAAACCATGTGACTCACCTCAGACAGAATCCTGTCAAAATCAGAAGGGGTGCCGGGGGGAGCTCAGTGGGTTAAGCCTCTGACTTCAGCTTAGGTCATGATCTCAGGGTCCTGGGATCGAGCCCCGCATCGGGCTCTCTGCTCAGTGGGGAGCCTGCTTCCCCCCTCTCTCTGCCTGCCCCTCTGCCTACTTGTGCTCTCTCTCCTCTCTGTCAAATAAATGAATAAAATCTTAAAAAAAAAATGACACCAAGGGTTGAAGGGCAAGTTGAGGAGGGGATGCTCTTTCCATCTGCGGACTTAGGTTTCCCGTGATTCCCTGTAACCCCCCACCCCCACCAACGCCAGGTCCACATCCCTTCGTTCCCTTTGGCTGGTTCTTCTAAGTTCCAACTCTTGGATGCTATAGTCACGAAACATCTTGGCAAATTGGAGCTCCTCTCTTCCATTTGAAGCATCCTTTTCGTCTTTAATCCCCTGTGTAGGAGTTACAAGTTTACCATGAATTTCCTTAAAATTTGTGACTATTTCATGGATACGTAGCCTGATATGTAAATGTCAGCATAATCCATGCTGAGGTCCTGGTATTTCAGATAATGACGACGATGACAGCTAACTTCTGCTCTTCGTGGACATGGCATTTTATCCCAGTGACCATGCCAGGGAAGCCTCTTCATTATTCCCAGGTTATTTACAGATGAGAAAACAGAGGCACAAAGCAGACCAGTAACTTGCCCAAAACCATACAGCTAAGAAGCGGTAAAGCTAGCATTCCAACCCAGTACCTGGATGTCGGAGACTGTTCATAAGCACTTTCTCATCTCATTTTCAAAGGAGCAGTTCATCAACTGATGTTGGCAAATTCTGGCCCGCATTGAACACAATAGCTGGAGAGCAGGGCCAAGGGCACCACTGGGCAGAGGGGGCAGTTAGATGTTGGAGGCTGGTGCCAAGCTAGAGCTTAGCCCTGCCTAGAAATGATGTGCCTTTCCCCATCCATCCTGCCTGCCCCTGGGGGCTCTGTCCACCTCTCCCTGTCCCCCCGGGGCTCTGTCCACCCCTGGCTGCACCCCTACTATGTCTCCCCCTGCTAGTACCCTAGTGACTGTCCACCTCCCCCCTCCCCTGCCAGCACCCTATGACTGCGTCCGCCCCGTCTGCCCTCTAGTGATTGTGTCCACTCCTGAGAGCACACCTGGTGACGATGGCCCCTCCTGCCTGCCCCCTGGTGACTATGCCATACTTTCCCTCTCCCAGGACCTCAAACACTACATTCTTCCCTCTGGAGGAGGATCTTGCTGTTTATTTCCCAGAGAAGAGCAGACGGTCAGAAGAGAACTTAAACATGCTCCCTGTTGGGGCTGAATTGTGTCCATCAAAATTCACATGTGGACATCCTGATCCCGGGATCTCAGAATGTGACTCTAATTGGGATGGGGTCTTCAAAGAGGTGATTAAGTTGGGGCTCGTGGGTGGCTCAGTTGGTTAAGCATCCGACTCTTGATTTTGGTTCAGGTCACGATCTGAGGGTTGTGAGATTGAGCCTCATGTTGGGCTCCGTGTTGGGCGTGGAACCTGCTTGGGATTCTCTTCTCTCTCTCCCTCTCCTGCTCCTCCTACTCCTGCTCGCTCGCTCTCTCTCTAAAAAATCCCAACAAAACAAAACAAAACGAAAAACCCACAGAGGTGATTAAGTAAACGAGGTCCTATGGGAGGGCGCTAGTTCAATGTGACCGGTGTCCTTATAAGAAGAGGAGATGAGACACAGACACACAGAGGGATGACACGGAGAAGACCACTGTCCACATGCCACGGAGAGAGCCTCGGAAAGAGCCAGGCCCTTCAGGCCAGACTTCCAGCCTCCAGAGCTGTGAGAAATCAAGATTCTGTTCATCTGCCCAGTCTGGGCTACTCTGTTAGGGCAGCCCCACAACTCCCAATAAACTCCCCAACGTCTATCCCCTCTCTGCACCTGGACCCATGTTTGCCGCCTCCTCTGCGACAGGGGAACAATGACTTTGTTTTGCCCTTTTAGAAAACCAACAAATATACAAGCCACTGGTGGGTTCCGATCAATGTGACGTAAAGGATGTTTCTACACTTTATTATTTTTTAAATTTTATTTATTTACTTGACAGAGAGAGACACAGTGAGAGAGGGAACACAAGCAGGGGCAGAGGGAGAGGGAGAGGGAGAAGCAGGCTTCCCGTTAAGCAGGAAGCCTGATGTGGGGCTCGATCCCAGGACCGTGGGATCATGACCTGAGCTGAAGATAGACGCCTAATGACTGACAGGTTCCCATAATGGATATTTCTAAACCCAGCTGCACTTTCATGGGGTTAGAACTGTTTTCCTGAGAAAAATCCTATTTTCCCTGTGGGAGCCCTCGACCTCTTCAGACATGTGGGGTGATCAGCCATCAGGCGAGTGTCTCATTCTCCTCAATTTCCCTCAAAGGACACCAACTTTGACCAGCGGGCTGTTTGACATTAGCCCCCAATATGGAAAATCTTCACTTAGTTGTTTTTCAAAACTTTGGCATCTCCCGTGGTATACTATAGCTAATGGTTGCTCTACAAGGAGGAGGAGAAAGGGCCCTGATTTGTATCGTTTGCTGATTCCCGCAGTGTAAATGCTCCCACTATGGCTGATTCCAGCTGCCAAAGCGAGGTCGTTGAAGGGAGAGTAGCACACTGCTGCACATTTAAGTCACTTTAGGAACACAGCTGAGAGGAAAGTATAATAAAATAATTAAGACCTGATGGATTTTGAATATTTGCTACTTTTTAAAAATATAATTTCTTAAAAAAGATTTTATTTATTTATTTGTCAGAGAGGGAGAGAGAGAGAGACCAAGTGAACAAGCCCAAAGCTGGGGGAGAAGCAAGCTCCCCGCCGAGCAGGGAACCCCATGCGGGACTCAATCCCAGGACCCTGGGATCATGACACAGGGTGTTTGAGAGCTGGGCTCTAGGCCTTAAAGAGCATATACATTGACTATCAATAGATACAAGGACATGTGTGCTAAGGTCAAATGAATGGCAAGGAATATAACCTCTGTAAGGTTTCTGCTTTACCCTTAGATTGTAAGCTCTGTAAAAGCAGAGACTGAACCAGTTTTCTTCCTTTTTCCTCCTTTCCTTTCCCTTCCTTTCCCTTCCTTTCCCTTCCTCCCCTCTCCTCCCCCTCCCCTCCCCCTCCCTCCTTCCTCCCTTCCTCCCTTCCTCCCTTCCTTCCTTCCTTCCTTCCTTCCTTCCTAGGCTTTATTTACTCAAGAGAGAAAGAGCACAAGTGGGGGGGAGTGACGAGAAGGAGAAGCAGACTCCCCACTGAGCAGGGATCCAATGCGGAACTTGATCCCAGGACCCCGAGATCATGACCTGAGTCGAAGTCAGATGCTTAACTGACTGAGCCATCCAGGCGCCCCAGCAGTCTTTCCATTATGTCCCCACAGTTTTGGATGAATGTGTGAATGAAGAGCCCGGAATCATCAGGAAAGACTTTGTGGAGAAGAAACGTCTTATTTATTTAATTTAAATTCAATTAATTAACATATAGTGTATTATTAGTTTCTGGGGTAGAGGTCAATGATTCATCAGTTGCATATAACATCCAGCGCTCATTTCATCACATGCCCTCCTTAATGCCCATCACCCAGTTACCCCATCCCCCTACCCACCTCCCCTCCAACAATCTTCAGTTTGTTCCCTGGAGTTAAGAGTCTCATGGGTTGTGTCCCTCTCCGATTTCATCTTATTTTATTTTTCCCTCCCTTGTCCTATGATCATCTGTTTTGTTTCTTAAATTCCACATGTGGGTGAAATCATATGGTAATTGTCTTTCTCTGGTTGACTTTTTTTTTTTTTAAGATTTTATTAATTTATTTGAGAGAGAGAGAGAGAGATATCACAAGTAGGCAGAGAGGCAGGCAGAGAGAGAGGAGGAAGCAGGCTCCCCGCTGAGCAGAGAGCCTGACGCAGGGCTCGATCCCAGGACCCTGAGATCGTGACCTGAGCTGAAGGCAGAGGCTTAGGCCACTGAGCCCCCCAGGTGCCCGGTAGACTTATTTTGCTCAGCATAATACCTTCTAGCTCCATCTCTGTTGTTGCAAATGGTAAGATTTCATTCTTTCTGATGGTTGAGTACTATTCCATTGAATATATCACATCTTCTTTATCCATTCATCTGCTCATGGACGTCTGGGCTCTTTCCATAGTTTGGCTATTGTGGACATTGCTGCTATAAACATTGGGGTGCAGGTTCTCCTTTGGATCACTAAGTTTGTATCTGTTGCATAAATACCCAATAGTGCCATTGCTGGGTCAGAGGGTAGCTCTATTTTCAACTTTTTGAGGAACCTCCATACTGTTTTCTAGAGTGGCTGCACCAGCTTGCATTCCCACCAGCAGTGTAAGAGGCTTCCCTTTTCTGGGAAGGAAGGTCTTGGTGTGAATGCTGAAGGGAGTTAGCTCTCACTCTGAATAGTAGGGAAGAGGATATGGAATAGGTAAAGGGGTTGGGCCTTGGCCTTGGGGATTGGAGAGAGGAGGAAGCCAGGCTGTAGCCAAGAGCTCTTCAGGGAATGAAGCGGGGAGGATGTCTGGAAGGATGGGGTGGGGCCCCAAAGTCAAGCTCTTGAATGCCAAGTTAAGGAGTTTAATTTTATCCTACAGTTAGTGAGAATAACTGCATTGCAGTCATTGAGCAGGGGAGAAAAAATGTGTTATGGGAATTATATTTTAGAGGGATGCGGAAAAGAGTGTGTCAGACAGGAGCCAGAGAAAACCGGGATCCCTCTCTATTTGGTGGGGCTTATTCATACAGTAGCAGTGGGAGGATGCCCAAGGCTGGTAAGAAGGGACAAACCCTGATGCACAAGCGCTTTTCAAAGTAGCTTCATATTTTCTACTGTTCTTTTGGCCAAAGCAAGTCACCTGTTTGGTCCCTGCTGGAAGGAGGGGCAATGCCACAGGCAAACAGAATGTATAGAGAGGGGTAAGCTTCTGGCCATTTTTGAAGCCTCCTACCCTGGGCTAAGGGCTAAAGAAAACAAAGTATTAGATGATTGGAGGTGGGGTTAGAAAGAGCAGAAATACATGCATCTTTCCTGAACACATCTAAATACCATACATCTTAAAATCGGATCTGCTTACTAATCTGGAGAGATTAACCTAGAAATTATGCAGATCATTTCGGACATGGATTTAACCCAGATCTCAGAATCTGGGTGTCTAGGTAAAGACTCAGATACTTTGTCTTTCCATGGTTCTTTTGGCCTCTGAGACACTTTAAAAATAAAAGTGAACGTTGCATTTAAGCAGTTGGAAGCATTCCTGGTTTCTTATCAGCCCGTGGCAGCAGGGGCATGCCCTCGGAACAGGCGTCCCGGTCCGAGCCCTCCCACTACCAATTCACAGCCTACTGCGTGGCAGGCACAGTACATGGGGTTGACACGCTTTTTTGAGTCATGAAAAAATTTTTAATTCAAAATTGCAAAAAATATTGAAAAATCTAAATGTACACGCATCATTAAAATAATTTGATAGCAATTTCTAGATTTTACTTCCTTAGAATTCTCAGTTAGATGCCCCCCCCCAATCACACAGCCAATAGCAATTTAAATGAGTTCTTTACAGTCAAAAAAATCCAAAAATAAAATGAGAGATGTTCCTTCTAACTCAGTTTCAGGGCGAAAATCCAAACAAGATACTGAAGGTACAATGGGGATGAGCGACTGTGTCTGGTATGTTTGGAGGTCCCCAATATAAACGTCTGCTGAGGGTCTCCAGGGGGTCGCAGACACCTCGGGGACAGGGAGGGCGATCCGCCGAGCTGGCCAGGGCCTCACAGTCGGGGAGGTCTACGTTCTCCAGGCGGGAAACCCGTTATCAGAGCCGCAGAAGCCAGGTTTCCAGGGGGTCCTTCCTGGCCTTTGACCTGCTTTGGCGGAGCGCGAGCTTCCGTGGGAGACCTCCTGCCTGCCTGCAGGCCGTGCGCGGCCACGACGATTCCCTCCTGCCGGGAACAACTGCCCCGAGATGTGGCCGGCCGCCCCTTACTCCTAAGCGAGGAAGAACCTGCTCCCGCCAACCGACCAGCGTCGCGTGCCCAACCGGCTGGGTACTAGACCGACAGCCCCGCTCCGGCCTCCGCTTCCTCGGGGCGCGGCCCCGCCTCCCCGTCCAGTAAGCCACGCCCCTCGGCGGCTCCCGTTCGCAGACGCCGCGGCGCGCGCCTCTGACGCAAGGCGCCTTCTTCTGACGTCAGGTCCCGCCCCGGCCCCGCCCCGCGCCCGCCCTCCGCAGCTTGAGCGGCTTTGCCTGAGGCGGCGGCTGGGGCGGCAGCTGAGGCGGCTGAGGTGACGGGGGTCGCGGTCGCGGACGGTGCGGACGGCGGCCCGCTGTCAGTCTGCGTCCGTCCCGGACCGGCGGGCGATGGTGCGGCGGAGCGCGCGGACGCGGGCGGCGCGGCGGCGGGCATGAGGGAGGATGGAAGGGCAGGACGAGGTGTCGGCGCGGGAGCAGCACTTCCACAGCCAAGTGCGGGAGTCCACGGTGAGCCGGCCCGCGCCCCGCCCCGCGCCCCTGCGGTCGTGCAGCCCGCCGTCCCCCGACCCCGGGCCGCGCGCCTCCGCCCTCCTCGCGCCCCGCGCTCCCGGGCCCCGCGCCCCCCGCCCTCCGTGCCCGGTGTCCCCGCCCCTCCTGCCCCGCGCCCCCCGCCCTCGGCGCCCGGTGTCCCCGCCCCTCCTGCCCCGCGCCCCGCGCCCT
>CM052806.1:91095401-91120387 GCA_028533885.1 Nasua narica | reverse complement strand
CCCCCCCGCCCTCGGTGCCCGGTGTCCCCTGCCCCGCGCCCCCCGCCCTCGGTGCCCGGTGTCCCCGCCCCTCCTGCCCCGCTGCCTTCGCGCCCCCGGCGCCGGAGCTCAGGTGGGCGCAGCGCGGTGGTGACCTCCCCTCCGGGAGCGCGGCGCAGCACCTGCGCGGTGGGCTCGGCGCTCTTCTCCGAGCGGGGGGCGGACGCCGGCCCGGCGGACCCCGGTGCGTGCGGTGCCTGGTGGCGGCCGGAGAGCCAGCGTCCGCAGCCAGCTCTCCCGCCCGGCTGGCGTCAGCTCAGAACCCTGCGGGTTTGCGTGGGAAGCCCGGCGATGCTCGGGGTCGCTCCTTCTGGAAGCCGTCGTGCGGGGCCGCCCTGTTGGTCTCTGCTGCCCGGCCTCGGGCGCCGGCTGTGTTCACCTTCCCTCCTGCGCTGTGCGCCGTGCGCGCGCGCCTGTGTGTCTCTAGCCGCGCCGCGGACCCGTGTTGTGTGTGTGTGTGTGTGTGTGTGTGTGTGTGTATACGTCCCCTCTCTGACGGCTGTGTGTGTGTACACGTCCCCTCTTCTAACCAACGGCTGTGAGTGTGTGTGTGCGTACACACGTCCCCTCTCTGACGGCTGTGTGTGTGTGTGTATGAATACACGTCCCCTCTCTAACCAATGGCTGTGTGTGTGTGTGTGTGTGTGTGTACACGTCCCCTCTCTAACCAACGGCTGTGTGTGTGTGTGTGTATACGTCCCCTCTTCTAACGGATGGCTGTGTGTGTTTGTGTCTGTGTCTGTACATGTCCCCTTTCTAACCAACGGCTGTGAGTGTGTGTGTGCGTACACATGTCCCCTCTCTGACGGCTGTGTGTGTGTACACGTCCCCTCTTCTAACCGACGGCTGTGTGTGTGTGTGTGTGTATACATGTCCCCTCTCTGACAGCTGTGTGTGTGTGTATGTATACACGTCCCCTCTCTGACGGCTGTGTGTGTGTACATGTCCCCTCTACTAACCGAAGGCTGTGTGTGTGTGTGTCTGTGTCTGTACATGTCCCCTCTCTAACCAACGGCTGTGTGTGTGTGTGTGTGTACACATCCCCTCTTCTAACTGACGGCTGTGTGTGTGTGTGTACACATGTCCCCTCTCTGACGGCTGTGTGTGTGTACACGTCCCCTCTTCTGACTGACGGTTGTGTGTGTGTGTGTGTGTCTACATGTCCCCTCTCTGACGGCTGTGTGTGTGTGTGTATGAATACACGTCCCCTCTCTAACTGACGGCTGTGTGTGTGTGTGTGTGTGTACACATGTCCCCTCTTCTAGCCGACCGCTGTGTGTGTGTGTACACATCCCCTCTAACCGATGGCTGTGTGTGTGTGTGTGCGTGTGCGTGTACGTCCCCTCTCTGACGACCGAGTGTGTGTACACGTCTGCTCTCTAACCGACGGCTGTGTGTGTTTACACGTCCCCTATTCTAACCGACGGCTGTGTGTGTGTGTGTGTGTGTGTGTGCGCGCGCGCGCGTGTCTGCGTGCACGTCCCCTCTCTAACCGATGGCTCCCACATTCAGCCCGGCGTTCAGCCGCAACCCTGGGGGAGCCGGTGAAAAAGTACGGCTGTAGAATTGCTTCATTTGTGTCGTTCTTGATCTTGGAGACTGAGACTTGCTTTGCCTGGGCCCAGATTGGAGTGGAGAGCATTCGGAATGCTGTGGTCATGTGACGGCAGAGCAACTTCAGTAGTGCCCGGGGTTGGGGTACATACAGCGTGACCGTCTCGTGGTCTGGTGCACGTCTGTTTGCAATCTGGCAGGACTGTGCCTCGACCCAAGATGGCTCATGCCAGGGGACACTCCCACAGCTCTGTGCGCGAGGCTCCTCTTTACCAACACTCAGCATGTTCTGTCCTCTCTTCATTTAAGCCATTGTAGTAAGCGTCTCATCATATTTATTGCACAAAAAATTGTATATGTACTTCCCTGATGATTAATGAACTTGAGTACCTTTTCTTATATTTACAGTTATTTGGAACTCTTTTGTGAAGCGTATTCGAGTCTTTTTTTTTTTAAAGATTTTATTTATTTGACAGAGAGAGAGATCACAAGTAGGCAGAGAGGCAGGCAGAGAGAGAGGGGGAAGCAGGCTCCCCGCTGAGCAGAGATTCCCATGCGGGGCTGGATCCCAGGACCCTGAGATCATGACCTGAGCTGAAGGCAGAAGCTTTAACCCACTGAGGCACCCAGGCGCCCCGCATCTTCGTCTTTCCCCCATTTTTAAATTAGTCCTTTAATCTCTGAAATCCTGATTTGCAAGTTTTCTTTATGTTTTCCGAATATGGTACTTTGGTCAGATATATGTATTGCAATTTTCCCCCCATTTTGTGGATGCTTTAACACTCAATTATATATCTTCTGATGAGAAATTCTTAATTTTCATTTACTTCACTTTAACAGAAATTGTTTTATGGTCAGTACTTTCTATGTCTTGGTTAAGAAATCTTTGCCTACTCCAAAGTTATGAAGATATTCTCTGTGTTTTCTCTAAATGCTTTATTGATTTACTCTTCCCATTTAGAGCTGCTGTTCCTCTGGAATTTATTTTTTGTGTATGTTTTGAGGTAGGAGTCTTTATTTTTTTTTTCCACCTGCATGTCCAGTCGCTTTAGCACCATTTATGACCTTTGTCATGACGTAGGTAACTTTAATTGTGGGGCTTAATTTTGTAATCCATGATGTTCCATTGATCTATTTGTTTTTTGCCTTACTTTTTATTTAATTAGGTAGTCTGTCATTTGGATTGAGGGAGGGACTTACGTTGTAGTACCCAGGAGCTTTATTACCTTTGCTACACTGGAAACAACCTAGCTTTGGTGCTAATTTTAAAGTTCCTTAGTTTTGCCATTTGTCTCCCCAACTTTCTCTGAACCAGCACCTCTGGGTGGTGAATGTACCCCACCCTCTACAGAAGCTGTGCAGAAGTGAACACACTCATTGGGTTTCCAGTCTTTGGCATTCTTTTCTCAAATTATTGATAGAGTGAATATAAATACTTGAGTTTTCTCTAGGACATGTTGCCAATTCTTTAACTCTTTTTTGGTTTCGTCATGTAATGCTGTAAGTTTTAGCTTTTTTCTGATACAATATACATAGCGTGTGATTAACGTTTTTAAGTGTACAATTCAGTGGCATTAAGTACATTCATATCTCGTGCAACCATCCCCACTGCCCATCTCTAGAACTTTGCTGTCATTCCAAACTGAAACTGGCCTCATGAGTCATTAACTTACCATTCCTTTCTCTTTCCAGCTCTTGGTAACCACCATTCTACTTTTGTCTCTATGAATCTGAATATTCCAGGTATCTCCTATAAGTGGAATCAGACAGTATTTGTCCTTTCATGTGTGGCTTATTTCACTCAGTATAAGGTTTTCAAGTATCATGCATCTTGTAGCATGTATCGGAATTTTTTTCTTTTTTAACATTGGAAGATATTCACTCCTATTGGCATATGACATTTTGTTTATCTATTCATTTATCACTGGACATTTGGGTTGTTTCCTGGCCTTTATAAACAGTGCTGCTATGAACATGGGGGTACAAATATCTCTTCGAGACCTTGCTTTCAGTTTTTTTAGTTATATACATTCCCAGAGGTGAGATTGGTGGGATCATATAAAAAAAATTCTATGTTTAATTTTTTGGGGGAACTGCCGTGCTGTTTACTGCAGTGGCAGTGCCATTTCACAGTCCCCCCAGCAGTGCTCCAGGATTCATTTCTCCACTAACATGTGTTGTTTTCTGTTGTTTTAAAATATAATGGTTATCCTAATGGGTGTGCAGTGGTATCTCATCGTGGCTTTTATTTGCATTTCCCTGATGATTAGTGATGTTGAGCACTATTTTATGTGCTTCCTGGCCATTTAAATTTGTATATCTTCTTTGGAGAAATATTTATTTGAGTACTTTGCCTGTTTTGAATTGGGTGGTTTTGTTGTTGATTTTCAGGAGTTCTTTATACATTCTGGATATTAATCCCTTATTAAATGTCAGATTTGCAAATATTTTCTCCCATTCTGTGGGTTGCCTTTTTACTCTATTGATAATGTTCTTTGATGTACAAAAGTTAAATTTTGATGAAGTTCATTTTATACATTTTTTCTTTTTTTGCCTGTATTTTTGGTGTTATATTCAAGAAATTATCACCAAATCCAATGTCATGAAGATGTCTACCTATGTTTTCTCCTTAGAGTTTTGGAGTTCTAACTCTTATATTTGGGGTCTTTGATCCATTTTTAGTTAATTTTTGTGTATTGTGCAGTGTTTAACTTATAAATACTCATGTAGTAATTCCATTTTGTCTAAAGTATTATGAATATCTCTGAGTTCTTTTATCAATTTATCAATGATTATGAAGCTAAAATTTGTTAACCAGGTGGTAATGATCTATTTTCCTTTTGCTGGCTTTTTTTTTCCTTTTGAACTTCAAGTTCATGGAATTGGATTAATTATAATCCTTGGTTCATACACAAATTTTTCATTGGTTCATGTGTGACCTGCTTTTGATTAACCTATTTTTATATTTTTAAACATTTTATTCATTTATTTGACAGAGAGATAGAAAGAGAGCACAAGTAAGCAGAGCGGCAGGCAGAGGGAGAGAGAGAGAAGCAGGCTCTCTGCTGAGCAGGGAGCCCAATGCAGGGCTCCATCCCAGGATCCTGGAATCATGACCCGAGCTGAAGGCAGCCGCTTAACCAACTGAGCCACCCAGGTGCCCCTTAACCTATTTTAAAATAGTATGCGCCTATGAACTGTTACCCAGGATACTAAAACATTGACTCTAGCTTATTAAATACCCAGCAGGAGAACTGAAATATGGACAGTAATTTATATGTTCCTGTTCTTTATACCTGCCATAGTTGCACGGCATCACTTGTCTTTTGGTCCATCTATTCTTTCTTTCTTTTTTTTTTAAAGTAGACTCCACACCTAGCATGGAGCAACAGGGGGCTTGAACTCACAGCCCTGAAATCAAAACCCGAGTTGAGATCAAGAGCTGGTCGCTTAACTGGCCGAGCCACCTAGGTACCCTGGTACTCTATTCTTTGAGTGCATTTACTTAGATGGTATCTTCTAAATGGTTTTATGTTGATGCCACTTTCACTGGTACAGCTATTACTTTAAAATGGTCACAGATTAATACATAATAGTACCAAAAAAATCCTCATAATACCTTCACTAAATTAATAATAACATTTTTGAGTGTATTACTAGGTGTCTCATTTGAGTCTCACAACAAGCATATGAAGTAGGTATTTTGCAGCATGTAGCCAAGGTGGCATAGTCAGCATGTGACGGAATGAGAGTTTGAATCCAGGCAGGCTGATTTCACAGCCTGTACTATATTTACAGTCCTATAAAGTTTAAACCTCCACCGTAACAGGGTTATGTGGGCTCCAACTAGGTTGGTTACATAAAATGCTTGTTGTAAGGCTAATGGAAGGACCAGGGAAAACCTATGAAACTAGCAGGCAGGGAATCTTGGGGTCTAGCTGCACAATTTAAATTCTTCCTTATTCTGGCTGTGGTTTAAGCTCCCTGACTTGTCTGTTTGTTTTTGGGAACAGTTCTGGGGTTCACTAGGACTTTTACAACAGTGGAGATTTTAGGACCCCTAATTTACTTGGCTTCCTTTTGGCCAAATAGAGTGGGGATATAATGGAGCTGCCAGGAATCATCCTCTTTCTACTGCTTTCCTAGGTGAGTTTACCTGCTTTTTTCTACCAGGGTCTTGCCTTCATCCCCATGGCTCGCTCCACGTGCCGCAGATAGTAACTTTAGCCCTTACCTCTTGAGATTAGAGGTTGAGCGGAAGATGGAAGGCAATCATGTATCTGAACTTGAAATGCAGTTGTCTGGAGGTCTGTAGTCTTTTCTGAGCTTTGTCACTGCTCTCCAGCTAAAGACCATAGGAATGTACTTGTAGTTGGACAAGTTGGGTTGTTACTGCACGTTGCAGTAAGAGAAAATGCATACCACCGGGAACCGTGGGGTGTTTCAATAAGAGAGCATTTGAAAGGAACTTTAAAAAATAGGATTTGGGTTGGTGTTGGGTGATTTGGAAAGAATTTAAGGAGATGAGGCTTGGATCTGTAATGGATGCTGTTAGGAAGCAGAGATAATTCTGTGATTGAGTATCTTAATCTTATATAGAAGGCAAGAAGATTGGGTGGGCTGAAGTTAAAACTAGTTAGTAAAGAAGCAAGTCATTCTTATAAGCCATGGTGGGTAGATACTTGGTCATTTTTATGATTTGGATGATATTCATGTTTTTTGCTTTGTGCAGGCAGTATTACAGAGTGATGTTTATTCTTTGTCCATAATGGTCACAGAGTGCCCTTCTCTGATGTTGACGTTCTCTGAAGCTGTTTATTTTCAAGAGGAGAATCATTAAGACCTAGCTGTGAGTGCCTCACTCGGAGCTGCTAGCCAGTTTGTAGCGACAACAAAGCCTAGCTGGTAGCAGCAGGCCAGCTTCCAGATGTCAGGGGCTGCTTTTCTCTTTCTCAATGTGGTCCAGAAAGTCTTATATGGTATAGTAAGGTACGGAAGGGTATAATAGATACAAGCCAATAGCTGACGTACATTGATTTTATAACATAGGTGAGCAAAAAGGAATGGAATAGAGGTATAGAGGATTCTTCGTATTTGATTTTGCTAAACTGGGTTAAATCAACTTCCCCTGGTAGGTGGTACAGTAACCCATAAAGACGTTCATAGTAATCTCTGGAACCTGTATGTTATCATACATGGTAGAAGGGACTTCGCAGTTGTGATTATGTTAAGGGAGAGATTGTTCTAGATTATCTGGGTGAATGCTGTGTAATCAGAAGTGTCCTTATAAGAGGGAGGTGGGAGAGTCAGAGTCCGAGAAGAGATGTGACAACAAGTGGGGGGTAGTGTGAAGCACCTGAAAGATAAGTCAAGGAAAGTGAATAGCCTCCAGAGGCTGGAAAATTCAAGGGAATGGATTCTCCCTAGAGTCCACAGAAGGAACTAGCCTTGCTGACATCTTGATTTTAGCCCAGTGATACCCATGTTAGATTTGTGACCTTTAGAACTATGAGGTAATAAATTGGTGTTAAGCACTGAGATGCGATAGTTGGTTATAGCAGCCACTCAGAATCCTTCATCAGGAGGCTCTCCTTGTGACTGTACTTCACTTCTCTCTAGTTTTGTTCTTGGGATTGAAGGAGACTGAGGCATTTCTAATTGCATGTAAGATTTTTTTCTTTCTTTTTATTCTCTCTGTCTTAAGTGATAATTGGAAGTACATTTCCTGAGAGGTATAGGCATGCCAAAGAATACAGTATCATTTCAGCACGATTTCTTGTGTTTTCCTTTTGTTTCCAAGCTAATATTATACAGTAGGATAGACTATATATTCTCTGAGAGCTCTATGCTTTTGTTTTATTCTGCACGGTATTTGTAGAAGGTAATTATAGATACTTATAATGATAAGGTTTTGAAGATTACATACAAGTATAGTTTAGTATAATATAGTATAGGTTAATTTTCTGAAAACCTTGGTGGTAAGATAATTCAGAGAACTTAAGATATTATGAGAAAAAACACACGAAGTGATAAAGTTCAGAATTTATCTTTGAAAGCCCTTGTAAATGTTTTAACACTTAAGATGAAACAATTCAGAAAGGACACTCAATAAAGACAATAAATTCTTATTTTACGCCGTTAATATCTGTTATCTGTGTGTGTGAGAATTTTCAGAATCCCCTTCCCTAGAATTTCAGTGGGATCCATGTGATGCATTTTGGATTGTTTTGAATAGTATGCATTATGAGAAGTATTTCCCTCTGTGTGTTCTTCCATCCAGATGGCTTTCTGATTTTTGGCTCAGAATTGTTGACTCCTGGGACCCAGTTCCTCACTATCATCCCACTGGCACAGAAGAACTTGTGTGCTGGAGGTGGGAGACACTGTGGGTGCCTTTTCGCAGGCGCTGGTTATAGAACCCTAGGTCAGCCTGTGATGACTATGTCAGAGCACTTGTTATCTTTTATGTTTCTGTTTTCCTTCTGTCCCCACAGTTGGTAGTGGGGTACCTTCTGCAGCTTGGATTTGCTTTCCCAAGATGACATTGTAGAAACTATTTCTCTGTCATTCCACTTTGTCTTTCCATTGGTGACCCATCTCCACCAGGAGTGACTTGAAATTTGGGGATGCCAGAATTTTTTGTTTTTTAAAAAGCTTTGTAGAATTAAATTTGCATGAACTTCAAATTGAGTGAGGGGAACTTGAAGTTGGAGAGGGAAGACAATATCATTTTCTTTTCTTTGTTGGTCTTTTTGTGGCAGGACTCGTGATAAAATTTGTAGTGTTTCAGTTGTGTAGGCCATAGATTCTCTAGATAGAATTGTTTAAGTATTCTGATATTTAATTAATATCAGTTTTTCCACATACTTTCTTTGGGGCTTAAGTGTCAGGAACATTCCACCATACCCTTTACTAAATTAATTTTTTTTAGAGAGAAAGGGTGAGAGTTGTGTGGGTCAGGGGCAGAGGCAGAGGGAGAGAAATAATCTTAAGCAGGCTCCCAGCACAGAGCCTGATACAGGGCTCAATCTCATGACCCTGAGATCATGATCTGAGACAAAATCAAGAGTCAGACGCTTAACTGAGCCACTTAGGTGCCCCCCACATACTCTTTAATGTACATTTTTTGGCCTTTAGAAGTCATTCATCTAACAATTTAATTTTCCTCAAATCTATGTATCTTTCAAAGAGCACCATAACTAAATATGGAATTTGACAACAAGTTGACCAACTAGGACTGCAAGCAGGGTGGTTTTACTAGCATGCCAATTCATGATTCCGTAGTGATTCTGTGGAATTGATGTATGAGTTTGTTGATGTTGTATATTTGAATATCAGATGTATATTGAGGCCTATATTGTTGTTTTTCATAGTGTAATACTTTCTCTCAAAACCCCCAATTTTAACTATTTTATTGAGAGCCTGAGCTTCTCTTTATAGCACAGCAGTGTGAAAGCTGAACAAGGAGGTAGATTTGTTGGGTTTGGATTGGGGCAGTGTATGTTCCAGTCATATCTTTGCGATTTACTAGCTGTGTGATATTGGGGAAGTTCCTTAATCTCTTTGGAACCTTAATTTTCTTGTCTATGAAAATAAAGTAAATACCTTATTATTTTTGGTGCAGTTGTAAGTTGGACTGTTTTCTTAATTTCTTTTTTGGTACTTCATTATAAGTGTATAGAAATAATGCAGTAGCAGTTTTAAATTCAAATGTAAGAGTGTTGAACCCATGTGCAATCACTGAAATTATGCAATTTATATTTAACTGTTCATGTATGTGTATATATTTTGTTCTCACCAGAACAGTGGAAATGCTGCACAAGAACAAACTCAACTGTTTTTTTTTTTTAAATTTTATTGAGATGTGATTGACATATCATATAATTCACCCAATTCAGTGGTTTTTTAGTATATTCAAGAGTTGTGTAGCCATCACCACAGTCTAATCCTAGAATATTTTTATCTCCAGGAAGAACCCTATACATATTAGCAGTCATTCCCCATTTTCCCCTAAATTCTCTTCCCTCCAGTCCTAGGCAACAACTAATCTACTTTTTCTATGGGTTTGCCCATTCTGGATAGTTCATATAAATTGAATCATGCAATATGTGTTTTTTGGTGTGTCTAGCTTCATTCAGTTAGCATGATGTTTTTGGGATTCATCCACATTGTAGCATGCATCAATACTTCTTTATTTTTTGTGGGCAAATAATATTTCATTATATGGATGTGCCACATTTTGTTTATTAATTCTTTAGTTGATGGACCTTAGGTTTTTTCTACTTTTTGGCTCTTATAAAAAATGCTACTGTGAACATTCATGTATAAGTTTTTGTGTGGATGTAGGTTTTCATTTTTCTTGGATGGAATTGCTGGGTTGTATGATACCTCTGTGTTTAATATTTTGAGCAACTGTCAAACTGTTTTCCAAAGTTGGAGCACCATTTCACATTTCTGTTTACAAACATTTTGATTTTTCTGCATCCTCTTTAACACTTGTTATTAACTGACATTTTAACTTTTTTAAAAAAGATTTTATTTATTTATTTGGCATAGAGAGGGAGAGAGCACAAGCAGGTGGAGTGGAAGGCCAACAGAGAGCGAGGCAGAGGGAGAGGGAGAAGTAGTCTCTCTGCTGAGTAGAGAGCCCGACACGGAGCTCGATCCCAGGACCTTGGGATCATGACCTGAGCTGAAGGCAGACACTTAACTGACTGAGCCACCCAGGCACCCCTTGATTTTTTTTTCTTTAAAGATTTCATTTATTTATTCGACAGAGAGACAGTGAGAGAGAGACTACAAGCAGGGGGAGTGGGAGAGGGAAAAGCAGGCTTCCTACCCAGCAGGGAGCCCTATGCTCGATCCCAGGACCCCGGGATAATAACCTGAGCCCAAGGCAGATGCTTAATGACTTAGCCACCTAGGTGCACCCCCCTTGATTTTTAATTACAGTCATCCCAGTGAGTATGAAGCGTTATCTCATTGTGTATGTATGTGTTTTAAAGTTTTATTTACGTAATCTCTACACCCCATGTGGGGCTTGAACACATAACCCCAACATCAAGAGTCGCTGTCTTCTGACTGAGACAACCGCACACCCCTTATTGTGGTTTTGATTCGCATTTCTTTAAGGACTGATTGAATATGCCCTTATCAAAAGTATGACTTGCACGGATTTTCTTCTCTTCCGTGGGTCTTTTCACTTTCTTGATTGCACCACAGAAGTTTTTAATCTTGTTGAAATACAATTCACCTATAAAATTTTTTTGTCACTTTTGTATTTATGTCATATTTTAGAAGGCCTTGCTAACCAAAGGTCATGAAGACTCTTGTACTTTTTTCCAAGAATTTTACAATTTTAGCTGTCACATTTATATGTGTGATTCACTTTGATTTAATTCTTACGTATGGTAAAGAAAGGGGCATATCTGTTTTGGTGAGCTGTCTCTTCAGATCTCTAGCTCACTTTTTAATTGAGTTGGTTTTTGAGTTTTAAGAGTTCTTTCTGTATTTTCGGTTCAGCTCTTTAACTGGCTGTGTGTTTTGTACAAATTTCCACCCGTCTGTGGCTTATCTAATCTTACCAGTGTCTTTCACAGAGCAGAAGTTTTTAATTATAATCCTGTCCAATTTATTATTTTTTTCATGGATTATGGTTTTCAAGTCATATATAAATAGTCATTGTCAAACCCAAGATCACCTGCATTTTTTGCAGTTTTGTGTTTTACATTTAAGACTGATCTATTTTGAGTTAATTTTTGTGAAAGTTATAAGGTCTGTGTTTAGATTAATTTTCTTTATATATATATTTTTAATTTAAATTCAATTAGCAAACATATATAGTATATCATTAGATTTAGATGTCGTTTTCAATAGTTCATCAGTTATGTATAACACAGTGCTCATCACATCACATGCCCTCCTTAATGCCCATCGCCCAATCACCACATCCCCCCACTCACCTCCCTTCCCACAACCCTCAGTTTGTTTCCTCTAGTTAAGAGTCTCTCATAGTTTTTCTCCTTCTCTGATGTCTTCCCATTCAGTTTTCCCTCCCCTCCCCTATGATCCTTGGTGCTGTTTCTTATATTCCACGTATGAATGAAACCATATGATAATTGCCTTTCTCTGATTGACTTATTTTTCTCAGCATAATACCCTCCAGTTCCATCCATGTAGATGTAAATGGTAAGTATTCATCCTAATGGCTGACTAATATTCCTTTGTGTGTGTGTGTATGTATATGTACGTGAGTGTGTGTGTGCGTGTGTATATCGCATCTTATTTATCCCTTCATCTGTCGGTAGACATCTCCGTTCTTTCCATAGTTTGGCTATTGTGGACATTGCTGCTATAAACATTGGGGTGCAGGTACCCCTTCGGATCACTGCATTTGTATCTTTGGGGTAAATACCTGTAGTGCAATTACTGGGTTGTAGGGTAGCTCTATTTAAATGCAGCTTTTTGAGGAACCTCTACATTGTTTTCCAAAGTGGCTGCACCAGCTTGCATTTCCACCAACAGTGTAGGAGCGTTCCCCTTTCTCTGCATCCTCACCAACATTTGTCATTTCCTGACTTGTTGATTTTAGCGATTCTGACTGGTGTGAGGTGGTCTCTCATTGTGGTTTTGATTTGTATTTCCCTGATGCTAAGTTTATTTGGAACATTTTTTATGTGTCTGTTGGCCATTTAGGTGTTTTCTTCTTCTTCCTTTTTTTTTTTTTTTAAAGATTTTATTTATTTATTGGACAGCGAGAGATCACAAGTAGGCAGAGAGGCAGGCAGAGAGAGAGGAGGAAGCAGGCTTCCTGCTGAGCGGAGAGCCCAATGCGGGGCTTGATCCCAGGACCCTGAGATCATAACTTGAGCTGAAGGCAGAGACTTTAACCCACTGAGCCACCCAGGCGCCCCAGTTCAGAGTATTTTTTTTTAAATTTTTTATTAACATATTATGTATTATTTGCCCCAGGGTACATGTCTGTGAATCATCAGGCTTACACATTTCACAGCATTTGCCATAGCACATACCCTCCCCAATGTCCCTATCCCTACCCCCCCACCTCCCAGCAACCCTTAGTTTGTTTGGTGAGTTTAGGAGTCTCTTATGGTTTGTCTCCTTCCCCATCCCATCTTGTTTCATTTCCAGTTCAGAGTATTTTATTTATTTATTTATTTATTTATTTATTTATTTATGAGAGAGAGAGAGAATATGAGAGGGGAGAAGGTCAGAGGGAGAAGCAGACTTCCTGCGGAACTGGGAGCCTGATATGGGACTCGATCCCGGGACTCCGGGATCATGACCGGAGCCGAAGGCAGTCGCCCAACCAACTGAGCCACCCAGGTGCCCCCAGTTCAGAGTATTTTTAATGAAGGTTTGGATGTTGTTTTTCTATATGCAATGCTATTGCACACTTTTTTTTTTTAAAGTAGGCTCCACACCCAGCACAGAGCCCCACGTGGGGCCTGAACCCACGACCACGACCATGGGAGAGAAAGAGTTTGTGTGAGCAGGGGGAGGGGCAGAGGGAGAGGAGGAGAGAGAATCTCAAGCCGACTTCCTGCCGAATGTGGAACCTGACGTGGGGCTCGATCTCACAACTCTAAGATCATGACCTGTGCAGAAACCAAGAGTCAGCCACTTAACTGAGTGAGACACCCAGGCGCGCACACCCAGGCGCCCCTGGATCTTTTCTTGAGGTCTATATGTCACATGCATGTGTATCTCTGACACAACAATTTTTAAATCATTCTTTAGAGATTTAGCTACCATTCTTTCACTTGAAAATTTACATTATTTGAAAAAAAATAATACCAAATAATATAATTTTTACATTATTTCATTTTTCCACATTTAACATACATTTCTTTGACCAGTGGTTCTCAACTGGGTCCCTCCCCAGAAAACATGTAGCAATATAACAACTTGGGGGTGTGAATTATGTGTTGGCATCTAGTGGGTAGAAGACCAAGATGATCCTAAACTCCTACATTGCAAGGACCCCCGCACCAATAAGGAATTATTTGGCCTAAAATGTTCAAAGTGGCCAGGTGGAAGAACTCTCTCTTAGACTAACTGCCAAAAAAACACATAAGATAAGCACAGAAATAATTACATATACAACACAATTTGGATAGCCTCTTATAAGTAATGCTTATTTTCTTTCTTTCTTTCTTTCTTTCTTTCTTTCTTTCTTTCTTTCTTTCTTTCTTTCTTTCTTTCTTTCTTTCTTTCTTTCTTTCTTTCTTTCTTCTTTCTAGATTTTATGTATTTATCAGAGAGAGAGTTGGTGACAGAGGTAGCGAGAGAGGGCACGAGTGTGGTAGAGAGGGAGAAGCAGACTCCCCGCTGAGCAAGGAGCCTGATGTGGGGCTCGATCCCAGGACCCTGAGATCATGACCTGAGCTGAAGGCAGATGCTTAATGCACTGAGCCACCCAAGTGCCCCAATAATGCTTATTTTCCGTTGTAAGTTGCCATAGTAGGAAATGCTTATATTAATTTAATTGGTACATTGTGATAACTGAATTCCTTTCTCTTTAAAAACAATTAGGTGGTGCCTTTAGAGATTAAAGGATAGATCATTCCAAACTACTTAGTATTAAAATGGGAGAGAAAGCACTTTCTATTATGATCTTACACCTTGTGTTTTTTAAAAAAAGGATTAAAATAATTTTTACCCTTCAACAAAAACTAATGTTTAAAAATAAAAGTAAAACAGAATAAATTAGAAAGAAGCCCTGGCATAACTCATCTGGATTAAATCTATGCAGAGACTGCATATCAAAGGAAGATCCCAAGCAGCTGTCAAGTGATGAATCCGAGAGATTTCCCTACAGAGAATAAAGTATTTTTAAAACAGTATTTTACATCATATACACCATACACAAAAAATAATTTCCAAGTAAATCAAAGACCTAAAGGTAAGAGATAAAACCATAAAATATATAGGTGATTTCTGGTTTCCAGTCCAACTTGAAAAGAGTTTGGAAGTCATCATTCCCAATATCCAATAGTGAGAAAAGCTGAAGAATTGGAAAATCAGCAACTCTTCTTAGATTCATCAGAGAATTGAGATCATAAGGCACATTGCTGCCTTGAAAACTGGAAAGAGGTGAATACCGAGAATCAGAGCTTACCCAGAACAAAAGACTATAAAGCAGAAGCCTGCTAAGTAGCTAGTACTGGTAGGAACACTTAAGCTGTAATTAATTAATTGATGGAGGCTTAGTGTGGACTAGCCACAGAGTTTGAACCTCTAGAGGTCCAGTCTTCTTATGGGGTGCTCTCACACTTTGACGAGTTTTACTTCGAGGAGTTTTATTAGGTTCTCAGGTTAAAAAAATGAAAAAATCCCCTAGTGCTTCTGGCAGGGGAGAGGGAAAGTAACCATTCTGGAAAATAACCAGAACATTCTGTTCACCTTGACAAAAGGCCTTCTCTCAAGGGCAGTTGTTTTTACCAGAACTACCCCTTTCTACCACGTCAGTCAGGCTTCTGTATAATAACGGGATTACAGCTAAAACTGCAAAGCTCAGATTCTCTCTTTTTTATTATTATTTTTTATTATGTTATATTAGTCACCATGAGTACGTCATTAATTTTTGATGTAGTGTTCCATGATTCATTGTTTACATATAATACCCAGAGCTCCATGCAGTATGTGCCCTCCTTAATACCCATCACCGGGCCAACTCATCGCCTCACCCACCACCCCTCTAAAACCCTCAGTTTGTTTCTCCAAGTCCACAATCTCTCATGGTTCGTTTCTCCCTCTGATTCTCCCCCCTTCATTTTCCCTTCCTTCTAATGTCCTCCATACTATTCCTTATGTTTCACAAGTAGGTGAAACCATGTGATAATTGACTTTCTCTGCTTGACTTATTTCACTCAGCATAATCCCCTCCAGTCCCATCCATGTTGATACAAAAGTTGGGTATTCATCCTTTCTGATGGCTGAGTAATGTTCCATTGTATATATGGACCACATCTTCATCCATTTGTCTGTTGAAGGGCATCTTGGCTCTTTCCACAGTTTGGCTATTGTACCGCTATGAACATTGGGATGCACGTTCCCCTTCTTTTCACTACATCTGTATCTTTGGGGCAAATACCCAGTAGTGCAATTTCTGGTTCATAGGGTAGCTCTATTTTTAATTTTTTGAGGAACCTCCACACTGTTTTCCAAAGTGGCTATACCAACTTGCATTCCCACCAACAATGTAAGAGATTTCCTCTCTCCACATCCTCCAACATTTGTTGTTTCCTGTCCTGTTGATTTTGGCCATTCTAACTGGTGTAAGGTGATATCTCAGTGTGGTTTTGATTTGAGTCTCCCTGATGGCTAATCATGATGAACACTTTTTAATGTGTCTGTTAGCCATTTGCACGTCTTTGGAGAAGTATCTGCTCATGTCTTCTGCCCATTCTTTGACTTGATTATTTGTTTTTTGGGTGTTGAGTTGATAAGTTCTTTATAGATCTTGGATATCAGCCCTTTGTCCGTAGTGTCATTTGCAAATATCTTCTCCCATTCCGTGGGTTGCCTCTTTGTTTTATTGACTGTTTCCTTTGTTGTGCAGAAGCTTTTTATCTTGATGAAGTCCCAAAAGTTCATTTTCGGTTTTGTTTCCTTTGCCTTTGGAGACGTGTCTTGAAAGAAGTTGCTGTGGCCGATGTTGAAGAGGTTATTGCCTATGTTCTCCTGGGATTTTGATGGATTCCTGTCTCACATTGAGGTCTTTTATCCATTTTGAGTTTCTCTTTGTGTATGGTGTAAGAGAATGGCCAAGTTTCATTCTTCTGATTATAGCTGTCCAGTTTTTCCAGCACCATTTATTGAAGAGACTGTCTTTATTGGCACAAAAACAGACACATAGACCATGGAACAGAATAGAGAGCCCTGATATGGACCCTCAACTCTATAGTCAAATAATCTTTGACAAAGCAGGAAAAATGTCCAATGGAAAAAAGTCTCTTCAGACTCTTTTTAAGAGGAAGTCTCTAGAGAAAACCAGACAGCAGCGGGGGGACAAAACTAGAGGCACACTAGAGGACATTCTAGCCTCTGACTCCTACTGCTCCATCAAACAGTAAACAGCCCAGCTCACAGCCAGGTAAACATTAACCTTAGTGAAGTCCTATTTATCCCAGTTGATTTTACCCTTTATATAATGTCTGACTTTTTAAAAAAATTTTATTTATTTATTTGACAGAGAGGGAAAGTACAAGTAGGGAGAGTGGCCGAAGCAGGCTCCCTGCTGAGCCAGGAAACGGATGTAGGGCTAGATCCTAGGACCCTGGGATCATGACCTGAGCCGAAGGGACATGCTCAACTGACTGAGCCACCCAGGTGCCCCTATAGTTCTGACTTTTAATGAAAAAATTTAAAAATAAACTAAAAGGCAAAAAATACAGTTGGAAGAGACAAAGCAAGCATCAGAAGCAGATTTAGATATGAGAGAGACTTGAGGATTATAAAGGCCAAATTTGAAATAACTAATTAATATGCCAAAGGCGATAATGGGAATAGTGCACAACATGCAGGAACAGATGGATAATGTAAGAGATGGAAACTTTAAGATAGAACCAAGGAATGGTAGAAATCAAATAAAGTGTAATAGAATGAGAAACAGATAATCTGAGAAGGCCTGTATCTTTTGAAGAAATTAAATCAGCAATTGACCTTCCAAACAGTCCTAGATAGTTTCACTGGTGAATATCTACCAAATGTTTAAGGAAGACGCGATACCAATTCTCTGTTATCTCTAACAGAAAATAGAAGCAGAGGGACTACTTTAGCTTATTCTAGGAGGCCAGCATTACCTTAATACTAAAAATGGGCAAAAACATTGCAATAAAGGAAAACTACAGACCGGTATCTGTTGTGAGCATAAATGCACAGTTCTGCAAGAAAATATTAGCAAACTAAATCCAACAGCATATCAAAAGAATTATTATACACCATGACCAAGTGGGATTTATTCCAAGTATGCAAGGCTGGTTCAAGATTCAAAAATCGCTTAGTATAATCCATTACATCAACAGACTCAAGAAGAAATAGCATATGATCCTGTTAATATCCTATCCAGAGAGAGCATTTGACCAAATCCAACACCCATTTATGATAAAAGTTCTCAATAAACCAAGAATAGAGGGGAACTTCCTCAGCTTGATAAAGAACATCCACGAAACATCTACAGCTAACATCATAATAATGAAGAAACTGAAAGCTCTCCGACTAAGATCAGAAACAAGGGAAGGATGTCCCCTCTTACCACTGCTTTTTAACAATGCCGTGGAGATCCTAGCTAATGCAGTGAGAAAAGGAAAGGAACTGATACGTGTACAAATTGGAAAGAGAAAAAGCAAACTGTCTTCATTCTCAGGTGACATGATAGTCTAGGTAGAAAATCCCAAAAAGTCAATAATAACAATAAAACTCCTGGGACTAATAAGACATTAAGATATAGCATTAATACACAGAAGTCTTGTCTCGTATACCAGGATGAAAATTGGAATTTGAAATTAAAAATACACTATTAACATTAGCACAAAGAAAAAAATTCTTATATATAGAGCTAACAAAACATGAACATGATCTATATGAGGAAAATTATACTCTGATTTTAAAAAATCAGAGAAGATCTGAATTAGTGGAGAGCTGTTCCTCTCTTGGACGAAGACTTAATATTGTTCAGATGTCAGTACTTAACTGGTTACTGTGTGGGTAAACTTGGTAGGAAATAGTTGTAAAGCACTTTCATTTTCTCCCACTGCTGCTTGCAAGAATCCTTTGTTGGATCTCTGTTCCTTTCCTTTGGTTCATCTCATAGTTTTATGGTCACTCTCACATATTGAAAAATCAAGTCCAGTCTAATTTAAACTTCTCTCTTTCATCCTATTCAAAGTATCTTCCCTTTGCCCTGATCGGGCCTGATGGAGGTTAAGGTACCAGCAGTGGGAAGGAATGTGATTTACTCAGTTAATTTTAAAATCATTTATCTAGGCACTTAGGAAGATTCAAGAGATGTGTAACATATATCCTGTTTGTATTAGTACCTTTAATGTGCCTAAACTATATATAATAAAAAGTTTAGGAGACAGATTTTATTTACATGAAACATTTAATGGCAATCAGTGGTTGTGCTGAAATACTGTGAACTAGGAGTATTGTGGGGGTTCGGAAAGGGGAGGCTTTATGGGTAGAATAGTTGTGCTTGGGGTTTAGAACATGAAGGACAAAGAATGACTGGCAGCTGGCTCTGATGCCAGTTTCTCTCAAATAAAGCTGTCTTTAAGTTCTGCTGGAGTCTGGGTCTCAGGAGGGATTTAGAAAACTTGGCTGGTGACATACAATGTAAGAATACACCGAATCTGAAAAATCTCGATAAGTAATAAACTTATTAGTAATAAGTGTAATGTAGATGACATTATAGAATTTGACATTTACTGTGATAATCTTGAAAAATAGAATATTTACTCCTTGTTAAAGGTCTCTGTGAGTTGTTTGGGAGGAAATACTGTTTTACCTTTATTGAAGCACAAATTGATGGACACGGGGCAATTTATTACCATGGTGCTAGTAACAGAAAAGTAGTTATCAGCTTGTGTTTCAAAGTCATGTTAATTCTTCTGGAGATAGATTGTTGCTAATTTTGTTTTCTTACCTTTTTGAAAGGTGGTTTGTTGCAGTTATAAACAAACAATGAACATATGCAGATGTATCTGAAAAGAATGCTTTGAGCTGCTAGCAACAAAATATTCAATGTGTTTTTAATCAAATAGGGTTTTATTTTTCTTGTAAGAAGTCTAGAAGAATGATGTATTGGTACATGCTATAGCATGGATTAACCTTGAAAACATGCTAAGGGAAAGAAGCCAGACGCAAAAAGCCAGACACAAATGTCTTCATTTATATGAAATATCTGGAATAGGCAAATCCCAGAAAGCAGATTAGTAGTTGTGAGGTGCTGGGACATTGGGGTGGCAGGATGTGGGTAGGGGTATATAGCATTGAGTATGATAAACCTGTTTATTTACTAGAGCAATCTTACTACTTTTACAAATTCATATTTATTATGTGTTTGGTTTGCATTACTTTTTCTTTCATGATGAGTGAAGACTCCTAACTAAAATAGTGGTTTACATTTCCCCTTGCATATTCAGTTTTAAATTATTTTGGTGTTATGTTTTTGGTATATGAGGATTCTTTCTTCATTGTGGGTTATACCATTGTTCATAAAGTGTCCTATTTTGTCTTCACACCTTATTAAAAGATGACAGTTTCTTTGTTAGTGTCTGCCTGGTTTGTCTCTGTTTATCCTTTCGTTTTTAATCTTTTTGAGTGACTTTATTTTATTTCATTTTTTTAAAAGATTTTATTTGAGAGAAAGACGGAGAGTAAGAGCTAGAGAGAGAGCACAAATAAGGGAGAGGGGGAAGAGAGGGAGAAGCAGGGAGTCCGATATGGGACTCCATCCCAGGAGTCTGGGATCATGACCTGAGCTGAAGGCAGATGCTTAACCAACTTAGCCACCTAGGTGCCCTAGTCTCTTTATTGTAGATGTGTCTATATCTGTGAAAGTTTTCTTTTAATAATTTGTCCCATTTACAATTTTGATTTTAATGTTTCATCTTTAATCTGTTCTATTCTTATTTTCATAATATTGGTGTTTTCCTGTCTTTTACTACATAGTCTGGATTTTTCTTTGTTTTGGTATAGTCCCAATAGTTTATTTTTGCTTTTGTTTCTCTTGCCTCAGGAGACATATCCACAAGTATGTTGCTAAGGTTGATTTCCAAGAGTTTACTGGCTCCGTTTTCTTCTGGAGTTTTATGATTTCAGGTCTCATATTTAGGTCTTTGATCCATTTTGAATTTATTTTTGTATATATTGTAAGAAAATGATACAGTTTCATTCTTTTGCATGTAGCTGTCCAGCTTTTCCAGTACCATTTATTGAAAAGACTGTCTTTCTCCATTGTATATTCTTACCTCCTTTGTTGGTAGATTAATTAATCACATAGATATGGGTTTATTTCTGGTCCCTCTGTCCTATTCCATTGACCTATGTGTCTTGTTTTTGTACCAGGACCATACTGTTTTGATTACTTTAGCTTTGTAGTATATTTTTATTTTTATTTTTTTTTAAAGATTTTATTTATTTACTAGAGAGAGAGAGACTGAGAATGAGAGGGGAGAAGGTCAGACGGAGAAGCAGACTTCTCGCAGAGTGGGCAGTCCAATATGGGACTCGATCCCGGGACTCCGGGATCATGACCTGAGCCGAAGGCAGTCGCTTAACCAACTGAGCCACCCAGGCGCCCTGTAGTATATTTTTAAATCTGAGATTTGATACATCCAGTTTTGTTCTTCTTTCTCAGGATTGCTCTGGTTATTCAAGGTCTTTTGTGGTTCCATTCAAATTTTAGGATTATTTGTTCTAGTTCAGGGAAAAATGCTATTGGTATTTTGGTAGGGATTGCAATGCATCTATAGATAGCTTTAGTATGGAGATTTTAATAATATTCTTCCAGTTCATGGACATGGTGTATCTTTCCATTTGTTTGTGTCATCTTTATTTCATGAATGTCTTATAGTTTTCAAAATGTAGGTCTTTCACCTCCTTGATTATTTTTGGTGCAATTGTAAATGGGATTGTTACTTTCATTTCTCTTTCAGCTACTTTGTTATCGGTGTATAGAAATGCAACAGTTTTCTGAATATTAATTTTTTTAAAGATTTTATTTATTTGTTTGAGAGAGAGAGAGAGAGGGAGCATGAGAGGGGAGAAGGTCAGAGGGAGAAGCAGACTCCCTGTAGAGCTGGGAGCCCGATATGGGACTCGATCCCGGGACTCCGGTATCATGACCGGAGCTGAAGGCAGTGGCTTAACCAGCTGAGCCACCCAGGCGCCCCTGAATATTATTTTTTTATCCTGCATCTTTACTGATGAATTCATTATCAGTTCTAATAGTTTTTTGGTGGAGTCTTTAGGGTTTTCTATATATTGTATCATGTCATCTGCAAACAATAAAGATTTTATTTCTTTGTTAGCAATTTGTTTTTTTAAACCTAGGCTCTATGCCTAGCGTGGAATCCAATGTGGAGCTTGAACTCATGAGCATGAGATCAAGACCTGATCTGAGATCAAGAGTTGGACACTTAATTGAGTGAGCCATCCAGGCACCCCACTTCCTTAGCAATATATGCCTTTTATGTCTTTTTCTTGCTTGATTGCTACAGCTAGGACTTCCACTACTTTGTTGCATAAAAGTGGTGAGTGAACATCCTTCCCTTGTTCTTGATCATAGAGAAAAAGCTTTCAGTTTTACATCATTGAGTATGATGTTAACTGTAGATTTTTCATGTATGACCTTTATTATGTTGAGGTATATTCCCTCTAAACTCACTTTGTTCAGTGTTTTTATCACGAATGGATGTTGTCAGTTGCTTTTTCTGCATATACGAAATGATCATATACAAAATGGATATATGAAATGATCTTGTCTCTTGTTAGTATGATGTATCACTTTGGTTTGTGACTATTGAACCGTGTTTGAATCCTTGAAATAAATCCCCTTGATTGTGGTGACTGATTTTTTTAATGTATTGTTGTGTTGGGTTTGCTAATATTTTGTTGAGGATTTTTTGCCTCTGAGTTCAGCAGAGATATCAACAGTGTTTTTGTCTGATTTTGATATCAGGGTAATGCTGGTTTTGTAGAATGAATTTGGAAGCTTTTCTCCATCTTCTATCTTTTTGGAATAGTTTGAGAAGAATAGGTATTAACTGTTCTTTACATGCTTGGTAGAATTCACCTGTGTGGTCATCAGGTCCTGGACTTTTGTTTGTTGGTAGTTTTTCATTACCCATTCAATTTTATTACTAGAAATTGGTCCATTCAAATTTTCTGTTTCTTCCTGTTACAGTTTTGGAAGAGTGTGTGTTTCTAGGATAGCCATTCTCAATTAAGCATCCTGACTAAAGCCATGCGGCCCCCAAGTCGGCTGAATTTTCTGCTCTCTGGTTTAGCTGGCGCAGAGGACATGCAACTAGTATTGTTTCTGCTTATGAGCTTCGGGAACCTTGCTTTTCCTCCCTGACCAGAGGGGAAAGTTCAGTCTTTTTAGAGAACCACGAGAGCCTATTCCTCTCCCTTTTTCTCAGCTGTATCTTACTCACTGTTAGTGGTAAGGAGTTGTAACGAATTTCTCCTTTTTTTTTAAATAAGATTTTATTTATTTATTAGAGATAGTATGCACACGCACGAGAGAGAGAGAGAGAGAGAGAGAGAGAGAGAGAGTACAAGTAGGGGGAGCGGCAGAGGGAGAAGGAGAAGCAGACTCCCCCTGAGCAGGAAGCCCGATGCAGGGCTAGATGTCAGGACCCTGGGATCATGACCGGACTCAAAGGCAGACGCTTAACCGACTAAGCTACCCAGGTGCCCTGACTTCTCCTTTTTGGTTAGGAATTTCCTTTTTTTCCCACCAGATATAGGGACAATTAGAGGCATTGTGACAGTTTGCTTTAATTTCACTCCTCCCTGTGGGTTGCTCTCTGTTGAAGATGCACTCATTTAGGGGAGGAACATTTGCTCCTAGTCCCACCTTTGGAACTAGAAAAATAGTCTAACCCATTAAAAGAGTTTTGTTTTAATCTGTTATAGTTGTATTTTTATTTTCCTAATGGGTGGCCTTTATGTTTAAATTAGTATTATTTATATGTTTTTATAATTGTTAATTTTTCCTCCATTCTTAAATGAATTACTTTACATTAGTCTTTTCATATTATGCCATGCATTTTGGTTTCTTAATTTCCTTTTGTTCATTACCTCTCGTGTCTTCTCATCTTCTGCTTTTGCGTAAACTTTCTGGAATTCCTGACACTTTTGTTCTCTTACTTTAAATACTAAGTTTAAAAATCTGTAAACATTCTTTAATCATAACCTTTTCTTCTTCCACTTTCCTTGGTCTTCTATTGCAGTTCTATTGGGAGCCTCAGTTGATAGACAGCTCTACTTATCTATCATTCTGTACTTGGTTTCTTTTTTTCCCCCTCAATCTACTCAGAATTTATGGCCATTCATTTCACTCACTTTTTTTGTTTTTTAAGGTTTTATTTATTTTTTAGAGAGAGCGAGAGAGTGCAAGCAGAAGCGAGGTGGGGCAAGGGCAGAGGGAGAGGGAGAAGTAGACTCCTTTCTGAGCAGCGAGCCTGACACCGGGCTCAATCCCAGGGAATTACAACCTGAGTTAAAGGGAAATACCCAATCGACTGAGCCACCCAGGTGCCCTTCACTTACTTTTGCTAATACCCTAATCCAGTGGTTTTCAGACTGTGGTCCAAGGATTTCTGGGGGTTGAGGGTTAAAACCCTGAAAGCAGGTAGGTTACCTGTGAAGAGCTTGTGGATCGAGGATAGATTTCTGGTTCAGCTCTGAAATCATAGAGGAGAATAATAGTGTGGTGTGTTTTGTTTTATTTTTGTTTGTTTTAGAAGAATAATGTTTAAAGGCTGGCAGGAAGAGGGAAGCTAGTGATGGAGACTGGGTGAACAATCAGAGAAGGAGGATGATGGCTGAAATAGGAAGGACTGCTCAGAGATCAGGTGAAATTGTAGAGTGGAATTCGGCTGCTAGGTCTGGACTGATCACTGCCAGAGCACTTGGAGTTGGACAGTGGATGTGAAGTCAGATCTGTGATTAGAGGAGTGAGTGAGTGGTACCCTGTACAAGTCTGCAAATACAGGCTGTACAGAGGAGGAGAGAATAGGGTAGTTGTTAGAATCCTCAAACCTCTGCTCATTTTACCTGCAGCTTCCCCAGCATCTAAGAGTCAGGCCATCATTTTTTTTTTTTTTTTTGCATTGCATTTTTCATTTCCTTTTTTTTTTAATTTTTTATTAAAATATAATGTATTATTTGCCCCAGGGTACATGTCTGTGAATCATCAGGCTTACACATTTCACAGCATTTGCCATAGGACATAACCCCCCCAATGTCCATAACCCTATCCCCCTCTATCTCCCAGCCACCCTTAGTTTGTTTTGTGAGTTTAGGAGTTTCTTATGGTTTGTCTCCTTCTCCATCCCATTTTGTTTCATTTCTCTTCCTCACCCCCCACGACCCCCTGCCCTGCCTCTCAAATTCTTCATATCAGAGTGATCATGTGATAATTGTCTTTCTCTGACTGACTTATTTCGCTTAGCATAATACCCTCTAGTTCCATCCACGTCATTGCAAATGGCAAGATTTCGTTTCTCTTGATGGCTGCATAGTATTCCATTGAATATATATACCACTCTTCTTGGTCCATTCATCTGTTGATGGACATCTAGGTTCTTTCCATAGTTTGGCTATTGTGGACATTGCTGCTATAAACATTCGGGTGC
>CM052806.1:90952626-91094901 GCA_028533885.1 Nasua narica | reverse complement strand
GCCAGTACCACACTGTCTTGATGATGACAGCTTTGTAATATAGCTTGAAGTCTGGAATTGTGATGCCGCCGACTTTGGTTTTCTTTTTCAACTTTCCTCTGGCTATTCGTGGTCTTTTCTGGTTCCATATAAATTTTAGGATTATTTGTTCTATTTCTTTGAAATAAATTGATGGTATTTTGATAGGGATTGCATTAAATGTGTAGATTGCTTTAGGTAGCATAGACATTTTCACAATATTTGTTCTTCCAATCCATGAGCATGGAACGTTTTTCCATTTCTTTGTATCTTCCTCAATTTCTTTCATGAGCACTTTGTAGTTTTCTGAGTACAGATTCTTTCAGGCCGTCATGTTGCGGAGCAGCAGTGGGCCTCTTGCCTGGCTTGGAGGTTCAGCTTGGGCAAGCCTGGAACTGGGAAGTCCATTTCATCTTGCTGTGGCTTTCACTTCCCTTATATTCTCTACTCCATTTATGGTGTCATCCTCCTGTGTGAATTCTTTCTCCAGTCACCATGTGTAACTCTTATGAGGAACTTCCATCAAGAGGGAATATTTTTGTGCTTTTACCACACATTTGCTTACCTACCTGCAGTGGAACTCGAATGTTCTGTCTTCTGCTTCTGCTCCTCCTCCTTCTGACTAGGGATACATTTATTTCTAGCTCCTCACCTTGAACACATTGCTTTAGCACTCCTTCCATCCTTCCTTCCTTCCTTTCCTTCCTTCCTTCCTTCCTTCCCTTCCTTCCTTCCTTCCTTCCTTCCTTCCTTCCTTCCTTCCTTCCTTCCTTCCTTCCTTCCTTTTCCCTCCCTCCTTCTTTCTTCCTTTCTTCCTTCCTTCCTTCCTTCCTTCCTTCCTTCCTTCTTTCCTTCTTTCCTTCTTTCCTTCTTTCCTTTGACAAAGAGAGACCACAAGTAAGCAGAGCGACAGCAGAGAGAAGGGGGGAAGCAGGCTCCCTGCTAAGCAAAGAGTCCGATGTGTGACTCGATCTTCTGTGAAATCATGACCTGAGCTGAAGGCAGAGACTTTAACCCACTGAGCCACCCTGGCGCCCCAGTCTCCTTTTTCTTTCTTGCATCAGTAATTTTTCTCTCTACCTGATTATTATTGCAATTATGTGTAACTTTTCTTATCTTAAAAAATAAAAAACTCTATAGTTCCCATCACATTTCTTTTGCTTTCTTTTACTATAAAATTCTTGGAAAGAACTATGTACATTTTTGTTTCAATCCTTCTTCTGTCTTAATTTACTTCAGTCAGGGTTTTATGTTCACTGCTTCAGAAAAACAGCTCTTGTCAAGGTCACTGATGACCTCCATGTTGCTAAATCCAGTTGTCAATTCTCGGTGCTCATCTTACTTGGCCTGTCAGCAGCATTTGACACGGCTGATAATTCCCTTTTCCTACACGAACTTTCTTCATTTGGCTTTTGGGACATCACAGTCTCTTGCTTACCTCCTACCTGCTGACCGCTGCTTCTCAGTTCTTCCTGATTCCTTCTGTCAAGTTGACTTCTAAATATTTGAGAGGTCTGGGGCTTCGTTCTCAGACTTCTCTGGTTGTGCTCACTTCCTAAGATGGTCTTAAGGCCTTAATATCTATCTGTTTATGTCCCCCCTGCTCCTTACCTTAAAAAAAAAAAATTATAGCCAGGCTCTTTTCCTTGGATTGTACAGATTTTTATATCCAACAATTACATATTTTTTATCCACCCTCTCCACCTCAGTGAATAAGAAGTATTTCACTTTCAGCAGTATACACTATATGTTTTATTTCCAGCGCAAAATAACTTTACTCATAATCTTTCCTGACTCAGGAAATAGCCACTCTTTCCAGTTTCGTAGGCCAAGCCTTATCCCTGCAAACCCTGTCAAGTCTGTTTTCAAAACATACCCAGAACTTGATAATTTTTGATATTTCTACTACACAGGTCCAAGTGACCTCCCTTCTGGATGATTGCAGTACACTCCCAATTGGTCTGTCTGGTTCAGACTGGGTCCCTTCTGAGTTACTTTCCACATTGTACCTAGAGTGAGCCTTTGCCCTTCGTCAGATCCTGTCACCCTTCTGCTCAGAGTCCCACCGTCGATTCCTTTCTCACTCAGTGTAAAAAATCAACTCTTCACTGTTTGTGAGGACTGACACAGTACAAACTCCTGTGTGACTTCATCTCTGCTCCCCTCTTGCTGTTTGAACACACCAGAGCTTTTCCTATCTCAGACCCTTGATGTGACTGTTCTCTATGCAGTGAGTACCCTCCCTCCAGATTTCTGCATGTCTTGCTCTCTCTTCTCCCACAAGTCCTTCCTCAGATGTCACCTTATTAGTGAGGTGTGCCCCCTACCCTGCTCTTACTCCCTATTCCCTTAATCCTGCACCAATCATCATTTGCCCCGTTGACTGTTTATTGATTGGCTGTTTTCTTCATAGAATGTAAGCTCAGTGAGGGCAGAAGCTTTGTTTTGTTCACTGCTGTGTGCTCAGTTCTGAAAAAAGTGCCTAGTGTACAGTAAGCTCATGACAAGTAATTGTTGAATGAATTGAATTTCAGATAGCTTCTGTCATAAATATTAATTCCTTTGGTCACTCGATCCCTCTGACTTTAATCTTATAAGTCACAGAGTTTCTGCCCAGTTACCCTTCTTTCCAGTGCTCCTGTAGCGCTACTCAGACTTCATCATTCCATTATAAACAATCTCCCCTGACCCTTAACATCTTCTTAGAAGACCCCCTCTGTTTACATTTCTTCACCAATAATTGGTTTCCTTTTTGATCCATTTTCCCTACTCCAAAGGATTTTGGGAGAAAGTAGTGATGGTGTTAATATTCTCTTATTCATCTGGAGTTCTTTTTTTTTTTTTTTTTTAAGATTTTATTTATTTGACAGAGAGAGACACAGCAGAGGGAACACAAGCAGAGGGAGTGGGAGAGGGAGAAGCAGGCTCCCCGCTGAGCAGAGAGCCCGATGCGGGGCTCGATCCCAGGACTCTGGGATCATGACCTGAGCCGAAGGCAGCCACCCAAAGACTGAGCCACCCAGGCGCCCCTCATCTGGAGTTCTTAATGGACTCCCAGCAGCAGGCCAATTTGATGCTTTTGACTCTTGGCTCTTTTTTGTTTTTGTTTTTGTTTTTTTGGTTTTTAAGATTTTATTTATTTGACAGAGATTGAGAGAGAGAGAGAGAGAGAGAGAGAGAGAGAGAGAGAATACAAGCAGGGAAAGTGGGAGAGGGAGAAGCAGGCTTCCACTGAGCAGGGAGCCGGATGTGGGATAGACCTCAGGACCCTGGGCCAAAGGCAGACACTTAACGATTGAGCCACCCAGGCGCCCTCTTGGCTCCTTTTTGGTCACTGTAATTATTGTCTATTGTCACTTTCCCACTCCACTTGTATTGGAAGAATTGTGACATATGAGACTCATGGTCTTCCTCTTCATTTTCAGTTTGTCATTTACTGGAAGATATTGTATGGCGGCTGTTCATACCCAGATCTAAGGTCCTTTTCAGTCATGTAGACAACAATCCTTCTTCAGAAATCTATGCATAGGGGTGCTCCCTAGAGTATCATCACTTGAAATTATTTCATTTGAGGGTATTCAAACTATTTTTACTCTGACCCATAGCTCTAGTAAGACTATTTCTAGCACATATAGTCTTTGACTATAATGAGATCTCCTGTTCTTTGACCCATCCTCTTTTACCTTTTATCCTCATAAAATTAAATGGAATTTAATTTGAATTTAATATTTAAAAAGTTTCTCATTCAACTAGTGTTTATTTTGATATGTGGTATATTTATTGAATGATTAGTCCCCCCATATTGATTTGTGATGCCTCCTGTCTGTAGAACCAACTTATATAATTTTTTGTATAATAGAATGTTTCATTTATCTCTCAAATTTTGGTGCCATGACACTCTTTAAATGTTATTGAAGCTTTACAGTATGTTCAATATTTGGAAGGGATAGTAATGTCTCATTGACTTTAGTTTTCAGAATTGTTGGTGTTGGTCTGGATCTTTATACTTCTAAAATATCTAAAAATTTTTACTTTTTAATAGATCAAATCATTCTTGCCTATAAATACCAAAGATGTATCTTCTATAATTTTAAAAAAGATAAGCAACAAATGTAAGTGAACTGTTGATTTTTTTTTCAGATATGTTTCCTTCTTTTTGCCATTCTCTACATTGTTTCCTACTTCATCATCAGAAGATACAAGAGAAAATCAGGCAAGTAAAAACATTGTAACTAAAACTTAGATCATCATGCCAACTGTTCTGTGGTGTTAGGGCTATATACTTTGCCTGTCAGTATGGTGGTGTATATATTCAGTATGGCCATGATTGAAGGACACAATAGCTTCGAACTGAGAGTTAACAGTAACCTTCAGGGAGTCTGACTAGATTAGACCTTCTGAATCCTTGTTTACCACTGTTCTAATGTCCAAGAATAGTGTGGGGCTCCTCAGTATCTGGGAAATTCTATAGTTTATAAGGATATATGGGTTCTTGTGACTGGCTCTGAGTTTGAACTACATACTTTCCATCCTTTCTCTGACTACTAGACTATCTTTTCTTTCTCTAAAGTGATATAGAATTTAGAATCTCTATGATACCATTTAGTATCGATTGAGGATTCAATTATATATTATTCTTTTTATTATTTCACATATATCCTGTATACCAGAGGGACTACTAAATCTTTATTCTTTTTTTATTAAAATTATTATTATTTCAAAAAGATTTTATTTATTAATTTGAGAGAGAGAGAGACAGAGAGAGCACAAGCAGGGGGAGAGGCAGAGGGAGAAATAGACTCTTTGCTGAGCTGGGAGCCAAATGCAGGGCTCGATCTCAGGACCTGGAGACTGTGACCTGAGCCTAGGGCAGACGCCAACCATCTGAGCCACCCAGGCACCCCTATTATTATTGTTTTTGAAGATTATTTATTTTTTGAGAGAGAGTGAGCATGTGCACAAGCGGGGGAAGGGGCAGAGGGAGAGGGACAAACAGATTCTCTGCTGAGCAGGGAGCCTGGTGTGGGGCTTGATCCCAGAACCTGGGATCATGACCTGAGCTGAAGGCAGATGCTTAACTGACTGAACCACCCAGGCATCTTATCCCCTGTTCTTTTCTTTTCTTTTCTTTTTTAATGAACTTTGTGCTAATTAAGTCACAGATTTTTGTGCCAGGGTTTTGTAAGGACTTGAACAGTTGCCCTACTGCCTTCTGTTAAATCTCAGCTATTTTCTATAAATCACAGGATTTTCTACCTGTGATACTGGGCTTGTAGTAGGTACCATGTGAATATTTAAGGATTCCATGTAATAGGAACTCTTCATGTTATAATAATAAACTTGTTGGACTTTTGAAAGCAATTAGGAGATAGTGTTTGCTCTGGTGTTTTAGTTTGGTTCTATGATTACACTAAAATATTTTTTGGAATCTGTAATCTTTCAAAAATTTGAAGACTTGCAGATTCAACAGTATTTAGCTATTTTTACAGATGTTTTGGCATCAGGTTTTAATGATTATAGACATAGAAGCAGAGGGAGAAAGAATTAATGAGTATAAACCCATCATTTTAGGGGAAATTAGGGGATGATGAGCAGGAAAATTGGAGATTAGAGGATTGAGATGGTTTTTAAATATTTATTTATTTTTAGTGTGTATGAGCAGGGGTGGGGGGCAGAGACAGAAGGGGAGAGAGTCCCAAGCAGACTCCTCTGACCACTGCGCTGAACACAGAGCCTAAGGCAGGGCCTGATCCATGACCCTGAGACCATGACCCTAGTGGCAGTGAAGAGCTGGATACCCACCCGACTGAGCCACCCGGGCACCCCATTAGATGATTTTTAAAGTAATGGCAAGGAGGGGTGATGAGTACTCTGGACTTAGTAGAGTTTAGGGAGAAGAATCGAAATTCACATGAAGCTATTAAAACTTTCTTAAATAGTTTATGGTTAATTGGAGGTGTGCACAACAGTATAAAAATTGTAACTGTTTAATTTTATGGTCCTTTTGGTTGTAAAGCTATTTTGGGTGGCCCATAATTACAAATGGAGAGTGGAGTCAGAGAATGGCTCAAATGCACCATTGACATGGAAACAGGAGAACTCTCACAATTACAGAGACCTAGAGAGAGAGCCTTTGAGGACAACCCCAGTTAGGTATTGAGGAGAAGGAGGGGCCAGGAGGTGTTTTGCAATATTCTTGTAATTGGATCATACTTTCTTTAGCTGGTAAATTTATGTGGGAGGACAAAGAGAAAGCTAGCAACCACAAGAGGGAGGGAGAGGGAGGTGAGTGAGCATTGGAGCAGAGGGCATCTGCTACTTGTAAAAGATAAAATACTTGATACTTTCATGTCTGTAAATTGAACAATAATTATGAAGATCGAGGCTGTGGTATCTAAATGGTTTAGACTGGTCCAAGAGAATCTTCCTTATTACCAGTAATAATGACAAACTCAAAAATTATAGAAAAGTACATGAGTTTTAAGATTCTGACTTCTAATTTTATAATAAAGATTTTTGTTGGATATTATCAATTAAAAATTTTCATTCATTAGCAATTATAATTTCACTTATATTGTATGACAGTAAACTTGATAGTGGTCCTAAGGTTCTACTAATTTTTATTTTCCTGAGCAATAAATATTTGGAAAATTTTAGTTTACGTATGTTAGTTTTGTTAGTCAGGATTTTGGTTAATCACAACACTTTTTCTAACTACATTCTATCCTATGTGATTTAATGAGATTTAAATTTGGATCCATGCTGAAATAAATACAGTGCTTTTTGAAAGTCAGTTCTTTTCAGTAGTTAAGTTCCTATTTTTGTTTATGTTTTTTAATAAATTAATGAAACATTTTGTTGAAGATAAGAAAATTAATACCTTAACCATTTTTACAGATGAACAAGAAGATGAAGATGCCATAGTCAACAGGATTTCGTATGTATCTTAAAATTCATTTGTTCTGTTTCTAATTTTGACGTCATAAATTCTTCAAATTTAATTTGCACCTTTGGGCATAAATGTGAGAAAAATTCACCTGAAGTATTACAATGCTTTTATTGATATTAACCCTATCCTTAGAAACACATAAACCAATATACAGTTGACTCTTGAACACCGTGGGGGTTAGGGACGCTGGCCCTGTGCAGTTGGAAATTGTGTATAATTTTTGACTTCCCCAAAACTTAATTACTAATAGCCTACTGTTGACCGGAAGTCTTACCGATAACATAAGCAGTTGATTAACACATATTTTATATGTTATGTGTATTATATACTGCATTCTTAACAATAAAGTAGCTAGAGAAAAGAAAACCTTATTAAAATCATAAGAGAGAAAATACGTTTACAATACTGTATTTTTTTTTTTTAAAGATTTTATTTATTTATTTAACAGAGAGACACAGCAAAAGAGGGAACATAAGCAGGGGGAGTGGGAAAGGGAGAAGTAGGCTTCACACCAAGCAGGGAGCCCAATGTGGGGCTTGATCCTAGGATCCTATAGTACTGTATTATATTTAGGGGCGCCTGGGTGGCTCAGTTGGTTAAGTATCTGCCTTGCTCAGGTCATGATCCCTGGGTCAGGGGATCACGTCCCACATAGAGCTCCCTACTCAGCTGGGAGCCTGATTCTCCCTTTGCTCTCCCTGCTTGTGTGCTCTCTCCCTCTGTCAAATAAATAAAAATCTTTAATAAAAAAAAAAAGTAGCTAGAGAAAAGAAAATCTTATTAAAATCATAAGGGAGAGAAAATACATTTACAGTACTATATATATATTTTAAAAGATTGTATTTATTTATTTGTCAGAGAGAAAAATACACAGTGAAAGAGGGCACACAAGCAGAGGGAGCGGGGAGAGGGAGAAGGAGGCTTCCCACCAAGCAGGGAGCCTGATGTGGGGCTCGATCCTAGGACCCTGGGATCATGACCTGAGCTGAAGGCAGACCCTTAATGACTGAGCCATCCAGGCACCCCTACAGTACTGCATTATATTTAATTTAAAAAAAATCACTTATAAGTGGACCTGTGCACTTCTAAGCCATATTGTTCAAGGATCAACTGTACATGGAAAAATGAGGATTGATTGTCTCCTGTTAGAATTTGCTTGTTTGAGGAGCCAACAATTTTACCTTCAGAGGTTTTAACCAGGAAATGGGCTTCTGGTGGGAAAGTTGCTGGGCCATAAGAAAGAAAACTCTTGGCTGTTTAATGGTCTGGTGAGAAAACTGTGACAGTCTCGGAATAAGGAACAGACATCTGTTCTAGCTAATTGAACATCTCCCTGCTGTGAGCAGGGAGACGGTCTGATGATTCTTTAGGTTCCCTATAGCTAGCTCTCTTTCTGCTTATATATGCTGATATATGATTGCTGTACCCTTTAATTTTTTTTGAGGTATCAAACTGGATGGGAAGCAGTGAGTTTCTATCAGATTTTGCTTGACTAAAATTTGAAATCACACAGATACAACTACATCGGAGAGATTCTTATTCCAGGATTCTTTTTTATTGATACTTTGAAATTTTTTTGGCATATTCCTGAATTTATAGAAAGGTTAGAAATATAACAAAAAAAGAGGCTTTTTGCCCCAGAATTCTTTGAGAAGTTGCCGACCTGGTTCTCCATTTCCTCAGGATACTTTTGTATATAATGCCTATAAACAGTGCATTCTTCTGTGTATCTCCCATATAGCCGTCAAAATAATGAAATTGATGCTGTACCACTAATGCCCCATTCAGATTTATCAGTTGTCCCAGTCATGTCCTGTTGTAAAAGGACCCCGTTCAGAATCACACACTGCTTGTAGTTGTTGTGTCCCTTTAGTTGCCTTCAGACTGAAACCCTTCTTCAGCATTTTCTTGACTTCCCTATCCTTGATACTTCTGAAGCTTGCAGGCCAGTTATTTGGATTTGTTTCTTCATGATTAATATCCGATTATTCATTTTTCGCCTGGGATGGGGAGGAGGTGAGGGAAAGGGAGAAAGGCTGCCTGCACTTAACGCACACATACATAAATACTCTCATGTACCCTGGGATAATTCTCAGCCATAAAAAGGAATAAGGTACTGACACATACTACAACATGTAGGAACCTCGAAAACATCTTGCTAAGTGGAAGAAGCCAGACACGAAAGGCCACATAGTATACGATTCCATTCATGAGAAATACTCGGTGTAGATAAATTCATCAATGTCATATTGATGGTTACCAGGGACTGAGGGCAGGGCAGAATGGGGAGCAACTGCTTATTGAATACAAGGTTTTATTTTGGGGTGATGAAATGTTCTGGAACTAGAAAGTGGTGGTGTTTGCACAACACTGTGACTACACTAAATACCACTAAATTGTTCACTTTAAAATGTTTAATTTTATGTTAGTGAATTTCACTTCAAAAAATACTTTCAACTGAGAAGTGACTTGAATAGGGCTGATTTGATTCATAACTGAACAGTGAATATAAATGGACCTTGCTTTACTAGGTTTGGTAATTTAAATTATTTTAAATGTCGTAGGGAAAACATCTGTGACTTTATATTGTGAATTCTTCTTTGTGGATTTAAAACTTAGGCCCATTACTTGATTTAAATTTATAGGATTGGGGTTATAGTTTTATTCCAAACCACGACATTTGTGAAAATTCCTAAGTGATTTCTCATTTTTCTCTGTCTAAATTACTGTCTAAATTCTTGGTGTAAATAATTCACTTACTTCAAAAAGCTTCAGCAAATCACACCCTGAGTAAGGGGCAGATATAATTCTTTCCGAGTGAAATCCTCTGGGGATGAAGTAAGTACCTGTGAGATGTGTGCCACTCTCCTCTCTGTTTAGTCCGTGCTCCCCTCTTGGTGGCAAATCGGTGCACCTGCATTTGTGGACCAGAGCAGGCCACTGGGGCTTCACCCTGCAGTGTATTCTACGAAATGGCGGCTGTGCCCCGTTTCCCTGTGAGGAGGCTCAGGAGCCCTGACCTTCCCTTCCGCTCTCACCAGTTCTGCTGCCGTCGCTGTTGCGGCGGGTCCGAGGGCTTTGGCTTCTCCTGGCGGCGGGCTCCTGCGTCACGTGGTGGGCGAGCACTTACATTAAAGATGGGAGAGGAAGCAGGGGTGAGGGCACCTAAGAGATTCAGAACTAGTCTGTTCCCTCCCCCCTCCTCCTAGTGGCTCTTCCGGCTTTCACTACTTTTTTCCCTCCCTGTGTGATAGAATGAGTGAGAATGGAAGAGGAAGGCAAATCTGGGTTCAAATGCTGAACTCAAGATTAACTTGAGGTCAGAAGAGATTGAGAAACAAAGATTTGTTTTCTCTTTGTGTGAAGGAGACTGCCGCTTACTCTGTCTTGCTCTTGTGTGCGTTAAGTCACATCTGCAGATAGTCCAGGGCCGGTGCTGGTGCACAGTACGTGGGACGTTGGGCTTGTCTCCCTTCTCTCCACCATCTTCCCCCCTCGCCCCCTCCACTGAAGAGGAGGGGATGGAAGGACTGTCCCGCTGAACAGGAGAAAAAAGGGAAGAGCTCGACAAGTTCTTAAGTGTAGTGATTGGCAGCACTGCCCGGCCGCTTGCAACGGGGGTCTCCACAGCTGGCTCGGCACCCACGTCAAAATGGGAAGCCTATTCCTTGGCCTTTCCCACCTCTCGTTAGAGCCGGGTTTGCTTTCTCCCTTGCTCCTTTGTTCTGTTCTTTGTTTGTATCTGCTTGTGCCTCCAAATTAACTTTGCAACCAAAAACTACATTTTCTGAGAGCTTCTGTTGGCTAGTTAGTTGATTTGAGGATCAAATCAGAATGTCTAACTGGGGAAACTTTCGAAGCCTTTGCGGGTGAGAGGAGGCGTTCCATTGCGGGAGTTGGGCCTAGCATGTTGTATCAGAGCCCCGCGGGTCACCTGGTGTGGGCTGTCAGGGTCTGGGAGGAGGGAGGGAACTTTCCCTGCAGAGGGAGATCCTGGCGTGGAGTGTCAGCTTGAGGGGGTGATGAGGGCACTTGCCGCATGTGTTTAGGGGTGCTCTGTTACAGGGAGTCAGAGGTTGGGGAGGGCATCCATACAGGATGACAGAGCCCAAGTAGGCTGAGGAGGGTGTCCCTCGAGGGATGGCCTGGCCTGGGTATCAGAGGTCAGTGGGGAGGGAGGTAGGACAGTCCAGAATGGGGAGTCACCTGAGCGGGAGGGCGCCTCTGCATAGGGTGGGAGTGTCAGATAATTTCCAGGGGACTGGGCCAGTAAAGGTGATGGGAGCCCTCTGCAGTTAGGGGAAAGGGAGAAAAATGAAAATGAACAGGGCTGTTGCCTCGCAGCTGGACTTGCAAGTGGGCTCTCAGTGTGCGCCCATGGTGTTGCAGATAACGTTATCGCAGCAGATCTCGATGTGAAGGTGGGCGCATGTAAGCGTGGCAGTGTACATGTATGCACAGTGCGTACTCGCATTCCTTGCCTGTCCATTGGGAGCATGACGCCCCAGTAGCAGTGAGTATATTTAGCACCAGATCTGTGCTTCTATATACAATTTTCCACAAATAGGAACCTGGGCTCCTTGGGGGAGAAGCTGACTGCAGGGGTAGGGGAGGGGCTCCTTTTGTACATGTGGTACTCCCGGAATGCAAGGAAGTGCCCCTAGAGTGATGAGGTGCATGTCAAAAAGATCCAGAAGCCTTCAAAGGCTTTCACACCAATCAGGGGCCATCCAAGTGTCTGGAGAATGATTTATTCTATGGATCCTACATAGAATAAAATAGAACAATCTTGAGTCCATACTGATAGGAATCCGTAAATGAGTAATCTTTTTGACAAGGAACAGGATATTTTTCCTAGTTTCAAACTTAGCTTCCCACAAAATACTAATTAAAAGGGAAAAGAGTGATATTAGAGTCAGAGAGCCCTGGCAGACACCATCCTGACCAGTGGTCAGTCCGAATGTGACCAGCAGTGGGCAGACAGAAGTTCAGGCCGCCTGGTAGCCTGTAGAGAGAAGTGTGAAGCAGTGCTTCTGTTTTGCTCCTGCCTCGTGGACACGACGGCCGGAGCTGGGCCAAAGCTGAGTCCCCCCCGCTGTCCCCCGCTGTCTCCCCGCCGACCTGCTCCAGCTGCGATCTTCTCCATCACAGGTGATGCCGGCTCTGCCATTGCCGTCCTCAGGCTGAAACTCCGAGTCAGCCTTGAGCTCTCTCTGCCCCCAACCCCAGGAAGCCCTGTGCATTCTGTCCTCAGATTCTGCTCCCTTTCAGAAGGCGACATTTGTGAAATGGTGCTTTAATCTGAGGGGCACTTCTGTAGGTCTGTAAGCCATGACCACTATTGCCCTATTTCGACTTCAGGCGGGGCCTTACCTTAGGGACCCCTGGCCGCATTGACCTGCATTGTCTCGGCCTTTCTGCGTGGCTCTCATCCTGGGTACTCATGGGCAGTGCGAGAGGGTGGCAGCATCTTGTCTGCAGTGTTTTGTTGAGAGTTGGCCTTATAGCTATGGTGACCCTACATTCGGGCTTTTCTGGATCCTTCATGATTTCAAATACTTTACCCATTTGCCCTCATAAACTTAGTTTTTTTTTGTCAGATTACTGGCGCTAGTTTTTGATTTGGAAACTGTGGTTGGTCCTCTTGCTGATTATGTGGTCAGTGTCACGTGAGCTGAGAGAGGGGTTGACGACTGAGAGGACTGTGAAGAGAGGTGCTGACGGTGCTTCGCAGGGCAGACGACATGAAGGGGACACTAGGGGCAGCGCTGACTGTGCCCTGGGGCACGGAGCGATGAAGTGCACTGAGGTTTGCTGTACAAGAAGGCTGGGTCCATGTGCGGGAGTGTGGCGTGGCGAGAGGAGCGTGCACGCGCACGGGAACAGCCGTGCGGACCTGGAAGGTGAGCTTGTGGGTTGACCCCGTCCGTAGCATTGGAGGCCCGGACGGTAGTGAGTGGGAGGAGTTCCTCCTCGGACTTGCAAGGACAAAACCAGAGAAGCGCGCTTCAGGCCACTGGCTGGTAGTTGCCAGAGTTGGCAGTGGGCCTGGGTGGACACGTTTCCTGGTGCTTTTCCCAGGAAACATGCCCACTCAGCACAACAGCTTCTAAGCCTTCTTCTGTGCCTATTTTTGGTATGTGTGATAGGGTCTACATTTAAACATTATCAGTGATATACGGAACAGAGGTTTCATGCTTGTTTTGGCTTTTAGGTAGGAAAACACTTCTCTTGGTTGCCACAAGATGGCATTGGTCTCAAAGTTACTCTAGTGGATGTGTATTTCGAGTGTTTAGTATGTATTTTTTCCCTTATGTCTTCTTACATTTATTTTCACGTTCTTCCTATATTGACTTTAATGGGATGGATATCAAATTAGGGTTCCATCTCTAATGTTGGCGATGTTTTCTTTTCCTTTGCTTTTTTAGTCTTAAAAAACTCTTAAAAAATTAGATAAAACAATTTTAAACATTTCAGACATGTATAACTGAGAAAGTGAAAGCCCCTTGGAATCCTACTCTCCTGTGGGATTGTTATATATTATGCTATTTTTTTTGTACCCCTATTTCCCTGTGTATATAAATGCATTTTTTGCGGGGGGAGCATGTTTTCTATTTATTGTCCATGCTTTATCAGTTTTTGTTTTTTATTTATTTTTGACATCTTTCTGTAGTAGTATTTATTAGCAATATATTATTTAAAAAAATGACAAAACAGTGTTTTAAATAGTTTAATAGTAGAATATTATTTAATAGTTCCCTACTGTTTGCTAGTCTAATTTATTTTACCTTTATCTGTTTGTTTTTTTTTTTTACTTTTTTTTTTTTTACCTTTATCTGTTTTAAGAGGTAGCTGACCAATGGCTTTGTTGAGTTTTTTTCTCTTGAAATAATCATTTTGAATTGATTTGTTTTTCATACTGTTTTCACAAGTATTTTTTTTCACCTGAATCAGTTTTTGCATTGCTGTTAGGGTGTATTTGCCAGTTGTTAATTAAATGCAATTGTGAAATATTTAAATTTGAAAGAGGAGAGAGACTATGGTTTATTCTTTGTAAAATATGCGAAGTACTCTGTCTACTCTGTCTTCTGTATGTGATTCTTCTAGGGCCTGCTTGTCTGAGTTAATGACCTTTTTTCACGGAGTGAGGAGTTTTAGAGTATGCTTAATTGAACTTCTAGTATAATACGTATATCATTTGTCTCCCAACTATACATAGTTAATGAAAATCTTATGTAACTTTTTTGGATTAAAATATTTAAGAGTTTTTGTCCTTTTTGAATTCCTGCTGTATTCTTTGCTTTTTCCAATTGCTGGTGACAATGATCTCTTCTCTTCCAGGTTGTTTTTGAGCACGTTCACTCTGGCAGTTTCAGCTGGGGCTGTTTTGCTTTTGCCCTTTTCAATAATCAGCAATGAAATCCTGCTTTCTTTTCCTCAAAACTACTATATTCAGTGGCTAAATGGCTCCCTGATTCATGGTAAGTATATATTGCTTAATATAATCACAATGAATGTTTTCTTTTTTTGCTGCACTGTATTTTAAATTTGCATTTTCTTAATATCCATCATAATTTGCATCTTCCTCCAGTAAACCATGAGTCCTTCATAAAATCAGAAAACCATATTTTACATACTATTCTTATTCTTAGTTGTGAAAGGCTTTTCTGTTTTACTTAACCAAGAAGCAGTCTTTATACTTAACAATGATTTTGACAAATAAGTTCTCATTTAAGTATGTAGCAAGAGAATTTTGGTTTATCTGGATATGTCAAAAGAACTCAAACTCCATTTAAGACCTAAAAATACTAGCCATAGTTTTCTACTTCATTTATTTTCTCTTAGTTACTTTTGTCATTTAAGAATGTGTAATTGAAGGGAAAAAAACTCTTTTGTCAAGTACAAACTTTAAAATTAATGTGGTTAAAAAAGTGACTGACTTACTGTCGGCAACATGGTATATTGCTTGGAGGCCAAATAGACCTGCATTCCAATCTTGACTCTGCCATTTTCTAGAAATTTTTAGTGAGGTAGGACATTTTAATTTATAAAATATATTATAAGATCTAATACATAGATCTTTTTTATATGTTTCATTGAATTGTGATTTCTTTGTATGTGAAACATTTTATCAGATTTTTATCAGCTTTTTGTAAATATGTTCTAGTTATTTTTCTTTTTAAACTTTATTTGCTTTTTTCATTGACAGAATTATTAACATTAGTATTTGTCCAGTGTGCAGTCTTTTTTCTTCCTTTTGTTTTTCTAATTGTTTTGTGTTTAGAAGATCCTTTCCCTTCCTGAGATGTGACAAATATTCCCCTTCCCCCCTCATTTTCTAAAGATGACTTTGTGCATAACTCTTTATCTGGAATTTATACAGACAGCTACCTTTTCTCTCACTCCTTTGTGTTTAAAGAAATGCTACGTTTGCTCTAGAATATTTGGAAAACAGTATACCCTAAATCCTACAACTCACAGAGCTATCGGGAATACTGTGGCCTGTAGCCTTCAGTAAGATATATTCCTGTGAATACATAACCAGATGGAAACCTTCATGGACTCACTGATAATTTGTATTTTCCTAAATCAACATATAAGGGGGAGGTTTCCATACCATTAACTACTTTTCTGTGCAATGTATAGTAGTGCCTGGAGTGGTTACAAGAATGGATTGTTTCCAATCTTTTAACTAAAAAAAGCTACATCTTTACAAATAAATATTTGTCCTCAGGATAAATTTCTGCAGTTCACTTTCCAGGTAAGCACACTTTAAAAGTTTTGAGAAGATATTTCCTGATTCTGAAAAGCTGTGTGAATTCCACTAGTGGTTTCACTTTCACTGGTGGGATGGGGGAGGGGCTCCTCTTCCCAGAATGCATCTTCATCAACTGTGGGCGGTACTTAAAACTTGCCAATTCAAGGGGTGCCTGGGTGGCACGGTCAGTTACGTGTCTGAGTCTTGGTTTCTGCTCAGGTCATGATCTCAGGGTTGTGAGGTTGAGCATCGGGTTCCACGCTTACTTGGATTCTCTCTCTCTGCTTCACCCCCAAATAAATCTTTAAAACAATGGTTTCAATTAAAAAACGTGAAACATTTCTCTTCTTAAATGTACATTTCTTTAATTACTAGTAGGGTAGACGTTTATAAAACATACTCAGAGGTCAGTCAGTTATTTTTTAGTAAATTGCCTACCTGCGTTTCTTTTGCGCATTTTTACGGTGTTTTTTTACCCCCTTTTTCTTTTTTTTTTTAATTAAATTTTTAATTCTCGTTAGTTAACATACAGTGTAGTATTAGTTTCAGGTGTACGATGTAGTGATTCAACACTCCATACACCACACGACTCGTGTACTCCTTCCTCCCCACCACCTTTCTCACTCATCCCCCCAACCACTTCCTTCGCTCTGGTAACCACCAGTTTGTTCTCTATAGTTAAGAGTCTGTTTCCTGGTTTGCCTCCTCTCTCTTGTCCGGTTGCACGTTTGTTTTGTTTCTTAAATTCCACATATGAGTGAAATCATAGAGTATTTGTCTTTCTCTGACTGACTTATTTCTCCTAGCACTATACTTTCATTCCATCCATGTTGTTGCAAATGGCAAGATTTCATTCCTTTTTACACTTGTAGTGTTTTTTTTTTAAGTAATTAGTTGTCTATCGGGTTAATTGCAAACACTTTCCTCCCATTTGCCCTTTAATATTGCTTAAACTGTTTTTTGACATGAAAAACTTTAATATTTTAGTTTAATCATATATTTGAATTTGGCCTTTGTGGTTTCTATCATGCTTGAAAGTAGAAACAGATGGAGTCATGATCTCTGAAGACCAAGTGAATTTAGCAACATTAGGACTAATTATTAACTGAATAAAAAGAAATTACTCCAGTTTTTTTTTTTTTTGCTTAGCAATTAAAAAAAATTCAAGCAAACCGAAATTGATAAAAAAAAATAAATCCTCTACTGAAAAGTCAACTGTAAAAAAAAAAGTCAACTTTACTATGAAAGGCAGGAAAGTTATTTTTAAATGACATGTTATTTGTTATTAAAAATACTTGGATAATATATAATATAGAAAATGGTTTTTGCAGGATTATCTAAAATGTTTGAGGATGACTGTTTGGGTTGGTTCCGCTTGGCCCTAGCTCTCTGTAAAGCTCTAGGTACGATGGCACATCCATTTTGCAGGGTTGGGCTCCAGGTGTTTTTACCAGCAGGGCAAGTGTCCTTAAGCTGGGCTAACCAGTATGACAGGTGAACTGGCCTTTGTTTCCAGTTTTGCTGAGTTGAAATTGCATGCTATACTCAATGACCTTCACATACTCAAAATCAAGGCCATTTCTTTTATTCTGTTTGTGGACTGGAAGTAAGAGCTACTATACATGCCATATATTTGGAGGCCTTAACTCTGGAAGTAAATATATTTGTTTTATTGGTAGTCTTTCTCATTATAATATAAGGTATGTAAGCTCAAATATTTTGTTTATAAATTAGGGCTTAGAACAATGATTCCCACATAGTGATTGCCTAATAAACACGTTGAATGAATAATAAACAATAATTTTGAACTCCAGTAAACCACATCAACTGAAAGTTGGGGAACTAGAGGAAGAACCTTCTAAATGATGCCACTGCTTCTAAATGTACTCTTAAGAATAGGTTTCAGGAGGCCTAGGATATAAACCTTGGAAATTTTCCCTGAGGGTTTTATGACCGTTGGCTTTGTTTCTGCTAAATCTTTGGTAGGTCTGTATCCTTTGCTGCATGTAGTGAATTTCATGAATCTTTAAATTCATCTTTCTCTTCTAAATCCATAGCTTTCTTTAACCTTGTCAATGACATTCTAGGGAGTGACAATTAGTCCCTTAGACTGTCTTGGGGTTGAAGATTTGTCAACCTTAGACATGCTTCTTGGCTCTTAAAAAATCATTAATGGGGCCAAATTACAGTGATACTAAGACATGCCCTGAGGCATGTCCTGTTTTCTAGACACACTCTTCCTCACCTCCCCCGTGGAGGAGCAGTCGGATTCCCCTTTGGTGGCCAAGGGGAATCTACCATCCTTGCAGGTTGAGAGGCATGAGGACTGCCAAGTGCTGGGCAGCAATCTGAACTTCCAGTTCCCTGGAGTCATTGTGTCTCCTGGTGGAAATGTTCCTCCCTTTGGAGCTAGAACCTCTAGCCTAGCAGCCCTAGTTCCTAAATTATAGGAACAGGAGGCGGAAAGTTTGCTAGGGGTCAGTAGGCATGCTAGTGAGTGCTGCCGCTTCATTTCTACTCCTCGATTCCGCACCTGTGACCCTGGCTATGGGAGAAATACCACCATATATTGAATACGATTCAGGGTGAGTACAACCCCTTGCGTACCTTTCTTCAACCCTGCAAGGTATTACCACCTAGCTAGTACCATAACTGAGTCTTCAGAAGGACATTCTGCCATTCTGTTGAACCAGCTGCTTCAGGATGTTGGGAAATATGCATGACCAGTGAATTCCAAGGGCATGGGCCCATTGTTCTTCTGCTGTGAAGTATTTCCTAGGTCAGAAGCACTCCTGTGGTGATGGTGGGCAAGGCATTCTAAAAGTCTGCACATAGTAGTTTGGGCAGCAGCTCTGCGTTCAAGGCAGTTCTGTACCCAGAGTAAGTGTTTGTTTCAGTAAGGACAAAATGCTGCCCTTTTCATGACGGGAGTGGCCCATTTCAGTGAACCCAGCACCAGGTAGCTGGCTAATCTCCCCGGGGAGTGGTGCCATAGTGAGGTCTCAGTGTTGGTTTTTGCTGCTGGCAATTAGGCACACAGTGGTTACCATAACCAGGTGAGTCTGATGAGTAGACGTGCACATTGCTGAGCTCGTGCCTGATCTCCACCTTGCCCATTTATGAGCCCATTGGATCAGGACACGGGAGCTGGGGAAAGAGGCTGACTGCTATCTGCGGAACAGGTAGTCCTAGCCACTTGATTATTAAACTCCTCCTTTTCCAATGTCTTCTTTTGATGAGCAATCATATGGGACACGTATAGCTTCACATTTTCTTTCTCCCATTCAGAGAGTTCTATCTGTATACCTCTGCCCCAAATTCCCTTGCTACTAGTTTCCCAGTCGTTTCTTCCTGACCATCTAGCCACATCACTGGACACAACCCATGAATTTATAATTACATGTCTGGCCACTTCTCCCAAGCAAAGTGAACAGCCAGGGGCGTTGGGAGGATTTCCTTTCACTGCTGTCCTTCAGGGATGTCTCAGAGGGGTTCTAGTACTGCAGCCGTCTACGCTGGGTGGTTTCGTGCAGAACCATCTGTAAACCAGGCCCGAGTCTTTTCTTTCCTCTGTCAGCGGACTGTAGGGAACTCCCTCTGAGGCCCTAGGTGCAAGTTGGGGGGAGAAGTAATAGAGCAGGAGTGGGGACCATAGGCATTTGGGCCACTGATTCATGTAACTTACTTGTACCTTCAGGGCCTGCTTGGGCTTGATCATGTATATACCACTCCCGTTTGATGGTGGAGCGTAGCATGTCCGATGTTATGGCTCGGTGGGTCAGGTAACAGACACCGAGTTCGTGATGGGCAGCTCCAGTCACGTGGTAACTCGGTGGCTCATGATGAAGTGTTCGGTCTCTTTTAAGGCCCAGTAACAGGCCAAGATATGTCCCTTAAAAGAGACTGGTTGTCTGTGCAGGGCTGTCCTTCAGGTATGTCCCAGAGGGGCACGGGCGATAGTGCTGTAGAACTTTGCTCCAGAGTCCTAAGGGCCTGTGCCGTGCTCCATCTCCGGCGCCTGCCGAAGTCTCCAGAGAGCACCCCTGTCTGCCATGAATGCTTACGGCACCAGTGGATTTGCGGGCCAGGCGGCCTGAGGGGCAGAGCAGCTTGCACAGCAGCCTGTACTTGTCACAGGACCTTCTTTTGTTCTGGACCCCACTGCACACTGGTGGCTCTGGGCGTCACTTGGTAAATGAGCTGGAGTAACACACCCAGAGGAGGAATATGGGGAATACGTTACCTTCAAAATCCCAAGAAGCCCATGGACATTGTTCCTCTCTTGGTTGTAGGAAGAGCCAGATTCAACAACTAATGTTTCACCTGAGAGGAGCTCTCTGGGTGTCCTGCTCCATTAGACCTCTGGAAATTTCACTGACATAGAAGGCCCCTGAATTATTCTTGGATTTATTCTCCACTCTCTGACATGAAAATGTCTTACCACTAAGTCTAGAGTACTTGCCACTTCTTGCTTACTAGATCCAGTCAGCACGATGTCATCATTAGAATGGGCCACTGTGACGTTTTGTGGAAGGGAAAGGCCATCAAAATTCCTGCAAATTAAATTGTGGCACAGGACTGAAGAGTTGGAGTGCCCTGAAGTAAGACAGTGAGGGAGGGGCCTTGCAGCTGGAAGTAAACTTCTGCCGGTGGGTCTTTGGGACAGAGACGGAGACAGAGGCCAGGAGTCACACACCAGGTACCAGGGTATGTGCTAATTTACTCAAGCATTGAAACCGCATCTGGAACAGCAGCTGCAGTGGGGGTCACCACCGAGTGAGGCTTATGGTAATCCAGTGTTATTGTCCTAAGGTCTGTTTTGGGGATGTGGGAGTTACCACTTCTGCGTCTTTCAAACCCTCGATGGTGGCACTAATCTCTGCATTTCCTTTGGGGATGTGGCATGACTTTTGGTTTAATATTTTCCTAGTTAGAGGCAATTCTGGGGGCTTCCACTTGGCGTTTCCCACGGTAAGAGCCTTATTACACAGGTCAGGGGACCAGAGTAGGGATTCTATTAGCTAGGGATGTGACCATAGAACAGGTTTGTAGACCCACTGGGACACATGTGAGACCTGAGTTAATACTCTGTTGAAGGGCGTAGCTCCATAAGCCCTTGCTTTGACTGGTGGACCACAGTGATGTTTTGAGTCTCCTAGAATTAGTGTCAGTTCAGAGCCAGTGTTTAGTAGTCCTTGAAAAGTCTGAGGGTTTCCTTTACCCCAGTGCAGTTATATCACCCACATTCATTTGTCAGTCATTTACCGTTTTGTAAAACTTACGAGATTTTAAGTTGTTATTTGTCTTTTTTTGTTAAGCCTTTTGTGAATTTATGCCAAATTCTTTGAGGTCTCAGAATAGGTCTGAAATTATCTTTATCTCCTATGGATTACTGCTCCAGTACTTTCACACTGAAATTGTCCAATAAAGATTCATCATTGAGTGAATAAAAGTTAGTTATTGTGTCATTAGCAATACCTTGGTTAAAAAAAGCTTAATTTGAAAAGAAATAGGATGGCTTATCCTATAAAATTGCCAGTATGGATGGTTTTGATCACTTGTGCCTTTAGCGTGTAAATCACATGGATTCGGCCAATATATCTGTTGATAATGCTTTAGTATATAAAAATATAGTTTGAATTAAATACAGTGTCTGGATTTTGGGCACATGGATTTGAGATGTTACATGTTAACCAGATTACGTTAGAATGCCACTTCACTTCTGTGGGCCAGAATTTAGTAACATAAATAAATAAAATATTAATCTTAGTTCTAAATCTGTATCATGTAGCAAGATGTATCTCTTGTCTACAGTGGGAAAATGATTAAAATAGCTTGAAAAATGTGATGTACAAAAATGATATTGGAGCTGGAATGAGGCAGAATGGTAATCCTCTGGTCCTTGGCAGTTTTAGCCCAGGGTCTGTCAGCCAGATGCTGTGAGGCGTGTCCCATCCTTCACTTAGTGTGGGTGTGACGTGCCGGCAACTACAGTCATAGGGTGGTACAAAGAGAGCAGAGATGACAAATTAAAATGGTAACTAAAATTTATATTGTCACTTTTATCGTTAAAATTGGAAAAGGGTAAAAAACGGATAGGAAAAAAGAAAGCATCTATTTGTATTCACTTTCTTTGTATCTTGTTAAAAACTTAGCAGAAAAACATGAAACTCCTCAGTTCCATAGATTGAAAAACTGATACAAATGCTTAATGGGTTTTCCTTTCTGGGTGATAGACATGTTTTGGAGCGAGATGGTGACTTGTGAATGCACCAAGTGCATTGAATTACTCTCTTTAAATGGTAATTTTATGTAATGTGAGATTAAAGTTAAAAACTAAGCAGGAATAAATCTTTGGAAGGTAGGAGAATGATGGCCTTAAGTTGTAGCCTTAAATAAAGTCAGGAAATAGTTCCTCACTTCTTCAAGGTATCCCCCCACTGGGGGCCAATTTTTGCTAAACTATCCATACTTACTTATGAACAGACAGAGACACATTTATAACATGATTGCCTAGTTGACATTTAGTTGTTAAAAGATAACCACCATGAACCTGACTAGTCTTTTTAAGGCGTGGATGTTTTATTTTTATTTTTCAATAGGAATAAACAATATGCTATTGTGGATATCATGAAGGAACAATCCAAAATCCATCTTTATTTTATCAATTTGCAAGTCCCACAGAAGATTAAAAAAAGTCAGACTTCTAGATTATAAGCAATCAAACTTAAGAAAAAAGAAAAATAAGTATTATATCTATTTCTGTATAGATATTAAATCAAAATCAGTCCTTCAAAAGTTTAATATACCATTATTAAATTTTACTAGTAGTTTCTAATTAATTGGTTTTAATAATCATTTTTCACAGTATGCATCACTGTTGTTACTGAATATTAATGGAGGTATTGTTTTTAATATTAGAAATAAAACACAATCTAAGTGTGAAAGTAAGAAATTTATTTAATTGAATTTTGGTAGATCCTAACAGTGTAGTGCTTTTTTGGTCATTAGAGAAAGTTGTTGAAAAACATATTTTTCTCTCGGTGGTAGGATTAATTACAGAATACAAAAATTTTTTTGGTGCTTGTATTGTATAATATTTCTAAAATGGACATGTATTGCTTTTTTGTTACAAGAAAAAAGTTCTATCAAGATAAAAAGTTTCACAACTCATTGCTAAAATTATTTTTTGTTTTTCTTCTAATAGAAGCTGTTCTAATTCTGAGGTTCACACAGTATTTGACTGTTCAAAAGCAAACTTGTCTTTCTCTAAAGCTTCTGCTTTCTTGGTAGAATTTTTTTATTATATAACTCACTTTTTGACAATTGCATTAGATCCTCAGTTCCACTGAAATACTGATTTTTAACTTAGATTTGTCATTTTCGAAATGTATTGAATGTGGCTAAACTCTGATTAATTTTCTGTTTTAAATTCATGAAATTTTTGGTCTAGGTGATGAAAAATGATAGGTCATTTGCTTCATAGTATTCTATGTCGGATTTTGGAATATTTTGTGACTCCAGCAGATGGAGCTAGAAGTTAATGCATCCTATGGCGATCTGGCAGTTCTGTTTGGTTTGGTTTGAAATGAAGTATTCTAGGATTAGTAAATAATCTTTGTTTAAGTTCAGATACATCTTTGGGGAATAGGCATAGGACATCTTTCAGACAGGTTGTCACTGATACTGATTTAGACAAATTATGAAGTTTCTAAATTTTGGGGGTTATATTGAAGGATTTTAGCTATATTGAAGTAATTTTAGTTATATTTGAAGTAATTTGTTGAGCTTTTTGGCTTATATCGATATAATTTAGCTATATTGAAATAGTTTTAGCCTTTTGAAGTAGAGAACTTTGCTTAATATTTTTATTTTATAATAACTAATTTATAAACTAATATGTAGTCATATATAATAAATTATATATGTATTAGTCCTAATTTAAAATTAGGAAAGTTTCATCAAAATTATAGAAGAATTCTTCAGGTTTATTTACGTATGCATGTCTGATGTATGTTTGTAAAATGCTGGAAACTTATTAAGTCTTACAAAGTTGTCAAGAATATAATTACTAAGGAGTATAGATATAATATTTTTCTCTATATTAGATGTTTTTCTCAAAGTAACTTCAACTTATATGTTGTAGATTTAATAATTAAATTAGCATAAGCTAAGTTGGAGACTTTCACATTTACTTACTCTGGTAAATAAACTTAATTTTTTGCATTTAATTATTTAGTCTTTCAATAAAAACTGGTTATTTATGTAGATAATTATCCTGTTAAGACCATCAACTCTCAAATTCTTTCATTAAGTGAATATTTCTTACAAAAATAAATACAGTGGAGGTTCTGTATCACATTATATCCCTTTCTACAATTGTGATTGTCAAAACCATTAGTACTAATGTTGAGTCTCCTGGAAAAGGGGCAGTTGGGGGAAAATAAAAGAAATGTTAATATATGCACATACTCACATATATGAGTTGGTATTCAGAGTCTTTGTAATCATACTCATTTTCTTCACTTGTTCTGTAGACATTGCTGCTTATTGATATCTGTTGATGTAGATTTTCCAGGATCATGACCTGAGCTAAAGGCAGTTGCTCAATCAACGGAGTCACTCAGGCGCCCTAGATTTATTTAGCTTTTCATAACTGTCTTCATTTTAAGTGTGTGGGTTAGTCAGAACCGATACTTTTTCCGATTTGTGAGCTTTTGCCCAAGGCAGAGTTTTATTTCTTAACTTTTGATTTTCAGAGAAAAATTTGTAGTTTTCCCTGCATGAAAGGGGGATGATTAGAAGGATGATTTCTTGAAGTATGTGTAGTTATAGCTCAATAACAATAAAAAAGTCCCCTTCTGTGCTAGGAGTGATAGTTGTTTAAAATTATAAAAACTAATAGTTTCCCCCCCCCCATTATAAAAGTATAGTGGATTTTAAGCATTCAGGGGTTTATATTCATGGCGGCAGCTATTTGAGAGCAAGCTTTGCACTGCCTGCTAACTGGAAATCTGAATTTGGCTGAAGCTGGCTTTGAACTGTGCGGTCAGTGAGACGTCAATAGAGTGAGTGGCACGCTGATGGGAAGCCCAGCATTTATTGGGAGATTACCAAACAGGGATTTGGAGAATTTTGAATTTCACAAGGAGGTTTAAATATGTTTCATTTTTTTTTAAGGGTTTTTATTTGCTCCTTGTAGAAAACATAATATGTAGAAAAGTAGGAAGAAAATCATCCATAATTTTTAGTACATTGTTAGTAATTTGATGTAATTCTTTGCAGCTTACTTTCTGTATCTATTTTTGGTCATTGTTTTTTTCATATATTTTTAATGTCATGTGTATATAGCTTTTTGTTTTGTAAGCTTTTGGGAATGTAATTAGTGAGACTCATTCTTTTAAAAAATTTTTTTAAAACGATTTTATTTGAGAGAGCGAGCACGAGAGAGCGTGAACCGGGGGAGGGGCAGAGAGAGGGAGAAGCAGGCTCCCCATGAGCAGGGAGCCCGAAAGGGGTTCAGGCTCCATCCCAGGACCTCGGGATCATGACCTGAGCCACAGGCAGATGCTCAACTAACTGAGCCACCCAGGTGGCCCTAGTGAGAACACTTCTTTGGGAATGGTTGAGAGCTAATTTGGTTGTAACTCACTTTCTTGTCTTTATCTGGTCAAGTTGCTGGTGTGCTTTAGACTTTTTCACTTGTTTGGAGCATTTGCATGATTTTGAGATGGCTGGCGGGAGGCGCTGACACTTGTTTAGTATTTGGTGTGTTATTTCTCTTCTGCTCCCTATGAGTTAAGTCCTAGCCTGTTTTATACATGAGAAAACAGACTTGAAGTTCCTTTTCTAGCTCATATATAGCCGATAAACGCAAACTTAGGCTAGTTGGACATTAAGTGCCACTCACTCAGACATCTGCCATCAGGACTTTTAGGCCTTTTAAATCATGAATAGTGTGGATGCCTTGTTTTGTTACAGGACATTATAGCATTCAGAGTACATATAGTACATTCAATGGTTTGTCGAAGTTGGCTTTGTTAAAACCTTTCTGTATTTGGTGTTTTCAGAAGGTTTGGTTTACATGTGCTTGCATATAAACACATATAGCAGAGCTGAATTTTGTTTCAGTGTCTTACGAACTGATCAGAAACTCAGCTAATTCTATTTTACACAGATGGATAGAATTAATAAGCTGTCATATTCTCATTTTAAACATTTCCTTTAGTAAAATCTTATTAAACTGATTGCTTTTTTCAGCAGATATTAACAAAATTCAAAATATTGTGCTTTTTTCATCCAGAATGTTAAGTATGAGATCCATACAATAGTGTAGAAAGAGGAAGAGATCTTAGATCTAATCCCTTGTCTATCATTTGTAAGTTATGGAATTTGTGTGGCATTTATTTAACCTCTTTTTAAAAAGGAGATTGGTTTATGAGTAAATTAAACAAGGGATCTCAAAGTTCTTTTCTGCTCCAAAATTCTGTGTTTCCTTGTTATTCTTGGCTCATTAAAATAAAAGTGAACTTTTGCTTATTTTGAACAAATCTTAACTTCAGAATCTTACAAATGTATGTCTATGCTGCTTAAGTGTTTTGTTAAAGAAATCTTTATTAAGACCATTAGAAACAGGAAGAGAGGGACGCCTGGGTGGCTCAGTTGGTTAAGCAGCTGCCTTCGGCTCAGGTCATGATCCCAGGGTACTGGGATCGAGTCCCGCATCGGGCTCCTTGCTCAGCGGGGAGCCTGCTTCTCCCTCTGCCTCTGCCTGCCACTCTGCCTGCTTGTGCTCTCTCTCTCTCTCTCTCTGACAAATAAATAAATAAAATCTTAAAAAAAAAAAAGAAACAGGAAGAGAGGTCCTCTTAGTTTAAAGCAATTCTTTTTTTTAATAAAGAGTTTATTTGTTTATTGACAGAGAGAGATCACAAATAGGCAGAGAGGCAGGGGAAGAAGGCTCCCTGCTGAGCAGAGAGCCCAATGTGGGGGCTTGATCCCAGGACCCTGAGATCATGACCTGAGCCAAAGGCAGAGGCTTTAACCCACTGAGCCACCCAGGCGCCCCAGTTTAAGGCAATTCTTTGAGAAGATATAAAACTAGTACTTTTTTTTCTATGTGATTGTTTTTTTCCTTTCAGAGTGTAAATTGAAAATAGCAGGTATTGAATAGTACAATAGAAGCTTAACAAAGTGAGGCTTTGCAATGATTTCATTATGTTTAATGTTTTTAGGATACTATCATTTAAAAAATATTTCATTTATTTATTGAATTGATTGATTGAATGAGAGAGAGAGAGAGAGAGAGAGCACACAAGCAGGGGAAGTGGCAGGCAGAGGGAGAAGCAGACTCCCCGCTGATCAGAGAGCCCAATGTGGGCCTTGATCCCAGGACCCTGGGATCATGACCTGAGCTAAAGGCAGACACTTAACTGACTGAACGACCCAGGTGCCGTTAGGACACTATGATTGGATTAGAGTGCACTTTCTAAATGTATCAAAGAATATAATGAGCAGGGTATAGAAAAGGGAGAAAAAAAGAATAAGCTTGATGGTTTTGTGAGGTATTCTAGAGGTCCACTGTAGAATGTGTACTAGAGCAATTATATTTTAGGAATTTAGGGCAAGAGAGTAAAGAGAATGGATATTTTACAATAGGGAACAAAGTCGAGTAAGAGAAAAACAAAGACATAGGAATTGAGATTTAGACTTTATTAAGTTGTGTGTTGAAACAATTTAAAAAAGGGGCAAGAATACCAATAAGTATTTGGGAAGTCAACTTCAAAGAGTGGGTAACTATAGGTTAAAAACAGGTTTTTAAAGATTAACAAATCCACGAGGACAGTGAGTAAAGAAAGAGTGAACTGCTATGGTGTTTTATGCCCAGAGCATTCCCTGTGTTTATTGTTTTATCAAAAACTAAGGCTCAGGTATGAAGTAAGAAAAATTAAGAAAATCAGTGTTCAAGTTTAAAAGCTACATATAGTCTAGCCAAGATGAGTAAGAGAGATTGTATATACCCTGTCACCTAAAACAACTAAGTTTTCAAGAAAACGTAGGCACTGAAGAATAGCAATTCAGCATATATGAGTCCTGCAACTGCTTGAGGGTGCTACCGGGAGGATGGGGTGCAGGCTCCAGATGTGGGGGCAGGTGGCTGGAGTTCTGGGCAGAGTACTAAACAGAGAGTTGCACAGAGAAATACCTTGTTTTACAGGTGGATGAATGAATGGACTACCATAATCTCAGTTTAAACATTTATTCTTGTAAGGTCTTATTAAACTGATGTTCTTTGGAGGGGGGGCTGAAATGAAGGTTTTCGTGAGGTTGCATTCCTTATTGGAGGCTCTGGGGAAGAATTTACTTCCAGGCTCATTCAGGTTATTGGCTGAGTTTGGTTCTTTGTGATTGTAAGACTGAAGCCCTCCATTTCCTTGCCAGGTGCTGGTCTTTGCCCTAGAGGCTGCCCACCTCTTATGTTTTTCATGTGACCCCCTCCAGCAAAAGTGGGTTGAGTTCCTCCCTGATTTATCCTTCTGCTGCTTCTCTCTGACTTCAGCTGGAGAAAGTTCCCTGCTGTTAAAGGCTATTTGGGTAGGTTTCACCCGCCTGGCTAATCTAAGATGATCTCTCTGTCTCCCTGTATCAGGGTCCATAACCTTAATAATTATATCTGCAGTTTTTTTGGCATATATACTGGGTTGAATAATGGTCCTCTTTCCTGCCCACCCTTCTTCCCCCATTCAGGTCCACCTAGAACCTCAGAATGTGGCTGTATTTGGAAATAATGTCTTCGAAGATGTAATTAGTTAAGATAAGGTCACATGGGGTTAGAGTGGGCCCTAATTTAATTACTAGCATACTTAAAAGAAGATAAAACAAAGACACAGACACACCTGAAAAAGGCCATGTGAAGACATAGGTAAATTTGGAGAGATGCATTTGTAAGAACTAGGAATGCAACTACCAGAAGAGATAAGGAAGGATTCTTGCCTAGAGCCTTCAGAAGGGATATGCCCTACTGATACCTTGATTTTGGACTTACACCCTCGAGAACTGTGAAAGAACAAATTTCTGTTGTCGGAAGCCATCCAGTTTGTGGCACTTTTTTAGAGCAGCCCTAGAAAACTAATATACTATGTAATGTAACATATTCACAGATTCTAGGGATTAAGATATGGACATCTTTGGGGGTTTGCTCTGCCTACCTTGAGTCAGCTGAGTACAAAGCAGGAAAGTAAAACCCATAATGAGGAGAAAAATAAGTCAAAACTGATTTAAAATTGACACAGATTCAGAATTGGTAGATAGGAACATTTTGACAAGGTTGTGTTCCTTATTGAAGGCTCTGGAGAGGAATTTGCTTCCAGGCTCATTCAGGTTATTGGCTGGATTTTGTGGTAAAATATAAAAGTTTTTACTATGTAAGTCTTCTAAAAAGATAGTTAGGGGGGGCGCCTAGGTGGCTCAGTGGGTTAAAGCCTCTGCCTTGGGCTCAGGTCATGATCTCAGAGTCGTGGATTGAGCCCCACATGGAGCTCCCTGCTCATTAGGGTGCCTGCTTCTCCCTCTCCCCTGCTTGTGCTCTCTCTTTCTTCTCTTTCTCTCTCTGTCAAATAAATAAGTAAAATCTTTTTTTAAAAAAGGATTTTAAAATCTTTAAAAATCTTTTAAAATCTTTAAAAATCTTTTTAAAAAAGATTTTATTTATTTATTTGACAGAGAGAGATCACAAACAGGCAGAGAGGCAGGCAGAGAGAGAGGGGGAAACAGGTTCCCTGCTGAGCAGAGAGCCCATTGTGGGGCTCGATCCCAGGACCCTGAGATCATGACCTGAGCCGAAGGCAGAGGCTTTAACCCACTGAGCCACCCAGGTGCCCCTATTATTAGAAAAGAATATGGATTTTGCCAGGCATAAATAAGATCATTTCATAATGATGAAGGACTTAATTCATCAAAACATAATAAACATTCACCTACCTAATAAGTAGCTATTAAATACATGAAGCAAAGACTTAGAGAAATGAAAGGATTAATAGTCAAAATTACAGTTCTATTCAGATTTATCAATATCTTCTTTTTAATAATTGACAGATCAAATTAAGAAAATTAATAAGATAGAAGATTTGAATAACATTCTTAACTAATTTGGCCTAATTTTTTTTTTTTATTTTTAGATTTTATTTATTTATTTGACAGAGCTATAGCGAGAGAGGGAATACAAGCAGGGGGAGCAGCAAGCAGAGGAAGAGGGAGAAGCAGGCTTCCCGCTGAGCAGGGAGCCTGATGTGGGGTTCAAATCCAGGACCCTGGGCCCATGACCTGAGCTGAAGGCAGATGTGTAACGACTGAGCCACCCAGGCGCCCCTAATTTGGCCTATTTTGCATTTATAGACCACTCTGCCCAACACTAGTAGAATATACATTCTTTTGGTATACTAAGCACATTTACCACATATACTATTTATGGCATATTCTGTGCCATAAAATAAACATCAATACTTTTAGAAGAATTTAAGACATATAGGATATGTTCTGTAATGAAATTAAATGGGAAACCAGTCACAGAAACATACTTAGAAAATCCCTCAATTATTTGGTAACTGAATAACTAATAGGTCAAAGAAGAAATTAGAAGAGAAATTTGAAAGTACTTTGAACTAAATGAAAACAAAAACAAAATATTTGAAAATTTATAGCATTAAAATGCCTGTTTTAAAAGAAAAAAGGTCTCAAATCAGTGCCCACAATTTCCACCTTAAGAAAACAGAACAAATGAATGCCAAATTAAGAAGATTGGAAATAATAAAAAAAAAAAAGATAAGAGGAGAAATCAGTGAAATAGAAAACAGAGAAAATACAGAGAAAGTGCGAAATCAATAAAATTGATAAAGCTGCAGTCAGGTCGATTAGCAAACAAAAAAGAGAAGACACTAATTCCTAATAACAGGAATGAAAGAGATGACATCACTATGGATTCTACAGTTATTAAAAGGATAATTAGCGCACATTGTGAACACCTTTATGCCAATACAACACCTTAGAGAAATGGAAAAATTTGGAAGGCAAAAACTACTGAAATCTCTCAGACATTGTAGAAATGTTACAAATGTTCTTACAAATAAAACTGTAGGCCAAGAAGAATTCACTGTTGTTCCATCAAATATTTAAGGAAAAAGCAATACCAGTTCTACACAGACTCTTTTAGAAAATTGGAAATGAGGGAATACCTCCTAATTCATGGTGACTAGCATTACCCTGTTTCCAGAACCAGACAGACATTACATGAAAAAATTATTCTAACAATCAAGAATTGTTCTATTCTAGAATTTGTAAATTCTAAACAAAATTTAGCAAATCAAATATAGCAATATGTAAAAAGGATAATTCATTATTTTTGAAAAATCAATGAATGTAATTCCTATATTCAAACCCTAAAAAAGAAAAGTCACAACAATACATGCAGAAAAAGCAGAAGAAAAATTCAACATCCATTTGTGATAAAATCTCAGCGAGCTAGGCATGAAAGGGAATTTCTTCATCTTAATAAAGAGAATCTGTAAAAACCCTGAAGGTAACATCATGCTTAATGAGAGACTAAATGCTTTTCCCTGCAAATAGGAACAAGGCAAAGATGTTCCCGCTCACCACTTCTATTCAACATTGTTCTGGTGATTTTTAGAAAATAAAGAACATTGAGGTTAGCAAGGAAAAAGTGAAACTGTCTCTATTAACAGATGATATGGTTGTCTATATAGAAATTGTGATAGAGACTATTATTAAAAATCTATTAGAACCAATAAATGAATTTGCAAGTTTGCAGGATACACAATAAATATACAAAAGTCAATTGCATTTCTATGTACTTGCAATGAATAATTGGACATTGATTAAAAAAATGCCACTTGTATACAGTAGCATCAGAAACATGTTATACTGGGCGCCTGGGTGGCTCAGTTGGTTGAGCAACTGCCTGTGGCTCAGGTCATGATCCCGGAGTTTCGGGATCAAGTCCCACATCAGGCTCCCAGCTCCGCGGGGAATCTGCTTCTTCCTCTAACCTTCTCTCCTCTCATGCTCTCTCTCACTTTCTCTGTCTCTCAAATAAATAAATAAAATCTTAAAAAAAAAAAAAAGAAACATGTTATACTTAGGGATGTGAGAGACCTATATACTATAAACTATACAACACTGCTGACAAAAATTAAAGAATGCCACAATAAATGTAGAGTTACACCATGTTCATGGAAAGAAGACAATGTTAAGATGTCAGTTTTCCCCAGGTTGTTCTACTGATTCAATGCAATCTCATTGAAAATCCCAGCAGGCCTTTTTTTTTAGAAATTAAAAAGCTGATCTGAAATTCAGATGGGAATTCAAAGGACTTAGAGTAGCCAAACAACTTTGAAATTAGAGAACAAAATTGGAAGACTTACTACCCAACTCAAAGACTATTTTAAGGCCATAGGAATCATGATAGTGTGGTATCAGCATAAAGATAAATAGATCGACTTGATGGTATAGAGGATCCAGGAATATATCTACACATATATTGTCAATTTACTTTTAGTGAAGATGCAAAGGCAATTTGTATTGCAAAGAGTATTCTTTTCTACAAATGGTGTTGGAGCAATTGGATAGTCATAGGGAAAAAATGAACTTCAGTCCATACCTGGCACCATATATATAAAAAGTGACTCAAAGGGATCATAGATTTAAATGTAAATCTTAAAACTGTAACCCTTGTCGAAGGAAACATAGGAGAAAATCTTAGTGTTACTGGGCTAGACCATAATTTCTTAGGAAAGATGATCTGTAAAAGAAAAAATTGGTAAATTGGACTTTGTCAAAATCAAGAAATTTTGTTCTTTGAAAGATACTTGTTAAAAAGAAAAGACAGTCTACAGATGGGGAGGAAATATCTGCAAAGTACATACCTGATGAAGGACTTGTATTCAGCATATATAAAGAACTTGCCAAACTCAACAATAAGTAAACAAACATCTAATGAAACAATGGGCAACATACTTGAAGAGACTCTTCACCAAAGAAGGTATAAATGGGTGGCAGATAAGTTCATGAAGATGTTCATGTTATTTTTTATCGATTAGGGAAGTGCAAATTAAAACAGTAAAGAGATACCACTATACACCTGTTAGAATGGCTGAAACTGAAAAGACTCCTTGTACCATATTTTGGTTAAAACAAAGATTTTGTTTGTTCCTGCATCTCTCGTGCTTGGAACGCTGACTTCTAAATAAGGGCTTTGAAAGAACACTGCTTGCCCATTTTCCAAAGCACTGAGTGATAAGTGCATGTGATAGATTGAATTTATACTTAGCATAATTTTGTCTTTAACTCTTGATTTTATAAATATTATGGGCATTATTTTGCAAATCGTTTTTAAATTTGAGTGTTTTACCTATAAAAGGTGTAAGATGTTTGGCCAAACATAATCCCAAAGATAGACTTAGTCTTCTTTTTCTAAATCTATTTTTATTATCATTTTAGTAGCTTTTTATTGTGGTTTTCTAAGAGTACAGAATGTGCCAAAAGGGGAAAAGGTGATATGAACTTGTCCACCTCTCTTACACTTTCCTTCCCACTTAGAATTGCTTACTTAAACTTCTACGGTACAGTGATTTTTAAAAATCCCAGGAGTTAGCTCTGCCACTGGCAGGCTCTGCAACCTTGGCTAAGTTATGTAACCAGCCTATGCCTCTGTCTTGTTGGGGGATTCCTATGAGGAATACATGAGTTTGTATAATACAGGTAAATCACTCAGAATAGTGCTAGGCATAGGACTCAATAAATGCTAATTATTACTTTTAGTGTTTTTATTAGGCTTAAAGTGTTTATTTACTTATTTTAACATATAATGTATTATTTGTTTCAGGGGTACAGGTGTGTAAATCATCAGTCTTAACACAATTCACAGCACTCACCATAGCACATACCCTCCCCAGTGTCCATCACCCAGCCACCCTATCCCTGCCCCCCAGCAACCCTCAGTTTGTTTCCTGAGATTAGGAGTCTCTTATGGTTTGTCTCCCTCCCTGGTCCCATCTTGTTTCATTTATTCTCTCCCCACCCCCAAAGGCCCCCCGCTCTGCCTTTCAAATTCCTCCTATCAGAGAGATCATATCAATTGTCTTTCTCTGATTGACTTATTTCGCTTAGGCTTAAATTAAATGATACTGTGCCTGTAAAATGTCTAGTAGAGTATCTGGCATTTATTAAATGCTCAATAAATGCTAGTGGCTCTAATTTAAATATTCAGATGCCAATATTTCTAGAGACTCTGTCTTGGATCTCTGCATTTGTCATATCTTTAGTGAATTTGTTTTGGGATATGGAGAAAAATATTTCTAGTTTCTGCATTGTTTTTTTCTAATAGGTACAAGCTACAAAGTTAAAGAAATTTAGATGTGTAATTATTTTCTCATTTGTAAATTTAGGTGATTTATTAGGCCACTGTCTTCAAGTTTATGTTTATTTTTATTATTAAAAAGTATAGATCTTTGACTAACATCATAATTTAGCATAGTAATTTTTTTGACAAGGCCTGTCTCTAATCTTTATGCTTTTTTTTTGCTACCTCCTTATAGGCTTGTGGAATCTTGCTTCTCTCTTTTCCAACCTTTGTTTATTTGTGTTGATGCCCTTTGCCTTTTTCTTTCTGGAATCAGAAGGTTTTGCTGGCCTGAAAAAGGTAAGTGAGTCATATTTTGGAATTTGTCAAATGAAGAAGTATATGTCATTCATGTTGAACTAATAAAAGCTTGAGCAACCATTTGAAACACAAAATGTTTAATTACTAATAATAACATCTTATTAGTATTAATCATGTTGACAATAATATTAATAATGTTGCATATTGAATGATTTTGTGTGCCCACAGGGAGGAAGTCATCTTTTGACCTTTGAATGTTTTTATAGTACCTGTAAACTTGGAGTATTTGTAAAGAATAAAGCTGATAAGATAGCCATTCTTCCTTTCTAAGGTCTCTTGCATTTAGTTTCAAGCATGACATGAAATTCTCAAAATATTAAAACATGTCTTGATGTAGAAGTTTTTTTATATCTAGTATTTTCAGGAGAGTGGCATATTATAAAATAAAACATGCTCTGTAGATAGTCAAATTCTCAAGATACTGTGAGTTACTGATCTTAGTGAATGTGGGAGGTTAGAAGTGAGCAAAACAGGAGACTTTGCAAGAGCATCTTAAACAATCAATCTGGACTGTATCTGTCTTTGAATATAACATTTTAAAGTGAAACAAACGATGTTTCTGTTTGTAGCTTGTGGAGGTTTTTGCTATAAACATAGAGAATATAATACAAAGATTTAAGTAGTTAATGTTTTTTTGCAAAAATGACTTCTAGGTTCCAGTTTATTTATAGACACATTATACCTTTTTAGTTGTTCTATTGGTATTGTGATATATGAAGGGAGGGTATGTCTATGTATCTTATTGTCGAATAATACTATAATGCCAATTCAATAAATTTGGCAAGGGAAGCTATAAACTGAATTTTTATGACTTTTTATTTCATATAACTTTTTTCAGGTACTTAGAAATAAATTGTTTAGTCTCACATTTTGACAAGTCTTCTGATTTTAAACCTTAAGTACAGCACTTTTCAGATCTTTGTGTTGAAGGATGCCAGGAAAGAGTCACTGAGAGGTGATAAAGTATTGTTTTAGTGGATGTACTTTTTGCTTTCTAGATACTGTTCCATACTCGAATAGTTTGAAGCTGAAAACTCAAGAGTTGATTTCATATGTAGTAAATGTACTGAGATGAGAATGGATGGTTGTATTTGGTAGTCAAGTTTTCTTAAAATAAATGTCAGGTTTGACAACCAAATACAACCTGACATTGAGAAAACTGCTTTGATATATTGGAATTGTTTTTTATCATGATGTATTTGAATTATTTAAGTCATCTGTATAATGTGAAAGAATTGTGTAGTTTCAGTTTAAAAAGCTCTTTGTTTATGACTTCTTGAAAAAATTATAGGAGTTTTGCTGAATGGGATTTAGTGCAGACTTTCCTTTTATAAGGAGAAAACTGAGGTCCAAATATATTAGATGTTACTAAGTTCTCTAAGGGCCACATATGTACAATTCCAGAACTGATACTAAAACCAAGGGTCACTTTTAACCAACCCAGAGTAGTTGAGATCTTCACATGTCAACGCTGTGGAGTTTATTGAGGCTGCCCAAGTGGATGCGGTAGCCAAGGACAAATGGGGCTGGAGCAGAAAAGAGAGCTACTATAGGTTTGCTAGCAGAGCAAGGAAGCAAAGGGGACTGCTGAGCAGGTCCTGTCAGAAAGCAGGGGAGCAAGAGCAGTGTGGTTTTGTGGAAGCCAGAAGATAGACTTTCTAGAAGAATGGAATGTAAAATATTGTGTTAAAGAGGGCAGGAAAGAATGAACATCAAGAAAAAGTGAAAGCATAGGAGACACTTAAAGTGATTTCTGTATAATTTTAGAGCCAAAGCTTTTGATGCATGTTCATTCATTCAACAGAGTTTTACGAAGCACCTACTAGGAAGTAATTATGCTACTATAGTACCTTGCTGGGGACAGAAATGAAAAGACAGGGCTCCTGCCTTCCAGAGATAGACAGAAGGAGGAAGAAGAGTTGCAATCAAATGGGACTCGGTGTGATGAACTTCTATACAGCCCGCTGCGATGGGAGGCACTGAAAGGAGTCGAAGTCCTGATTTGCTTTGGGAGTTGGGGAAGGCTTCACAGGAGGGGGCCGCCTGCGCTTGGAGCTGACACTTGAAGGGATGAGCAGGCCTTTGCTGGAGTGCGCCATTCCAGGCTTGAGCAAAGGCCTGGCTCCTGACTGGATTGAGGGAGCGGCTGACACTCAGCTGTAGAACAGAGAATTGGTGAGAGATCAGGGCACATGGAATCTTGTTGGGGTCACATCCTGGGGGCCTTGAATGCTCTGCCAGTTAGTTTGGATTTTGTGCTACAGACGACAGGGAATTGGCAAAAGATTTTTGAAAAAGATTTTTGCATCTACTGTTTTATTTTAGTATAGAGATAAATACACATGTCGGAGTTTAAACATATGCCACTAAGGGAAGGAGTACATGCATCACACAATGTGAAACACTGTTTTGTAGCGATATCACCATACTGAATCAATCACGCACCTACTCCTGTTAAACAGAGGGTTGTAACATATGTCGCCAACATTGCTGTGTTGATGTTTGCTTTAAATATGCAAATTATTCTTTCGTCCCGTCTCCACCTTGGGTGTAATCTTACCAAGTACAAAAACAATTGGTAAAGCTCAGTGTTAAGTGTATTTTCATATTTGAAAGTAGTATAGGTGTCTCTACCTAATTTATACTCTTTATAAAATTCTAATTTTTAGTTAAATAGGTATTTTTTAAAAACTGTGTAATGTGGACAGCATCCTTGTCTCCAAATTGTTTCCTCCCTTGTTGTGAAGCAACCAACTAGAAGAGGGACGTGGCTACATTTACTGGAACAGAATTACCATCTCTAGTATAAAAAAAAAACAACTTACAGAAACGCCAGTGACATGTCTGTTCTCTTGTTCCCGCTTGGAGACTAAGGTCCAAGGGGAGAAGCAGCTTGAGGAGGGACACAAGAAAGTAATTGAAGATATTTCACACCTACAACTGTACAGCATTCTTTCCTCTGAGTTTTTTTATGTCTAGTCTGTCTATACACACTTAAAACAACATTCTTTTCTAAGCACATCTTTGACTGTTAGTCTCCTCAGAATCCCTCAAGATCACCAGCTCCATTTCATGATCTCAGAGGGAACTTATGTGTTGGATGAGTATAGGGTACAGTCAACTTGGTCAGTCCAGGTGTACCCCCAACTCAGGAAAGGATTGAAAGGAGGGCAAGGAGACAGCTCAGGATGGTTGGTTACCATTTGTCTAACTTGCGTCGCTGGGCAATTACTGGGAGTTTAGCAACCAAATGAAAGAACTTGGTCTTTAAAGCTACTGGAGGAGGGAAGGGAAAATGGGGCTGTAGCGTGGAGGCAGAAGAGGCAGAATGATTCTGCGCTTTGTGCACGGAGGAGAAGGGGCCTGTGGCAGAGAGATGCGAGGGTCAGGGCGCTAAGGTGAGAAAATTGGCCCTTTGAGTCTCATGGCCTGGGCTAGTTTTTTTCATCTGGACCTCCGGTTTTCTTTCTGTAAAATGGTATAGTAATGATTGTTACTTTACTGTATTATTTAAAGGATTAAATGAGAGGCGATTATTCATGTAAAACACCTACCCCAGGATATGTTTGCTTTTAGTGCCATCATTCTGGAGCTTAATGCATTTCACCCATAAATGCTCTATGGGATCATCAGAAAGCACCTGAATACAGTACGGTCAGTTCTTAATTATTCACATAATATCTTGGGCAATTTTAAGGTTACAAATTATTTTTCCCATTTTGAAATGGTATGGACTGAAGCAAAATCAAATCTGCTTGAAGATAAGGTACATTCTAGACCCTATTAGAATTGTTTGGAAAGCTTTAAAATTAAGATAATCATGACATATTATTGTAAATATTCATATTTTTCGGTTTTAAAATCAATTACTTGAAAGTTGCAAGGGTTATTAGCATTGCATGGTTAAATCTTCATGCCTAATGTATATGTTTAAGCCTTTCATTGTTACACCTTTTTCTAATATATGATCCTAGGAGTTGACTTGTGCAGGTTTTACGTAGTGTTTGTTTAAGACCTATAGTTCTTTACACAATATTGTAGACTGTATCCCAGACTTTAACTGCTGCCTCATTGAAGCGAATGTATCACAGGCAGTCATTGACATGTTTAACACAGCTGGCTAGCAAGGATATATTCCTTTGTGTATATCCTTTAAAGCTCTTTGCTCATTGGTATTAGACATATCTAGTTCTGAAGGGATATTGAAGAGGGCTTAGAAAACACTTCTAATTGGTAGGTTCAGCACAAAGATTCGCGTAATGACAAACTTGAAATATGGTTAAGTTTCTTTTTTATTCCTTTGGCCACCCTCCTGGTGCTGTTTTACTATGTCTAAGTCTGGTGGAGTCCCTAAATGGCATATGGCTCCACCATACTCCCATTGATTCCCTTGGGCAATCGATTTTAAAACAGCCCCTTGCATATTGTGCCGAGACGCGGAAATTGGCCACTAGCCACGGGCGGATGCAGAGCTTGAATTGAAAATCAAATTAAGCAGAATTCTCTACTTAGTTTTTAATTAAACCACTATGTTAATTCAAACAGGACATTTTGGGCCTGGGGGGGTTGACCGTGTCCTTTTAAGGGCCTTAAATAAGCCTTTCTTCTCTCTCCTTACCATGGTGCGTGTTTCTATTTTATTAGGGCCATCTCCTCACTATTCCCATTCTTTATATTCTTAAGGGCAGGAGAATGTAGATGGTTTTGATAAAGCAAGACATTTTTTTAGTAAGAAGGTAACTTTTATCTTAGAACTCTGGCTTATTGTTAGCACTTAAATATTTATCAAATTTATATTATTTTGTAGTCACCTCTACGTATTGTGTCAAGCATCGTATATGTTCACGTGTGTTTGAACCTGATCCCATGCTTGCACCTTAATGTTTGTTTCAGTTGTGGTAAAAAAAAGGTTACATCTGCTGGGTGTTGTGTTTTGGGGTGGAGATGCTTTCTCCTCAGTTTTTATCTCGGTCACTCAGTCGTATATGCCAGAGCACCAGGGTATCGGGGCCGACGGCACCGCTGTTCCTTTCGCACCTCAGATCAGCTGTGTGGTTTTCGCCTCCCATTCTGCCTCAGAGAGACCTCTAGATTATGTGGGATGATGTCAGAAGGTGTTTGCTGGTTGCTTCGTGAGCTCTGAAAGCCTGACCTCGGGCGAGAGGTGAAGTAGGAGTTAGGAATATATTTATTTCATATTATATTTTAACATCTTACTTTGAGTTTAGATGTTATGAGGCAAAAATTTAACAATTTAATGACAGTGAAAAAATATAACCAGTGACCGATTAATTCACAAACCAAAGGTGTTTCTGGGAGTAATTTTATATTGTGCCTCACCTTAATGCCTATCTTTGATTTGAAGTCTTGGCATAAAATTTAACATAAGCGACAGCAACATCCTGACCAATTATCCAAGCTATCCAGACATCCCCAAATGTCCAGAACATAGCACACGGTCTGTAGGATTAAGAGGTTAACTCCTATAACTTCAAACGAAGTGCTTGATAATAAAAGCAAAAAGTACAGAATTTGAGGTAACTTCCTTTCTTAATTAATTAGACTGACCAGGTGGAAGCGAAGAGCCCGGTGCCGGTGCTGGGAAGGCCCATAAAGCTGAGCACTGTGACAGCACAATGGAGGAGGAACAGAGATTGTTTTAATATGTTTCTATCCTGTGTCACAGTGTGAAATTGTCCTGGTTTATGTCCCTTTTGGCAAACTTACATAAAAGTGACCTTGTACTGTATTTTATGACCAGATGACTTTTTCCCCCCAGTGGCTAATTTGTATCAGGCCTCCTTCTGAAAGAGACACAGAAATGAGTAGGAAGTCCAGCTTGGTCTCAGGGAGCTTTCATTGCATTCTTTCATTATTTTTGCTCGTTTTTGCCACTGATCATCCATAAATTGTTGGACATGAGTGAATAAGGAAGTGCTGCTTAGTGTTAGCGGCACATGCGCGTATTTGGCCTGGTTTTTGTGGGTGAGAGGAAATCGCATACAAAAAGGAAAACTCCTGCTGGGAAGCTTGCAAGGAAATTTACCTTGGGTGCGTTTTGATCTTGGTGTTTATTACAGAAAATGGAGTCATATCTCACTAACTATTGTTATGTGTTAATTTGATTTTCCCAACACCTTCAAGAAAAAAAATCATTCAGCAGTTTATTAATAGAATTACTCTACCCTCCCCCGCTTGGGAGCACTCATTGTTTTCCATAGAAACAACACGGATAAAGATGATTATTTTTAAAACATTTGATTCTGGTAGTGTTGTTATACTCAGGGTTCTTTTTGGAATTGCTAATCTACTGTAAAAGGTGTGGTTATAACGATTCATTGATGTTTGGCATATGGAATCTCAGAGAAAGATATATAAAAGTATTACTTTGAGGGAAAGAATACATTTATTTCATGTAAAATTATTTGAGTTTGTAAAGATTTTGAATTAAAATTCATTTAGTTCATGAAATGATAATTTTGTCACTGTTCTTACTGCATATTGGAGGGAACTAAATTATAATTTCAAGAACAGTAACTGTTACTGTTAAATAGTAGCTGTGTTTCTAAATGGTATCACTGGTACCCATATACTTCGAAATGCCATGAGTGTTGAGTTGGACTATTATATAGCACTTTCATTTTTCTGTCCATCTATCAAAAAATGAGAGATTTCTACTCTAAGGCTACATGTTCTCTTTATTTGCATAATAGTATAGTGGAAAAATTATGAGCTTTGGCATTTAGAATATCTGCCTTAAATCCTGGCTCTTCTTCTCCCTACTCACGTGGGACTTTGGGCATGTTTCTTAGTGTCTGTGTCTGTAAAATGGGCTGGCAGTACTCTGTGTGGGGTTGCTGAGGGTCTTGTTTGCTTCACCTACCATATGAGACGCAGTGGGAGCAGCCACTTATGAGTGGGTGCGTAAATGTATTGGCTACATGGAAGTTGATAATGAAACATCAGAAAGCTTTGTGTAGGATTATTTTTTACATATGATAGCAAAGCTCCGTGTAAGAAATTATAGTGGTGTCCACATAGTCAGCTTTATTTATTTGCTTTTTGAAATAGAAACTGCTTTATCTTATAATAGTGTGTAACAGTTTTAATAGGTAACTAAACTTCAAACTTTATATGATGATTAAATTATTAACTAAAGTCTTACAATTTGGGGCTCTTTGTTAAATGAGGAAGAATTTTAGTATGGAGGAAATAAAAAATAATCAGGTTCAGATTTTAAAATAATTACACTCTTAATTAAATTGGCCCTACTACAGCCAACATTCATGAAATAACTTTATGGAAATAATCATTGTCAATTAGAGGCTTTTTTCCAAAACTTTCTTGGGGGGCACTTGAAAACTATCTATCGTTGGTTGGAATAAGGTTTATTTGAAAGTAAAATGAAGTGTAATTTCATCCTGACTAGAGAGCTGCTTACGTGGTTATGGCACATTATGGCACATGCTCACAGGTCCACTGGGCGGCTGGAGTTAGGACCATTAAAATCTTCTGTTTGGCATTTAAACATCTTTAATTGTCTATAAAATAATTTATTCAGCATTGTTCAATATTAATCTTATGATATCTATGAAGTGTTTGCCAGTATACAGTTGAGACGTGGTATATTACTTTTATTTGGCCCATTTGTACAAGAAATAAATGTTGCATAATCAGATAAAGGCAATTGGATTGTTCAATAGTTTTGACAGGGAATATTTTAGGTTGTGATGTACCTACTTTTCTTTAAAACTGAAGTTATTAGCAGTTACAGTACTTAAAAATTTATTGGCTTGCGCATCTGGTAAGCAAAGTAAGTTCTTATCTAGAAAGACAAGTTCTTACTGTTCTAGAATAATTGCATTTTAAAGCACTGAATTGTCAGAAGAATATATATATGAATATATGTTCTTTTTATTATTAAAAATAAGATTAGCAGGCAAAAACTGAAAAAATAAGGCTTTATCAACAGAAGAAAAAGTTAGAATTGAGTACTGAAACGACCAATTCATAGAAAACATTTCCTGTTATCTTTTTTAGAACACAAAGAAGAAATCTGAAGTTGTTTAGAATGCTAGATTTAAGTATTTGTATATTTACATATTTTAGTTTGGATTATTTGATATTTAATGTTTCTCTTTAACATTAATAAGTATTAATTTTTATTACAAGCAGTTGATTTTTAAAACAGACTTGAAAGGACTTAAAATTTTTTAAAGCTTTTATGAGTTATCAGAAAGATTTGTCAGATCTCTTGATGATTTTTGTTTCCTTCTCAAGGGCCGGGAATTAAATTATACTTCTGATTTATTTTTTTAGAAGAGATATAATAAAGTACCTTACCTTATCATAAGAACTTAATGTATTAGATAACTTCAAAACTATGAATAACTTCTGAATAAGAGTTCTAAATGTTCCTCTTTTCTTTGTGCCGTTACCTTAGTTCAGGCTTCATCATTTTTTACTTGGATTATATAAACCATTGTCCTATTGTTTTTTCTGCTTCCAATTTCCTTTCTGTAGCCTCCACCATGTCTTCCAGCATTGTTTTCTTAATGATATTGTGTAACTCACCTCCATAAAATATTTTGATATTTTTTAACTGCCAAGGAAACGAAGCCTAAAATCTGGAACATGATATCTACAATTCTGGAAATTTGGCTTGCATCTGTCCTTTAGGCCACATTTTTCAGGAGGCTCCCCTATTACCCAAGCTGTATCCCACTGGACTCCTCACCTTGTCCAGCACTTTCCAGCTGCTTCCATGGCCTCCTGTCTTCAGGTGCTGTTCTGCCATGAAGCCCTCATCTCACTTCTGGGTGGAATATGTCTTTAAGTGCTACCTCCTGATGTTCCTTAAGTCTTTCCAGTGGGCCTCCTTTGTGGTGACCTGCTTCCTCCCTCTGCAGTAGAGATTGTAATTCTATTGTGATTGTTTGTAGGTGTGTCTTTTTCTCTTATTTACCATGGTCTTCCCAAATATATATACTTAGCCTACTGCAGACAAAGCTTTTATACAGGAAAAATGAAGCATAAAAGCTGAGTAGGTCTTAGGTCCCATTGATTTGTCCAAGGAAGGATCTAAAAATGCATCAGTGCTCCCCATTCTAGAGGGGGCTGGTTATAGGTGTCTGCTTGGTTATCTTTCAGGGTATGTTAATTTTAGAATCATTTTAGAACCACAACACAAAAGAAGACATGAGAGGTTGCATTGTTTTGGTACAGCTTAGGCTTTTAGTCTAGAACCTCCAGGTTAAATTATAATGAGGCTCTTCACTAATGAAGTGAGTCTTTACAGAATCTTTACCATCCTTGGCTTGGTTTACAAAATCGTATCTCTCCCACCCCATCCTTGTTCTTTAGCTGGCTGTTGTGAATGAGCCCCACCGTCACCACCGTGTTTGCCTGTTGGCTGAGACTGGCAGTTCCAGGTTTCTTGCTGTGCTGGAGCTCAGCCTGACCGCAGCCTGCTTGGCAGGATGTTGACCACCTGCCAGGGTACGAGCGTCTTCCTTTTCCTAGCCACGCCCTTCAAGGGCCAAGTGTTCAGCGACTGAGCTTTCCTCTGCCCATAGTGCTCCATTCCCAGCTTCCTTCTTCGCCTGGCCTGTCCGTGCAGGATTAGCACGCCTCCTGGGTTGGAGTGTCTCAGAAGCAGAAAGACAGATGTTAGTGTTTACTTGTGATAGAATTTGTTGACAAGTCAAAGTAAACTTTGAAAATAGTGTTAATATTATTAACCTAATATCTTATGTGCCAAATCTAATTATTACATAGAATAGGCACTAGCACTTTTTTCCCTGCAGCCAGGTATTATTGAAGGTTCATGCTTTGTATTTTATTGTTTTAAAACTGCTTTCGTATATTTCATTTGATCTGTTAAATATCTGAGAAGTAACGAAGGCAAATTTTATTGCACGTTTCTTATAGAGGATGTCTTGAAGCCCAAGTTTTCTTGGAAAACTTCCAGGACATAGTCCATGGCAGAACTACTACTAGACTCTGAAGATTGTTTTTTCCCCATGATAGTATTTACTAATCAAATAGTTCTCAAACCTTCTAGAGATTAGAGAAGGGTTACTATAGTGCAATTCTAAAAAAAACCTCATACTATTTCTATTTTCTTAAAAAATCAGTAAAAGTATATTTTTTCCTTAAAAGAAAACATTTTGAGAGCTTGTGAATGTGTATTTGGTGAGATTGTCAGGTTTTAGTGGAGATCCAGGGAGCATGCTCATGGCTCCAGTGCTCGACTGACTGGTCACTCAGGTCAGCCTCACAAGCCACGGTAGTGGTTCTGAGCACTGTGTGTTTTCTTGTTTAAAAATTCTTAGTTATTTAGTGCTATAATGAATGGTTGTTTAAATACCATGAATCTAAGGGGCAGTGAGGTTTAAGTGCAATGTGGATAAAGAGCATAAAACGAATGATGAGACAAATCATGATTCTGCAGACCCACCCAGTAAATCCTCACCGAGTTGTGGTGAAGGTATTTGCCTCATTAAAAATTCTGTACTGCACATTAAGATGGCCCTGGAACTTCAAAATTAATGCCAACCAGAGAAAACTGGATAATAATTTTATCTAATTTGACTTTTTATGTATTAAAAGTAGACAACTTGGTCCTGGAGTGTTATTTATTGAGAAACATTTGCAAATAACTGCCTGAAATCTTCTCTTACTTAAATATGTAGAAATAAAATGTGAAGGTTATAAAAAATAGTTTTTTTAAAGTTTGAGATGTTAGAGTTTAAAAAATACTGTAAGATTAATGCAGAGAAATTTTAGTCTATATATTTTATATGTAAGGCTTTGTTGGGGTCTCGTTATATGGTGTTCGATGTCAACTCATAAATTTTCTTACATCGTTAAACAGAAGCAAGTCGAAAATTTAAGTGTGTAATCCAAGCCTTCTATGATTAAATGCATAGATAAGTTCCAGGAAAGCAACAAAATCTCCAAAGACCAGACTGAACAGGTACCACAAAACCCGAATGGTAAGTGAGTGGGTGACGCCCTGGCTTCGTTGGTCAGGACAGCAAGGTCGTTACATGGTGACAGGGGATCATAGGTGCACAGAGGCGAGGAAATGGAACTGAGGCCCTGCTGAAAGCCTTTAGCAAAGGGGCCTCCTCGTTTAACACACACACACACACTCACACACACTCTCTCTCTCTCTCTCTCTCTCTCTCACACACACACCCTTTGCCCACTGATGGGGGAAGACTGTACTGTCAGCCTTAGTTCTGGGCAGAAGTCTCCCCTGAGAGTTCCTCCAAAGGCCTTTACCTCCTAGGAGTTGGGGTTTAGTATTTAATACCTGCTGGGAAACCCCAAGATAAGAAATTAGCATAAAAAATATTATTAGCATAAAAAATAATATTAGCATTAAAAATTTATTAGCATAAATTAGCATAAAAATAGCAAAAAAGTATTATGTATTGTTTTGTCATTTTAGCTTAATGTATAATACTTTTAGGTAAATTTTAGTTAAAAGTGGTTTATATAAATATATAATTAAAGTTGGTTTAAGAGAGTTCATTTAATAGAATCCAAGATTCGTAATCCATATACATTTTTGACCTGGTCCTGTTTACGACATGTGCTGTTTAATTGCCTTTAAATTAATTGTGTGACTCAGGACTTGACAATAAATGTTACATAAACAGGCCTAAATAAAACCTGATTTCATTTTGTCCTAACTTTTGTACATTTTAAACTTACATTCTTTCTTAGTAATTTGATATTGGTTTAGTTTGTTAAGTGTTATCATCCCTCTAAGCAAGAATGAATGATGCAGTCTTTTATTTTAGCTGCCCCTTTCTGTGAGTTTTTACAACAATCTGATATTTTAACTACATAGGTAGTTAATTTTGTGAGATGGTTAAAAGAATGAATCTGAATTAGTTTTTCTCTGTATTATTCAGTTCTAAGGCAATTTATATAAGAATATTACTCTTATCTATTATTTTAAAATATTTTATTGTGTTCTGATTTTTTCTATATTTCTTATCTATAATTTTTGGACTCTTTTTTTTTATAAGATTTTATTTATTTATTTGACAGAGTGAGATCACAAGTAGGCAGAGAGGCAGGCAGAGAGAGAGGGGGAAGCAGGCTCCCTGTTGAGCAGAGAGCCCGATGCGGGGCTCGATCCCAGGACCCTGGGATCATGACCTGAGCCAAAGGCAGAGGCTTAACCACTGAGCCACCCAGGTGCCCCTGGACTCTTTTTAAAAAAGATTTTATCTATCTATTTGAGAGAGAGAGAGAATGAGAGTGAGCAAGCATGAGAGGAGGAAGGTCAGAGGGAGAAGCAGACCCCTTGCTGAGCAGGGAGCCCCCTGCAAACTATCCTGGGACTCCAGGATTGTGATCTGAGCTGAAGGCAGTTGTTCAACCAACTGAGCAACCCAGGTGCCCAGGACTTTTTGACTAGAAGCTTATGGCTCTTAGAATCATTGCTTTTTTCTTATTTTCCCTTTATTTAGTCTATAATTTCTCCATAGATTTGATACCATCTACTTTCTATTACTTAGGAATTTCTTAACATTATTAGTCTACTGATGGCAGTCTGTCTTCTAGCATAACTCATTCAGTTAATTCCTGTTGGCCGCTTACTGTATGCTTGATAGTGTTGCAGCTGCTAGGGACAGTGCAGATCAATTGATTGATTATTATATTTTTTTCCTGTCTTCAGTGATAATCCATCATCTTGAACCAATCTCCTTAGTTCCTCTTTCTCTCTCTCTACCTCTCTCTCTACCTTTACCTCTTTTCTCTCTACCTGTTAACTTTACTGGCCCTTTATCTGGAATAATTAATTTGCTAATTGTTAATTTGGGGACATTCTTTGGCCTTTTTCCAGATTGAGAGGTTTTGTGGTCTCTGCTTGAATTGGCTCTGATTTTGTCAGTAAATATGGAGGCCCAGTCTTTTCTTTTGGCCTCTCCTCTTTAGCTTGTAAACCGTTTTAGCCTCTCATGGCCTTACTGTTCAAAGATCTTTTCTAGTCTAATGTTCATAAAACCTCAAGATTCCAGGATGATTTCTACAAATGTATAAATCCTTCCTGAATGCATCTATATTGTAGGATCCTTAATGTTTACTTTAACTATGTCTTACCAGGCTTGCATGAAGCATACTCATGAGGCTGATGATTTTGTTTGATTGTCCTATGTATCTTGACTTCCGTTGTTTTTCATTAATATTTTAATTTTAATTCAAAAAATTTCATAGGAAGCCAATTAATTTGACATTATACTTTATATCATTCCAAATCATCTGTCAATATTTGTATTTGGAGGATTGTGTAATTATAATCAGTGTGTACATATATTTTATATCCTTTTTACTTTAATAATTTCGTTTGCATACATAAATTTTCTGATGCCAGGAAGAGTTGTTCAAGACTTGGAAATGGGCAGAGGAGATCCTGGGTGTTCTGTCACTGAAGTCCTGGGCTTTGTGTAGAGGACCGTGGTGGTCATCTGATTTTGCAGGGGCGTGTACCTTTGCCTGATTTTCTATTGACTTGGCTATTTTACATCTCTTTAAGGTTAGAGCTAACTTGTAGGAAAGTAAGAGCAATGAAAATGAGTTTGTCTGATAAAATTGATTTCTTTTCTATATAAAAGATAGCAATAAATAAATTATAAATAGAAAGCATTTTATTATGTTGTCCCACAGGATACTATCCAGTTTTGCATCTATTAGCAAATTGATTTTAGCATTTCCAGTTATCTGCATATATCTGTGTTTTTCACATTTTTCTTTGACCTGGTCTTTTTTTTTCTTCTTTGACCTGGTCTTAACAAAAATTAAAACCAGCTGGCTCTGCTGGTAAAGGATATGAGGAACAGAAAGGACCAGGGTACTCCGAGGGGAGCTGCAGTTAGCAAGCAGCTGTGATACTGTAGGCTGACAGAAAATGGGGGTTCTAGTGGTAGAGCATGCAGTGAATACTTGCAAGTATCCACCAAGATACAAGCTCCTGAGACACGTCACTCAGAACCAGATGCTGCCTATCTAGATCTACTTTCTAGATCCACTTGCTAGTTCTACTGTTACCAGAGTCAGGAGGTGATAAAGAGAACGAGGAGGGACAAAAACTCTTTAAATACAAAGATGAGTAGGAATTCAGAAAATGACCTGATATCTTGGAAAACCCAACACTGTGAGAGGTACCAGACTCAATGTATTGCTCAGAATAAATAGACAAAGAAAAGATTTCAGGGAGATTTAAAAATATTTGCTCTAGCATTTCAGACATTTTTTGGCAGAAGAAATTAAGGATATCTTATTTTCAATATTGCCAGAAATGAAAGTTCTACAGTCATTCTGATTTTTAAAAAATCAAGTCCAGACAGTTTGTAGGATATTTTTACCAGACGTCAAAAAATAGATAACTTCAGTTTCATACAAATTTGTTCAGAGATTTGAAGATGGGACACTCACAGTTTTATGGTACTAATATAATCTTGATGCTGAAAGTAGACAAGGATAGTATAAGAAAGGATCACTATAGGCCATTCTTATTTGTGAATACTTGTGAATCAGAAAATATTAAGCTGAATTCAGCCATGTATGCAAAAAATCATCATCAAAGAAAAATTTTATTTCAGGTATGCAAGATTGATTTTACATTAGAAAATCTATGGCTATAACTCATATTAGGAAAGTAAATGAGAAAAAAAAATCAATTGAGCACCTCCAAAGAGACACAAAACACATTTAGCAAAATCAATAACCATTCATGATTAAAAAACAAACTAAGATTTTGAGCGAACTTTTTTTTTTTTAAGATTTTATTTATTTGAGATAGAGACAGTGAGAGAGAGCATGAGAGGGGAGAAGGTTGGAGGGAGAAGCAGACTCCCCGCGGAGCTGGGAGCCTGATGTGGGACTCGATCCCAGGACTCTGGGATCATGACCTGAGCCAAAGGCAGTCGCCTAACCAACTGAGCCACCCAGGTGCCCTTGAGCAAACTTTCTTAACTTGATAATGGATATCTACTCTGAGTCTGTAACTGGCATTGTACTTAATGGTAAAATGGAAAAATTAGGATGCCATCTGAAATCCCTTATTTCTAATAATAACACTGTAATGGAGTTACTAGTACTACAGTTAGACAAGAAAAGGAAAAATTGAAAGATTAACAAAATCTTATTAACAGATGATATTGTCTATTGAAAAATCCCATAGAATCTAAGAATAAATTATTAATTCAAATAAGAAAATTTATCAAGGAACCTGGATATAAGATTAACAAATATGAAATTAATATAAATCAAAATAGAAAATTAATATATAAAAATCAATAAATAACAGCAACAAAGAAAATCTAATTAAATTTTTTTTGTAGTAGTAAGATAGCCTAAGGTATTTTTTAAAATTTTTTTATTAACATATAATGTATTATTTACCCCAGGGTACATGTCTGTCTATGAATCATCAGGCTTACACATTTCACAGCATTTGCCATAGCACATACCCTCCCCAATGTCTATATTCCTACCCACCCCACCTCCCAGCCACCCTTAGTTTGTTTCGTGAGTTTAGGAGTCTTTTATGGTTTGTCTTCTTCCCCATCCCATCTTGTTTCATTTCTCTTCCCCACCCCCCCCATAACCCCCTGACCTGCCTCTCAAATTCTTCATATCAGAGCGATCATGTGATAATTGTCTTTCTCTGACTGTCTTATTTCGCTTAGCATAATACCCTCTAGTTCCATCCACGTCGTTGCAAATGACAAGATTTCGTTTCTCTTGATTAGCCTAAGGTATTTTGAAATAGATCAGACAAATGATATGTAGAATCTTTATGGAAATAATATATGGAAACAAAAAATCTCATTGAAAGATGATACAGGAGACTTAAATAAATAGGTTTTTCTGTGTTTACAACTTTCTTTTATGGGAAGAATAACAGTTCTCAAATTATTTTTTAGAATCAATGCAATTCTAAAAAAAATTCCAACTGGTTATCCTAAAGAATGTGATAAGCAGATAGTAAAATTCTTATGGAGTAGCAGAGAGCCAAGAATGGCCAAAGAAGCTTTGAAGAACATGGTGATGGCACTTATCCGATCAAATAAAAAAGGAGCAGAGGACTGAAATAGACATGTCTCCAAAGAACACATATATGTGGCCAATAAGCACATGAAAGACCTCCACAGCACCAGTTTTGGGGAAAGTGTAAATTAAAACCACAGTGAGGTACTTCTTCATACCCATTAGGATGGCTGGTAACAACAATTGCAGAAAGCCCCCAAACAATACCAAATTTTGGTAAGGATGTAGAGAGAGTGAGACCCTTGTGCACTGTCAGTGGGAATGTACGATTGTGCAGATGCTGTGGAAAACAAACAGTATGGTGGTTGCTCAAAAAATTAAAACAGAATTACTGTATATGGTCCAGCAATTCCACTTTGGGGTGTATACACAAAAGAATTGAAAGCAAGAACTCCACAGATATTCATTTATAAAAGTTTTTATTCAAATTCTAGTTAGTTAACAAACAGTAATGTTAGTTTCAGGTGTACAACATAGTGAGACACTTCCATATACCAGCTGGTGCTCAACAAGGGCACTCCTTCATCCCCATCACCTGTTTCACCCATCCTCCCATCACCTCCCCTCTGGTAACCAGTGAGCCTAGTGTCCTCCTCCTCCACTGCCCTCTTGCTCTCTTTCCTTCTCAGATCTTTATATGCTTATTTTCCTGGCAGCATTATTTATAATTGCCAAAAGGTGGAAACAACCCAAGCATCCACCAGTGGATTAATAGATAAAATGTAGTATGCATCTACAATGGAATATTATTTCATCTTAAAAATTAAAGAAATTCTGACACATGCTGCAGCATGAGTGAGCCTTGAGAGCATTATGCTGAGTGAGGTAAGGCTGACACAATGAGGTAAATACTATGATACCACTTCCATGAGGTCCCTAGAATGGTCACATTCATAGAGACAGAAAATAGGAGGGTAAGTGCTAGGGGCTGGGGGCAGGAGCAGGAAGGAACGGGGAGTCATTCTTAATGGTCACAGAGTTTCAGTTGGAGAATGTGCAGAAGTTCTGGGGATGGCTGGTGATGTGATGGCAGAACAATGTGCCTGAATGTATTTAATGCTGTAGAACTGTACACTTAAAAATGGTCAAAATGGTAAACTCTATGTTATGTGTATGTTACCACAATCAAAAATAAATGTAAATAAATGACGAACATGGCAATCCAAATTAGTGGTTACATTTGGCCAAGTTGGTGTGGAAGTTTGGTGCTGTTGGGAGGGCCACATGGGTGCCAGTGGCTGTGTAATGTTCCTTTAAGTTGAGTGGAATACCCACAAGTATTTAATAGACATACAGAGCTAAATAGTATACTGTAATTATTTAAAAATAGGAAGGAACAAAAGGCTGTTTATTTCTTGGTGATAGGCTCACATTACCCAAATCAAAGCAGATATGTAAAACTAAAATGTCTATTTATTGGTTTTTCAATGGAAAACTATAAAACATACCCGCATGCACACCTTTCCACCCAAAGCAGCTTTTATTGAGAGCTGGAGGGAATGTTGAAATGAGGGAGAGATGGGCCCAACTCAGGTAATGGAGTGAGGGCACATAGCCCTAAGCTTTGTGTGGTATTTTGGAATTCTTAGTGCTTTCGTCTGAATGTACTCTTTGCCACATAAGTGATGAGATGCTACATCTAAATCATGTGGCAGTACTTTCTATTATATTCTGCACTTTAATATTTTATACCTTTTGCTGTAGTAATGTGATAAAAACCCTAATGATCTTTGTTTTGTTGTGTCTATTGGAGTTTATGTGTGGCTGTTTTATGAAACAAATAGTAAGGTATTGACTTCTAGTGTCTTAACAGTTTCTTATGGGACTGAGGATTTGACCTCAGCATGAGTTTGCTATTATGGAATTGAAAATTAATATTCTAGTAAAAGAAGCTTTTATGTGTTTTGCTTTATTTCTTTTACTACCTTAGAGGTTTGTCTTAAGTATGTTTTAAGCATTCTCCCCCACCTCCCTGTTTCCACATCAGTTTGTCTTTGGTGTCTTATTTCTACTGCGTGAGGAGGTGGAAAGCACAGGCTCTGAAAGCTTATAGACCTGAGTTTACAGTGAGTGCGGGCAGGCCTTGAACGGGGTGACTGGAGGCAGGTTATTTTACTCTTTGGGATGTAGAGTGACCGGGAACAGATTGCTTAACTTTTGGGGATGTGAGCTTCCTCATTTCTAATACATTTACCTTCTAATTTATTGTGAAGATTCAGGGAGCACATATAAAGCAACTGGTAGGAGCTTGGCAAATGTCAGTTCCCATCTCTTCTCTTCTGTGAAATTGATAACTAAAGATTATTAGAAAAAAAGTAGAGCAAAGGGTCTATAATGGCTGATCATTAAGTTATTCTGATAATCTGATATAGTATACTGAGAAATACTTTTTTCCAAATTTAGAATTATGTTTTAAATTTTTAATATAAAGTCTTCACAATTTTTTAATGGTTCATTTATTTGTTTGATTTACTTGCTGTATTGATTTATTTACTTGCAATCCTGAGGATTTTTTTTTTTTTAAAGATTTTATTTATTTGTCAGAGAGCACAGCAGGGGAGTGGCAGGCAGAGCAGGCAGAGCGAGAAGGAGGCTTCCTGCCAAGCAAGGAGCCCGTTGTGGTACTTGATCTCAGAACCTTGGGATCACGACCTGAGCCCAAGGCAGCCACTCAGCCCACTGAGCCACCAGGTCCTGATCTTGAGGATTTTTGTCTAACATCATTGGAAGTTTCTCATAAACTTGAATACAATGAACATCTAAGTTAAATGAACTGGCAAAGATAGTGCTTTTATTTTAACTTACCCTAAAATATATTCTCTTTGTCAAATTTTAGTAACTTGAAATCTTGTAGTTTTAATTTTTCCATCTTAACTAGATTACATTAAGAGCAGAAAATATTAATATTAAAAAATATTTCACTGTAGCTTAACAAAGCTTTCTATAAAGCTATTTTCTTTGCCTTGGAACCAAAACTTTTTTTGTCCAAACGCTTAATGATTACCTTGGGAGCAAGGGGGGGAAATGTTTGACACTCTACTGATGCCTGTTTATAGCTTTTTTCATGGTTTAAAATAATTAATACCTGCCTTTATTTTCTGTTCCTTATTAGTGTTTCTATCAATCTTCCCAGATGACGGCATATATGTTTGGTGCAGTCCTGATGGCATGCTGAGCAAACCTTATCTTAGTGTTACTAAGAGACTCTTTTTGTTAAATGAACAGTGGCTTGATATTTATTTTAAATGTTCTGTAAATGTAGAAAATTTTCCCAGGCTTTCCTGGTGGGTGGAGCCATAGTATATAACATGGTGTTTACATACCTTCTGAGAGGTCAAGATGTCCAGGCAAAATCTTGTTTAAATGTTCATCACCACAGAAACATGTCAGCTTATTGTTAGAGCTTTTGTATATACATTGTAATTGTCAATTCATTGGTCTTCAGCACAAAGCAATTAAGTGTGCATTTGACAAGCACAAAAAGTTCAAAAAGCAATTATAACTATTTTAATGTTTTAAACTTTTACCCATTCAGTGCTTATTTAAATCTAAAAAGAAATCTCTGGCTTCACGTATTTAGTCTTTACTTACCTATATAATTTAACCTGTTATAATGCTGTGATAGTTGTACTTTTCAACATAATATTGATGTGAAATTAGTGTAATCATATAACTTGCTTTTCTTAAAAAACAATATAGTGTTTCATTAGTGGAAAGAAAGTACTTAGTTTCAATGCTGTTTTTAACTAGTACTCCAAGTGCTTATTGAACTATGATTTTAATAAAAGGGTGGAGTTTCATTAAAGTAACTTGAGTTTGTGATTTTTGGGTGGGATTAAGGATAAGTATTCATATTGAGGATAAAAATATTACAGAGTTCTTGAGATCTTAATAATGTATGACATAGTATAAGTATTCAAATTACTTGAAAGAAGTGCAACTGTTGATAAGTTCAAGTTCTTACAGTTTGTGATCTTATTTTATATTCAGGAGACTTTCCTTACTTTTTAAGATAAACAATGGAAACCTTTTTCCTCTCTGACAATGTTCTGCCACTTTGTTGTTTGCAGAGTATTTCAGAGAGTTACTCTGACATCTGCCACCTCTTTTAGCTCAGCATATGCAAGAATAGAGTTGATAGGAACCTTCCCCTTGGGGCTTCCTAGCTCCTGATTCTGACTCTTAATGGAAAAATGAGCAGTAGGCATATTTTTTGCTTATATGCTGTCCTGCTGGTGATTAATGGTAGTGATAAAAGCTCTCCCGATGCTTTCATTAATTTGCAGACAGAATCACATACAAAAGTTTAAAAATCTCACACATTACATGCCACAAAGCCTGTACTTTTTAACCTTTGTAAAACTTTTATGATCTTAAGAAAGGTGGTAACCATAGTTTGTGTATTTTGGGCACTTGTAGGAGCCAGTCAATTCTGAATTAACAGATGAAGTCTCTGGCTATTTATAGCCCCATTATCCCTCTTCTCTCTGCCCTAAAGTTGTTGATGATAAAAAAAAAAAAGGCTGCCACATTGCATTTAATGAAAGAATTTATGTTTTTCTGTTGGTGTTGCTAATGGTCATAAATGTGACGCTTCAGTGATTTCAAGTTGGGCTGACTTTTGTCTCATTTAATCAAAAAAAAGAATACAACTAGAAGGAGAACATAACTGTCCCGGCCTCCTAGTGGAATGAGTAAGAATAACAGTTATTTCTTCCAACAGCAGTTACCCTTAGTACTTCATAAACAGGCATAATCCTAGCCAACAGTTTTGATGACTTGCTCTGTGGCAGCCTTTTCTGTAAGTGTAATATTGCTAATTCACTCTTTTGTACCTAGATTGATGACTGAAAACGAGCAGATTTCTTTTTGTGAGTTATTTACTATTTTTCAGAAGAAATATTGATAGTAAATTTTGAACCATTTATATGATTTGACTACAGAGTTCTTTTTTTGTTAAATGATTCTCATATGACTGCTTAAGCATGTGAGTATACATTTTAGACATTTATTCTTGATATTATTCATATCTGTAATACAAAAAGTCATCTTCTTGGAATTATATAGCTTGTTTCTTTTTAGAAAAACTTCACATATAATTTTTTTTTAACAAAAAGATTTATTTGAGGACTTAATTTGTTAGTGTATGGGAATAAGTGTTTGGGTCTTGAACCTTAGTATCACCCTCAGACGGGTCTTACATAGGCTGCATTTTAAAAACTATTTTTCTTAATGAGAGAATGTAATTTTTCTTAATGTAAACAGAAGGGGATGGTTTTTGAATTTAGTAGTAGATTATCTCCTTGACATTAATGCTAATGAAAATATTAAATAGAGCAATAGCAAATTAAATGAGGTTACTTTAATCAAGCTGTTTTTCAAATAATTTTACATCAAGGTTAAATTTAAAAAATAACCAGAAAGTACTTGAGAGTACAGAAAGTACTTATATCAGATTTTGTTAGCAGCAGGCTACTAATAATCTGTTCTGACCAATATGATAATAGCCATGTGTGGCTATATAAATTTAAAAGAACTAAAATTACATAAAATTAAAAATCAGTTCTTCATTCACAGTTACGACATTCCAAGTGCTTGATAAACACATACGGCTAGTTGCTGTCTTCTTGGATAACACAGAATACAACATTTCCATCATCACAGAAGGGTCTGTTGAACAGCACTTTTGTATGCTATTAAATCATGAATAATTTGTTTCATCTATAATTATTTTGTACACTATCTAAACATCAGAAGAAAGAGAAAGACCCAACTTTAAGGATATATGTGTGTAGCACCTCATTTGCTTAGAAGGGGTGCTAATGAGATTTGATGTTTATTTGTTGTCGCATTAATGCACCTGTTTCCCTGTTGCTGGCCTGTACTTCCGTTACCAAGTTCTGACTAAGAGTGGCATGATCGGAGTTGTGTTTTGCAGATCGCATTCCCACCGCAATGTAGGCAATACACCAGGCAGAGAGAGACAAGAGTTGGATACTGGACTACTAGCTAGCAAAGTTGGGAGTTGTCCAGGTGAGATGAATGTGGTGACAGAAGGAGAAGTGGATAGAGTTAGTCATAATGACCCAATAGAATCAGGAGGACTTGGTGTTCAAATAGATCAGGCTCCAAAGTGTGTGTGTGTGTGTGTGTGCGCGCGCGCGTGCAGCAGGAGTCGGGGTGACAAGGATGTTTGCAGCTTCTGGAAAAAACAACACCGTGGATAATGGTGCCATCAATTTGGGTATGTAACACTGAAGGAGCAGGGTTAGGGGATAAAGTGGTGAGTTTGACTTTAGAATTAAGTTTAAGTACTTGTGAGATACTTGAGGGGAGGTGGCAGCTCAGATGTATGGATCTTGGTCTCAGTGCTGAGATTTGGACTAAAGATACAAACTTCAGAGTCGTTGGTTACATGAGGAGGCAAGATCACCTAGGGGAAGAACAGAGCAGTCTATCCGGGGTCTTCATCAGATGAACTGTCTTCATCAGAGTTAACTGAGGTGTCTTTGGGCTGTTTCTCAGGAATTGGCAAGCCCCTTGGTAATGCTGATATATGCCAAAGTTGGAGAAGGACTGATTCAGCATGTTGAAAGGATAAACATCCAAGCCTGAGGCATGGGAAAAGAGGGATCTGAGGCATTTTCTTTTATATGAAGAATGAAAGAAGAACAGAGGCAGAGAAACCAGAGGTAGGGGAAGGAAGCTGAGGGATGTGCAGTCTCCCCAGTTATATCCTACTAAGGAAGAGGTGAGGGCAGCTACAGTTTGCTAGAAAGTAGGGGATGAGATTTAGGATCAAGGAGAATGGAAAACATTTAAAAAATCATTGAGGGAATCGTTAGTCAGCCAGAGATCAGCATAAGTAGTGCCAGGTAACAACAAAGGCCCACTTTGGAATGTAGTAGCACATGTTTCTCAAGATATTGTAAATTTCTTTCACAGGACTGAGAATTCAAGGAATGAGCCACCAGTAGGATTAAGGTAGTCTGGTAGAAATAAAAGGGACCAGGAACACTAGAATTATTATTGGTACTGTGGAGTATCATTAAAATACACAGTTCAACATAGGGTGTAGGCAAGTGAAAATAAGACTGATTGGAGGAGTTGAGTAGATTGAAGGAATGGAGGTTATAATGATGAAGACACAGTGTAAGTCAGAGGACTGGAGGTATTGGAGAGAAATAAGGAGCAGTCTCACAGGCTTGAGTTCTTAGAGGTGGGTCAGAGGGACGAGGGAGCCAGGCTAGTGCATATGCTGGGCTTTGATAGCATGGAGGTTAAGTTCATTAGGAGCTTGTATGTTAATCATGGCAGGGGAGGTGATAAGAAATGCTTGTGTACCTGGTGTTCACATCATCAGGAAACTCAGGATTGTTTCTTGTAGGTCTGGGAATGGTAGGTGACAGAGATGGGAAGAAGATGATAAGCTGGCATTAGGAGAAATAAATTTAATCCAGAAACACAAATGATAGGTGAACTCCAAAGCCTTGGACATTTTAAAAACAAAGGCAGTAATTTGAGCCATTACAGTTAACCCTTACATTGTGCTTACTAAGCACCCAGCCTAATGCTAAGCATGTTACTTATGTTAACTCATTTGATCCTTATAATGACCCCATAAGGTAGGGATAAACCTATTTTACAAATGCACAGAGATGTTTAGAAGTTTGCCCAGTGTTATGCAGTTGGTCAGTGATGGGACCAGGCTTTGAACCCAAGCAGTTTGCTGCTGGAGTTGGAGTCCTGAACTAGCTTGCTATACTATCTCATAAACTAAACTTGGATATTTTAAAAGTTATTTTTCTGGGTGCCAATCTCTTAGAAGTTAATTCTTTTAAGAAAAACATTAAAAATTAAAAACAACATTAATTTGTTCTCATATTAAAGTCATGCACATTCACTCTTTGAAATTTGGAAAATACAGAAAAGGACAAAGTATACAAGAAAAATAGTTGCTTGTAATCATAGTCTTTTTTTTTTTTTTCAGATTTTATTTATTTATTTGACAGAGAGAGAGAGAGATCACAAGCAGGCAGAGAGGCAGTCGGAGAGATGGAGGGATGCAGGCTCCCCGCCGAGCAGAGAGCCCGATGTGGGGCTTGATCCCAGGACCCTGAGATCATGACCTGAGCCGAAGGCAGGGGCTTTAACCCACTGAGCCACCCAGGCACCCCAATCATAGTCTTTTTAACCGGCCTTGTAGGGCGCGGTGTTACAGGGACATGATAATGCCTCTCCTCTCTGGGAGAAGGGGCTATGCCCAAGCTCCCCTGTGGCTCAGCCTCGACAAGCATCAGCACATCAGGTCCGTGGGGGACCCTACTTCTCCCACCTGCCGACTGCTTGGGTAAGAGCATTCACTGCTAGATCTTGGGAGTCTTCTCATTGCCCTTAACCCAACCTTGTGGGGCCCTTATTTGTTCTTCTCTGGAAAGCCATGTTAGCTGCCCACCCTTGTCACCCAGAGCTGCCAGGATGGTGAAGGGTCTGAGATTGTACTGTACCCGCAAGCTGACAGTTAGTCTGGGCTCCTGCATGCTTGTTGTAGACAGGAGACTCCCGGGTCAGAGACAAGGGACTTCGTTCCTCCGAACCGGTAAGCCGCGAGCTTCCTGTTCCCCAGGACAACCCCCTCCCCAGCCTCATGGGGGCAGCGCGGCTCAGGTGAGGCTGCTCCTGCCGTGGGCTCAGGTTGCAGCCGAGGAGTCTCAGCCTTAGGGAAACCCACAAATGGGCTTCAAGCAAACTTGCCTGCCCTTTGCTCTGTGGGAACCAGACCTACTTCTGCTTCAGAGAGATGCCATCTCTATTTGCCAAGACTGTTTGCTATCCAGCCATCCTTAAAAAGACAGTCCAGGGGCTCCTGGGTGGCTCAGTTGTTTAAGCATCCAGCTTGATTTCTGCTCAGGTCATGATCTCAGGGTCATGTATCGGAGCACCTATTCTTTTATCCATCATAAGCTTTTCACGTATTTGATGTGTAATAAGATTTTTGCTTACAAAAAAAGACCATTGCTCAAAAAGAGAGAAGGAAGGTAAAAGAAATTACTATTGAAAGGTGGTTGCCTGGGGCACCTGGCTGGCTAACTTGATAGAGCGTGGGACTCTTCATCTCAGAGTTGTGAGTTCAAGTCCCACACTGGGTGGGTGTGGAGTCTACTTAAAAAAAAAAAAAAGGTGGCGGTCGTGTTTGGGTAGCCTAAGTGCTTTGAAAGTTGGAGAGTGCAGATTTGGAAAGGTCTTCAGGAAAGTCAGAGTGGGTTTTTAGTAGCATGTTTGGGGACTCTTCATATTTCATCTCACTTGAGTCATAACTACTGTTAGATGTGATGCGTTAAATAAAATACAAGCAGCATTCACTCTGGTCCACTGGCCTCCCTTCCTGTGAACACTTAAGGTGAGCTGACTCCACGTTTGAGGACATCTTTTAACCCGCCCTGGGCAGCCCTGTGGTAAGACTGCACTGTAAGATCAGGCCCCTCCAACTCCGAACCATGGCGGAGGGCTGGGGCGGCCCCTCACCTCTCCACCTGACGACTGCAGCTGTGATTGAAGTGCAGCCTATCCAAGTAGCAAATAATATAGGGTGAAATTGAAATAAGTGTATGTTTTAGGTCTTTATCACAGACCTTTAAACTATTTTTAATGTGGAAGGAAATATTAACATGAGATGTTTATCGAGAGACATAATTACTTCTAGTTTTGCTGGCTGTATTAGATGTACATTAGTGCATTAGGGTATAAAACATCAGTATGAGTCTTTGAATTTAGGTACGGATTCAATCATTTGGTGACTTTTCAGGAATATAAGAAAGTTGTTTTTTATTCATTCGTCTTGTCCAATAGGTTTCAGTGTTTCAAGTTTAGAAGCCTGACCTCTGGTTTGGCCCTGAGGCCAGAATTTGTTTTATATTTAAGACAAAATGGTGCATAAAGATGGTTTATTATATTCCAGGCCCATGAAGTAATGACGGTTTTATCTAATGCGAAGAAAGTAGTACATAGTTGATAGCTGTGCGCTGAGCCTGGCCGTGATTTCTGCTGCGGGCTTTGCTTGGGGAGCCCCTGGGCTGCGGAGCAGGGGACACTGGTGGCTGCGCAGGAGAGAGGGGGTGCTGGCAGCTTTGAGGGTGAAAGGGGGGTTGCTGGCAGCTGTGGGGGTGGGGGCAGGGGGGCGCTGGCAGCTGTGGGGGTGTGGGCAGGGGGGGTGCTGGCAGCTGTGGGGGTGAAGGGCGGAGGGCTCTGGCAGCTGCACTGGAGACTGCGGGACTGGGGCCGTGCTGGTGGCTGGTGCCCTAGCACGGGGGGCTGTATGTGCTCTCGGGGTCCAGCGCTCCCACGGCTGCTCGGCCGCCAACCTTAGTCATCCTTGACGCCCTCACTTAGAACCACAGACAAAAATTCATCAACCTGCATTTTAAAACATGGTTCTGAACAATGTTTTCACGAGTTTTTTTTTTTTGGTTCTTTAAAGCTTGATGGTATTCTACATAATTTGGTAAAGCAAAGTCAGTCTAAACATGACACTGTAAAGCTGGTGTTTTTTGTCTTGCTAATAAAATATAAGTTTCCTCCCTTTCCAAAGAATTCTTGTGCTTTCATATGGATAGAAACCTAATGAATCATGAGATGAAATAAAATACAATTAGATCTCCATTATCTTTTTCAGGGAATCCGAGCCCGCATTTTAGAAACTCTGGTCATGCTTGTCCTTCTTGCGCTCCTTATCCTCGGGATGGTGTGGGTAGCCTCAGCGCTCATCGACAAGGACGCGGCGAGCATGGAGTCTTTGTATGGTAAGCCGGCTTCTCTCGGGGACGCTGAACTGGGTGTATAATTACACATTCACTTTCATGAGTGTTTTAATGATTCTTTGTGTCGTTAGCCCTTGTTGTTAGTTTACAGAGTTAACAAGTCTTTAGGCATGTTTAAGAAAAGAAATGAGTGTTCTCATGTGTTTGCTGAATTCAGAACCAGCAAGAAGCTTTTAAGATTTTTTTTTGTTTCTTAGTTGGTTTCTGTTCTTAAAATTCCATGGAGACTTTTTTTCTCCAGGCAGGTTTTGCAAAAGGGTTATTTCCTTTTCTTCTATTTTAGATCTTTTTATTGTACAGTCTAGAAATTATATGGCTTAGACTCAAATAGACAATTATGATGTTTATCAAACTATAGTCAGTCAACCTATATCTTAATGTATAATATTTTGGATTTACTAAAACTTACTTGCGTTCCTTTACAGATCTCTGGGAGTTCTATCTACCCTATTTATATTCCTGTATATCTCTGATGGGATGTTTGTTACTTCTCTGTGAGTATTTTTCTGGCTTAATGTTGATGGGAAAATGGAGTTCTTTGTTCTAGAAAATTATAGTAAGGTTTCCAGATGAAATGTTTTTAAAGTTGGCCCTTTTTTTACGTTAAGATAAATTTTGATAAACTGAAGCCATGAAATAAAACACGTGTTGTTCTTTAAGGAAAGTCTGTCTTGTAGAGAGATGCACACACAGGCACACACTGAAGCATTAGACTCTACTTTTGAATGGTAACATCGAATTCTGTGTGGTGAGTTTGTGGTCTTTATTTCATATGCGTGCAGTTTTACTTGAGGCTTCACAACATGTCTCAGGGATATTGTAAGCAGATAAATGTAGTTATAAGGAGTTAAGATAATAGTTTGGTTCTCAGCTCCATCAGCACTTGAAATTTAATCTACTCTTTAGTTGGTTTTCTTTCATTTCTTTTAAGTGAAAATACTTATTATTCAGCTGCTAGAGTCTTGCACATACTAAGCCTTCTTTAGTCTTCAGGTATTTTTCGTCTTCCACCTGCCACCCCCGCCCCCACTCCCGTAGCATTTTTATTGATAAAGCGTCCTCTGACAAAACACTGAGAAAATCTAAATTTGAGGCAAGAGTTTTCTTAAAACGATAATCTTTGAGTCTGTTCTCTATTTTGCACTAGCAGTTTATCCGCCTCTTCTCTGTGATCTCTCTCTCAGTGTGTACCCCCGTTGGCCTTTCCCGCATGTTCACAGTGATGGGTCAGTTGCTGGTAAAGCCGACAGTAAGTAGGTCGTCTTGTTTGTTAAGTAAATGTGTTTACATTTGAACATCTTTTAGGTTGTGAATTAGCAATCAGAAGCATTAGAATATTTCTGTGGGCTTGTGACCTTGTTATTGTTGCTTTTATTTTAATCTTTTCATCTTTGGAAACGAAATTTGTTTTTGCTTTTAAAATACTAACTATAGACGCTCAGGTAGAAATTCCTCTAGCAAATTTTAAGACAAAATTTACAAATACTTACAGGTATTTTAGGTGTCTATTGTATCAGTAGTAACTCTGTTCTGTTTCAAAATGTATCACATATATTCTTTGATTTACAGGGCAGTTATATCTCTGAGAAGTTGTCTGCATGTTATTTGGATTATACTTTTCACTTTCATCTCAGAGTTACCATATATTCATTTTTAAATGGTTTTCAGTTGGTAGTAATCATAATGGTTTGTCCCTAATTTCTTTGGCCTCTAGCTATTTTGCCAAATATTTACTCACATGAAAATAATTCTTAGCTGCATTTAAGGAACTTGCCATTTACATTATTTTCATGGGTCCTCACTGCCTACAAACTCAGGTCTGAATGACTCACAACCTGTTCTCTAGCCCACTGACCTCCAGCCTCCACTCCCGCCCCGTCGACTCTGATTCCACACTCCCCGGCTGGGCTGTGCTCGCAACACGCTGTGTGCCGTCACTTCCAGGCATGTCTGGGGCTTTCTCCCAGCAGTGCACCCTGCCTGGTCCAGCCACCTCTTCAGTGCCTGGTCTCGTATCGGCTGCACTCACCGCCTATCTTTGAACCTTGCCTCATTTCTTCTTTTAAGTTGAAATAATCAAGCTTCTTTCTCGGCACCTCTCATATTTTTTGTTTGTATTTCATTGGTAGCACCTATTAAATTATTTTGGTTATATGTTTGTCTTTCCTATCGGGGTGGTTAATCAAGGAAAAATTTGAGGAAATATTGCAGTAAAGAAATTCTTTCAATAATGCTTGCCTAATTTTGAGAGATTTAAAAAAATAAATGACAAATAATTTCTTCATATCTTTTTAAAAATAAAATTGGATTATTTAACTTGCTACATAAATGTATACACACTCCAATAAAACATGCTATCAAATCCTAAAATTCACTTTCCTCTTGAAGAGGTTTTATGACACTGCATTCTTAATTTCTTCCTGATTCTCTGGCAGAGCTTTTTTTTTTTTTTTGCATCTTTTTCTCTGTTTCTATTTTCTGGCCCCCTAAAGATAGGCAAATGTTCCAAGTTCTGTCCTTGGTCTAAAGTGGCTCTGCTCCGTTCTCCTGGCCACCTCTGCCACTTTCACGGCACTTCTAAATGTGTAACTGTAGGGAGCAAAAGGCTCTGAAAACAAACTGCACCACATTATAAGTGCTGTCCCCGAATCCTCCATGGAGCTGAGAGCTCAGCTTATAGAAAACCAAACTACTTACTTAGCGCCCTTCCCAAAGCTGATTTTTCTCTTAAACTTGTCTCTTATTATCATTATTCTCAAAACCTTAGTTATCTTCATCTCTTCTTTTTTTTTTAAGGTTTTATTTATTTCTTTGACAGAGAGAGACACAGCGAGAGAGGAAACACAAGCAGGGAGAGTGGGAGAGGGAGAAGCAGGCTCCCTGCAGAGCAGGGAGCCCGACGCGGGGCTCGATCCCAGGACCCTGGGATCATGACCTGAGCCCAAGGCAGAGGCTTAATGACTGAGCCACCCAGGCGCCCCTTCATCTCTTTTCTTGTTCCTAACGTCCACTCTGAATGATATTCAGTCAGTCTAGGCTCTGTCTGTGATAAGTATTATATTTTACACACATTTCATTTAATCCTGTTAACAAACCTGTAAGTTAGGTGGTGATCTTATTTGACGGCTGAATTATCTGTAGTTCGGGGAGATGAATTTGCTTGTGCAAGATTTCAGACCAGTCTTGACGGGGCGGGATTTGAACCCGGAGACTGGTTTCAGGCCTGGACCACTGTCCCGCTCTGTTGTAAGCTCCAGAGTACTTGAGCCACTTCATTGCTGAGCGTACTTCATACATACTCACCTTTGTGTTTTGCTTATAGTTCCTGATCCAAATACCTTTCCCCTTCTTAATGAATTAAGCTATCAGCTAAGAGGCTACTGTTATCAAAAACACTTGCCAAAACTTTTTTTCTTCCCACCTAGAAGTTGGGGATCTTTCTTCCTCTGAACTTTTGTACCATTTTATTTTTGCTTCAGTTCTGACAGTTATTTTAGTCCTGTAATTATTTTTTGGAGTCTCTCCTGGACACTAGAGTGTAAGCTGCTTGAGGTCAAGCACTGTGTTTGACTCCTATTTCGGTCCCCATCAGCTCAGAGTGGCTAAGAGTGTAGGCTTCGAAAGCCAGAGAACTTTTCTTTGCCAAACCCTTGTTTCTTGGCATATTATAAGATGGGGAAGACAACAGTCTGTTTTTCATTAGATTGTTGTAGAATTAAGGGGACGGGGCACACAAGCATTTAACGCAAATATCTGTGTGCCACTCATTGTCACTCACTTGTATGAAGACAGACCCATAGTGCTAGTCACTAATGGACAGTTTGCATTGTAAGAGGAAATCTTTTTGTATGGGCTAGACCTTAAGAAAAGTAAAAACTGGATTGTGATCCAAACAGTAGAAATGGTGAGAACATTGATGGGAAAGAAACTTGATATCATGACCCACAAAGGTATGGCCCCTGCCTGCCTTAGGCTCTGAGCCTGTCTTGGATTAACTCAGCCCAGTCCACTGCCTGCACTGGTGCCGTACATCTGCCCAGGCTTTCCCACTTAGGACTCGAGGATCGGCTGCTGGGGGCGGCCCTCGCTGGGGGTGGCCCTCGCTGGGGGCCTGCTCAAGTAGGTCAGCCCCTCCCTTTCTCCTAGGTCTGTTAGCTTTTGTTCTTATTTATTTGTGTGTTATTATTTGTTCTTATTTTACTGTTTTATTTTGCTATGAGTGCTAGGCCTGTTGATAATAAGGGATTATCCATGTTTATTGTAATACCAGGAATTATTGGACGGCTCTAAATAAATTTTATAGAAGTTAGGCAGATTTGATACCTGATAGGAGTTGCATGCTTTGAGACTCCTTTTTATGAAAATACCTCATCGGGTAGCTGAAAGACTATACATATATAGGGTTTCCACCTTTCGCCTTTTCCATCAGCTTCTCACAGTTTGTTGTTTTGCTGGGAATAAGTAGTTTGGGTTTGAATGATATTAAATATGTCAGCTCTGGGCTTCTTTCAGATTTTCCCCAGAGCTAGGAAGATATTTAGGATCATTTCAAGAAGGATAGCTATGTTAACCAAGCTAGAATTAAACATATTTTAGGTTTCATCAGTTGTGAAGATAGTGTGGATAATATCCTCCATAATGGGTGATTGATTAGTGGTTCTTGTTTTTTACTGTGTTGTATGGCATAGTAGTGAGTAGAGTTTATACAAACAAAATATTTCTCTAGGGTTCTATCTACAGAATGATTTTGATAATACGAGTATTCATAATTTGCAGAAAATTTTTGGTATATACAGATGATGTAAGTGGAAACTATTGCATGGTGGTTATTGAGTTTATAGGTCTCTTGTGTTAAGTATTATGTAGGTAAATATAAATGAGAAACCAATGTTGGATGGAGTGATCTATTCCTTTTTGCTCTAAAAGATTGGTTTCGGCATAAGAGATATTGTATTTAGCCTTTTGGATGTTGAGAATTCATACATTTGTTTGTCATTGAGAGAGCTGCAGTGTTCTTTAATCCTTTAAATTTAAATATATGTAGATTTTCTAATAGTCAACTTTTGATGTGTTTAGTTATATGCTAAAATATTTTCCTTAACTTAAAAATAGAATAGTTGGAGTATTTTTTTTTTAAATTCCTAATGATTTTGAATGGTTATCTCAATCTTAGACCAAATAGCCTAACTGTTCTCGTAAGCACTAGTTTTGTAATGCGCATTAGTCAATGGTTTGATCTTTGAATTTAGATTCTTGAAGACCTGGATGAACAAATTTATATTATTACCCTAGAGGAGGAAGCACTCCAGAGACGACTAAATGGTATGTATGTATTCTGTAGTTAGAGCTCAATAGAAAATTATTTAATTCAGAAAAAGACAGCTCATTGAGGGGGAAAAAATACAAGCATCTTAGCACATTGTGCTGATGCACCAGGTTAAGACTTAAGTGTAACATGTGAACGTCCCAGGTGAGGACAGTTTTGCTAAAGACTCCTGGCCCTGTGGTCAAGTACCCGTCTTTCCCTAGCTGTGATTAGCTGTAATTTAGCAAAGTCAGTTCAGTTCTGAGACACTGGCCACTAACGTATACACCTCTACTGCTATGCATTTTAAACATGACAACTTGTTCCTGAGGTTTTGCAAATTTGCGTGTCTTCTTAGTGACTTTAATATCCTTATTTCATTTCTTTCCTATTGAAATCTTTAAGGTTGAAAGTAGTCTGTCTCTTTGCTAGTAGGTGCCAAATTTGACTGTCTCAGTTATGCTTAGGAGCTCTGTTGTTATTTGGGAATTCTGTTCATTTCAGCTGTGATAACCAAGTAAGCATGTCAAAGATCTTAAAGTTTAATTTTTATTGACTCATCCTTTTGGCTTCAAATGAAGAACCGGTGGGGAAAAAAAGTAATGATGTAGTTTAACAAAGAAATGATATCGTTTGGGTAAATTTTCTATTTTACTTAAATGCTTTTCACTCTGCACTCTCTTCTCCTGCATAGTAGTTGTATTTTTCTTTAATGTTGAAAACCAACCCCAAGATCAGATTACTAGTAGCTAACTGTATTTCCAGATCATAATGAAACAGTAGATATAAAATGGAAGGTTACTTTATGAAATAGGAAGAAATATACTTACTTTCTTCAGTTACAAATAGTGAATTTAAGTCATCAACTCAAAAGTGTTGCTAACATTTAGACCTATTTTTAGATCAAAGAATTTCAGATTTTATCTATTTTAGAGAATTCTTGGCAATAATATTGTATCCTTTGGTACTAATAACTTTTAGACTAGAACTACATGTATCTTTTATTCTTTTTAATATTTAAGCCTATTTTATTTCAGAATTATAACTTTTCTCAGTACTGTCAGCATTATAAAATTTCATTAAAGTAGTAAATATTATAATAAATTTGTCTTAGGTAATCTTGCTAATGTGCAGTAAACATGCCTGAATTGTCGCGCTGCTGCCTGCAGTGTGCAGTTGTGCTTCAGCTGAAGCAGACCGTCTCTCTGTCTTGCAGATCAGGAGGCCGAGAGCTCGGAAGGGTAAAAGATAGTGCCCTCTGGGGGCACCTGGGTGGCTCAGTTGGTTAAGCATTTGACTTTTTTTTTTTTAAAGATTTTATTTATTTATTAGACAGAGAGAGAGATCACAAGTAGGCAGAGGCAGGCAGGGGGGAGGGGAAGCAGGCTCCCCGCTGAGCAGAGAGCCCGATGCGGGACTCGATCCCAGGACCCTGAGATCATGACCTGAGCCGAAGGCAGAGGCTTTAACCCACTGAGCCTCCCAGGCGCTCCAGCATTTGACTTTTGATCTCAGCTCAGGTCTTGATCTCAGGGTTGTGGTTTCCGGTTCCACATTGGGCTCCACGCTGGATGTGGCGCCTACTGAATTTAAAAAAATATATAGTGCCCTATCAATTAAAGAATTTGAGTTAAAACAAAACTAAACCAAAAATACAGCCTTTTCACACTTTTTGCTTCAAGAAAAAGTCCCCCTAAAATCTTTCTAGATCCTTTGACGTCTCAAATGCAAAAATGGATCATTATAGCTAAAGAAATTGAAAAAGAAATAGTTGCCAGAAGGCTCGATATATTACAAAATGAAGCCAAACCCAAGTAAACAAAATACTCTGACTAGCACAGAAATATAATTTGGAGAGGATTAAGCATTATGTGATAGCTATTGTGTCTTTTATTCTTTTTAATATTCAAGTTATATATATATAATCTAATATATATAAATATAAGTATATTTAATATTATAAAATATATATAATATTCAAGTTATAATATATAAATATATATTATATATATATAATATAATAATGTGATAATGTGATAGCTAATGCTAAGTATAATTTTGTTTTCTACCATTTTGGTAAGCTGCACACCACTTCTAAGTGCTCTATTGGTGGGTTGTTAAATTCTTTCTCCTGACACCCTTTAATGATATGTTGGGATAGTTGCTGGGGTGTTGTTATCAGCTGCTTGTTAGCACCGTGGACTGTTTCAGGTGGAAAACAGCAGGCTTGTAACACAAATGGTTCTATAGTAAAGCATCCCACTTTTGATCTCAGTTCAAGTCTTGATCTCAGGGTCCTAAGTTCAAGCCCCATGTTGGGCTCCACACTGGGCAAGGAACCTACTTTAAAAAAAATATATATAGATCATAGAAGGTAAGTAGTAGGAATCATCCCCATGGGTTTTATTTAATCTAGTATTATGCCAAGTGTATTTTGTTTTAACAGTTATTTTGCATTTTAAATTATTCTTAAAAAGTGAATTTAAAATATTTTTTATTCTGGGCTCTATTTTTTCTTAAAGATTTTACTTATTTATTAGAGAGAGAGCAAGTGTGCACAAGCAGGGGAGGGGAGGGTTAGAGGGAAAGGGAGAAGCAGACTCCCCTCTGAGCAGGGAGCCCGACATGGGGCTTAATCCCAGGACCCTGGGGTCATGACCTGAGCCAAAGGCAGATGCTTAACTGACTGAGCCACCCAGACATCCTATATTCTGGGCTATTAAAAAGAAATACAGAATAATAAGAGTAAAAGATTAAAAAAATTTTACAGCAGTGATTTACCCCAGAATTCATGGTGGTAGTTTGCTAGTGGCCCTTAAGTGTGCTTTTCTTGGTCTTTGTGGGGATGTGTGATGCATATCACAGGAATCTTTGGGACATTGGCATGGTTTGCTCTGAGCTCAGCTTCACAATCATTGAAAAAACATAATACTTTTTTTTTTCCCGGAAGATATGTAACTTGTTGTGGTAATTATTATATTATTGGAATTGAATTTCCATGCCTGGTTTTAAAAATGTCAATGTAGCTTTTCGATGAGATCCTTGCCTGTGACTTCTCCATTGTTCCTGTTTATCACTTGTTGGTGCAGGTTTTGTTCTTACTAATATTAGTATTACTTTTTAAAAATACATGTTTGTTTGTTTATTTATTTATTTATTTAGTATTACTTGAGAACATATGTTAATAAAATAAAGCTAACCTGTACACTATTATAATATAAATCACTGTTCTAAAGAAGCAATCCTGTTAGCGGTCTGCTTGGCTTTTTCTCCTCCTTTTCGGTTTGCTGCTCATCTTCTAAGCACCAGACCTTGAGCAGATGAATTTAAATTCTGAGTTTCAAGATCACAGATGAGTTGGCTGAAGAAGAGATAAACAAGGGTAAGGATCTGTAAAATTTTGTCCAGAACTAGAATACTTGAAAACAAGCGAAATAGATGGTGGGAGTCGTCTGTATTCCTGGAGCAGGAGGGTGCCCCAGATCTTTAGCCATCTGGTGCAGACAGCCCTCCCTGGTGGCCGTATCACCAGGTCAGGGAGACGTCTCAGGACTCAGCACTGTCCTTGTGGGCTCCTGCTCCTCTAGTCCCCGGCGCACAACCTTACTTTGCTGTCTGCCTTGAGGCCAGGAGGAGTAGTGCTTGCATTCTGTCCTTCCCCCTTTCTGCAGTCAGCATTAGGGGCCCAGAATATCCAGGACCCTTGCATCTCACATTGACCCCCACATCTCTCTACGTTGCAGTTCTGACCCGATTTCCCAGTCTCTGAGCTCCTGAAACTCTGCTTATACCACGTGGAACCAAGAGCTGTTAGCTCACAGCAGCAGAGGCACCTAGATCCTCAGTCTTCTCCCTCTTGCTAGAAGAAACTTGCCTCTCCTCGCACAGACTGCTTCTCAGTCCTTCCAGGTGGTAGCTCTGTTCTTTCCCACATCCCTCACTTCACTCCTCCAGGAGTTTGGACAGGCGTCCTTTCATTCTCTCGCGCAGCTTTCACACGATGAATCTCATGTCATTAGATCGCGACCCGATTACTTCTCCCTTTTCCCTTCAGTCTTCTCCTTCCAGACAGTTCCTCTTCCATCCTTAAGGTTTTAGTTCCTTGTTCATGTTCATTTTTTCTGCCACTCTTCCTTTCACAAATGGTGATTTCAGTGTCCGCGTGGATGACCTTTCCAGGCTGCTTGGTCATCTATGGACCTCTCTTAGTGGTCTTCCTCAGCCACTTGCTGCCTGGGGCCACAGCACAGGCCTGTCACTAGCGGTGACAAGTTCTTGTGCGGTCTCACCGTCAGTCACCCTGCTTTCCAGCTCGCTGCCTGAGGTGTGCCGTGCCCTGTGGTTCTTCACGGCCCCTGTCCCTCTTGATCACTTTTTACCGCCTTTTCTCTCTCCCTTCCTTCAGACCCTTGATGCCTCACACAGCTTAAATTCCTGGGCCACTGTTTGACTCGGTGCCCTGCTCTCTCAGTTCCCTTCCCCTCTCTCTGCTTGGCCGAACTCTCACCTCGGTCAGAGCCAGCTCTTCTTGTTCTCGGCACGCACGCCTGTTCAGCTCACCGTTCACCTGCCCGCCTCGCCTTTCCTGAAATGTACGACTAGTGTAGTAAACGTACTTTACATCCTCCTGGAGCTGTTCTGTGTCTTCTCTTTCCTCAAGACTTCTTCATCATCACTCAGCCGATGACCTCGCTTCCTCGTTTCTTGAGAAAATAGAAGCAAGCACGCCGAAATGTTGACAAGCTTTTTCCTTTGTACTGATTCATCTCCCTGCAACTCCCCCCACACGTGCTGCCTTTTCTGCTGATGGTAGGACCGGACTGTCCTTGCTTCTGGCGAAGTTCGGCCCTCCCCTCATGCACTGGATTCAGTCCCTTCTCCCTGATTCAAGGACACGCCTACGGCCATCGGACTCTCTCTCTGACATAACTAGTCTTTCTCCAACTGGATCATTTCCTTTAGCTTAGAGATACGCTATAATTCTTCTCAATAGAATGAACAAATGGAAGGAAAGAAGGAAGGAAAAGGAAGAAAAGAAGGAAAGAAGGAAAAGAAATTAATCTGTCTTGAAGTCCTACCCCTTCTGGCTCACCATCTCATTGCTCGTCTTTATAGCAGAACTCGTCGGGTTGTACCCTCATCAGTTTCATTTCCGTGCTCCACATTGGGTTTGGGGGCCACGCTTGCCTCCGCTGCTGCACTGGCCTGCCCTTGTCAGGTCGCCTAGTGGCCTCGGAGTCCTCAGCCACACTCCTCGTTCCGCTTGGTTTTCAGTTCACTACACTTTCCTTGTTCTTTTACTTAAGGAGCTGCTGCTTCTCAAAAAACTGCTGGTTTTTCTCTGCGTCTTTAGCTTCTTCACACCGGAGCGCCTCATATCTCAGTCCTTAAACCCTTCTCTTGTTTGTTTACCTGCACTCCTTTGGTTATCTTATCTGGTCTCAGGGCTTTAAATGCCATCTATATGCTGCTGCTGCCTCCTTTGACCTCTCCATCCATCTGATAGACATTTCTACTTGGATGCCTGGTAGGCATCTCAAACTTATCTTGTCCGAAATCAGCTAGACATCTCATTCCCCATTTCTGCTTCTGTTATCGCCGACCTCTCTTTATAGTGGCACATCCATTCTTTTAGGTGCTGAGGCCAATTCCTTAGAGTCTCTTTCTCTTAATTCCCGTATGGATTCCTTTAGCAAAGCTGTTGGCTCTAGCTCCAAAGTATCTGCTTGCCTGTCATACCACCTTGGTTTGAACGACAGTCACCTCTTGATTAGATTGTAGCCTCCATGTGTCTGTCTTTGGCCTTATAAGTCAGAAAAAGTGCTTGAGAGATAAGTTAGATCTTCTCACAGATTTACTCAAAGTTCTCCAGTGGCCTCCTTTTTCAATCTGAACAAAAACCACTTTTTGCAGTGGTTCCCTTTCTGTCCCCCCATGTGCTCTCTGACTTCCTTCCCTGCAGTCTCCTTGCTGTTCTTCCCTGGCCCGTCACCTCCTGTCCCAGGGCTTTGTGTTTCCCTTTTTCCTCCTGTCTTTTCCGTCTTTACCTAAAGATCCCTTTCTTGATGGGCTTTCCCACATCGGAACCTTGCGGATGTGATTAATATTGCCGGGCTCTACCTCTGGCCTGGCACTTCTTTCCCTCTATCCTGCCTTGTTTTCCTGGAACACTTTCTACTTTCTCGCATATTATTTTTTCATATATTGCCAGTTTCTCCGTAGTAGAACAGGAGCTGCACGGGACCAGGGATTTTCGTACCTTTTCTTTCTTTCTGTACTCCTGCTCCCATGATATCCCCAGTCACATAGTGGGTTGGTGGTAAATACTTGTTACATGAGTAAACGGAGAGATGAAAGACACGCGTGATGGAGATGCCATTTTACCATAAGGAAGTGAAGAAGGCAGAAGAAATAAAATTTGGTGATAGGATAAAAGAATTACGTGGAGACAGTATTTAGGAAGGCCCACAGTAGAGACCTCTGAAGACAAGCCAAGATTGTGGGGCTGGAGGACCTTATGCCCTGGGGTGTTAGTAAAGAAGTAGAGAGAAGGTGATTTCCCCTAGTGTAAAGGCCCTGAAATACGAGCAATCAAGATCCATTTCTACTCCAAGACCCCTGAAGAGTAGCCCAACAGAAAGTCCCATTACATTAATTGTGGTAGAAAATCTTTTGTAATTCCTACTTAGGATTAAGAGGATGCATATATCATTAACATGTTTAAATGTTTAAGTAATGCAACAGCATTAATTGAAATAATTAGCTTTCGTTTGTATATAGCCTATGGGTGTACTGGGTAACTTTAGAAGTACCGTAATGAATAGGAATTATTTTTTATTGTTTAAGTTCAAAACCTTGACAGTTCTTTTAATGTAATTTATTTAAGAATATTGTAAACTTTGAACTTAATGATTCAATTCAATTTTTTTAGGTACTATTTTCATCTTAATGATAAAAAGTTAGTATATCACTTTTGGTAGCAATTACTTTCCTACTTGGTTTTGATCTTCTTTTAATAAAAGCCCTTTTCACTGAAGCTTGTATTAATTCTTTTTTTGTGCAGTGTCAAGTTGCAGTACCTTTGTATTCTGAAAAGTAGAAGATTGGAAAAAAATAACTCAGACGGTTTTTTCGTGCAACCTAGTTACCTGTCAGAAGCAATTGGTCACCATCAGTCTTAGAATCTTGCTTATTTATCACTAAGTTGAATTTGCTGGGCAGTTTTATGATGATGCCAAGGTTTACAGTGGTATTTATTCTTGGTTTAGAATAATTGCATCCTGTCAGAGGCATTTTTTGTCATCGCTGTCAGTACAGTTTGCTGATTTGATCATTACTTATCTGAAGCCTTTCAGGTTAATGTTGTAAGGAAGCTCGTATCCTATCTTTTGTTCTCTACATACCTTCATCTTGACTTTCTTTAACGATTCTTCCATAGTCTAACAGTGGTTATTCTAGGAAGAGGATTTCCTGTTGGTCACATCACTAAGGTTGAGAATATCTCGGATGTATCAGACCCTGGGCCACTTTGAGCAGTGATGGGCTTGGGCTGGCTGAAGGTGACCAAGTATCAGCTCTCATTAGCCACATACGTAGCAAGAATTGCTGACAAACACCCTCCCTTTTTGGCAACACTGTGATAGAACAAAGGGTCTGTTAGTATCTCGACTTCCTGAGCTAATAGAAAAGAATATTAATTCTACTGGTGAAACTAACGAAATGGTTTCTTTTTAATAAGATTACCAACATTTAGGTCCAAATGTCTGAAACAATGAGAGATGCCTTTTAACAATTTATTCAGCTTCTTGAGCCATATAATCACTTTCTTGACCATAAATTGTGGCCCAAACAGATGATTTGTTGCAAGATGAAGTGAGGTGGCTGAAGAGATGTAAGATTAGATATAATATCGGTAGATGGGGAAGAGTTTGGAGTAACAATCTGTAGAATAACTGAAGAGTCAAGTATCCTATATCCTCTGAAATTTAGAGGGAGACTGCTATATATAAGTGATCTGTATTTGTTAGCAGAAGGTAAAATTGAATATACACAAGTTGCTTGTTCAGCTACAACCTATTTGGATGGTAGTATTCCTGACAGTACCATATATAAATATGAAGTTTAAAAAATAATCTTAATATCTTATCTAGTTTAAGATCTACCAATAACTTAAAAAAAAAACCAAACCCGAACAACTACTTTAACTGTGTATGGCTTTTTTTTTTAAAAAAAGATTTTATATATCTGAGAGAGAGAGAGAGCGAGAGAGAGAAAAAAAAGCACAAATGGGGTGAGGGGCAGGAGAGACAAGCCACCTCCCTGCAGAGCCTGGTGCAGGGCTCGATCCCAGGCCTCAGGATCCTGACCTGAGCCGAAGCCAGAGGCTTAACCTACTGAGCCGCCCAGGTGTGCCGGTACATAGCTTTTTATAATGTTCTTAAAGCTGATTGTTTAATATTTTCTGTCTTGCTGGGGTTGTTTATAATGAAGGTGTATTTGAATTTTCAAATTGTGTTGGATAGTAAATGTCTTACATTACTGGATTTTGTACTTAGCCGTATTTTTGTGGATATGTCACGAGTAAATAGCAACTAATATTTTAACAAATCTAGCATTGCAAATGAAATAGAAATAGAGTTGTTTGAGTGTATTGATTGTCCGTCAGAGTTTGTTGATGCTGAGATGTTTTAGAGATTTAAATCTCCAGACTTCAGTTTTCAAAGACTTTCCGGGGTCTGTCTCATCGGCAGTGGCTCTGTGCTAAACAGTAAACGGTGTTTGCTTAGAGGGTGGAGACTGTTCACTCTATGGAGTGCTAGGAGTCTTGGGCTTTAAACAACAAAATTATCTGTCTAAGTGATTAGAAATAATTAAAAAGTACTTGAGGGACCTCACAATCGGGTGATAGAGATGACTTTGGTCAACTTAATATATTAAGTATAATCAAAATTTTAAAGAGTTACTTAGGCAACAGATTTTCTTTTTTTTTTTTTCAATTTTTTTATTTTTTAAGCAACAGATTTTCTAATCAACTTTTTTGGGTTATATGCTAAATTAAAAAAAATGAAAGACTAATCTTTATCCTAGGGGTGTTTATTTCTAAATAGTATTCATTAGAGACTGAGTTTAGGACACTAAATTACTTAGGGAGATTTATTGTTTCACGTTATTTGAATTGTTTATATACCAATTTAGAGATTTATATTTATTTTAAAAAGTGCATTACATATTTTAAATTAAACAGTACCTGCTGTTTAACATATGGAATGTCAGTTAAAGCTGTCTTATGTATTAAGGCTTAGTTATTGAAGAAATGCTAGGCTTTGGGAAATTTTGTTAGCTTGAACGCAAAATATTTTCAATACCACACTAGTTTTTCAGCTTAAGAATAAAGCCAGGAAAAGTTGCCTTCAGCTATTAGTTTTCCTGAATCCAAAGAGACGGGTGGGGCAGGATCAAAAATACTTACTTGATCAAAGTTATTGGCTCTGAAGGTATTCTTACCTGTGTAAGGAAGATGAAAGGTGTTGTTTTTATTGCACGCTAGTAACAGTGTAATTTTGAACTAATTGGTGTTGAACTGCCAATCACCTAGGGGGAATGCAAATAGATACTCTTCTAATTTCCTTTGAGGTAGTGAAATCTTATGTCGAGGCTGGAAGAAAAACAGAATAATACCGTTAAATTGACCTTAAATGAGCTGCTTTGTGGTTTTCTTGGAGAATCCCTTTTTATTTTTCATGGCTAGTCCAGACAGGTTTTGTCTACCAATTTGACTTATTGACTAGACAATGCTGACATGGAACATGTTAGATTCATTGTGAAATAAAGTAAGGATAATACAACTGTTCAGGATATTTTGATGATTTTTTTTTAGTGGAACTTAAATTCCTGTAACTTTCCAGTGTGTGTTTGCAGTGTGTCTTGATTCCTTACAATAGCCATCATTCCTTTTGGTCATTTGTTTTTTTATTTTTAATTTAATTTTAATTTTTATTTATTTATTTTTTTAGGTTTTCTTTTTTTTTTTTATTAACATATAATGTATTATTTGCCCCAGGGTTCATGTCTGTGAATCATGAGGGTTACACATTTCACAGCACTTACCATAGCATATAGCCTCCCCAATGTCCTTTTGGTCATTTGTAATGGAAGATTCTGCCTAAACAAGCTTGCTCTTCTCACTAAGGTAATGATACGTATATAGCAAAGGATGGTAATATCTTTTAAACTTGTGTTATGCCAGGTGAATTTAATCATTTAATGAAAGAATGCTTTGTTTGAAGATGATGAAAATGTATTGTTAATTTTTGTGTGCAAGTCAGTCAGTACTTATTAATTGTTGTGTGCCTAGCTAGCATTGTGTCACCTAAAAATAAAAACACAGCATTTCAGAAATACTACTTTGTTTTTCCTTTGAAAAATATAGTACTTGGTCTAGATATTTGTATTGAGCTTCGTAGCTATCATACCCACAAAGTAGGCATTTGTATCTTTTCATGTAACTTAAAATACTGTTTGTTCTGATACCTATTCCTTTTCAAAATTCTAAATAATCATGAGATTATTTTTCTCTACACTGAACTGGTTACTGGAATAATGCTGCTGCTGCTGCTGCTTCTTTAACTCCTTTATTTTATTTATTTTTATTATGTTATGTTAGTCACCATACAGTATGTCATTAGTTTTTGATGTAATGTTGCATGATTCATTGTTTGCATATAACACCCAGAGCTCCATGCAATCCATGCCCTCCTTAATACCCATCACTGGGTCAACCCATCCCCCCACCCCCCCTCCTCTCTAAAACCCTCAGTTTGTTTCCCAGAGTCCATAATCTTTCATGGTTAATCTCCCCCTCCTATTCCCCCCTTCATTTTTTCCTTCCTTCTCCTAATGTTCTCCATGCTATTCCTTATGTTCCACAAATAAGTGAAACCATATGAAATTGACTTTCTTTGCTTGACTTATTTCACTCAACATAATCTCCTCCAGTTCCATGTTGATGCAAAAGTTAGGTATTCATCATTTCTGATGGCTGAGTAATATTCCATTGTATATATGGACCACATCTTTATCCATTCGTCTGTTGAAGGGCATCGGGGCTCTTTCAATTTGGCTGTTTTGGACATTGCTGCTATGAACACTGGGGTGCACGTTCCCCTTCTTTTCACTACATCTGTATCTTTGGGGGTAACTACCCATTAGTGCAGTTGCTGAGTCATAGGGTAGCTCTCTTTTTAATTTTTTGAGGAACCTCCACACTGTTCTCCAAAGTGGCTGTACCTACTTGTATTTCCATCAACAGTGAAAGTTTTCCCTTTCTCCACGTGCTCTCCAACATTTATTGTTGTCAATAAATTAAAATTGTCATTTTTTTTTTTTATGAGTGGTTGCTGAATCTGTGTCTGTCCAGGGAAGGGAGACAGAAAAAAGTCTTTGACTTGGATCTCTGTGCGGAGAAATGACCCTACTCCCTAAAGTGAAGGACAGGAAACACAGGGAGGAATCCAGAAGGGCAACTGAGATCCAGAACCCAGGGATCAGCCTGGTAATTCCAGCAAGGGAGGAGGGGAAGCCCTTTCACTTTCCTCTCCACCTGGTGGGGACCGTGAGGCAGGGCATTAACCCCTCCCTCCACCCTCTGGGAGTGGAAGGCAGCAGGGTTTTTCTGGATTTCCTGTGTTGACCTGAAAAAGAAAAAGGCAGCTGACGGACCAGAGCAAAACAGCCTGGCACAGAGAGGCATCGGTGTTCACGAGCGCTAGAGGCCTGCAGCCAGAGATTAACATCTTGCTTTCCATTTAGGTCTTGGAGTTTAAATTATACTGTCTTTTTTTTTTTTTTTTTAAGGTTGGGGGTAGGGCAAAAAGATGAGAGACGGGGCAAAATTTGTCAATTTTTGCCATTCTAACTGGTATAAGGTGGTATCTCAATATGGTTTGGATTTGAAATTCCCTGATGGCTAATGATGATGAACACTTTTTCATGTGTCTGTTAGCCATTTGTATGTCTTCTCTTGAGAGGTGTCTGTTCATGTCTTCTGCCCAAGTTTTAACTTATTTGTTTTTTGGATGTTGGCTTGAGAAGTTCTTTATAGATCTTGGATATCAGTCCTTTGTCTGTAGTGTCACTTGCAAATATCTTCTCCCGTTCAATGGGTTGCCTCTTTGTTGACTGTTTCCTTTGCTGTGCAGAAGTTTTTATCTCAAAGGTTCATTTTCACTTTTGTTTCCCTTGCATTTGGAGATGTTTCTTGAAAGGAGTTGCTGTGGCTGATGTCGAAGAAGTCTGCCTATGTTCTCCTCTAGAATTTTGATGGATTCCATTCTCACATTGAGGTCTTTCATTCATTTCAAGTTTATCTTTGTGTATGGTGTAAGAGAATGGTCGAGTTTCATTCTTTTGTATATAGTTGTCCAATTTTCCCAGAACCATTTATTAAAGAGACTTTTTTCCATTGGATATATTTTCCTGCTTTGTTGAAGATTTTTTGACTATAGAATTGAGGGTTCTTATCTGGGCTCTCTATTCTGTTGCATTGGTCTATGTGTCTGTTTTTGGGCCCCTACCATGCTGTCTTGGTGATCACAGCTTTGTAATATAGCTTGAAATCAGGCAACGTGATGCCCCTACCTTTGTTTTTCTTTTTCAACATTTCCTTGGTGACTTGGAGTCTTTTCTGGCTCCATACAAATTTTAGGATTATTCGTTCCAATACTTTGAAAAATACCATTGGTGTTTTGATCAGGATGGTATTGAAAGTATAGATTGCTCTGGGCAGCATAGACATTTTAACAATGTTTAGTCTTCTGATCCATGAGCATGAAATGTTTTTCTGTCTTTTTATGTCTTCTTTGATTTCTTTCATGAGTGTTCTGTAGTTCCTAGAGTATAGATCCTTTACCTCTTTGGTTAGGTTTATTGCAAGATATCTTATGGTTTTTGGTGCTATTGTAAATGGAATCGATTCTCTACTTTCTCTTTCTACAGTTACATTGTTAGTGTATAAGAAAGCAACTGATTTCTGTGTATCGATTTTGTATCCTGCCACATTACTGAATTGCTGTATAAGTTGTAGTAATTTGGGGGTGGGGTCTTTTGGGTTTTCTACATAAAGTATCATGTCATTTGCGAAGAGAGTTCGACTTCTTCTTTGCCAATTTGAATACCTTTTATTTCTTTTTGTTGTCTGATTGCTGTTGCTAGGACTTCTAGTACTCTGTTGAATAATAGTGGCGAGAGTGGGCATCCTTGTCGTGTTCCTGATCTTAAGGGAAAGGCTCTCAGCTTTTCCCCACTGAGACTGATATTCGCTGTGGGTTTTTCATAGATGGATTTTATGAAATTGAGATATGTTCCCTCTATCTCTGTACTCTGAAGAGTTTTAATCAGGAAAGGATGCTGTATTTTGTCAGATGCTTTTTCTGCATCATTTGAGAGGACCATGTGATTCTTCTCTCTCTTCTTATTCATGTGTTCTATCACATTGATTGACTTGCGAATGTTGAACCACTCTTGCATCCCAGGGATGAATCCCACCTGGTTGCGGTAGATAATCCTTTTAATATACTGTTAGATCCTCTGAGCTAGCATCTTGTTGAGAATTTTGGCATCCATATTCATCAGGGATATTGGTCCGAAATTCTCCTTTTTGATGGAGTCTTTGCTTTTGGGATCAAAGTAATGCTGGCCTCATAGAAAGAGTCTGAAAGTTTTCCTTCTGTTTCTATTTTTTGAAACAGCTTCAGGAGAATAGGTATTATTTCTTCTTTGAATGTTTGGTAGAATTCCCCAGGGAATCCATCAGGTCCTATACTCTTGTTTTTGGGAGGTTTTTGATAACTGCTTTAATCTCATTACTGGTTATTGGTCTATTCAGGTTGTCAGTTTCTTCCTGTTTCAGTCTTAGTAGTTTATAGGTTTCCAGGAATGCATCCATTTCTTTCAGGTTGCTTAACTTATTGGCATGTAGCTATTGATAATAATTTCTGATGATTGTTTCTATTTCCTTGGTCTTAGTCATGATCTCTCCCCTTTCATTCATAATTTTATTAATTTGGGTCCTTTCTCTTTTCATTTGGATAAGTCTGGGCAGTGGTTTATCAATCTCACGAATCTTTCAGAGAACCAGCTTCTAGCTTTGTTGATATGTTCTGCTGTATTTCTGGTTTCTAATTCATTGATCTCTGCTCTAATCTTAATTATTTCCCTTCTTGTGCGTGGGTTAGGCTTAATTTGTTGTTGATTCTCCAGTTGTTTAAGGTGTAAAGACAGTTTGTGTTTTCTATTTTTTTTGATTTTTCAAATAGAATTTTTCAAATGGAAAATTCTATTTTCTGATTTTTCTAATTTTTTGAGTGAGGCTTGGATAGCTATGTATTTCCCCCTTAGGACCACTTTTGCCATATCCCATAGCTTTTGGACCAATGTGTCTTCATTCTCATTGGTTTCCATGAATTGTTTAAGTTCTTTGATTTCCTGGTTGACTCAAACATTTTTGAGCAGGATGGTCTTTAGCTTCCAAGTGTTTGAATTTCTTCCAAACTTTTTCTTGTGATTGAGTTCCAGTTTCAAAGCATTGTGGTCTGAGAATATGCTGGGAATAATCTCAGTCTTTTGGTATTGGTTGAGACCTGATTTCTGACCCTGTATGTGGTCTATTCTGGAAAAATTTCCATGCGTGCTCAAGAAGAATGAGTATTCTGTTGTTTTAGGGTGGAATGTTCTGTATATATCTATGAGGTTCATCTGGCCCAGTGTGTCCTTCAAAGCTCTTGTTTCTTTGTTGATTTTCTGCTTAGCTGATCTCTCTATTGCTGAGAGTGGAGTGTTGAGGTCTCCCACAATTAATGTATTCTTATCAATATGTGCTTTCATTTTGGTTAATAGTTGGCTTATGTAATTGGCTGCTCCCATGTTGGGGGCACAGATATTTACAATTATTAGATCTTCTTGTTATGGACCCTTTAAGAATGATACAGTGTCCTTCTGTATCTCTGACTACATTCTTTAGCTTAAAATCTAATTCGTCTGATATGAGAATTGCAATCCAGCTTTCTTTTGTCTGTTGGCATGAAAGATGTTTCTCCATCCCTTCACTTTCAGTCTGGCTATATCTTTAGGTTCAAAATTAGTCTCTTGTGAACATGATATGGATGGGTCCTGTCTTTTTATCCAATCTGCAACCCTGTTCCATTTTCTGGGAGCATTTAGGCCATTCATGTTGAGAGTGATTATTGAAAGATACGATTTTATTGTCATCATGTTGCCTGTGAGGTCTTTGTTTCTATAGATTGTCTCTGTAAATTTCTATTCTTTATCATTCTTTGGGTCTTTCTCCTTTTATAGAACCCCCCTTAATATTTCTTTGAGGGCTGGCTTGGTCACATATTCTTTCAGTTTCTGCTGGTCCTGGAAGCTCTTTATCCCTCCATCCATTCCAAATGATAGCCTTGCCAGATAAAGTATTCTTGGCTGCATGTCCTTCTCATTTGGTACCCTGAATATGTCTTGTCAGCCCTTTCTGGCTTGCCAGGTCTCTGTGGACAGGTCTGATGTTATTCTGATGTTCCTCTCTCGGTACATAAGGAATCTCTTCCCCCTAACTACCCTTAAGATGGTTTCCTTGGTTCTAAGATTTGCGAGTTTTATTATTACATGCCAAGGCTTTGGTCTGTTCTCCTTGATCTTGGGAGGGGTCCTCTTTGCCTCTAGGACATGAATGCTTGTTTCATTCCCCAGATTAGGGAAGTTCTCAGCTACGATTTGCTCAAATATATCTTCTAGTCCTCTCTCTCCAGCCCCTCAGGGATCCCAATGATTCTGACATTGGAACTTTTCATGGCATCATTTATTCCTCTAATTATGTTTTCATGGATTTTAAGCTGTTTGTTCCAGGCCTCTTCCTGTTCATTCTTTTCTATCAGTTTGTCTTCTAGATCACTAATTCGTTCTTCTGCCTCATTCACCCTAGCTGTTAAGAGTATCTAGATTAGATTGGATCTCACTGATAGCATTTTTAAGTTCTGCCAGGTCAACTCTCATTTCTGCCCTCAGAGAATCTGTGTTGCCATTAATGGTTTTCTCCATCCCAGCTATTGTCTGCATAGCTTTTACCCTGAAGTCTGTTTCCAACATCTTGCCTATATCCATATCCATTAGTTCTATGGCAGAGACCACAGTCTCTGAATTTTTCCTGTGTTGGGGGTTCCTCCTCTTAGTCATTTTGTTGAGGGGTGGTTGAGGGAATGCACAGAGTCTAAATTATTGACCACAACTCAAGCAAGATGCATCTGTTTTATAGGGACCTTAGGGTTGTCAGCTTCTTGTTCTTCCAGCTTGTCTTCTGGGGGAGGGGCCTGCTGCACTGTTACTCAGGCAACCCTGTTTGGGCAGAGTTGCCCTGCCCCTTGTGGTGCGGGGATGGACTCAGTGAAAACTGTTTTGGGGGGATTTTGTTCTCTGGCAGCTTTCCCTGGTGGCTTCCTGCATCTCTTCCAAGAGTCATGACAGAAGTGACAGTATCTAAACTTCTGTCTCAGAACAGAGAGATTGCAGTCTGTTCTCCAGTGAACTGTCCAGGCCACACTGTCTCCATTTTTGTCTATACTGCTAAAAACTGCAGCGTCCTGGGTTGTGCACCCCACAGCAGCACTCCCACTCTTGCTTCCATGTCCAGGCACGTCTCTGCCCTTTGTGTTTCTAAAACTGCCAGCTGCCCCCAGTTCAAACATGTGCCCCTGCAGCTCCAAGTTTCAGTCTAGGGGGCTGCCCTAACGTCCTTTCCCTGTTGCTATCAGTCTGTGACTCTGTGCCCAGTCCCCAGCGGGGGAGGCACAGGATCCCAGAGGCTCCCTCCCCCTTTTGTTTATCTTCTGATATTACCCACAGAATCATGGCTCCCTGCTTTATACCTCGAAACCAACTGCTGGAGATATTCTGTTTGTAGAGATCCAGATATATCTTCTTACATCTCAGGCTGATTTAGTGATTGTTCAGAGTGGTCTGGTAGATATTCAGCTCATTTCAGGGGACCAGTTGAAATAGTGTTCCCTTCTCCTCCACCATCTTTTTCTCTCCCCCCTGGAATAATGCTTCTTTATAAATGTAGGAATGAAGTGTGGTTTGGAATTGTATTTGTAATTAATCAGATAGAGAAGTTAAATGAGCATTAACTACAGATACACACCATATAATTTATGAGAAATGGGCTAAAAAGCAAAAGGTATCTCTAAGACTGTTATGTAGTCTAAGCTTTGATTCAAAGATACTTGCAAACCTTATAATACTATGCTATCTTACTGTAAGTCTCTTCTTATATGGAGATATTCATTGATTCCATGATTTAATTTTCTCCCTTTGGGTTCGGTTATCAGAAACTCTATAAACTACATTTATAGTCAAAGTTTAGTAGTTTGGGGCTGCACTTCCTGAATATCTCTGTCTTTAACCCTGTTTTCTTATAAATGTCAATTATATATTGACTAGTAAAATGATTAAACTCAGGAGCTCTGGAAATACTGTAGAACAGTTTAGTGCATTCAAGACCTCAAGCTCTCCAAAAGAGAAGGCATTAAATTTATCTATTCGGTGATGGACATAATGAGGAAGGAGATTCAGAGGGCATAGTACTTACTTTCCTAGAAACCCAGGGTAAGACTAGAGTTTTGTGATTCTCTAAGAGGGCTTAGAAAAAGAGCCTCTAAATTCCCCTAGTGCATTAGCACCTGTGCCATCTTGCACTTTGGGCCTGAATCCTCTGTTTTCTTTCTCTCTTTGAGAAAGGAGAGCTGGTACAGAGAGAAACCCCAGAGCACTGACACTTCTTCCTGCATCATTGTTTCTGGCCAGTTCATCCCCAGGCCCCCAAAACAGAAATTGCTGGGCCCTCAAAATAGTTTGTCATTGTTTAAAGGACTGTCTGACTTGATTTCAGAGTGAAGGGAACAGTAGCAGTGCATAAAGAAAAATGATCACTCGCTTAAGACTGAGTGATGAAGGTTAAGATGAGTATCTAGTACAAAAAGTCCCACTGTAATTGAAAGTTAATGTAGAGACAAATAATAATTTGTACTTAGTCCCCAAAAGTAATATGGACTTTTAAGGAGATATAATTAGAGGAAAAAAAAAAAGACCACCTAGAATATGAAAAAAAAATTAAAAATTCAGTAGACAAAAGATGAAGTAGTCCTTATGATAGGCAGAATAGTGACCCTGCAAAAGTATCCAAGTCCTAACCATACTGATCCTGCCACGTAAGTCCCCTACGTGGCAAAAGGGACTTTGTAAGGTAATTAGGTGAAGAGTCGCAAGATTATCCCAGGTGATCTGCTGGGCCCAGTGTCCTCACAGCATTGTTACAAGTGAGGGTTTGGGAAGATGTGACAGTGGAAGTAAATGTAGAGTGACCTGAAGAAGGGACCGTGACCCAAGGAGTGCAGGTGCCTCTAGAAGCTGGAAAACACAAGGGAACAGATTCTCTCCCAGAGTCTCCAGAAGGAACACAGTCCTGCTAACACCCAGATTTCAGACTTCTGACCTCTTGAACTGTAAGATAATAGATTTGTAGTGTTTAAGCCACTAACTTTATGGTACTTTGTTACAGCAGCAGTAGGGAATGAGTATAGTCTTTCTGAAATGGAATTAATTATCTGGTAGAATCAAGTGGGAGAACTATTTCATGTCACAAACCAAAAGTACAAAGAGAGGGAAACACCGGTAAAATGACAGACACAGACCGTAGAGCCAAGCTACTTAATCTAAATAGTAAGCTTCTAGGAGGAAAAAGAACAAGTGGAAAAAAATTAAGTAAGTAGATAATAGAAGAAAATGTCAATGAGGTGAAGAAAGATTTTAGTGCAGATTAAAAGACCACAGAGTCCTAGGCGAGATTATTAAATAGGACATTTAAAAGATCTAGATTTATTGTGTAACATTGTTGAATTCCAAGAATAGTGATGATAAAACACCTTACAAGCTTTCATGTAGAAAAATCACTTATAAAGGGGTGAGAAATCAACATCAAACTTCCCATTTGTAACCTGCTAAGGATTATTGAATAATATTGTTAGTTTTAAGGATGGAGGGGACAGATTGCAATGAAAAACTCATATATTGATAAATATGTTATATGTATATTAGGGCCAAAAAAGACATTCACTTATTCCTTCATTTCTTATCTGGATGTTGAGTATCGAATTTGTTTTAGATACTATTCTAGGCATTAAAGATATGGCAACTTTTATACTGAAAGAAAAATTTAATAATAATCTTATACTAAAAATTTAATTAATTAATTTGAGCAGGTCAGCAGAGGGGTAGAGAGAAAGAGAGAGTCTTAAGTAGGCTCTATGCCCAGCGTGGAGCCCGTCTCAGGGTTTGAGCTCATGATCCTAGATCATTACCTGAGTCAAAATCAAGAGTCAGACACTTAACCGACTAAGCCACGCAAGCGCCCCAGTATACTAAGTATTTTTTTTTTAAGATTTTGTTTATTTATTTGAAAGAGAGAGAGATTGAGAGAGCGCATGAGAGGAGAGAAGGTCAGAGAGAGAAGCAGATTCCCCGAGGAGCTGGGAGCCCGATGTGGGACTCGATCCCGGGACTCTGGGATCATGACCTGAGCCAAAGGCAGTCGCTTAACCAACCGAGCCACCCAGGTGCCCCAGTATACTAAATTATTTTTAAAGCAGTCTCAGCAAAATCCAGGATTTAGGAGGAGTGGGTGGGAAACAATGAAAGAACAGATAAAAGTATCGTGAAAGCTTCACCTTGGTGCAGGAAAGTTATTCGGTAAAGCACCACTATGGGGTTATAACTATGTTATATTGAAAAAAAAAGTACAAGTCTACGTGTATTAACAGTGAGAAACACTGAAGGGCCAAATTAACATGGGGAAAGAGAATAAACAGAAGTTCTACTAGCTGGGAAAAGAAGAAATAAAGAGCAAAATAAACAGAAATTATGAAATTACATGAAAGAAGAAAGAGCCACCAGTCTTCATAATAAACCAACTTGTAGATGGCAGCACTCAGTCCCTGGATGTCACTGTTGAGAAGTGGGAAAAAACCCACTTTGAAGCCTACTCTGTGTCTAAACTTCTAATTTAATGAAATTACTTTCTTTTTTGTTTTAAAGCTACTTTGAGGTTTTTGATTCAGTGGAAAACATTCTAATAAATGCACTGCATTTCACATGTGAGAACACTGGGGTTCAGAGAATGAGAACTTGAGAAAACCACAATAAAATTTTGGAATTTAGCAGACCTGAGAAAACCTTAGAAGTACCCATTTAGTAGACTCAAGGAAGCTAAATCCTAAGCCACCTGTGCTTGATTTATATCCCTGGAATCCCTCAAAGTCTCAAGAGGTGGCACCACCAGATATGGAAGTGGAGATGAAGTGGAGTAAGTTTAAAGATAAGGAGGGTTGGTTGAAGGTCCTGTTGATGAAGCGATTTGATCTCCACAGTTTTTCCCTCCATCCAAGGTGCCAGGAACTGCCTCTTTCCTGCCAGGGGCAGAGGGAGGGTTGTTCCCCTGGGAGTGAGACAGAGGCTGTGGCCCGGACACAGTGTGAAGTGGAGGCTAGGGTGCGTGCGCAAAGGCCCATCTCCCTTCACTTGGACAGCTTAATACCCAGGGAGGTCAGAAGAGTCTTCTCTGGGGAGTCTGTCTGGCCTGATCAGGTCCTGATCTCAGGGATCGCGCCCCGCATCGGGCTCTCTGCTCAGCGGGGAGCCTGCTTCCCCCTCTCCCCCTGCCTGCCTCTCCGCCTACTTGTGATCTCTCTCTTCTCTGTCAAATAAAGAAATAAAATCTTTAAAAAAATAAAAAATGAAAGACTTGATAAAGAACTTTTTTTAGAAGATAGAGCAAAATGACAAAAATAGAGGAGTATAGAATATTAGAGAACCAGTTTAGGATATCTAACATCCAACTAAAAGGAATTCCAGATGGGGAGAGAAGAGAAAATTTCCCAGATCCTAAGGATGTGAATTTGGAGATTGCAAGGGTTCACTAGTGCCCTGCATAGTACATGGTAAGAGACTCCCTGCAAGAACCCTGGGAACAAAGATCCCACACATGTCACAGGATGAAGGCAGTGCACACTCAAGGGGACAGGAAGAACTTCATACTTCTCAGAAGCAGTACAAGGAACGGGAAAACAATGGAACAATGACTTAATAATTCTGAAGGCTAGTTTTGACCTAGGTTTCCATATTTAACTAAACTATAAGAGCCAAAATATGTAGTCTCAAAAATACTACCTCCCATTCACCTTTTCTTTGCAAGCTGCTGGAGAGGCTATGTGCCACCTAAATAAGGTAGTGAAGCACTAAGAAAGGCTATATTGGAAATAAGAGATGTGCTGTAGGAGAGGAGACAGCAGGGCCCGGGATGTCGTGTGCAGCAGCCCTAGAAAGCAGCCTGACCAGGCCAGGGCAGGTCCCGTGACTCTAGAAGTTGATCCCGGATAATGCAGTGAATGGGATAACAGGAATTTAAACACCAAGAGAAAGAGACATTGGGGAGGAGAGGGTGGTTTTGAGACAGTGATAAGTACATAGAAGACTAAGCAAATAGGAAAAATGACTATAGGGTGGGAAGAATACTGTATGAAAGAAAGGAAAGCTAATCATAGCTTATTATGTGGGTAAGCAGTGGACGGCGTTTCTTTTGTTGTGATGCAAACACTGAATACTGATGTAACCGAAGTGTCTAATAATCCACGCTGGGAGAGGGGGGAATATCAAGGGGCATGGTTTGGTATGGAAGGCCATAGTTAATACTTAGAGCTGAAAAATCAAGACCAGCAAGGGAAGCTGTTTATTTAGTGCTAGGAAGACAAATGCTGAAAGAATCAGCTAAACAACTTGAAGTGGCTGTCTTTGGGTAGGTGGAACCGAGAGGAAGGCAGCATGTATGCATGTGCCTTGTGCAAGTATGTGGCGCTTGGAATTGTGTGCACGTTTCATTTTGATAAAGATAAAATTAAAAAAAAAAAACACTTCAAAAGTAAAGACAAATAGTATGGAAGGTATAAAACCAAGTTTATCAGCTGTTATAAAATTTATACTGAATGCACAGACTTTATTTTACTAAATGTAAATGGGCTGAATTCCACTGTAAAGAACAGAGCCCGTCATATTGGGTTATGCAGCCATTTTGCTATAAGCATCTATTGTCCTTTATTCTAGTAAAGCAGCTGATGGACTTTGTTGTTTCTCCTATTTGATCACATCCGTGGAACTGCTTGTCAAAGTTCTCTGCCTCCCCTAATCAAGGAATTAACATGTGACTCTGAGTTAGGCCATTAGGACACTGGAAATTTATTTTTGATCCTGGCAACATAAAGACTGAAGATTTTATTCTTGATCATGGCAACATAAAGACTGAAAATAGTTGGGACTGATCCAATCCAGGTGTAATACTGTGAGGAGATAGTCTATCTCTTCCTGCCACCTGGAGCCCGCCCCAGCACCCCCCCCCCCCCCAGCCTGGTTCCTCTCCTTTCAAAGAAAACTGGGAGTTTTCCTGCTGGTTCTCTCTGTCTCATGAATTCTTTTCTATTTTAACCAGTCAGTCAATTTCAGTTACTTAAAACCAATGAACTCTAACTGATAAGGTTAAACCTCAAATAAGATATAGCTAATATACACATACACATATGTATATACCTTTAATTTTAGTCTTTCTTTGTCTCTTATATCTAAGTCTGTAATAAATCAGTAAGTAAGTAAGGCAGGTAAAAACAACAACAAAAAAAGTAGAACTTGAGTTCCACAAACCAGAATTTAAGTGGAAAAACATTAAAGACAAAGCAGGTCATTATCTAAAGATAAAAGGTGTGATTCATAAGGTGGGTGTAACAGTCTTATAGGAAACCAAAAAACTTAGCAGACAAATACAAATATATAATGAAAAAAACTCTTAAAAACTGAGAAGATGTAATCAATAAAAGTACATCTGTAGTGGGGGATTTTAATTTATCCTTTTCAGGATTTAATGGATAAAATAGAATATGAAGATGTATAAGTCATTATAGAAATAAGTAGGAAATGTGAATAGGGAAAATCCATGTGATAAATAAACATCTGAAAAAATGCTCAACCACATTTAGGGAAATGCATGTTAAAGTAACAAATCAGAAAACATTTTTTAGGGGCACTGGGGTGACTCAGTGGGTTAGGGCCTCTACCTTCGGCTCAGGTCGTAGTCTTGGGGTCCTGGGATCGGGCCCCGAGTCAGGTTCTTTGCTCGATGGAGAGCCTGCCTCCCCCTCTCTCTGCCTGCCTCTCTGCCTACTTGTGGTCTCTCTCTCTCTCTCTCTGTCAAATAGATTAAAAAAATCTAAAAAAAAAAAAAAACATTTTTTATCCATCATACTGGCCAAAATTCAAGAATTACAACATCCTGTGCTAGGGTAAATACAGGAAGGAAATAGGTGCATGAACAATCAATACTGTAACACTGAAAAAATAAACATATTTGTGGGAAAAAAAAGAAAATAGGTACTTTCAAAAGCTATAAATGGAAATGTAAATTATTACAATAATTTCTATTTTTTCCTTTCTTTGAGAGAGAGAGTGTGTGTGTGTGCACATATGTGCGAGCATGGAAGGGCAGAGGGAGAGGGAGAGAAAGAATCTTAATCAGGCTCCATGCCCAATGCAGAGCTTGTCATGGGGCTTGATCTCACAATCCTGAAATCATGACCTGAGCTGGAATCAAGAGTCTAATGCTTAACTGACTGAGCCAACCAGGTGTCCTTATTTTTTAAAATTATTACAGTATTTAAACCATTACAGTAAATTATAATATTTGGAAAGAATTAACCTTTAAATATCTCTTAACTGTAAATGCTTATGTCCTCTGACTCAGCAATTGAAATTTTGGGAATTTGTCTTGTAGAAACAATAGAATTAGAATATACTGGATATGCATACAGAAATTTTTTGTTCAACATTTTGCATAGTTGCAAAAAATCGGAAAAACCTGACTAGTCATAAGTGGAATAATTCTGAATAAAATTGAAATGTATCCATATGGTAAAATGTTATTCATTTTTTAAGGGTGTTGGCACTATCTGTAAACATGGATGTACCATTGACTTCCTAGGAAAGCAAGTGGTAAAATAACATTTCTGCTTTAACCCATTCCTATAAGATATATAATAGAAACCATGTGTGTGGTGTATATATATATATATATATATATATATATATGAATAATGATCACGAAGAAAGATGTGGAAGTATCAACCAGGCTATTACCAATTGTCACTTTAGGGAGGTGGGTTAGAGAACAAGATCGTGAATTTCTTCCACTTTCTATAGTCATATGTTACTTTTATTATTGAGAAATTAACAACAGATCAAGTAAAATTTTATCAAAATCAGGCATTTTCTAGGAAACATGTAGTATTTAATCAGTAAGAAATTGGAACTGTTAAGTGGTGAAGAAATGGGTATATTTTCCTGTGAATCACAACAGCATTTGTTTTTATTCTCTGTGATCAGGATTTGTAATGTGTTATCTTATATTTTAATTTGAGGGCTACCCATTCTATGTTAAGGTTCTGTTGTTAGACTTCTAAAATATTTTTGCTTTTGACAGGACTGTCTTCATCAGTGGAATATAATATAATGGAATTGGAACAAGAACTTGAAAATGTGAAGACTCTTAAGAAAAAATTAGGTACTGTACATTTTTGTTCTTAACTCAGGTACTGGTCTTGGATTCTTTCCAAAGACTTTCCTGTAGTCTGAGATAGTCAAAAAAATTACAAAATCTTCAGTGTATGTTACAAGCTTCCAATCTGTCCAAAGCTATTGATACATACTGTTTTTTAGTTTGGCAAGAGGATAGACATGTATGTACTCCCATTTTTGTTTGTTTTGTTTTGTATATGCACAAAATGACTTTTCAGATGCTGATATTCAGGGATGTCAGTCTATTGTCTCTTTCTCTTTCTTTCTGTCTGTCTGTCTGTCTTTCAGATTATTTATTTATTTGAAGAGAGAGAGAGATCACAAGCAGGCAGAGAGAGAGGGGGAGCAGGCTCCCCACTGAGCAGAGAGCCCGATGGGGGGCTCGATCCCAGGACCCTGAGATCATCACCTGAGCTGAAGGCAGAGGCTTTAACCCACTGAGCCACCCAGGCACCCCTCACTTGCATTATTTCTGACAAGTAATCTGTCATCCTCATCTTTTGAATCGTCTTTTTTCTCTCTCTGCTTTTAAGATGTCCTCTTTGTCATTGACTTTGAACAGTTTGACATTAGAGTAGTTTTCTTTATGCTTCTTATTCATTTGGTTCATTGAGTCTCTTGGATCTAGGAATTCATAGTTTTCATCTAATTTGGAACATTTTTGGCCATTGTTTTTCCAAATGTTTTTTTCTTTTCATCTCTGTGCCCCTCTTCCAGGGACTCCAGTTACATGTACACTGGCCCCCTGGAAGTTGCCCCCCAGACTCATGGATTTTCCTTTATTTTTCAGATTTTTTTTCTGTGTGTTTCGTTTTGGATAGTTCATATTACTATATCTTCATGTTTACTACTCTTTTCTTTGAGTGTCTAATCTGCATTTAATCCCATCTATTGTATTCTTTTCAAATACTGCAGTATTTTTTTTTAATTGTTTTTAAATAGGCTCCACACCCAGTGTGGAGCCCAGTGCAGGGTCTGAACCCATGACCCTGAGATCATGGCCTGAGCTGAGATGAGTCAGATGCTCAACCGACTTAACCTAGGCATCCTCGGACACTGTAGTTTTTATATTTAGAAGTTCTGTTTAGAACTTAGTGTGTGTCCTCCACTTTTTAAAAATATGGAATACATTATAGTAACACTTAATAAGGTTTTTATCTGCTAATTCTAACTTCTGTGTTAGTTCTTGATAGATGTTGATTGACTTTTCTTCTCATCGTTGGGTATATTTTTGTGTTTTATGCATGGCAATTTTTGATTGGATAGTGGACACCAAGAATCGTATTCCTGGTGGCTGATATTTTTGTATTTCCACAAGTGTGGAACTTTATTCTGGGATGCAGTTAAGTTACTTGGAAGCAGTTTGATATTCTTGGGTCTTGCTCTGAAGGCTGTCAGGCAGGGCTCGAGCAGCATTTCCTCTCGGGCCAGTCGTTCCACACTAAGGCAACTATGGTCATGATTTATGAGGTCTGCTTCCTATCTTGTGGGAACAGGACCTATTCTTGGCCCTTTATACTGGTTGGTTACTACTGCTCCATTTAACCTTTTTGGGTGGTTCTTTCTTCAGCTGTGGGTGGTTTGTTCATGTACCTGAACTGATCTTTACCCAACTGAAGACTCAAGGATGACCCTTGGAAGATCTGTGGAGTTCTTTCTCTGGGGACTTTTGTCTGCGGCACTTTGCTCTGTACAGTGCAGCTCACTTGGTCTCTCCACACCCCTGTTTTATGTCTTCAACTCAATGAATGAGTAGGGCTTCGCTTGGGTTTCTGTGCCCCCTACTGTGGCCAGCACGGTACCGTGGCCAGCAAACTGTCACAAGACAGTAAGCAGGGGCAAACCCACGGCTTGCCTTGTTTGCTTCCCATCTCTCAGAGGTCATTGTCTTTCTGTGACCACACATCCAGGGTCTGGAAACTGTTTCATATGCAAGTATTTTTTGTTTCCTGATTCCTTCAGCCTGGATGCAAAATTGGTCCCTATTATTACTCTGTCTTCAGAAATTAAGTGTTTTGTGGTCGAATGTTTTATTTATTTTCATTTTTCTTTTTTTTTTGAAGTGTAATTACCGTGTGGTGTTATATTAGTTTCAGGTGTGCAATATAGTGATCCAACAATTCCATATATTACTCAGTGTTCATCATGATATTTAACCCATCCTCCACCCACTTCCCCTCTGCTAGTCACCAGTTTGTTCTCTGTATTTAAGGGTCTCTCTTTTTTTTTTTTTTTTACTTTGTTTCTTAAATTCCACTTCCAAGTGAAATTATATGGTATTTGTCTTCCTCTGACTTACTTCACTTAGCATAGTATGCCGTAGTTCTGTCCATGTTGTTGCACATGGCAAGATTTCATTCTTTTTTTGTGGCTGAGTAATATTCTTGTGTGTGTGTGTGAATGTATATATATCACGTCTTTATCCATTCATCTATGGATGAACACTTCCATAGTGTTGGGTTGTTTTCCATGTCTTGGCTGCAATAAACATTGGGATCCATATATCTTTTTGAATTAGTTTTTTTGTTTTCTTTGGGTACCCGGTATTAGAATTACTGGATTGGTAATTCTATTTTTAATTTTTTGAGGAACCTCCATGGTGTTTTCCATGGTGACTGCACCAGGTTGTATTACCACCAACAGTGCCTGAGAGTTTTACCCTCTCTACGTCTTTGCCAACACTTGTTATTTCTTGTGTTATTTGAATTTAGTTATTCTGACAAGTATAAGGTGATATCTTATTGTGGTTTTTATTTGCATTTTCTTGATGATGAGTGATGTTGAGCATTTTTTCATGTGTTTGTTGGACATCTGGATGTCTTCTTTGGAAAAATGTCTATTCAAGTCCTCTTTTCATTTTTTAATTTGGTACTGCATTAATTTGGTACTACATTTTTTAATTTGGTACTAATATTTTGGATATTAACTCTTTAGTGGATATATCATTTGCAAATACCTTCTCCCATTCTGTAGGTTGCTCTCATTTTCATTTTTGTAAACAACATCATATTGCCTAAAGTTACTTTTTATTCATTCTACTGTTGATGGATATTTGATGTGTTTATCTTTTGTTATGAATAATATTGGTATAAACATTGTTCTCCATATTTCTTGGTACTTATGTTTTTTCAGGGTATGTACCTGGAAGTGGAATGATAGGCTCATTGAGTATGTGGATATACAACTTTTTAAAATAATGCCAAATTGTTTTCCCAGGTAGTTGTATTATTTTGCATTTAAGCATGAGTAAAACATGTTGCTCCACATCTTTGTCAACAATTGATGGTGTTGGACTCTAGGTCTTTACCAAATTAGTCGTTGTGAAGTGCTTTTCACAGGGACATACAAATGTCCCTGATTTGTGTTTTCAGTGTTCATTTAGCTTCTGCCTGAAAAATACCTACCAGCATTTCATTAGTGCTAGTTTGTTGGCAATGAATTCTCTCAGTTTTTGTTTCCTGGAAACATTTTTACTTGCCTTCTCATCAGCAGGTCATTTTTACAGAATTTAGAATTCTTATTTGGTAGTTTTCAACATTGAAAAGATTTCTTTCTAGTGTCTTCTGGTTTCTGCTTAAAAGTTGTATTGTTGCCTTTTTGAAAGCTTTAAGATTTTCTTTTTGTCTTTGTTTAGTAGTTCTACCCTGATGTGCTCAGGTTTGGTTTTCTTTAGTGTTTATTCTTCTGAGATCTGTGGTACTTCGTCAGTGTGTAGACTAATGTTTTTTACCTATTTGGGGACTTGTTGGCCATCGTCCCATCAAATACTGCTTTTGCTCCTTTTCTTTTAGTTCCTTCAACCCTAGCTGCATATGTACTAGACCTTTTCACTCCTGTATTGTTTTGTGAGTTTCCCCGCCTTTATCACATTCTTTGATCTGTAATATTTTCTATTGATGTGTCTTCCATTTCACTGCCTTTTCAGCTGTGTCATAACTATTGCTAAATTATCTTTTGAAGTCTTAATTTTAGTTACAGTATTTTTCAGTTCTAGAATTTTCATTCAGTTACTTTCCTAGGTTGAAATTATGACATTTGCCATCTTGTCACTTATCTTATTGAACATATTAATCAGTTATTTTAAGGCCTCTTTCTGATAAGTTCAATATCTGGATAAATTGAAAGTCTGTTTCTGTTATCTTTTTTCTTTGGCCTGTCTCCAGGGAACATTTGATTGTGTCAAGCATTTTTCATACAAAATTAAAACTCTGGATAATGTTTTCTTCTTGAGTGGATTTACTTTTTCTTCTGGTAGGCAGTTAGAGTAGGGACAAATCTTTTCATCTCTCTGGGCTGGCGATCGTTCCAGAGTGGGTTTTGGTCTTCACGAGCGCTAGCTGATTTGCGGTTTGGCCTTGCTTCTTGTGTATAGCTTTCCCAAGTGAAGGACTAGGTGTTTTGTTGTTGACTGTGATACCATCTTATTCATGAACCCTGAACTTTAGCTTTTATCTCAAGAAACAGCCAGACAGAAGCTTTGCTCCTTCTCTTTGCTGTACCTTCCCGTCACTCTCTCAGCCTGCTGACCACTGGTGCCTTAAAGGGCAAGAGGCTGCATGTTAGGCTCCCTTCTTTTTCCTTTCCTTTTCTCTGCGATTATAGCCTCTCAAATTTTGACTGCCTTGGTAGCCCCACACTCCAATTTTTGTTTCCGTGATGCTGTTGAGTTTGCTGAAAGCATTGCTTTAACAACATTTTCTTTTACCCACTGATATTTGCTTGATTTCTCAGCTTCGTGGGGCCATGTCATCTACATGTTGGAAAACTCTGTCGAGGGAGATAGTGCAAATGTGAGGGCTCACATCAGTCCACTTCACAGAGTACTAACCTCACGGTTTCGGCGTGGTAGCTCTGTGATTCCTTCATAAGTTTTTTTTTTTACCAGTTGTTCATAGCATGAGGATTGGTGCGATATCAGGTAGATCACTGTAGCCAGAAGTTTGCTTCCATCTTTAGAAAACTGGAGGTTTTTATCTTTGGATCAGAGGGGATTTTTACTCATGTTACTTTATTCACTCAAAGTCTATATCAATATGTAAATCTACATCAAATACAAATATTTCTATCTTTCATAGTAAGCTGTGTATTGTAACAGTACATTTCGTTAGCAACTGAAATGTCTTTACAGAGCTAAAACGTAAGCATCATAGGATTGAACTATTCATTGTAGCAAAGTGATTTTAAAACTCTGATTTTTATAGTTTATGGCGGAAAATTAAAAATAATTTATGTTTGTGAAAAAGATATCATATAAAATAATACATACTGGTTATAGCAGTAAGGAATGAAAACATGGGTCTGGAGAGAATTTTTGGAAATCTTTGTTGTATTTTGTTTTTTTTCCTAATAGAGAGGCGAAAAAAAGCTTCGGCGTGGGAAAGAAATTTGGTGTATCCCGCTGTCATGGTTCTCCTTCTTATTGAGACAGTAAGAGTTTATTTGCCTAGTTTAAATAAAGCAATTCATTTTTTATTTCCTTTGGTATTTGAATATGGTAACTCCCTCGGCTAAATGGTTTCAAGTAAACTGGTTTTCTGTCAACAGGATTAAAATCGGTCTATACTTTTATTTGGAAAAACTCATAGAACAAAAATGGCAATTAATGGCAATTTTTAAAAAGTCCTCAAGATTAACTATTTCCTCATGAAAACAGTATATTTACTCTTTCGTGCCATATAGAATTAAGAGATGAGGTATTGCAGATATCTTGCTTCAGACTCTATGATGGGATGTGAAAATTATATTATTAAATTAGTTGTGGTAACTTTTTTTTTGGTTCCGATAACTATTAACCATTTTTTAAATCTGTGGAGTTGTGGGTTTCCAGTTGGTGGACTCAGTCAGTAGCTGGATCTATATTACTAGCTTTAGTCACAAGCTTTGAAATTGTAATAATTTGCAGAAGCTTTTAGAGTGTATTCTGGAGTTTTTGCAGATAGTTTGATTACTTTCGGTTTAATTGTGTATAGAATTTTGGTCTTCTCCACTGCTCTGAAGCATGTATTTGGTCGATAGCTTAGATTTTAATACATGTGTACTCACAAAATATCTGTGAAATTCAGAACTGATGATCATTTTTTATGTTGTAGTCCATCTCGGTCCTCTTGGTGGCTTGTAATATTCTTTGCCTGTTGGTTGATGAAACAGCCATGCCAAAGGGAACAAGGGTAAACTGCTTTAAATGTCTTTCTTTTTTGTAAAAATGTTCTGTATATATACCCTGTGTGTTTCAAATAAGTAATTTAAAACATCACCTTTCTGCATCTATGTTTCAGGTTGTATGAATTTATGTAAAGAGCCTTTGTAAACTGTGTTTGTGAATTATGACTTTTGTTTCTAATTTCTTACTTTCAGTTGGCTAGCCCTTTTATCAGATATCAGTTTCCTTTTATACTTTGTATCACAGTTTATTTTTGTTTTACTGAAGTTCATGTTTGTAATTCTTTAAGAAAATGTGAAATAGTGATGTGGAAGGAGTTTGTTAGATGGATTCATGGTGTTTGCAAAAGATGCTGATATATGGTTGGTAGGGACTTATATATCAAGAGAGTTAACACATTTTATGAAACTGAGTCAAATGTTTAGTTACTGGAGGAGAGTCAAATGTACATCTTTTCATGAATTAACTTTGTTTTCTCTCTTGTTTCAAAGTTGTTGATCCTATTAAATTCTATCTTGTAGCCTATTTAAATATATTCGCCATATAGAAGGTAAAGATTCATATTTAGCATACTTCTAGAAGTCTCTGTAAACTTTTGATTACTTAAAGTAGCATTTACATTCTAACGTTTTCATATATTTTTCTAAGTCAGTAGCTTTCTTATTCCCCATACAGAGGACTGCAAAACTCTTCCAGACTATTAGTGCCACTTTTCTCTCTGAATCAGATGTGTACCTTTCCTCTCATAGAAACAAGCCAACATCAACCTAAATTTCTTCCGTTCAGTCTAAGACGGAGATACCCTCTTCTTTCAAAGCTAATTTTTTTTTCAGCCATATTCTCCAGTTTGGTCCTGCCCTCCTCTAACTTTTGCTGGACCTTATGCCTTCTGTTACTGCCCATTATCTAGCCTTCCAGCATGCTTTCCAGGCACCTCATTCCACAAACAAATAACAACACTAATTGGTACTTCATCTGCAACCTGGTCTTTATTTTTTGTTTAGACCCAAATTCACTGATAGAACAGGAAGTTATCTCCTGTATTGGCTTCTGTTCACTTTGTAACCCTCTTTTATACATTGCACTCTGCGTAAGTCCCACGTCACCATGGTACATTTTGAACCATCCCCTTAGTGTATCCTAGAGAGGGACTTATATCTGGTAGGGCCCACGCATGATTGTGTGAATAAATCAGATCATCCTAATCCTTCGTGGAGGACTTCTCTTGAGTCAGGGAATATATCCAAACTGTTTTTCACCCAGGCAGTAAGCTATTAGCATTATTCACTTCTTTGTCAAAAGGTTGACAAAAAGTTGATAATTCTTTGACTTGTTTATATATGTGAAATTTCCATGAGTATTCTTACTTCTTTATGCCAAAGCAGAATGTGTATATGATATGTATGATATTATTTATTGGTTTATTTTTTATTAACCTGACTATACATATTAATTTTCCTGGTATTTTTATTTGATAAAATTAAAGGTGATATTAGAACAGTAGTTCATATTTGAATACTTCCTTTAATTGGTAAGCTTTGAAAATATTCTTCCTACTTTAGTAAGAAATTACTTTTTTGCCTGTTTGGTCTCATTAATAAATATTAGTTTTTCTGCTTGATTTATTAAGTTGTAGGTGAAGATAGGTTTTGACAATAGGTATAATGTTTTGGAAAAATGTGTAGTGTTACATTAAAAAAATCCATTAATCAAATTATGTCTTTTAAAAACGTCTGAAATCCCAAGGAAGATTTGGGGAAACAAAACTTTCAACTGTAGAAATAGGATATGCACATTCACTTTCTTTCTATGCTTAGCCTACTTTGAGATATATATATTTTTTAAGATTTATTTATTTATTTATTTGACACAGAGAGAGAGAGAAAGAGATCACAAGTAGGCGGAGAGGCAGGCAGAGAGAGAGGGGAAAGCAGGCTCCCTGCCGAGCAGAGAGCCCAATGCGCCCCGATATATTTTAGTCGTATGATTTTTATATGTTGTCATAGGGTTTATTTAAATAATTATATATTCAATTCCTGTGGTACTATTTTAAAAAAATTTCTTCCAATGATAGTCAGGGCTCTTAACAATAAGCATAATATCATTTTGATAAGTAAATTACATTTTAGAAAGATCAGAGACGTTTTGAACTTGTTGAAATTATTAACACATGCTTGCATTAGTTGATGAACGCAGTCTAATGTCATGTTTTATTCTTAGAAAATCTAGTTGTTATTTTAGGGTATTAAACATTCCTAATTCCTATATTTAAGAAACAGTTTTAGGGAAAACAAATGTATAGTGTCATTGAATTCTGAAAAGTGATTTTTTTTCCCTCCAGGGTCCTGGAATAGGAAATGCTTCTCTTTCTGCTTTTGGTTTTGTGGGAGCTGCACTTGAAATCATTTTGATTTTGTATCCTTTCTTTAACTAAACATTGTTTAACAAATTTTCTGTTTAGTTTTCTGGAACAGTGGTAATTTACTAAGACACTTGCCTAGAAGGGAAAAACAAGTCAGTCTTCCTCAAGCACGCCAAGTGGCTTTTTGTTTTGTTTTTCCTTTGGGCCTTAAGAGTTTCTGGAGACTACTGAGAACTTAAGGAAACTAGCATTCTTTGGAGAGTTTTTTCCTTGATTCTCACAGCTATCTTATGGTATCCTCTGTTGTCGGTTTCTATAGCCTCCGATTTTTTGGAAATTTTATTCCCAAGAAGGATGACACAACTATGACAAAGGTAAGGCAAAGTCTTAGGTGACTGTGCCTCCCTTTTGCATTCCAAGGCAAATGAACTGTTTTATTTTGTAATCACCCTGAATGGTTCATTTGCTGTGATAGGTATTTGTTTGTAAATTGCATAAACACAAACTGAAAGATTTTCAAAATGCTGAATGAGTGGGAAAAGGCTGTGCTGCTCTGTTTAATTTGGATGGCATCCATTCACTTGTAAATGTGTAGAACTGCAGAGCTTGTTAACCAGCTACAGAAGGCTCCTGAAAGGGCTCTTTCTCCTCTAAAGAAAACGTATTGCTAATGAGTAACTTTGATTGTGCAAACTGTACTTCAGGGAGCTTGTTTGAAATCTGAAGAACTTAGTTGCTACAAGTAGTAGAGACAAAGTATTTCAAATTTGAATAATTAAAGCAAGACGGAAGAGTTCTATTCAGAAACATTTTGTAGTCTGAGGCTAATTTGACTTCCTACAATGTGTCATTGGCTTTGGAATGACAAAGACTATTACCTTATATAGTGACTACATCTTTTAAAATATTCCCACAGGCTGACCATGAAGAATAAGTAATAAGAGCTGCTGGTTTCTTTACTTTTTATTTTATATCACATATTTTCAGCCTATCTTAAAAAGGAAAAGTTATTTTATATACTTTATTTACCTATCTATAGAATGCTATGACTTGTTGATATACTTAGCATCTAGTGTAAGTGATCATCAGCATTAATCAGGATTTTCAGCTCCTTTTTTTAATATGAAAGAATAAGCATAGGACACATTGGAAACGAATTATTAGAATTTAGGGGTTTTAGATTTCTAGCATTTTGGTATTAAATTTTATAATAGTTGAACATATTAGAAGTAGATATTATATATCTTGAGCAGTAGTCTGGCTTTAAAAATATAGTCAGAGGTATTAAATGTATTCATTCTATTTTACTTGACAGGCAAACCTTTTTAAAATTGGCAACCTCAATAATGTAAAATGCGTTGTCTGAGGTGTAATTCAAGTGTCCTATAACTTTATATTTGTGCCAACTACTGTAAATATCTTTTAGAACTTTACAGATGTAACTTTAAAAGTTTGTAGAAAACGTTTCTTATTCTCTTTAAATTCTATATTGAAAAATATCATTAAGAAGTTAGCAAAGTACAGTACAATAGTACAAGGTAAGTAGGATGTGCAGTAAGTTCCCAGAATGTGAGTAGATTGATTGCATTCATTATTCTGCTGTCTGACTGCCCAATATTCTCTGTGATTCCCCACACAGATCATTGGGAATTGTGTGTCCATCTTGGTCTTGAGCTCTGCACTGCCTGTGATGTCAAGAACACTGGGTAGGTTTATGGGGAAAAATGTCCATTTGAAGTCCATACCTTGTTAACATATCTTTCTTAAACTTCTGCCTTAACTTTTAGTTTTTGTACTTTTTCAAAAAGATCACCCTTTGAAATATAATATTTCCTTTCACATTATTTTATAACTTCTGTGCTTAGGTTATGTAAGAACCATACCAAAACAAGCACTTTTATCAAATAAAGACCATTTATTTTTTTAAATAGTTAAAAATGATCCTTCTTCAAACAGTGGACAGTTTTTTCCACTGACTAGTTAAGCTTTTTGAGTTCTCTGGTGAGAAAACTGATATTTAAAAAATGTTTATTGTCTAGAAAGTACTAACCTAATTTTTCTTATATGAAATGTTTTTTAAAACTTTTAGCAGGTGGTTTAAAAAATTGAAAATGTGTAAAACTTATTTTAAGCTCTTTCGTGTCCATGAAATAGACTTGAAAGCAGTGAGATCTTTGAGAGCATGAGCTGATTTCAGGGGCATCCTTTAGTTGTTTAATTTTTTTCTTGCCTGTCATTTATATAGTTTCCTTAATTTTTTAGTTTATAGGAAGGAACTTTGATCATCTTTTAAAAGTAATAATATTTCTACGTTGTCATTAAAATAGTTGAACAAATCTTCACTTGGCCTTCTTATCTTTTATAAAGCATGTTGCAGGCTGTGATCTCATTTCTTGGCTAAATATTATTTCAGACAAAAGTTTCCGTTAGGCAGTTCTGTTTGGTTTTCTGGACTTGGGTTTCCACTTGAGAGTGTTCACAAATGATTAGAAGAATCCCATCATTCAACCTCGCCAACTTGCTCATAACAAAAATTACTAGTCGCTTTGAGTTGCTTTTGTTTACCTCTTCTGTTGCCTCTGTTGTTGATTCAAGACTTCTGGGCAGCAGAGAGGCAGGCTGCACGAGGGAAATAGAGGCTTTATGGTTATCTGTGCAACGCTAACCAAGAATTTCATGTTTTACTGAGAAGTGAAATCTAAGTATTAAATGTAAAGGAACCTCTATTCCACAGACTAATACAAAGCTTATTTACTTAGTGGTCTTACCTCTTTTGTGTTTGCTTTGTAGGACTTGTTATTGTTTTGACATCTGCTTATCGTGTGCTAATCTTGAAAATGCCAAAAGTATGCACGTTAGTAACTTCATTTGTAACTAAGTGATATCATTTGTATTATGACGGTCCAACAATAATTTCTATGATATTATAGCCACCCTACCATTTAGTCATTTATAAAACTTACTTACTGTGATCTCTTACTTAAGATTGTTAATAGTGATATGTATTGATTTTATGGAAGAAAATTGCATGATAGGTATACTTTTAATACAAAGAAAACAAATTAATGGCAAAATTTGCTTTTTGAAGATCAACAAATTAAATTCCTGAGTAGTTTGCCATAGAGATAACTAAAAAGAAGAAAAAGAAAGATGGGACAATTAGAATGCAGCTAACAAACGCCTGGACCCAGCTGTCCAAACAGGATTAATGGAGCGCATTAGGGTACAGTGAGTCATGTGGCGCTTTGCAAAATATCAACACGCACTGCATTACAGGTTATGCCCAGTGGCACTGAATAGATGAAAAGAAGTAAATACGTTAAACAGATTCATGGAGGCTTTTCACAGTATTAAAAAAGCAAATTTCTGGACTAAAAGAAGGAGCTTTATTTTAGTATTATGGGAAATGCAAACTAGAGAGTTACTTTGTAATTCCTCTATTAACCCTTTAGGACTGAGCCTTTGATTTTTAAGAAGATAAAATGTGGACAATTGTCATGAATGTTATCCTGGTGGATAACAGGGTTTTGATTTACCAGCTGAAAAGCTCATAAGCCTAGAATAGAGGATGTGTTTCACAACCACATTCTAAGCTGTGAAAGTTTTCACTCTCGTTGCCTCTCCCAAGGAAAGCCTGCCTCTTAGGATGCTCTCGTCTGCCCTGGGAACTCCACCAGCAGCACCCATCACTTATATAGTGAAATGAGAATTGAAATAGCAAGGAAAATCCAACATTACCCATATATGAGCAGTTTTTCTCTTATTTCAGCAGTTTATCAGTGATAGTTTTCACTTTAATTGTAAATTGAAAATACATTAAATCCTGTATAAAATAATTTGGTGATATTTTTGTTTCAAAAATGAAAGTGTAACATGAGTTTTTTGGTTTTTTAATTTGCTAGCTGGTGGTGTTGGTGCAGTGGAGGCATCGTTAAACTCTAGCTTTAGACTTTAGTTCCTGGTGTGATCGGACACATTATTAAAGAATTCCTTTGATCAGCTTCTTATATTTGAATATGGAAGAATTTGTACTAATTGAAAAATTGCCACAGAGCAGATTTTATAAGCATATCACTTGATAACTAAGAATTAAGTTGTGAGGATGATTTTGACCATGTATTTTAAATGAAATATGATTAATATAAATGATGGTTTTATTGTCTGTAGGAAACACAGAGAATCTGAGCTTAACATTTCTTATTCAAACTCTTTAAAGGCCTTTAAAAAGTAATGCCATATCAGTGCATATGATTTACAAAACATTGCTTTGCTGCCTATTTAGACTTTAGTTTTGAAGAATCCAACATTTTGGAGGACTCGATGTCCATATGTGCAGTGAACAGTTTACTGTTTGCTTTGACCTTGACTAGAGGAGGTGGCTGCCAAACAAGGTGAGAAGAGAGCAGGACCAAGCCTAAGGAACTCTCTACAGATGCCCAAACTCCTCTGCCATAAAATATTTTAGAAGCAGCAATGAATTCTGTAAGAACAGATTTTGTAGGATTGCTGATATGCTCTTTATTATGCTTAATCAAGAAACTACTGAGAGATGTACTTTATTTTGCATTAGTATTTGCAATCTCCTTTAACAGGGAAGATTTTTCTCAAATGTAACCAATAGACTTTGCAATAGTGTTACTAATTTCTTTTTTAAAATTATTTTTATAGTTATTCTGTTATCCCGAACCTCTTTGTGTAACTTGTAAGTTATACAAGGCCCAAATGCAGAGTTTTAAAAGAAAATATACTTAGGATATTAAAACAAGAACATTTACTCCTTTGAATCACCTTGAATTTATTTTTTAGTATTTCTATGTATTTCTCATCTGGGTCCCATCTAGTCCCTCATCTTGCAGGAGATAAAGTGGATTACTCTTTCGTTCCTTGATGGAGGGAACCTGTTTAAAAACTGGTCTGTTTTGGAGAGGTCTTGATTTAGGGTTTCATAAATATACTATTAATCTTTACCCTGGGCTGATTCTCTCCAATTCTCGGTGTAAAACAAAAGTGAATGATGCTTAGAAATGACAAGTGCAAAAGAGAAGTATAAATCATCATATGTATTCCTAACTATGACTGTGATGTAAAAATAATTTTAAACTCCTTCTTGAAGGAGCACCTGGGTGGCTCAGTCGTTAAGCATCTGCCTTCAGCTTAGGTCATGATACCAGGGTCCTGGGATCGAGCCCCACATCGGCTCTCTGCTCCACAGGAAGCCTGCTTCTCTCTCTCCCTCTGCTTGTGTTCCCTCTCTCACTGTTTCTCTCTCTCTCTCTCTCTCTGTCAAATACATAAATAAAATCTTTAAAAAAAAATTTCTCAGCAAAAAATTTGTATATGACTTATTTACATTCAGTTATATTGCAGAGAGAGTGGCCCTAATTGACTTTTGGTTGATTACTGTTGTTCTTACATCTGAACAATAAATTTATAGATCCAGTTATAATTTTTAATAATAAAGAGAAAGTTATTCTGTGTCAGATGTCTAAAAGAGTTAAGAGACTAACTAATGCTCAATCCCCAAATGCTCTTTATTCCCAGTATCTACTTGTTATACTCCTATGATGCCACTCTTATTTCAGGGAACACAGTCCTATCTGAGAAAATGTCACGTTGACCACACATTACCTAAAATAATTTAGCCATCTGTTGACAAACATGCAAATATTTTAAATTTTAGTTTGTTATAAAATATTTTTATATGAAAATAATTCCAGTTAGGATTATTTAGCTAGAAGGAGGCTTAAGATGTGTAATCCTTAAAATGTTACAATTAAAAACCAGACAGTGAGCTATAATAAGGGTGTACTTTGTACTAAGAAAAAGATCCTCTAGCCTGGCTGAAAATACTTCATAGCACACTTGCACACGGTCAGTTCTGAGACCAGTGAATATATTATTTCCTTATGTCTAGGGATTTTACTTTAAGATTAATTTTAATCAATTATATAAGCATAGACATGAATAAATTCTCCTTATAAAGAATATTACAAATTAGAGATCAGGCTACAAGTCCTTGTGACCACAGTTTTACTCCCAGTCCCCTCTTCAGAGTGTCCAGGTCTTCAGATCTTCTTCCGAAGGTGTGTAGACATACCTGGTGCCTCTGCAGGAAACGGGAAACCCTCGCCTGGGGTTACTGGGGTGCTGACTCTGGTCATCGTTCTTGTCCTTCCCTTGACTCCTGACCTCAGTGTGCTGTGCAGTAGGAGCTGAAATCATTTCGTCTACTGGAACTCAGCCGTCTGAAAATGAATTTCAAACCCCAAATGCTTAAATATCTCTTTCCCTTCAGGTCACCAGTGACCTTACATGTCCGACCTGTGGATCCTGTTTTTGTCTTAACTGCTCCATGGCGTTTGCTGTTTGTAACCCCACTTCCGCTGTCCTTTCTTTCTTTCTTTCTGGTCCCCATTCACCTGTTTCTCTCTTCTCCTTTGGCCATTCCTTAGCTATCTCTTTTACTGCTCCTCAGCTATACCCGTACCCTCGTCCCCAAACCCGAACCTCCAACCCAGCACGCACCCTGAGCGAAGAACAGACAATCCCAACTCTGTACTCCGTGTGAGCGCCATCCCACACTGGCCATTTCTACGGCGGGACCCACACTTGTGTGTGTGTCTCTCTCCGTCCCTCCCTCCTTCCTTCCCTCCCACTGCCCCTTCTCTTTCCTCCCTCCCTCCCTCCTCTGTGTTTCCCTTCAGCCCTTGGCCAGTTTCTATCTAACAGGCCAAAGCAGAAACCAGAGGGTTATGCTAGATGCCTCTACTTTTCATGCTGACACCTGATGGTGATACTCCTTTTCCTCTTGTGAACATTTCTCACATTTGCTTCTTCCTCCCCTTAGAAAAAAGTGAAAAGAATCAGACTCCTGTAAATATCCAAGCAGAGAGCTGAGTATATGATTTTATTTTTAATACTTTATTGTTACAGAATGTTCATGAAGTAGATTCTAAACAGGTGTCCTTTTCTTTGAGGAGAATAGAATAAGAAGCGAAACCAAAGCAAATGAACTGAAGAAGTACTTTTCGAAGTCAGGAAGTACTATTGAGGGACATTGTGGAGGCTCCGTCTCTGGATGTTTTCTTCAGGAAGAGAGCAGACGATTCCTGTCCAGTTTAGGGGACACTTAAATGCTCACCTGTTTGAGAATCAGCACTTAGGTGCCTCTCGGACGGTGATTTTCGTTCCTAGTCACTGGCTTTTAATTTGTTAAAATTTATGTAGTCTAGTTCATCTGGCCTACTAATTAAGTTACCTTCATATTAGGACAAAATGAATTTGTAGCATGTAAATAGCTGTGACTAAAATTGGTTTGATATTTGCAAACACACTTGCCCTCTCTGAGCTTTGGTTCACATTGCTCCAGGCTCTCTCCTCACCTGTCTGCCTGCCTGGGTCTTCCCCATCCTCCGAGGCTGGGTTACAGGCTGGTCACACACGAAGCTCTTAGATTCTGATGCATTCAGCCTTGCGTTATACTTACCTGCATCTGCTGGCTTTCTTAAGAAGCTTTACATCCATTACAGGGTAAGACCGTATTTTATGCATCTTTTTATCCCTTCCAGCATCTAGTTAATATATGCTTGCGGTGTCAGTGGGTGCCCCAGCATTGAGTATGGAATCGATGAACTAAGAAATTGAGTGTGTTGCTTCCATCCTGATTGTCTTTATTTCCATGATTCAAGTGAGTTTGACCAGGTATTTTAGTTTTATTATTTTATTTTATTTTATTTATTTTTTATTTTTTATTTTTTTTAATATTTTACTTACTTATTTGACACACAGAGAAAGAGAGAGATCACACGTAGGCAGAGAGGCAGGCAGAGAGAGGGGGAAGCAGGCTCCCTGCCGAGCAGAGAGCCCGATGCGGGCCTCGATCCCAGGACCCCGAGACCATGACCTGAGCGAAGGCAGAGGCTTTAGCACACTGAGCCACCCAGGCGCCCCAATTTTAGTTTTATTATTTTAAAAGACCCTAATAATAATAACCAAAAGGTAGAAACAACCTAAGAGTTCATTGACAGATAAATGCACAAACAAATTGTGGTTCAGTACATACAGGGGAATATTACTCAGTCATAAAAAGGAATGAAGTCTTAAGTGAAATGAGCCAGTCACAAAAAAAACAAATACTGTGTGATTTCTCCTTACACGAGGTTCCTACGGTGGTCTAAATCATAGAGACCGAAGGGGGAGTGGTGGTTGCCAGGCTCTGGCAGGGGAGAGGAAAATGGGGACTTGTTCTTTAATGGGTACAGTTTTAGTTTTGCAAGATGAAAATTCTGGAGATTAGTTGTATAATAGTGTGAATGTACTTTACGCTTAAAAATGGTTCAGAGGTAAATTCTGTGTTGTGTGTATTTTACCACAATTAAATAAAAAAGGGAAAAGAATGGTATACTGACAGAACATGGATGAACTTTGAAAACATGATCCTGAGTGAAATAAGTCAGGCACAAAAAGCCACACGTTGTAGTATGCCATTTATGTGATATGTCCTGAGTAGGGAACTCGACAGGGAGAGAAAGTAGGTTAGTGGTTGCTGAAGATTGGGGGGAGGGGTGATGGGGAGAAACTGCTAAATGAGTCTGGAGTTTCACTTTGGGGCGATGAAAGTGTTTTGGAACTAGATTTCCACAACATTGTGAATGTACTCAGTGCACTGGATTGTTTGATTTAAAATGGTTAATTTTATGATATGTGAATTTCATCTTAATAAACTATTATTTTTTTAAAGGCCCTTACACAGTAGAACAGTAGACAGTAAATATTTGCTTTCTCCTTGATGTGGTAATCTAACTAATCCTGAGGTCTACCTATTTTTAATGATCATGAGTCAGCCTTTGAGTGTTCTCTGTTTGTTACCCTAGTGTTAGGCACTTGATAGAGGAAGGGGGAACAGACAGCAGGGGCCATTGTAGTATAGACAGAACCTAACCAGGAGCACCCTCCACCCTCCCTCCTCTCCCTGCAAAGTCTTCTCATAATTTAATGGCTAGTTTAGCACTCCGCCCCCTTCTCTTACAATGAGCATGTGATCTGCCACTCCCCTGCTCTCTATGCTTCAAAGACTTTTGCCATTAGAATAAGGTTCTGTCTCGTTCAGGTGGCACAGGAAGTCCTTTAAACCTACCCCCCGCTTGTATGTCCAGCTTCGTTTCTTGGCACTCCGAGCCCCACCTGCTTGGAACCATGGTTAGTAATAGTGGGGTTCTTCGGGTGTACCGAGTGGAAACAGAGTAATGCTCTACTTTGCATGCCTTTGAACGTGTGACTTCATCTGACACGAGTGATTTTGTTCACCCCATTTCCTGGCACACCTAACATGTCATTCAAGGCTTGGTTTAGCCGTTAACGCCACAGAGAAAGTTGTCCCTGAGTCTCTGCCCTTCAGGTATCCCTCCCGTGTGCTCTCCCATCACCCTTCTTCGTTCTCCACACATCCGCCTTGTCACTGAGCAGGTTGTATTCCAAATGCTCATTTTTCTCTTCCTTCCAGAAACCTGTGCGCTCCTTGAGGAAAGGGGCGGTCTGTCTGCACATAGCTTTCGGTACATCTGTGGGAACTCATGTTGCTGAGTTTCCCATTTTACTTAACTGCACAGACATGTACTTGTGCTGGAAATATAGATGAAATATGAACTATGTTATGGAAAGTCTTCATTTCTTAGGACGTGAAGACAATTCCATGAAGGGAATAAATATCTTACATAGTTCCTTTGTAACTCTGTTGTAGTACTTGTGTAGAGTTGGGAATAGGGTAAGGCCTGAAAAATGCTATAAAAATTTAACTTGTAACACAGGAGCAAATACAGAAATACAGAATTTCTAATTAAATCTAATTGCCACAGCCATAAGCCAATATAGGCATGCATGTTATGGGGTGTATATAGTCTGGAGCCTAATAAATGTATTTTAACAGCTTTACTGAGGTATAATTGACATACCGTAATCTGTACATATTTAAAGTACAGTTGACAAATTTTGTTTTTTTATAAGTTTTGACTTATGTATACACCTGTGAAACCATCACCATAATCAGGATGGTGAGCATACCTGTCACCTTAGGATGTTTCCTTTTAGCCGTATGTAGTTCCTCCCCCTCCCACTGTATCACACCCCCTCCCTGTATCCCCAGGCAATCACTGACCTGCTTCTTATAACTGTAGATTAGCTCATGTTTCCTGGAATTTTATATAAATAAAATCATACAGTATGTACTATTTTTATCTGGCTTTTTTCACCAGTGTATTTATCTTAGGATTCACTCAGGTTGTTGCATATACCAGTAGTTCATTTTTTATTGTTGACTAGTGTTTCATTTTTGGTGTGGACCACAGTTTGTTTATCCTGTCACCCACTGAAGGACGTTTGAGGTGTTTGTGCCTTTTAGCTATCGTAAGTAAAGTTGCTGTGGACATTCACATCCAAGTCTCTGTATGGGCATGTGCTTCCATTTCTCTTGGGTAGTAACTAGAAAATGGAAAGCCTGGTGTATGCTCTTTTTTTAAAGAAACTGCCAAACTGTTCCAAAGTGCTTATCCATTTTGCATTGTCAGCACAAGTGTATGGGAATCCTGGTTCCTCTCCATCTTCACCAGCACCGGTATAGTCCATCAGTTAATGTTCGGCGTTCTAATAGGTGTGTAGCAGTATGTCTCTGTGGACTTACCTTGAATTTCCCAGACGACTAGAGTGCTCGTTTGCTGTCTGAATATCTCTGGTGAAGTAGCTATTCAGATCTTTGGCTCACTTTAAAAATTGGGATTGTTTTCTCGTTATTGAGTTTTGGGTGCTGTTTACATATTCTAGATAAAAGTTTCTTATCAAGATATGTGATTTGCAAATATTTTTCCCATTTGGTGGCTTGTCTTTTTATTCTTTTAACAATATCTTTCAGAGGACAGACATCCTTAATTTTGATGAAGTCAAATTTACCAAGTTTTCTTTTTGGATTGTACTTCTGATGTTCCATCAGTATACTGAATCTTTCTCTAACCCCAAATCACTTAGATTACCTCCTGTGCTTTCTTCTAGAAGTTTTATACTTTTAGGTTTTGTACTTAGATCCAGAAATTAACTCCGTTTTGAGTTAATTTCTGTACATAGTATGAGGTATGAATTAAGATACATTTTTTTTTTTTTTTGCATATGGGTAGCCAATTATTCTAGCGCCACTGCTTGAAAAGCCTATTCATTTTCCCACTGAATGGCCTTGAAAACTTCATGGAAAATCAGTTGTCCATGTATGTGTGGGTGTGGGTTTATTTCTGGACTCTATTTTGTTCCATTGATGTCTCTGTTTGTCTTTACATCAATACTGCACTGTCTGGGTTGCTGTAGATTGATCGTAAGACTTGAGATCAGGCAGTGAAGTCTGTTCTTTTTGAGAGTGGTTTTAGTTATTCTAAGTCCTTTGCATTCCCTGTGGCTTTTTAAATTAGCTTGTCATTTTCTACACAAATGTCTGCGAGGGTTTTGGATTGTGTTGAATCTGTAGCACAAACTGGAGAGGATTAAGATCTTTACAATATTGAGTCTTTCAGTCCCCGAGCACTGTATACTTATTTAGTTCTTTAATTTGTCTCTGCAAAGTTTGCATTTTTTTGCTTAGGTCTTGCACATTTGATGCTATTGTAGTGGTATTTCTTTAAAAGTATAGTTTCTTGTAATAGTTCATGGCTGGTACATAGAGATATAGTTGATTTGTATATATAGGTCTTTTATTCTGCAACCTTGCTAAACTCACTTACTGGTAAGAGTATCTGTTTTGTAGATTTTGTTGAATTTTTGTTGATGATGATGATGTCCGTGAATAAAAATAGTTGTACTTCTTCCTTTCCAATATGGATGCTTTGATTTATTTTTCTTGTCTATTGTACTATCTGGAGCTTCGAGTACAATGTTAAATAGAAGTAGTGAGAGCAGACATTCTTGACTTGTTTCTCACCATAGCAAGAAAGCATTCTGTCCTTTACTATTAACTGATAATAGCTGTAGTGTTTTTTTGCTTGTTTATTTTGGTAGTTACCTTTCACCGTGTTGAGGAGGTTTCCTTCTTTTCTCCATTGCTGAAGTTTTTATTGGGAATGGATGTTGGATTTTGGTGAATGCTTTTTCTGCATCTATTGACATAATCATGTGGCTTTCTTTTTTAGACTATTAATGTGCTGAATTACACTGATTCTTGATTATTAAAGAATCAAGTGATATCCCCTACTGGTCATGACATAGTATTTTTTTGGGGGGGGTTAATGTAATAAAATTTTGCTTAGGATTTTTGTATCTGTATTTATGAGTGCATAGATCTGTAGTTCTTTTTTCTTGTTAATAACTTTTTTCAGGCTTTGATTATGTGAGTAATGCTGTGTTGATTGAAAGTATCCAGAGATATTTCCTCCTCTTCAGTTTGCTGGATGAATGCTATACACTGAATGTTTGTGTCCCCCCCGAAAATTCGTATGTTGAGACTTAATCCCCAGTGTGATGGTGGTAGGAGTTGGTAGGAGTTGATAGGTCATGAAGCTGCACCTTTAAAGAAAACTGTCTGTGAACCAGGGAGTGGACCCTCACCGGACACCAAGTCTGCTGGCGCCTTGATCTTGGACCTCCAGCCCGCAGGACTGTGAGAAAGAAATGTCTGTTGCTTATAAGCCACCCAGTCGGTGACTTTTGGTTACAGCAGCCCTAATGGGCTAAGACAGCGAGTTTCTATAGAATTCGTTTTTTTTTTCCCCTTCAGTGTTTGATACAGTTCATCAGTGAGGCCATCTGGGCCTGGAATTTACTTTGTGGAAAGGTTTTAACAACAAATTCAATTTATTTTATAGATAGAGGACAAATCAGCCTATTTATTTCTTCCTGAGTGAGTTTGTTAATGTGTTTTAAGGAATTTGTTTATTTCATCTATGTTGTCAAGTTTTTTGGCTTAAGTTCCTTTATTATCCCTTTATTAGAGTTATATCAATGCCCTGTAGTGCTAATTGCCTACTCATAGCTGATACTGGTAATTTGTGTCTTTTTTTCCCCCTTAATAGTATTGCTTTAATGGGTATATTGATCTTTTTTTTTTTAAGTTTTATTTTATTAGAGACCACATGCACATGCGTGCATGCATGAGTCGGGCAAGAGACAAAGGAAGAGGGAGAGAGAGCATCTCAGTCAGACTCCCCACTGAGCTCAGAGCCCAGTGCAGGGCTCGGTCCCACGACCCTGAGATTATGACCTGATGCGAAATCAAGAGTCAGATGCTTAACTGACTGAGCCACCCAGTGCCCCAGTCTTGTTGTTTTGTCAGAGAACATTTAACTTATAAATTTATCTTTTATGACAAGGTGTGTGTGTTCTCTTTGGTAATCTTCCATTAAAGCCTTCGATATCATGTCCGCCATTTGTGTGAGATGCCAGCACATATGGTTTATTGGTAAAGTTACTTAAATGATTGCTTCAGTGTGTCAAGCTTTATAAATGCTCTCTCAATTTCTTCTTGAGAGTAAGGAACAGGAGTATGCTTGCTAGAAATCAGAGTCAACTCAGGGGGGCTAGTGAATCCACTAAGAAGTCCTAGTGAAAGCACTTCCCATTGTTCATAACATACCTTCCGTTGTCCCTGTGCTAAGGGCACTCTGCTCCTCACTGCGCTCAGCGTGTGGCACTTCTGTCCCAGTGTCGTACATAGGCCAGGTTCAGGGTGGCAGTTGAGTTACCAGTTAGGATGTTCCAGTGCTGTCCAAAGTGGTTTGTCCCCCCAACATTCACAGAGCAGGTCACTGGGCTGTTCAATGAAACTGTGAGAACTTCTATTTACCTTTATTGTCATTATGTTTTAAAAAGTCTGTCCTTTGTGTATAATGTAAAAGCCAGTGAGTAGTACATACATAGTTTTAAAATAATTAAATACACATATATTGGGTATATGTGTTGCTATTTTTTTTTTTGCTAATGGTGGTGTATGATTAAAAATGTCTTGAGACCAGGTAAGACTTTTTCTGGAGCATCTGGACAAGGATTTTTATTTAGTGATCTATCAGTTTCTCCATAAATCAGCTTCATCATATGAAAGATTTTGTGTGTGTGTGTGTGTGCATGCATCTCTGTTTTTCTTGCAAAAAGATCTATGTCTTTCACCAAATTGTCAAAGGAGTCTTTGATCCTAAAGATCAAATAAACTACTTATCTGGGATCCTTGGGCTGAAATCACTGAAATTTGTTTTGGAAGAACTGTATCCTGTCTATAGATAACTTCCTAGGTTAAATTAAATGGTACTTTGAAAAATACAATGTATAATTAGATCTGTATTCCTTTTGACAAATAAAGTTTTTTGTTGATTTTTTTTTGAAGATTTTATTTATTTGTTTGAGAGATAGCATGAGGTGGGGTGGCAGAGGGAGAGGCCGACTCCCCACTGAGCAAGGAGCTTGACGTGGGGTTCATGGGGCGCGCGATCCCAGGACCCTGAGATCTGACCTGAGCCGAAGGCAGACACTTCATCGACTGAGCCTCCTAGGCGCCCCAGACAAAGTGAAGTTTTATTAAGGCTTTTATCTGAGAAACTGCAGTCATGATGGTTGCCATGACTCATGATGTGTGGTCTATGTGGCCTATTCTCCTGGGATCTGGGTCCCTTTACCTTCTTTAAAAAGATATTTTATTGTATGTTTTCATTTATCTTCTCTTTAAAATATTATGGTAGATTATTGCCTCTCAAGTTCAAATACATTGGCCCTGTGTAAATGTGGCCATAAAAGAATTACTTCTCAGGACACCTGGGGGACTGAGCTGGTTAAGTGTCTGCCTTCAGCTCATGTCATGACCCCAGGGTCCTGGAATGGGGTCCTACGTTGGGCTTCTCGCTCAGCAGGGGCCTGCTTCTCCCACTACTTGTTGTTCCCCCTGCTTGTGCTCTCTTTGACAAATAAATACAATCTTAAAAAAAAAAAAAAAGGAACTACTCCTTGAAACCTCCTACTTTTGTGATACTTTTGGATATGAAGGTTTTCCCGTTGTCTCTATGCACTGCTTTGGTGGAGTCTGTCTTTATAACAGACGATGGGATTGCTTTGGTGGGGATGGGAGCTAAGTTCAAAAGTCAGCTGATAGAGTGAAATGAAGTTTGGTTACTCTTGAAATCCTTAGACCACTCAAACAATAAAGGTGTACAGGATTTTGTCTATATAGTCTTTTATGGTTAAAATTTTATATGGCCCCAAGTAACTCTTTAGTTTCTTCCTTGAAGCTTGTCAACAGTCCTATCATCTGTAACTTGACTACCTGAACGATGTTTACTTATTTATTTACCAGTGGTCACAAAAATCCTAACATTCACATATTCTTTCCAATAAATATTTGGCCTAGGGCACATTATTACTAAATAGGATGACTATTTGAATTATTCTTTTGAATAAAAAGACTTGTTTTTTAAAATGTGTATAGGTGAATTTAAGTAACTTCAATGTATATATGAGATAACTGCCTTTCTAGGTTTGCCATTTTACTCTACAGGCCTGTGGTGTCGAGCTCAGATTAATAATGTTTTTATTCCCACTGCCCTCCACCCCACTAACCCAGAAAGGAATCACACTGGTTGTTGAGTCGTTTATGTAGTAATTATTATGTGTGTACAAGCATTGCTCCGGGCATTAGGATTATAGGAGTGAAAAAAACAAAAGTCCCTTTTCTCATAGAACTTACACACTAGTGGAGAAAGTTGGCAAAAAAAAATACACCAGAAAGAGAAGAAGTATTTCAAGTAGCATGTGTTACAAAGACGTATATTTGGGATAGAGGGCCATGGAGGGTCCAACCGTTTTATGTAGAGGAAACAGTTTCCCTCTCCAAGGAGGTGATGTGTGACCTGAGATCTGCATGGAGAGAGGGACCAAGCAGCAGGGAGGTGGGCGCTCTAAGGGTCCGTCAGGTGTCTTCTCCATCAGGACTCTTGTTTCCTTTTTCAGTTGAGCACACTGTGCCCAGTCTCTCCCTGAGCAGCACAGTGGATTTCTTGTCAATGTAAGTGGAGTGAGTGACAAGGGAAATTCACTCCAGCCTCATCACTTCCAAGAGACTGTGACATATGGAGAAAGGAGGTTAGGGTTGGCTGAGGTTGTTCCACAAGATAATGATTACACATTCTGACTAGATTCCGACTAACAAATGAGGAAGTCCATGGAATTTTATCTGACTTGTACTTTATTTTGTAACGTATTTAAATATATCGTACCTGTTTTTATTAAGGGTTATTTTATTTATTTTTAACAGGAATCACTAGATTTGATCTACTTGGAGACTTTGGAAGGTTTAATTGGCTGGGGAATTTCTATATTGTATTATCCTACAATTTGCTTTTTGCTATTGTGACAACATTGTGTCTGGTCAGAAAATTCACCTCTGCTGTTCGAGAAGAACTTTTCAAGGCCCTAGGTAATCCTGAGCTTTATGGGTATTTTTCTCTCTTTCTAATAATTTTTAATTTTGTCATTTGAATTAATTTTAAATCTTCATCTGTTCATTTTTCCTACTATGTAAAACCATAGAGATTCCATTTCTGACCCACTACTTACCTGGTTATGCTCTTGCGTGAAATTACCTTATTAAGCCTCTGCTTTGTCATCTGTAAAATGGTGACAGTATCTTCTTTTCTCGAGGGCTGTTGTGAATATTAACTGGAATATTTCTTGTAAGGGCCCGAGCAGAGTCCTGGCACATCATAAGAGCTCAATAAAATTGGCTCTTGTGTTCTTATGATGGTGGTCGAGGTGGGGTGAAGCTAATAATGGACTAGAGACTTATTTTTGGGTAATGATACCTCTTATAATTTTTTAGTTACAGATTTCTTTTGATTACTTGGACTTTACAAGTATCAGGCTGATCCATAAATCTCTTCAGTAAGCCAAATAACTCAGGATAAAAATATTAATATTCTTGTCATTAATAGGAGGGGGACTTTCATTATCATGTATTCCATAAGTCACATGCATTGTGACAATGCATGTGGAAAAACTTTTTTAAAAACTTCTAAAACTTTTTTAAAACTTTTTAAAAAACTTTTGGTTTGGCTAAGATATAAAGGGGATAAATGTAACGTATGAAAGAGTTTTTCATGCCCACTTCAACATTAGCACTAAACACTTTATATGTTTTATTTTATTTTATATTTTTATTGGTTTCATTTTATATTATAGGAATACCAGGACTATCTTGCTATATAAACCCTCTTGGGTTTGGAGTAATTTTGGCATAAAAGAAGCAAAAGGCAGTGATTTATTTTAGAAACTCCTAACATTAGGGTCATTTACCTAACTTGACATCATTTGAATGCTTATACTCTGTAGTCCATTGCGGCTTTTAGCTATTGCAAAAGGCTACCTAGTGATTGATTCATTAAGGTCCAGATAACTTCAACCTTCTGAGCAACAATAAAGCTTCGCACCCCACCAGTTCTTCTAATCCCTGTGATTGAAGGGATGACCTTTGGGAAGGAAAAAAGATTTCAAATTATCTACTCATCCATATTTTACTAAATTCACCCTGTGAGGGGATGGCTAGTACTATCGTGCCTAGAAGTGAAAGTGACATCTCATTTCAGCTGAAGCACCAGATAATTTATGGATTTTCATGCCTAACTTTCATAATGCCGGCCAGGTTAGAACAAGGTGAGATGGCAGTCAGCAGCTCTCTCAGCCAATGTCTAAAGTTAGAACTTCATTTTTAAGGCCGTGGTAGCATCAGTGATATTAGTTAGCCATAATGTCAGATCGGTTCCCATTTACCAGTCACTAACACGAGATGATTGTAGACGAAGTGGAGTAAATTTGGTTCTGAGTTAAATATTCTGGATATCATCTTTTGAAGGAAGTCTTTATGATTGTAGGGAAATATCGTTTCACTTAAGGTGAAGTCATGTATGTCGTGTCGGCTCTGACCACAACAGGCAATAGAGTTTTCAAGACTTGTGTAAAACTAATAGTTGGATTTCCTTTTTTGCCCAGATGTTTTCTGTTATTCTTTGGAATGCTTGAAGGAAGAAATGCATTATACGTAGAAAAAGATCCTCATTAAGTATATGTAATAATATGTGATCTGAGATCTTAAATATGATTTCACTGGGAATCATAATTTGATGACAGAATTTAACTGTCTCCCCCCATTTGTTTTGTAGTCTTTTTTCTTCTGCTGCTGTGTCCATTGATAATGACAGTATCTGTCTCATAGAGTATCTGTCGGCCATATAGTAGATAAAAACCTCATGGTGGTGGAGGTGATTGTTTCTGCAGAGAGAGACATTACAGTTTTTTTTAAAAGATGTGTACCCTGTGCTGCACCCAAGTTTTAGAAGTAATAATGGAAATAATCTATCCTCAAAGGGGATTCCTTTTCAGTTTGGGCGTTGATTACCCCTCTGGTTCTCTCCCCACCTACTTCCTTCTCTAGCAGGCCCTGTTTAAAGGCACTTCCCCACACCCAGCAGCTTGGGTTCCTGTTGTCACTAAGTGGTCTGGCCGTTCCTGGGGCCAGAACTGTTGCTCGTATTGGATGGAGTTCTTTTTTCCTTCCCATTCGTCCATCATAGATGGGCTCAATTTTACCTTTTCTTTCATTAAGATACACAGGTGGTAGAAACTTTAAAATTCAGAGCGCTATGTTGACTTAAGAGCGATATAAAATTGCTTAACTGCCAGGTAGATAGACTTCTGGAATCTTAGGGCAATAGAATCTTATCCAAGTGTGTTTTTGATGTGTCACAAAGGCTGAGCCTCATAAAGATGTTTTCCTCAAAATCTTTTCCATAGATGTGCTGGTTATGTATTCTTAAACAGCTTTGGTGCTTCGTTTTATTCATAAGTGCTGAGAGCTTTGGTGCCACATAAACTCTTACATTTTCTTCTACTTGTTATCCCTGTTGAGTTGCACAGTATTGTTGTGTGTATCAGGTACATTATGTAAATGATGGGTGATGCAGAGGGAAACTAATGTAACTTTCAAAGATAGTGATAATTTTTTGTTCTGTGAAGTATCTTTGAATAATGAAATATTTATGTTCAACTTATTCTTTTGCCATTTCTTCTCCTTTTCTTTTTGGCCATGTTTTCCATTGTTTTTCCTCTTTATTACATGCTTCATATTTTGGTATATCTTTCTGTATGTCTTCCTGTATGTATACTTGCATGTGTGTATTTTAAAACAAAAATGGGTTCATACTTGTCTCAGTTCCCCTGGGAAGCGCACTTCAGGGCTGGGACAAGCTTGGAGGAGGAGGTGTACGCGAGAGTGCTCTTGGGATTGGTATAGAGGGCGGGAGGTGGAGAAGGAATTAATTGTGCAGAGAGAAGAAACCAGAAGCTGCCTTGGGCCCCAGAGCCACACAGAGTTGAGGAGAAGGCATGGCTTCCTAAGAGACAACTGTCTTCTGCTTAGGCCCCCAGGGAGCCGCCAGTGGGCTCAAGAGATCTTTCACCCTAAAGGGGGTCCGGCCAGCACACCGCAGCTTTCTCAGTGTTACTTGACACTCCGCCTCGTTAGCCCTCTGCCCACCCACGCCACAGTACATCCTTTCTCACCATTTTCTTCATTTTTCTGCAGGCCTTCATAAGCTTCACTTATCAAATACTTCAAGGGATTCAGAAACATCAAAGCCGTCTGCAAACGGGCATCACAAAGCACTGTGAGACACGCAGCAGCACTCTGCGATCGAGGGCCTGGGAGCCCCACACTCCCGACATCCCCGTCAGTCAGAAACGACGAGCACTGACTGGGCTTCATATTTAGGGCCGGGGCCTGGCAGCACCGTTTCTTTCATAACCCCTAAGAACTTGGCTGCCACAAGCCTTCTCATTTAACTGTGTGGTGGACCCCAGTTTCCAGCCAAACCAGGCTCCTTTAGGGCAGCACATTCTTCTGTGGACACGTTTGCTTGCGGCGGTTGATACAATCAGCCATACGAGAATGTTAGAAAAGGCAAACTTTGGGGCTTTCTAAGAATTCAGTTAAATCTCATTGTATATTTTATTCAAAATGGAGAAGCCATCGTGAAAGGCATCCTTGGTACTTGGATGGGACGTGAAGGCCCTGCACAAATGCAGGGTTATGGATGCCATTATTGCGGCAGGTGCATCGGAACAGTAGTGTGCAGGATGTTCACTTCTTTAAAGAAAAAGACAAATGCGTAGTTCTGGTTTGTATTTGAGAATGATATTGATTAGACTTTGAGTCAAGGGAAAAATACAAAATTCCTTTGAAAACCTGATCCATGGTAGAACATCGTGGGAATACCTTCCACTGTACCGAGTGTAGTAAGCTACGTAGGAAGTATTATGTAATCATAGTTCTCTGACATCTTACGTGTATAGAATTCAGTATTACCTCTCATAACATAGTTGCCAGTGTCGAATACACTTGTAACTTAGATTTTGCCTTATAGGCTATATGTACACTCAATTTTTTTAAGCTTTTTTTCTAGAGTCCCTCAGTTCCTTGTTTTTGTGTGTCCATTATGAAACTACAAATGCTCTGTGGCAGAAACCCTTTCCGTCAACACATTCTTCAGGCCTTGGTTACTTTTGTATATGCCAGTTTAAATCTCAGATTTATAAAAGTTACCGGTTTGACACCCAGATGCACAGTGTCAGCATTCATGATGTAAGAATAGTTTTTCAGTGTTTCATGATCCGATAATCATTCGGTTACTAAATTGTAAATAATTCTGGGGATGGCTTCTTGACTTTAAGTCCACTGAATAAAAACTATAAAATTGTACTCTGTGTTACCATCCACTAGGATAGAGTACTGAAAATTGTGCATGCAGAAATAAGAGATGAGCCCCTTTGCACACACTTCGTAGTTATGCAGTCTCTATAAATACGTATGTTCATATGCACTATGTGTATGGCAACAGATTGTCTGTGTTCAGACAAAAGTAAAAGAACATTTTTCTCAAATTATTGAGTTTAAGGGTTTTTTGGGAGAAATTTATGAAAATCAGGCTGTATATACTTGACATAAAAAGTTTCCACTTAGAGCCAAAATAATAAGAAAATTTTGTCTGTATTCCTAAGTTCCATTGAGTATACCTCTCCCTTATTTATACCTTTGCATTTCCTTCTGAGCTTCTCTGCTCATTAAAATACAGTCTAGTTTTAAAATAAAAGAACGTTTTGTGATTCTAAACAACACTCCGTAAATACTGCCAGTCTAGTATTGGCGAATCTGTCCATGTAGGATCTGCATACTGAGAAAATTAATAGAAGTTGGCTGTTTCCTAATTTCACTGGTTATTACACCTATTTAAACATTAATTGCAAGCCATGATTTTTCCTGAAACTTGCTTGCAATCCATATTTTGAGCAGACTAGGTCAAGGGGAGAAGGAAAAGAAAGTTCTTTACATGAAAGAACCTTGCTTGTAACTTACACCGGTTTCCGGGCACATCCATAGGAAGTTCTTGGGGTATTTCTAAGATGTCTGAAAATTTCTGAGTAAAATATTAAACTTTTCAATGTCTCTATCAATTCTTTGTACATTTGAAAGTTTCTTTTCATCGGAAAACTTAGGCCAGGTTTGGATTAGTAATCAGTGAAATGTATTGTAAATTCCTCCAGCTCTTACTGAGTGCGTGCTCATTGCTTGTGAGACAGGATACACCTCACATGGAGGGACAGTTTTTATTTTTTTAATTTTTAAAGTTTTTTTTTTTAAGACTTTATCTATTTGAGAGAGAGAGAGGGTGAGAGAGAGCATGAGAAGGAAGAAGGTCAGAGGGAGAAGCAGACTCCCCATGGAGCAGGGAGCCGGGTGCGGGACTCGATCCGGGGACTCCAGGATCACGACCCGAGCCGAAGGCAGTCGCTCAACCAACTGAGCCCCCCAGGCGCCCCTGGAGGGACAGTTTTGAGCGTTGGGTCTCCGATGCCGTCTGTGGGGACAAGTGCAGGCGGTGCTGTTTGCCGCGTGAGCACAGCCGCTTGGGGTCCTACAAAGCGTTCGCTCCTGCGTACGTGACAGGAGTCTTCCTCTTGGGAGACTGAGTCAGAGTGCCGGTTCTTCCCTCGGATACGCACCCGAGGCCGGCTGCGGGAGGCCGCGGCGGGAGTGGGCGGCAGCACGCCGAGGCCTGGCACTTGAAGTCTGGTAAGGACAGGCGTGCCTCGGGTCTCTCACTTGTCGCAGTTGTTGTGCGAGTGGAGAGGAGGCAGGTGGCCTGCCGCCAGAGCGCCCTGTGCCTGCGGTCGGAGGGGCCCCGGGGGTGGCCCCTGTGTTCTCACTGGGTGCGGGAGATCTAGGTGACCGTGGGCAGCCGGACACTCCGTGGGCTTGTTCTCACCTCAGGATCAACTTTAAAGGCGCATTAGACTCTAGTTCAACAGTTTCTGGAGGACACTTAGCAATTCTAAATGTTAATTGGTCCTGCAGTACTTATTTTAAAATTATAAATTTTATAGACTCTAACATTTGTAATTTTTACTGACTTTTCCAAGATATTTCTTATATTCAGTATTTACTTAGCTTTACATATATTCTTTATAAAAATAGTCCTGCTTTAAAAGAAGAGACTGTGTGAAAATTGCACACACATGCACGTGCACAAGGGCACACGTACGCGTTAGCTCCTTCAGCGCCACACTGCAAGGCTGATTGATTAGTGGATGAGAATGGAATCTTCTGCATGGTTTGACTCTTGCATGTATTCGAGGCATGTGCTGTGTACCCCTGTTCTTAGGGGCATGGACATTGGCCTTGCTTTGCTGGAGCACAGTAGAGCTCCTGTGCGTCCCCAGCCACTCAAGCTGCCTGCAGCACAGGCTTACCCCCTGGAAAACCCTGTGTGGTGGGTTTTCTTTGTTAGCACAGTATTGAATGTATAGTATTGTTAGCACAGTATTGAATGAATAAAGGCAGAGTTCTTAAAATAATCTTTTTAAAATATGAGCATATATGCAGTACTGACTTAAAAAAAACTGGTATGTTACTTTTAAAAGAATGTTTAGATGCACTGGTATATTACTTTTGTTTACAGAGTGTTTTGTTTACAAATTATCTGTTGGCCTTGTTTGTTTCTATGAGATACTTTTAGTGTGACTTTTTAAATGTCTTAGAAATAAAACTTTACAGAAAGTGATTTCATGTTTTGGTTTATAAGCATTCAAATGTGTTTTTGTTTTAAATCTTAAATACCATCGTGGTTAAAACTTAAGGGTGTATGTAGGTTACTTCCATGTCAGTTTTATAAAGGGCAGTAATGGTTCTGTGATTTGTTGGGACTGAGGAAGAAGTAGACATTTTCACTCTCCTTTTGTTGTGGAGTTAATTGGTAGATGAATTTCTTCCAACCATTTGCAGCTAAAATGTAGCATCAGCAATTGAAATCGTGAATGTCATCTAATTGTTTGAGTTACTTAGATATTTTTGATTCTTCTAATCTTGTCCATAAAAGGACTGAGCCATGCCTACTTGTGGTCTGGGCAGCTTAATCCAGAGCTCTCAGAAGAGTAAATGGCATTGGCATCTGGTAAATTCACTGGCAGACAGAAGCCTTTACAGCAGTGGCTCTCCAGCTCTCTGAGGAAGAAATACTTTTTTACATTGTCACACACACACACACACACACACACACACACACTTCTGTACATGTAAACAAATATTTAACAAAGGCAGTACCTACTTTTACTGTATGTGATGTGTGCTGGCATTTTCTGTTCTATTTTTTAGAACATTAGACACAAACCACAGTAATACTGATGAATGGTCAACTTTAGTTTGAAAAACATGACTTCCAGGATCTAGTTGAAAGATGAATGAACACAAAATTTTTTTTTGGCTTTTGAATATTAGGTAAAATTCATTATTGCAAATACTACTGAAGCAAAAGTATTATCTATGCAGATTACTTGTTGCACTGCAAAAAATGTAATTAAAATCTTGATTTTTAAATAGAAATTGCTGAAACTCTGAAAAATGGATTTTAAAATTTCAAAACTAAGTGGTTGATCCATATTTCTTAGAGGAGTAGAGCTGGGACCTAGTTGTGAAGAGAAGTTATTTAACTTCCTATTCACAGAATAGGTAAAAGTGTTTTCAAGTTCAAATGTGATCAAATAGGAAATTCAGACAAAACCCAGTTATTCCTGAATGTGATTTTGGTATTATGTTCTTCCTAACCATACTGGAGAAATCAAGTTCTGAAGCGTAGGTTATGAAAAGTAGGGTAGCAGCACCCGATGGGTATTATTTCTGAGGATCAATGTGGACAGAAAGATCTTCAGTGTCTGAATGTGAGGAGGTAGAGATTTAAATGTGAATCTGAGAAAGAAAGTTTTGTCAGTTATTACAAATCCTTTGAGAATGTTTTAATGCCTTCTCTCTTGTAAAGCTCTTATTGAAAGGTAGACTGCTGACCAACGGTGGCCTCTGAGAACCCAGGACATGCTCTAGTGCTGAGTGGCCGTGTGCTGGGCCGTGTGCTGGGGTAGCATAGGGAATGGCCCGAAAGACTGACGAAGAGCTTATTAGCACATTGTTCTAGTATTGCTTTAGAAATCAGCGGTGAAAACTTCTCTTTTTCCGTATTCTCAGTACTTCACTTTTAGCCACCAAATGTGTGTGGGGGTTTTCTACACCAAGCTATTCTCCCAGTTCTCTGTGGATACATCAGTGTCCTACAGTTTGATTTAATTCTGACACTACGTGAAGTTCGTACAGACCCTACAGGTTCAGGGCTCAGTCCCCGAAGACTGGTCCCCCACTCCCACTTCAGATGCCAGTCCCAAGTCCAGGCTGTCCCATGTGCTTTGACCAGCCAGCTCTAAATCAGGGGTCCCCACCACGCCCTCTGGCTCAGTGATGTGCTGGAGCAGCTCCCAGGACTCTGGGACACGGTTCACTTACTAGATGACCTATTTATTACAGAGGCTACACCTTAGGAAGCCCAGATGGAGGAGAGGCATGGGGCCAGGGATGGGGGTGCGCACACAGCTTCCGTGCCTTCTCCAGGTGCACCAGCCTCCCGGCATCCCCATGTCCCCTGACCCGGAAGCTCTCCGAATCCCTTCAGTTAAGTGTTTTTTTGTTTTGGTTTATTTCTGTGGAAGGTTCACTACATAGACATGATTGATTAAAGGATTGACTGTTAGTAATTAGCTCAACCTCCAGCCCTTCCCCACTCCCCAGATGTCAGGGGGAACTAGAGGGAATTGGTTTCACTGGCCATCATTAGGGGCTTTCCAAAAGACAACCCATTAGCATAAGCTCAGGTGTGGTTGAAAGGGGTTTCTTATGAATATCAAAAGATACCTTGATCTTCTTATCATTTAGGAAATTCCACAGGTTTTAGCTCTGTGCCAGGAATAGGGAGGAAGACCAAATACATATTTCTTCTTCTAAATCACTTGGAGGGCTTCGGTTTGGAGCAGCGGCTTGCATCCGGCGACCCGGCACTGCTATTTACTAGGTACTAAAGTCTTGGCTCAAAGACAGTGCACATTTTCAAACTACTTCCAGAAATACCCTATCAGTATGTAGTCTCAGCAACAGCATGTGAAGATGTGGTTTGCTAACACTGGATTTTGCCCGTCTTTTATATTAGTGCCAACCTGAGAGGCAAATATTTGTTTTTCTGTGCATTTTTTTTAAAGATTTTATTTATTTGAGAGAGAGAGAGAGAGCATGAGAGGAGAGAAGGTCAGAGGGAGAAGCAGACTCCTCGTGGAGCCGGGAGCCGGATGTGGGACTCGATCCTGGGGCCCTGGGATTATGACCCGAGCCGAAGGCAGTTACTTAATCAACCGAGCCATCCAGGCGCCCCTTTTCTTTGCGTTTTTAATAACTATTGGGAACTTAAATTTTTATTAGCTACTTGTATTTCAACTTTTGTGAATTATCGTTAAATATACTTAACCTATTTTTCTTCTGGTATTTCATAATATATTATTTTATAAAAACTCTGTATATTATGGATTAAATGTTTGTCTTTCTGATGTGTGTATTTTTCCTGGTTATTTTTTTAACTTGTCCACATTGGGTTTTTTGTTGTTGTTGTTGTTTTGTTTTTTTACTGCATGGAAATTTTAAATCCCGAAGGAGGCAAAATTTGCAATTTCTCATAATTTTTTGGTGTCATACTTAGACCTCCCCTACTCTAAGACTTTTAAAAATATTTCCCAATGTTTTCCTTATCTACTTGAGATCTAATTCACATATTATAGAAGGTACTCTGAGAGCACTTGGTGCCTCAGTGTGTAGTGTACCCCGGGCTTGTGCAACCATCCTCACCATGTGATCCTGCATCGTTTTAATCACCCCAAACCCAACTACTTCTACGTCTGCTTTTTTATAATTCATCATCATTTTTTCTGGGTTGATTTTGTCGAAGGGGATGAGATAATGGTCTTGCAGAGATGTCAGGGGCCACACAGCAGCCATTTGTGCCAGGCAGCCCAGTCCCAGTTGTACTCGGGGTGGCAGTGTGCCCAGCTGCTTGTGCAGGTAGGCGTGGCCACGGGGCTGGGATCGGACCTGCGTGTCCCCGCAGCCTATCCTGTGGGGCCTCCAGAAAGATGACTTGAAAGCAGCCCGTCAGCCAGAGGAAGCATCATCCCCCTTCCCCGTTCCCTCCTGCTGACGGTGCCACCGCCGATGGGACCGGATGGGACAGCGGGGACTCCCAGGAGCCACTTCAGATGGTGAACTGCCTTGAAGACAACTGGGAGAGTTCGGATGCCCACGGGGTACTCCGCTGCCCTGCCGGCCTGCTTGGCTTCTGCGGAGACGGAGACGGAGACGGCGACGGCCCCGCCGCGGGTGCCCGGACTGCCGTGCTCAGGTCCGACAGCCCAGACGCATCTCTAACCTGTCCCTGACTAGTTTTACTGTTTCCCCAAAGGACAGGCCAGTGCGACAGAACCATATGTTAAACAGAATGTGTGATTTGAATGCTGTTTTCATGAACTAAACGTCCATAAAAATTGAGCTTTTTTCCTGAATTTTATATCCCAAATCCTCTAATTAATGTATCTCATAAACTGATTTTGAAGAATATTCTCCTCTGTTAATGTACGAAACAAGCACTAATCTTGTATATTGAATGACTAATACTTAAATTTACTCTTGACTTCCGAAATTCTGGTCCGTGACTCATTCTGTCTGGAAACCTCCAGTTAATATGGTGACTTTACCGTATACACTTGAATTACAATTTGGAAGATGTATTCTTTTAGACACATTAGCACTTACGTTGGCAAAGAAAATTCTTATTCACAAAACATCCCAGAAACAGTTGACAAAATTTGAATAAAATGTGTAGATTAGTTAACACTTTTGTATCATTGTCAATTTCTGGTTTAGATAATTTTACTATGGTGTGTTAACATGAGGGGAAGCTGGTGAAGGGTATATGGGAATTCTATTTTTGCAACTGTTTAATCATTTGCAACAATTTTAAGTATTAAAAATCCCCGGGATATTGCATAAGAAAGAATTGTGCTGTAAAATAACTATGCTCGGTTCAGAAACATGTACCTAAAAATTTTAACTCATCTGCAAGGTGCCCTCAAGGATGGAAGCCATGTACTTGGGGAGGGTGGAGGGGAAGAAGTGTGTGGTCTCAGAGGCACAAATGTCTGTGGTCCCTGACTAGCCCACCTCAGCCCTGTGAACGGGGTCCAGCGAGGCTGCACGCGGAGATGATCGTGTAATCTCGAAAGACCTCGCCCACCCCGGTACAGGCTTGTACAGGCATTCTTTTGATATTGTTTACCAGCCATTTCCTTGACAAGCGGCAGTGTGTGTGTTTCCACATGCAGGTCTGAGAACCTTGCAGTTTTTCAACAAAACTCATGGAAAATCTGCCAAGGACAGTGCAGTCTTTGATCTTAGGTCTTTCTCTCTCTGGGCAGAAATAGATCATGACATAGGCTTAAGAATTTAATATTACTCCTGATTATTGGGGCTTATAAAGAATTTTATTCCATAACACTATTGTGAGAACCAGAGATAAAATTTTAAAATTCTCACACCACTTTAGAGAAGTTAGATGTATGTCTGCACCCCTGCAGAAAGCAGAAAGCAAACATGGGATTGGGTTCAGGAAACACTACTCTCACGTGAGGCTCATTGGCATATTGAATATTTTAAGCTGAAGGACTTTGAGGTTTTCCCTTCTTCCCTAAAATAGGTGCAAGACTCTTGTGGGAGATGCCCTCCCTGTTCCCAGAGGAAAGGAGCACCCTACCTCAAAGAATCCCACCAGGCCTTGCTGAGTTCCCCAGTTTACACTTACCTCACGCTTCTTAACCCGTTGTGTTTCCCACAGCTGCCTACTCTTCATCAGATGGAGCGGAGTAGCTCTGTGTCTTTGGGTCTTCATTTCTTTACGAAGCCTCCCGCGTCAGGTAAAACTGGTACCGGATATGTTTGTGTGCTTTTCTCCTGTTAAGCAGTCTTTGTCAGTTTAGCTTTTAGACCCGGCCAGGGATCCAAGAGGCTCAAGGAAGACTTTTCTTCCCCTCTGCTGTCTATTTTTGTCTTGATCCAAGGTGGGTCCGAGCAACTGCTCTTGCTACCAGTTGTTGGCTACGGATGAGCTCTGCTAAGATTAAATTATCTGGGGTGGATATTTCCCAACTTCTCACAGGCACATCCACCAAATTACTTTGGATTTTCTGAGTGAATGGTTTTAGAAAACTAGATTAAGAAATAGCATTCTTCAAAGCCAGTTATGTCGTGGATGCTCTACGAGGACGTCACTGTGGTAATCCATCTAAAAGAAAACTTTCCAAGCCCAGAATGTCTTGGCTATAAAGTGGGTGTGGGTCTTCACGGCCTCCCTCTCCAGCGAGTCTGTGTAATACATAGATGGCCCTCAAGTGGCCTGGGGGCTGTGCTCAATTCAAAAACGTGATTTTGCCGGTTCAGCATTTTAAAAATGTAGTCAACATTAACGAATCACAAAAATTCCACAATACCATAGCTGTTTTATGTTTTAGCTTATAGCTGTAACCTCAGTGTCTTTTTTTAATTGAAATATAATTGTCATATAACATTCTGTTAGTTTCGGGTGCATAGCATAATGATTTAACATATATATATATATATATATATATATATATATATATATATATATATATATATATATAGTGAAATGATCACCACCACAGTTACACATCTTTCCTTCTTGTGATGAGAACATTCAGGATTTACTCTCGGCAGCTCTCAAATACGCAGTACGGTATTGTTAAGTGTCATCCCGTGCAGTACGTGACATCGGCAGGACTTCTTTTATAACTGGGAGTCTGTACCTGTGATCTCTTTCGCCCGTGCCACCCACTCCCCACTCCCCACTTTAGGCAACCACCAATCTGTGTTCTCTGTATCTATGAATTTGGTTTGTTGTTGTTGTTTTTTACAGTCTACATATAAGAAAGATCATATGGTATTTGTGTTTCTCTGACTTACTTCATTTAGTAGGATGCCTTTAAGATCCATCCATGTCCCAAACAGCAGGATTTCCCTTTTATATAGCTGCATAGTATTCCAGTGTATATGGGTACCACATTTTTTTATCCATCTAGTGATGGACCCTTGGGTTATTTCTATATCTTCTATTGTGAATAATGCTGCAGTGAACACAGGGGTGGTAATATCTTTTTGAACTAGTGTTTTCATTTTCTTTGGAGAAATACATAAATGTGGAATCGTGAAATCATATGGTAGTTCTCTTTTTAATTTTTTGAGAAACCTCCATACTGCTTTCCACAGCGTCTGCACCAGTTTGCTTTCCCACCAATAGCGTATCTTTTCATGTGCCTGTTGGCCATCTGTACGTCTTTGGGAAGATGTCTATTCAGATACGCCCGTTTTTAAATTGGATTGTTTATTTTGCTATTAGGTTGTATGAGTCCTTTATATATTTGGATATTAACCCTGTAGTAGGTGTATGATATACAAACATTTTCTTCCATTCCGTAGGTTGCCTTTTTCATTTTGTCGTTTGTGGGTTTTTCTTGTTTTTTATTTTTTGAGGTTTTTGTTTTGGTTTGGTTTGGTTTGGTTTGCTGTGCAGAAGCTTTTTTGTTTGATGCAGTCCTGCTTGTTTATTTTTGCTTTTGTTGCCTTTGCTGTTGTCAAATCCAAAAAGTCATCGCCAAGACTGATGTCAAAGAGCTTACCACCTGTGTGTTCCTAGAGGCATTTTATGGTTTCAGGTCTTAGGTTCAAGTCTTTAATCCATTTTGAGTTGATTTGCGTGTGTGGTAAGATAGTGGTCCAGTTTCATTCTTCTGCACATGGCTGGCCAGGTTCCTAGCAACATTTGTTGAAGAGAATATTCTTTCCCCATTGCATGTTCTTGGCTTCTTTGTCATAAACTGACCATATATGTATGGGTTTGTTTCTGGGCTGTTTCACTGATCTGTTTTTATGCCAATACTGTGTTGCTGTCAGTATCCAAAGATTAAACATTTTTTGATTGAGAGATATTCTTTTGAAGTATTAGAGTATCTGACAACATTAAGTTCCATATTTTGGAATCCTGGCAATAACTGCTTTCTTCACTAATCTGTTACCTGCTTGGCCGCAGAAGGCTTTTAAATGTGCTTAGTTTGCTAGAATAAGAAATCTGATCCACCCGTTGTTTATTGGTTTGTGTTTTTGTTAACTTTTTTTTGCGTACAGTTGACACACAGCGTTAACGTTAGTTTCAGGTACACAACGTTGCTATCATCTGTCACCATCATATCACTGACTGTATCCCCTATGCTGTGTTATTTATTTAATTTAAATGGAAATTCTGGTGCTGCTAGTGGCTCATCTCAGAGAAGAGTCAGGACAGCTCTTCATGGGTGCCCTTCGTAGGCTTTCAGCTTTTCCAGAAGGTAGTTAACTACATTTAACTACTACAGTTAACTACATGCTGTTGTCTATTAAGGTGTATCAGTTTAGATGCAGATTGTCTTGTATGAAAGAAGCAAACAGTCCTGGTACTCAGTAGGGAATAAATTTGAAACTTAGCCAGTATTTATCAAAACAGCACTAGCAATGATTTCCCATCAGAATTACGTGGAGCGCACACAGTCAGGATCCCTTACGGAAATTCTGGACGAGCCGGCCAGATGCTCCGCAGAGAGCGTCCCCAGCAGACCGCACCAGAGCGCGCTTCACAGAAACTGCTACCGTCGGCTGTGGTGCGGCCGGCATACGGGGGAACATTTTACAAGATCTGTCCCATGAAACACCACCGCACATCTGAAGGGACGCCAGAGTGAGCACCATTTTATTGTGTCGTGTGATTTTGTCTTTATGGTCGAAGCCGTGTCTGAGGACGAGCAGTGGTTGTCCATGAGGTGGGACTATGTACCTGTGTGAACCGCGTGCCCCTGTAGCAGGGTCTGGCCCCCGTGGTGCCAAGGGGCAGCCTGGAAGATGTGGCGCAAGCACTCGGGCAGAGCCGAAGGGGCGGCGGCAGGAGGACGTGGGCTCGCTAACTCCTCACAGTCCATCCTCTTGAAGTGAGATCCGTAGGCTGCTCCTCCACGGCCACCCCAGTTACCCACTCAAAGACAGAAGAGAGGAGACACTTCTCAAAAAAAAAGTCCTTCTTTTCTGAACACTTGCCTCATTTTTAACTCGCGGACGTGATGCGTTGGGTGACAGACGCGAGGGCCCCTTCGGGTCCGCTACTAGGAAGCTCAGAACCGGACGTGCAAGGCTCCCAAAGCAAGTGCACGTGGGTGTTTGTGACGCGTAGCTCAGCCTCCTTCCTTCCCCTTTTTGTTCCCATTCTTGTTGCTTTCTCTTCTTTGGTTCCATCGGAGTTTGTGCTTTTTTGTATTCATCCGAACTCTTTGGTTGCAGGTACCGGAAACCAAATTCACAAAGCTCAGGGGACATATCTGGCTCGAACTCACAGTTTGCAGCCGAGCCCAGCTGAGCCCGCTGCGGACCAGCCGGCCCCCGTCCAACAGACAGGGAATGAGTGCTTGTTGTTGCAAGCACTCCGACGGCGACAGGATGGATGACTCCTACCCCGGTCCTAGGAATTTACTAATCAGAACGGTCAGAAACCAAGTACCCAACCGCTGGGAATGTAAACATGATTATGACAAGGGTTTAAATAGAATCACGGAATTGTCCTTTCCCACGTCCTCCAGATGCCCCACTTCTTGGGACCCCAACTTTTTCTTGGTCAGTGACCCAGTTTTTATACAAGAGACCTGAGGCTGTGCTATAATCATACGGAAGTCTGCATGGTTTTTGTGACTTGATCTGATAAGGTCATCATCGTCAAACTGTCCAGAGAAGCAGCTACTCCGTTGAAGTCCTTGTTTATAGACTTGGGTCTCCCCAAGCCTTTGATGGGAATGCCATTCTAGAAGGTCTCTCAATAAGAAAATGACCTGATTTGACATTGATTGTCACAGCTGCCTGAGACTCATCCCTGAGCACTCACGAGATTTTCACAGCCCTCATCCCCAGTGAGGACCAATTCCAGATGCCATCCCCACTGATTTTCCTGACTTTGTTACCTACAACTCACTCATTCCTCTGTCAAGTGAAGTACTCGGTTGCGCGGAGCAGAAATGGATTCTGCCGACTTGAGCAGGAAAAAAGTTCCCTGGAAGGATATGTAGCAGCCCCGGTGTCAGTGGTGAAGCTTGAGAAATGGGTTCAGAAGGCAGGCAGGAGTGCAGGGAGTCTGCGCAGCAAGACCCAGGTCATCGTCCCCAGGAACAAATGCTGGGATGTGGCCACACACGGTCCTCAGTGGACTCTGTCACCGAGTGACCCGTGCAACCTTGGACTCTCCCTCCAGGTTCCAGGATTGGGGCCGCGGAGTCAGACCGCCCCGGCCCGGCCGCATGGCTCTGCCCTCCTGTCAGGGCCCGGACGCGTCTGCCTCGGTGGCCTTCTGATCGGCCGCCTGAGGTCTGTGAGCAGCTTCCCTCTGCTGTCTCAGGGCCGTGCTTACTGCTCGTTCAGAGCTCTCTCTGAGCTACAGCCGCCCCCACGCCCACACTTTCCCCACACTCACGCCATCCGTAGTCCCGCTTTCCCTGGTCCGGAGCAGGCCGTCCTCCTGACAGGCCATCGGAAGGCCTGTAGTAACTGGGTGCTGCGTCCCAGGGCTGACAGCATTCACCTCACCTCATCTTGCCGTGTAGGCGTTTTATCTGACAACTTGATCACCGCCAGAAGGTGAGTACGGCATAGTAAGATAGTTCGAGAGAGAGACCATGTTCACAGACTTTTATTAGAGTATGTTGTGTTTATCATTATTCTTACTGCAGCCCAATTTGTGAAGTAAACTGTATCATAGGTATGTATGTATAGGAAAAAATGTAGTCAAAAAAAAAGATTTGGTCCCCTTATGCAATTTCCTGGATCCATTGGGGGTCTCGGAACACATCTCCTATGGATGAAGGGGGGGACGACTGTAACAAATTTTGGACAAATTTTTCTTGTCCAAACTTTGCAATGCGTTACTCCATCACTTAAAAAATGTTTGAGCACAGCCCAATATGTGTGTATTTATTCATAAGTGATATGTTTGTATATAGCTATTTATAAATAAAACATACCAGACTAGCATTTTAAAAAAATGAGATTAGATTAAAAACATAGGAACAAATATTTTATTTCTTTCCATAAGATATCAGGCTTGTCCTACACCCCTGACATGTATGCACCTGGGCTTGGTGACCTGTGTCTTTTTCCTCCTGGGTTCTCACTCACTCTCTGCCCCGTAGTTCGCCGTGGCTGCGGTGATGTGCGCCGGTCTGCCTGAGTGTGGGCCGTAAAACGTCTCGGTTGCTTTTCCCCAGTGATGAGAGCATCCACGGACTCAGGGCAGAGGGACCAGGGACCAGAGGCCGCTTGGAGCAGCCCCTCAGCCCTAACCCCGTTGCCCTCACTGCACCTTTCTGTGGGGTTCAGAAAGAACAGGCTTCTCTGTAAGCCACTGAAATGGGGGGCCTTACCTGCGACAGCAGCCAGGCACGTGATCTATACGACTGTACTTAGTTATCATAAACAACCAAGCTCCCAGGAGGAGGACACCGGAGTCAGATGCTTCTGAGCAAAGTGGTTTCATGGATTTCGTCTTCAGGTACAAGCTAAAACAGTGCGCTCTAAGTCATTAAAATGTGATTTACCAGCTTCTGATGTTGAATACCATTGAATATTTTATTTTTATACTTTGAGTTTACATATTTGAATTGCTGAAGTATAATAATTTATTACATAGAGATAAAGCAGTGACTACAAAACAAATAATTAGGAATGGCAGGGGGCCCAAGACAATTTGAAGAGTGTTTTTAGGTCACCAGCTTGTTGATCAGGCACGAGCTGGATCTGAGTAACCGTGTGCGCAGGTGGGCCTGGGACCAGCCACGGCGTGCCACCAGCACGCCAGGAGCGTTGGCAGGTGCGCCTGCTGCCGGTCAGAGCCGTGTGGGGATAGAGCCGGTTAATCAGACGACCGTGACAGCAGGGGACTGATCCTGCCGTTCGGAGAGCAATCTCAACCCATCAACTAGAAGCGTAGCGAGTCACTAAATGAGAACCTCTGAACCTCAAGTTTTTATCCATTCCTCACTTATTTCAAATGATTAAACTCATAAATTTGAAATTTTTATTAACTATCGACTAAAATTGGGTAGTTTGTCAGCTTCTAAAATACATTTAGGCTTCCTGTGCGCAGCGACTAAGAGTGCACTTCATTGGGGAGCAGATTACACTGTAGCGCTTAACCCCAAACTCATACAATTTGTACAAAGTCGAGGTGAATCCCTCTTCCCCGGCACTGCCCAGGAGTGATGGAACTTCTCCAGTGAATTCAACATTCAAGAATTTTCTTCCGATAGCCAGAGCGGCAGAGGGGGCAAACATGGAGAGGAGAACTGTCCCCCAAGGAGAACTCCTCCAGGGCGAGGAGACACGTGTGGTGGAACACATGTGAGCAGGACAGGAGGACTGTCTCCCGCGAAGCCGGGCTGCAGCGCCTCTCCGATAGGTCCTGGTGGCCGCCGGCGCTGGCTGCGAGCGGCGTGAGGCAGATGGGACACTCACGGGTCTCCCGGTGCAGAGCCTGCAACACAGGAGAGGACGTGAGCTGTCTGCAGGGAGTAGCTCTGTCATAATGGGGAGCCTCCTAGATTTAAGTGAGAACTGTATATACCAAGAGACATGGACCTTCTAGAAATGAAGTTTCATCCTGTGTTGCAACAACACTAATTATACATATACTGTTCGTCTCGTGGAATATGGGAGGGGATGGTAACCCGCCTGTGATAAGCAGTTTTAAAACAAACAAGAATACTTTATAAAATGCTGAACATTAATGGTATAGATTTCCTTTTAGTTGAGCAACAAAGAGTGGTCTTTTTCAAAATCCTTGACCCTATATAGCTGCCAAACTTCTTTATAAGTTTTCATATCTTAATGACTTTCTTTTTTTTCTTAAGATGTTATTTATTTGACAGAGAGAAACACAGCAAGAGAGGGGAACACGAGCAGAGGGAAGGAGAGAGGGAGAAGCAGGCTTCCTGCTGAGCAGAGAGCTCGATGCGGGGCTCGATCCCAGGACCCATCATGACCTGAGCTGAAGGCAGATGCTTAACGACTGAGCCACCCAGGCGCCCCAAGTATTGTAATGATTTTCTAAGTAAGTTTTCCTCCGTTGAATTCTGAGTCTCCCTTTCTCCCAGGGCTCCTACAGAAGCCAGAGGAGGGCAGCCTAGGGCTTGAAGGAAAACCAGGAAGCTAACATGTAGGGTGGTCTTTCCCTTCGGTGTTTTCATTATTCACAAAAAGGCGTCATCAAAGCAGTTTCCAATGGATGGGCCTTGACCTCACCCCAGACTGAACAACAAAGCTTCAGGGTACAGGCACAGCCAGGGCAGAAGGCTCCGCACCACAGGTCCCCAAGTCTTTCCTCTAATGTCACCTAGATGCCTGGGGGCGCTGCTGCTTCCAGTGAGTGGCCTGCGCCTACCTGGATCTGGATCTTCTCCCAGTCCTCGTCTGTGAGCTCATGGCCGCACCTGTCCTCCAGCTGCTGAAGAACACTTCGGTTTATGGCCAGACAGTGGTCGATTTCCCAGAAGAGGTCCTCTATGTCTGTGCTGTAGGAGCGCAGTAGGCGGTGACTGATCTCTGTGAACTGCAAAGGACACGGGAGGCAGTGCACAGGCCGGCACGATCCCCCGGGGTGGGGGGGGGGGATTTTTCTTTGCACCCGTAGGTGCAAAGAAAGCGCTTTCTTGGGTCCTGACCGCCTTTTTTACTAACTTTCCTCAGGTCTCTGCCTTTAAATAAGACTTTTTGGGGAAACAGACATATGGATACTTACCTAATAAAGCCATGTCCGGATAGTTGATACAAAGAGATTCAAAAAGATCCACCTGGTTTAAGTCTTGGTGGTTGTTAACAAGGAATACATTGTAATTAAAAGTTGAGAGCTAATAAAAGGGAAGAGGAGGTGGAAAAGAGAAAGGAATTAGGACTGCACAAAATTAGTCGCGTTACCGCCCTGCTCTGGCAGCGTCGATTCTAATCTGCAAGCAGGGTGGTCACCGCGTGCGGCCACAGGGCCCCCGAGCACTTGCCCGGCCACTGGAACCAGCGCTCTTCTCATCCCTTTGCTTGCCAGCTGTCTTCCCAGTGTGGTTGCAGATTATGAACGATCATTTTAGCGTGACCATAAAAAAAAAAAGGACATCTAAGATTATCCCCTTCTTCTAGATTATTCATTCTGCTTTTCTCACTGAACTCTAAGATAATAATTTGAAAACTCCCATTGCCCAAGGGCCTTACAAATCCCTTTATGGAAGGTAATCGATTTATGGAGAGTTGGATGGCCCCTTGCCACAGAACAGATCTCTAGGACTTATTTTAAAATTGTTTTCCTTGCCAGTCTACCATAATGGAGGCAGCATATTACATTTTATCTCAAACTTTTAAAAGTTTGCCTTGAAAGTACTGTTCTTAATAGAATAGAGTCCCCGAGTTCTTTTTATAAAGCACTACTTTTTTTTTAAATAAAGTACTACATTTTTGACACAAAAGGATTTATAAAAACACAGTGATCTTAGGCAAACAGTTTAGCTGGTCGTGGGATAGTGTCGTCGCCTCCTGAAGGACAGCCAGTGGGAACTGCCCGCACGAGGCAAAATTCCTAGACTCTCCTGCACCAGGCACGGTTTAGGGAGAATTCCCTCATATCTAATTGTAAAATGGAACAACCTCCCTCACGTAGAAGTCACAGTTGCTAACTGCAAAGTAGCTTAAAATGGTGTCCTTCACTCTCTTTTCCTCCTCCAGACTCTTTTGGTCTGTGCTCTGATTTGGAAATATTTACTGTGTGATTCTGTGATTCTCCCTGGTTTCTCCAAAGATGCTACCACTTCTTTTCAAAAAGGGAGAAGTTCTACAATTATTGGTTTATTAGAAATTTAGCACGTCTAAATCTTTAGTAGGGGGTTTATTAAGACAGTTACCGTTTCATTAGTATCTCGGTTACAAGTATACAGGTGTTAGATGGCTTGTCCATCTTGCCATAAATCCTGCATGAGTTTTGAGGAACAAACATGTTAGGAGCAATGCCTACATAGAAAAGTAATTTTGTGATTACACAGGGCTTCAAGAGTCCAGAAGTCACATTCTCCTTTGATGGGCTTAGAAGGAAGAATAGTTTCATGGTTTTCAGTTAGGTTGTAAAGATCTGGATTATCAGAGAAAAGGCAATCGTAGTTGAGGAGATCTTTTGAGAAAAGACTGGAAACAGGGCATTGGGTGGGGTCAGAGTGAATAGTTTTTATTAAAGAGTTTTAGGGAAGAACCTCATGCACTGTTGGTGGGAATGTAGACTGGGACAGCCATGGTGGAACACAGTATAAAGATTTCTCAAAAAATTGGAACTACCATATGATCTAATAGTTCCAGTGCTAGGTATTTGCCCAGAAAACCCTAATTTGAGAAGATACATGCATTGTTAGGTTTATTACAGCATTGCTTATAATAGCCAAGATATGGAAGCCGCCCAAGTGTCCATCCATAGGTAAATGGCTAAGGAAGATGTGGTACACACACACACACACACACACACACACACACACACACACACAGGAATATTAGACAACCATAAAAACAATGAGATTGTGCGATTTGAGACAACACGGATAGACCTAGAGGGTATCGTGCTCAGTGAAATAAGTCAGACAGAGAAAGACAATTACCATGTGATCTCATGCATGTGTGGAATCTAAAAAACAAGAACGAAAAGCAGCAACAGACCCAAAAGTACAGAGCACAAACCGACGGTTGCCCAAGGAGGGGCGTCGGAGAGCGACCGCAGCGCCTGAGGCCCGGGGACGCTGCTCCGCCAGGGCCGCGGCCGGGGCTCCCTTGTGGAACACGTAAATAGCGATGGAATCATCCGTTCCAAGGGCTGCGGCGGCTGTCGCCCTCTCGCTCTCCTGCTGGTCCTGCCCCAGCACAGAGCTGCCCACAGAAGTTGGCATCCCGCCGGAGGCCCGGGGCTCCCACTCCTCCCGTGCTAGGTGTGGCCGTGTGCCGCCGCTCTTCCAGGGGGACGTGGGGCCCCGGGCTGGACTCACGGGTCTTTGCCGCCCCAGGGATGGCACAGCGGAAGTCTGGAGGGGACAGTGCCTGTGTCCCACAGGGTGGCGGGCTGCGCTCGTGGGTGGGACCAAAGCTCCTGCTTTGAGTCACTGAGATTTGGGGGTTGTTTGCTCCAGCAGTTAGAGGCGCCCTGGCCGAGTGATGACACGTGTGTCCTGTTACTGGGCGCGGCGGTGGGAGCGAAGCCTGTCAGAACCTCAGAGCCGGTTAGCGGAGGGCTACAGGGGACGTAGATTCTAGATAGTGTGAGAATCTCCGGCTTCCAAGAATTCTGGCCTACCGGGTATCTCGTGTGCGTGCTTTGTTTGTTTGTGTGTATGCGGCCCCACCTGGCAGGGTACGGTGTGCAAGTGCCCTCCAGAGCTACCGCTCCCCGGTCAGACCTCCGAAGTGACCCTTCCACTTCTTCGCCTCCCCTAAGACGACGTGGAGACACACAGGAAGGGAGGGCAGCTGTGGCGAGTGGGTTCCTGCTGGCCTTTGTCCCTGGTGGGTACGGGATGACTGCTGGGTTTCAGGGAAAGGCAACGCTGTGACACAACAGCCCCCACACGGCTGGTGGTTGGGGTCTTAATGATGTGTGCGAGAATCTTCCAGCCACCTGTGTTTTGGGGGTTTGTTTGCAATTGTTTTTTAGCCCTATAGATGCCTGCCAACTTACAGTAGTTTGACTCACAATTGTTCGACCTTACGATGGTGCGAAAGCGACACACACTCAGTCGACACGGTGCTCCGAGTTCGGAACGTGGCTGTCTTCCCCGGCGAGCGATCCGCGGTCTGATCCTCCCTGTGATGCCAGGGGCGGCCGCAGCCCCCAGCAGCCGCGCGGTCACGAGGGTCGCCGGCCGATCCCGCAACAACCGTCTGCACCCCCACCGCCCTCCCGTCCAGGGGAGGGGTCCAGGAGATACTCGACACTTTACTGTCAGACAGGCTTCGTGTCCTGACTGCCCAGCCGTGGGCTGGCGTGAGCGCTTGGAGCACACGCACTTCACGTGGGCCGGGCCCCGCGGGCACGTCTGCCAGGCGAGGCGTGGGAAATGCGTTTTTGACTTGATATTTTTGATTTGTGATGGGTTTATCAGGACCTATTGCCATCCTAAGTCAAGGAGCATCTGTATTGAGAGGCCTGGAGGAGGACGGTCTTCTGTTATGAATCAAACTCTGTCTCGCGCGGACCTTGATCGTACGTGCCAGGCAGCGGTAGCTTCGTTTAGGGGCTTCAACTGACAGTGCATCCCAGGGCTTTGATTTTCATTTTCATTGTTCTTTGGCTCTTTGATTATTTGAGAATCTCTAAACAAATGATTGAGAGAAGAGTTCCCTACTGTGTAAAAGGGAGAATTCCTTGGAAATCTGTATGATGGCCTCCTGATTCACGTTTCATCATCCAAACGTGTGCTCCGTGCTCTGTGAGTTTTCTTGAAGTGAGAGCGATTTCCCATATATACATGGAGTGGAATGTAAGATCCTTTCTTCCTCCAAAATTATGCCTCAGAAAAAAAGGGGTCACGTTCTATTTCAGACCAAGAATTTTGCGCTAGGAGGCATATTCTGAAATTATTTCTGAACACGGAAATGCTGCCTGGAGAAGAGGTGCGAGTGTGAATGACCGACTCGGGGGCTCATTCCCCACTGTCGCGCTGGGACGGCGGCCTCGGCGTCCCCCGGCCGCTTGGCACAAATGCCGATTCCCCGCCCTGCCCTGACCTGCTGGGTCTGAACCGGGGCAGCGGCAGCCGGCTGCGTTCTGTCTCCCCAGCGGACTCTGATGCTCGCTCAAGTTTGAGAACTGCTGTTGCTGACGTGACCTGCTTGACTTTGAGACTCAAGGTTATTTACCACAGCTCTCATCGCCCTTCCTGGGGTGTGGCCGCCCCACTCCAGGGGTCGGGATCACCGTGAGCTTCCAGGGGCCGTGGCGGGCAGCGGAGTAAACGTGGAGGCCGCGCGCGCACACAGCCTGTATTACGCTAACGGATGCGTTGTGTGTGAGAACAGACCTGTGGATGCCAGGACGACTGCAGGAACCCCAACTGTTCTGACGTGGGGTGAGTTCCTGCAGCTTGAGATAAAGCACCTTAGATGGAAACCCAGCCGATGCGCTCTGCGCAGCTGTGTTTGGGGACTCCCAAGGGGCCCTGATGAGGACAGGGTGTCACCTTACCCGGGCGCCCCTCCCCGTGCCTTCCCCAGGACCGTTGGCACACGGCCACCATGCCTTTATTCCTCGGGGTTGGGGGCCGGAGTGCTGGACCTTGTGCTGTTGCCCCTACGGTGTTTTTCAAGGGGCACCTCTCCATCTTTGCATTTCTCAAGGGCTCAGGTTGTGCACGGACCACGGCAGGCCCTTCGGTGCTTGCGGACAACGTGGGCCTGCGGGTTTCTGCGGACGCAGCCAATAAATCGCGGGGGGGGGGGGGTGTCTTAAAGCTCGGATCAGTGCTGATCCGAATGCTAACCGGTGTCACACAGCAGAACAGTAAATACGTGCTCAGGGTATAACGTGTGAGGGCTACAAACCAATTCTGTATTCGGAAGCTGGAGTCTGCAAAAGATAGCGAGTTCAGAAGAAACAAATATTGCTTCAGTCATATGCCACACGTTTTGATATGTATTTTGCTATTAATTCAGTTAAAAATATTTTCTAGTTTCCATGATCATGTCTTCTTTACAACAGGTTATTTAGAACTGTTTCTGAATTTTCAAATGTGTGAGATATTTCTAGTTATTTAAAAATGATTTTAAATTTCTAGCTTAAATACACTGTGGTCAGAGACCGTGCTCTACACATTTTGACTCTTTACAGTGGGATGAGAATTTTACGGTCGGTGTTATAAATGGTCTATTTGTATTTGAAACAGCACATGTGCGACAATCGCTGGTGGGTGCAGGTGCCTTGGCCTCACGTCTGTTTGTCTGACATCAGTGCCCCGGCTTTTCCTGCGTCGAGTGTTCTGTGTGGATCTTTGCATGTGTCACGCACACTTCCTTCTTCTTGTCCTGCGTCACAGTCTCTTCGGAGCGACCCACGGCGGGGCTGTTCTCACTGGCACAGTCAGTCAGGAGATCGCTCGGTGTGCTCCCGTTCTGTGTTTTCTAGTTGTCCTGCCATTGGTTTGTTTTGATCTCTACTCTTTTCTCCTGTGGAAATTTCTATCTCTAGTTTCCTCTCTACTAATCTGAAGGTTAAAACTCCATTTCAATCAGTTACATTTCTATACAGTAACAGCAAGACAGAAGAAAGAGAAATTAAGAAGTCGATCCCATTTACGATTGCACCCAGAACCATAAGATACCTAGGAATAAACCTAATCAAAGAGACAAAGAATCTGTACTCAGAAAACTACAAAGTGCTCATGAAAGAAATTGAGGAAGACACAAAGAAATGGAAAAACGTTCCATGCTCATGGATTGGAAGAACAAATATTGTGCAAATGTCTATGCTACCTAAAGCAATCTACACATTTAATGCAATCCCTATCAAAATACCATCAATTTATTTCAAAGAAATGGAACAAATAATCCTAAAATTTATATGGAACCAGAAAAGACCACGAATAGCCAGAGGAATGTTGAAAAAGAAAACCAAAGTCAGCAGCATCACAATTTCAGACTTCAAGCTCTATTACAAAGCTGTAATCATCAAGACAGTGTGGTGCTGGCACAAAAACAGACACATAGATCAATGGAACAGAATAGAGAGCCCAGAAATGGAACTCTATGGTCAACTAATCTTCGACAAAGCAGGAAAGAATA